>CM046874.1:422637728-423237728 GCA_025667525.1 Glebionis coronaria
AATTTACAATTTACATTTTCTACCTTGTAAACTATTTACTTGCATATTTGGACCAAAAGAATGCATAAATGACAAAAACTACCCTCACCCCACTATATAAGGTTTTTCCACTAACTCATTTCATTTAAAAATTCATGTTAAACAAAAAAAAATATCTCTCTCTTGTTCTTCCCCATTTTGGCCGTCCACCCCCCTTCACCCTAATCCATTTATTTTTGATTTTGTACTTTGAATCAAAGGAATCTAAAACAAGACCCATCTTGGAAATTCAAAGAGCTTTCTATTGGTATAATTTTTTTCTACATGCATTCACTAAATTTTTATTTTTAATTTTTGATGATGAACATCAAGTTTGATCCATTTTTATGATGATAAATGGTGTTAATATTATAATATTCATAGTGGGTTTTTGTTGCATGTAAGATTTTTAACTATTTAATTTTTGTGAGATCAAATTTGAGGGTGTTATGAGTTAGTTAGATGTGTTAGTATGATATTAGGACTATAGGAATCGTTGGAATGGGTCGAAAAATTATTTTGGTATGATTTTTAGATAGTCTTTTTTAGGCAGTAACTTTAAGGCCATTTTTGAAATTATTACTGTAGTGAACATGGTAAACTAATTAGATAGGGTCGTAGAGAATTTCGTTAGCTTCGATTTGAGCTAAAGTAGAGCTTCTAACTCATTACGAGCGAAAAGTTATGCTACTTTTAGTATTTGTGTACCGGGAGACGGGTATCGGCACAATCCGAAAATTATTGTCGATATTTGGAACGAATCTCGGGGACTATAAAATGAGTTTTAAAAATATTCAAGGGCTGTTGTAAGTTGATAAACCTCAGTTCATGAGTCTATTTTCAAACCCGAATCTTGGTTTTGCAAACGGAATTGTTTAGATAAGTCAAAATGGTTTTACAAGTCAAAGGCGTAAAACTGTCCGGTTTTTGTAACACGAGGGTGTGTCGGGCAGAAGGTCTTAGAAGTAATATTTTTGAATGAAATTTAAACTGAGTCTTATTCATATTATGTGTGAGTTTGTCACCAAGTTTCGTCGAAATCGGACATGTCTAGATAGGTTAGATTGGTGTGTACATTTGGAGTGTATATGCTGAGTGGTATTTTGGACACGTAGTTCAATACTTGTATGGCGTGAGTTGAGTATTCACTATTGGACATGGTGACTTACTCGAGTATTAAGTCATTATATAAATGACTTAGTTACTGGTCCGAGGGAAGTAAAATGATGGTTTGACTTGCGTTGACTTGGCGTCTTATGACGGGTCAATGTCGAGGGTGTAAGTGTTTAAAAGAATAAGTGTTGAATAAAAAGGGTATAGAAGTACACTTATATTTTTGTTATTTTCGGGATTTCATGGTCATTTGAAATTGACTTTCGTATTATTTAAGTATTATTTATACTTGAGTCGTTTATTAACGAACGCGCCTTAATTGGTAGGTTGCGGTCTTCGTGTTTAACGGGCATCACAAATCGTCGGCGATCGTCACGTCACTACTATCGTATCAAGGTGAGTCCATAGCCTCGCTTTACATGTTTACTTGTTTTATAAAACCCGTGATAGGTGTGAAAACACCCATCTTTTCTACCACTTAACTTCATTAAAACGGGACCTAAACGTATATTTTATGTCGTAAATGGCGGAATTATGCGTGGTTTGTGTTTTTATTGTGTTTCAGGGTCGAGAAGGTGAAACTTGGAGAAAACACGGCTTTCACGGAC
This sequence comes from Glebionis coronaria, assembly GCA_025667525.1. Taxonomy (NCBI): domain Eukaryota; kingdom Viridiplantae; phylum Streptophyta; class Magnoliopsida; order Asterales; family Asteraceae; genus Glebionis; species Glebionis coronaria. Next base: position 422,639,468 of record CM046874.1, read on the forward strand.
TTTTATTGAAGTAAAAGACAAAAGACGAAGTCGAAAGATCAAGAGTGGAAAAAGAACGGAAGTCCAAGACCAATTCTGAAGATTTATCGAAGAAAAAGTCAAAAGACGGAAGTTTACCAAAAGCCGAAGAACTCAAGTATAATTTATTGAAGAATTGCAAGACGAGTTCAAAGAAATCCCGAGCCAAAGTCATTATAGTCCAAGATTTAAGAAGATTAAAGAAAGAAGGGACCTAATGACGCAATTAAGGAAATGAGGAAAGAGGGGAGGAAGCTTCCTTCCACTAATCCCTTCCTCCCCTATAAATACACATTACTAGCCATTTTGTTTGGTTGTTGGAGGCTTGACAAGCCTCTCTTCCCCAAATTTCATTTCTCTTGTTCTTTAAATTTATGATCTTTAATTCTCTTGTAACGCACCTTTAATCTTCTTTTAATTCCAAGTAAGTTTACCTTTAATTATTGTTAATCTTTATTTTATTGCCAATATCCTTCTACCTTTCTTGCTTGATTTGTTCTTTGTTTTGATTGTTCATGTTCTTGAGTTTTTATGATTTTAATCAAGTGGATTTTGATTAATTTGGTTATGTTTGTTAGTTTTGATGAGTTGTTTTGATTGATTATTGTTAGTTAATGCTTATTGGTTGTTTTGGTTTTATCTTTTGTTTGATTTTGATTAATTTGTGGATCGAATCTTTGTTACTGTATAGCCCCTGTTCTTCGAGTATTTTGTTTCTGTATTTCATCATCCCCAGGTGACCTTCATCCGGAAGTTGAAGGTTCCGAATGAAGCACCTTCATCCGGAAGATGAAAGTTCCGAATGAAGCACCTTCATCCGGAAGTTGAAGGTTCCGAATGAAGCACCTTCATCCGGAAGTTGAAAGTTCCGAATGAAGCACCTTCATCCGGAAGTTGAAAGTTCCGAATGAAGCACCTTCATCCGGAAGTTGAAGGTTCCGAATGAAGCACCTTCATCCGGAAGATGAAAGTTCCGAATGAAGCACCTTCATCCGGAAGTTGAAGGTTCCGAATGAAGCACCTTCATCCGGAATTTGAAGGTTCCGAATGAAGCACCTTCATCCGGAAGTTGAAGGTTCCGAATGAAGCACCTTCATCCGGAAGATGAAAGTTCCGAATGAAGCTCTGTCAGTTTGTTTTTGTTTGTTTTTCCTTTTAAGTTTTTGTCTTTTATTTTCAAGTTTTATTTTTTCCCGCCTTTTTCTTTATTTGAATTTTTATTTGCTTTACTTTTAAGTTTTAAATATTTTAAGTTTTAATTTTACGTCTTTTCTTTTCTCGTCATTTACTTTTAAAGTTTTAAATATCGCACCGTTTACACTTTAACTTGTTTTAGTGTTAATTTCTCGACATTTATTATTAAGTCTTGCTCATTTATTTTCCAAAACCAAAAATATTTGTTTCACCAATAACAACTAATCTCACACAATTAACCGGAAATCAATTCGAGAAGATACCGAGAAAACGAACTTTTCAACGAGTAAAATCTCTACATTAAAATGGCGCCGCTGCCGGCTCTTTTCGTGAAGATCGAAGGTTATTGTGAGTGGAGCGTTGGCTTTTGGGATCCGTTCATTTGTGAACGTTATTTTTCTTGTCAAAAATTTTCAAAAATCCAAAAACATTTGAAAAATCATAAAAAGCATTTCTTTTTCAAAAGTTTTGCACCAAAAATATTCTTCTTGCTTATCTATCTTTCTTTATGGATTTTTATGTCCATTGCGTCCGGTGTGGGAAACAATTATCTGGGAACAACTCTTGTCAATGGTGTACATGTGAGCGGTGCGGAAACGATCAGACTACACACAATCCGGATTTTGTCCTTTGTGCAACTCGACTAATTCGTACTTTTTGAACCTACCTCCTGTTCCCCCGTGCATCTATTGTGGAAGCGATTCTCATTGGCATGTTTCGTGCCCGGTTCGATACCCGTCTGGTCACGGGCAAGAACCGGGGTACAATTATGACAATGATAATAGCTATCCACAAGACGCACTTGATTTTTCTCCATACCCGGTTTGCAACAACTGTGGGGGTCCTCACGATACCTATTATTGTCAACCACTGAATTGTTATGAGCCAAATCCGTGTCCTCAGTTTTCTTCACCTATGGATTATTATGAACCAAACTCGGTTTCTAATTATTCCCAACCGATGAACAACTATGAGCCACAACCTTGCTATAATTCAGGTTTTCAACACTATGAGCCCCCACATCACACCCTCAATCATCAATCCTCTCAGCAAAATCATCTTGACCCACAACTCACTACCTTGAATGAAGAAACACACTCCTTTGTTTTGCAACTTCAAGAAGCCGTTGTTTTGCTTAAAGAACTTAGGGACGAGGAAAAGCGACTAGAGCAAGTATCTAATCTTAGTGATTATACCCCTCCGCTTGTGCATCAATACTATTATGATGATGACGATGATGATGTATGCACTTTCAACTCATCTTCTGAAGTTGCTGCTCCTACTCTCGATGTTCCTACTGCGTCTAAGGATCTAGACTCGTTGCATGAGCTTAGTGATGTTGGTCTCGACAAAGTATTGGATGATGAGGTTTGTGACTTACCTGCTATGGAGCCTGAGGACGACGTTGCTCTTACAGAAGAGGTCGATCCTAGTGATGACGATTCTTCTCTCTGCTATGAGAATTTCACTTTTGAAATTTCTCAATCTCCACCGGGAGATGCGGGCGATGACGATTTATTCTCTCCGGTTTACGAGCAGTTCACCGATGAACATGATCTTGTGGATGAGGTGGAAGACGTGCTTCTTCGCAATGGATTACGGAAAGTGCACCTTCTTATTGCTCAAATCGAAGCGTTGACTTCTCCTTCCAATTCTTTACCTCCATCTATTCCTCCCGTTGAAGATAATGACCCATTGCTGGAAGAAATCGATATCCACTCCATCCCTCCAGGTATTGATGACTCTGACACGGAGGGGGACATTATTTTTGATAATTTGCTGCAGGAAAATATTGACCCAAGTCCCCCTCCCGAGCACCTTCTATCCTCCCTCTTAGCCACTATCACGGAGGATGAGTGCTCTGACCCGGGAGGTGACATTGATTATGCTATCATTGATAACATCACGGCTTTGCCGAATGCTCAGCCTCCATTGTCTTTGGGGGATGACAATGTGCTTACTATACCCAACCCACCTCCCGTGGATCTTGAATTCACATACTTCTCGTATGTTGAAAGGGTTTTTCTCCCATTTAAGACTTATCCCCCCGCCTCTCCTTTGTTGATGTCAACCGGGAACGAGGACAAGGTCTTTGATCCCGGTATCACATTCGAGGCTTCCCCATGGACAAATTAATTCGGGGACGAGTCAGGCTCGTGACTCGGTTAATATAAACAAGCGCTTTTTGGGAGGCAACCCAATTATCTACCTATTCTCATCATAAGTGTAGGGGGAGCCCCGTTGGTGTTTCTTGTTATCTTTCTTATCATGTGCAGGGATTAGAGCTACAAAGACACACTCTTGATGACTTTTGACGAACCGTGATTCCGTGTTCCCTTCTTCCCGGTTCTATCCTAAACTTTTTTCGATTCACTATTTTATATTTCTCAATATTAAAATAGGAATCTCTTTAGTTGTCTTTTCCTTAACGAGATTTAAACAAAGTGCATAATGTCCTAAGTGTAGGGGAGTTTACTCCCACATGCTTAAACATTGAGGACAATGTTTATATTAAGTGTAGGGGGGACTTCTATCGAAGTTAAGTGGTCTTTTCCTTGTATTTGTCCTCATTTTAACTGGAAAATAGATTTTTCGACATTTTTCAAAAATTTTAATCTATTTTCGCCTAGTTGTAGTTCCCTTTATTTTTGCTATTTTTCTCTTATTTTAATAAAATGGTTTTAGCAAGTTTAGATATCTTAGATATATTAGGCCCGTTGTGAATATTTTAACTCAACCCGAGTTTACTTATCCAAGTTCACTCTAGCTAGTATCCTTAACCATGTAGACCTTAATTGGTTTATTAGGCTAAGCATCCACGAGTCTCATTCCTTGAGATTTTAAATTGCGGAGAACGAGAAATGATAGAGTTGGTTACAAGTTTGGTATTCTCTCATTAACTTATGTGAGTTAATTATGATCTTTTTCTCCCATCACTAGCTAATAAATTATCTGCAATAAGTAAGGTCGTACGATTTGAAATTTTACTTAGCTTCTAGCCCAAGATCGTTTAAAAGTTTCTCGGTAATGATAAGAGTTCATAGCCAAGGCATAACTTATGAAGCGGGGCGCGAAGATTGGCGAGTCCGAAAAGGCCCTAACAAGGCATGAGGATTCCATTTTATTGCTAAAGATCCAAAGTGATGTGAAAATCATTATTCCCAACGTCAATATGAAGGATCAAGACTCACGACGAAAAGCAATCAACTCCCATAAAGATCATGGAGAAGTCTATCCGAAAAGACCCTAACAAGGTATGAGGATAAATAGATCCAAGTCCGAAAAGGAGGCGGATCGTTGTATCTCAAAATCCCAAATAGAGATTGAAGAAATAATCATGAAGTCATGGTCAACAAAGTTGGAGTACCTCTCAAAAGTCTCCAAGTGAAGAAACTCTATGAACGATGAGAAGACCATATTCTCAAGCACGTCTCTCAAGATATGAAGTATGAAGTACATGCCAATTATCGGCCCGAGAAAGGTCTCAAATCATGAACCGAGTTATGCCAAGATATGAACTTTTTGATATCCCGAGAAGCAGTTTTAAGAGATTTTGTCCTTTAGCTAACTATTGATCAAATCGTCCTACTTTGCTTTGAGCCTAAATAAATTATCGAAATAAGTCAACAATGCATCCTCGTGATCATTCAAGACATCAATAAAATATAAGAGATACCCATAGGAATAAGGGAGTTTAAGTGATTAATTGAACCGCATGAGTAAATGTTTGTTATGCTAACTTGTACTAACAATGATCTTGTTTGTAAGCTTGGCATGGGGAACGTGAAACTTGAGGGTGATAAACATTCATGACACACAAGCCCTAATGTAAGCCTTAGATTTCTTTACATGTTTCTTCCTTGTTGCATATTGTTATTTTCTATCTTTTCTTTAGTTGTTTAATAAAGGCCAAGGTAGGTTGATTATGATGGAAAGTGTAAACCTTGCTTTATCACTAAGCATTGCATGAGGGCATTGCAATGGTTAAGTGTAGGGGATTTGATAGGTGTGAAAACACCCATCTTTTCTACCACTTAACTACATTAAAACGGGACCTAAACGTATATTTTATGTCGTAAATGGCGGAATTATGCGTGGTTTGTGTTTTTATTGTGTTTCAGGGTCGAGAAGGTGAAACTTGGAGAAAACACGGCTTTCACGGGCTTTTATTGAAGTAAAAGACAAAAGACGAAGTCGAAAGATCAAGAGTGGAAAAAGAACGGAAGTCCAAGACCAATTCTGAAGATTTATCGAAGAAAAAGTCAAAAGACGGAAGTTTACCAAAAGCCGAAGAACTCAAGTATAATTTATTGAAGAATTGCAAGACGAGTTCAAAGAAATCCCGAGCCAAAGTAATTATAGTCCAAGATTTAAGAAGATTAAAGAAAGAAGGGACCTAATGACGCAATTAAGGAAATGAGGAAAGAGGGGAGGAAGCTTCCTTCCACTAATCCCTTCCTCCCCTATAAATACACATTACTAGCCATTTTGTTTGGTTGTTGGAGGCTTGACAAGCCTCTCTTCCCCAATTTTCATTTCTCTTGTTCTTTAAATTTATGATCTTTATTTCTCTTGTAACGCACCTTTAATCTTCTTTTAATTCCAAGTAAGTTTACCTTTAATTATTGTTAATCTTTATTTTATTGCCAATCTCCTTCTACCTTTCTTGTTTGATTTTTTCTTTGTTTTGATTGTTCATGTTCTTGAGTTTTTATGATTTTGATCAAGTGAGTTTTGATTAATTTGGTTATGTTTGTTAGTTTTGATGAGTTGTTTTGATTGATTATTGTTAGTTAATGCTTATTGGTTGTTTTGGTTTTATCTTTTGTTTGATTTTGATTAATTTGTGGATCGAATCTTTGTTACTGTATAGCCCCTGTTCTTCGAGTCTGCTGTTTCTGTATTTCATCATCCCCAGGTGACCTTCATCCGGAAGTTGAAGGTTCCGAATGAAGCACCTTCATCCGGAAGATGAAAGTTCCGAATGAAGCACCTTCATCCGGAAGTTGAAGGTTCCGAATGAAGCACCTTCATCCGGAAGTTGAAAGTTCCGAATGAAGCACCTTCATCCGAAAGTTGAAAGTTCCGAATGAAGCACCTTCATCCGGAAGTTGAAGGTTCCGAATGAAGCACCTTCATCCGGAAGATGAAAGTTCCGAATGAAGCACCTTCATCCGGAAGTTGAAGGTTCCGAATGAAGCACCTTCATCCGGAAGTTTAAGGTTCCGAATGAAGCACCTTCATCCGGAAGTTGAAGGTTCCGAATGAAGCACCTTCATCCGGAAGATGAAAGTTCCGAATGAAGCTCTGTCAGTTTGTTTTTGTTTGTTTTTCCTTTTAAGTTTTTGTCTTTTATTTTCAAGTTTTATTTTTTCCCGCCTTTTTCTTTTTCTTTATTTGAATTTTTATTTGCTTTACTTTTAAGTTTTAAATATTTTAAGTTTTAATTTTACGTCTTTTCTTTTCTCGTCATTTACTTTTAAAGTTTTAAATATCGCACCGTTTACATTTTAACTTGTTTTAGTGTTAATTTCTCGACATTTATTATTAAGTCTTGCTCATTTATTTTCCAAACCTAAAAATATTTGTTTCACCAAGAACAACTAATCTCACACAATTAACCGGAAATCAATTCGAGAAGATACCGAGAAAACGAACTTTTCAACGAGTAAAATCTCTACATTAACCCGCGAGGGGGATAACATGCTTGTTTATTTAAAATAAAAGGTGTACAACGAGAAGTTGTGGAAACCCTTATTATTGGAAAAACATTTAGTAACAAATGAAGGGTACAACGAGAAGTTGTGGTAAACCCTCTTTCTTTAAAATTGAACACAAAGGACCCGATTGTATGCTTAGATGAAAGTTGTTATACAAGTTTGTTTAGCCTTAAAAGACCCATGAATCGTGAATTGTTAATCGAAAGGAACGCTAATACTATGGATAGATCTATCGGGGTGACTCCCAGTCCGATCGCGACTAGCTATCGCGTGGTGTTGTGATGCACCAGTAATGAAACATCGGATGCAGTTGTATAAGAGAAATATACGCACTTGGCTAGGTGTGTTGGGCTGAAATAATATATGTTAACGTTCAATTTCACGAGACTTATGAAATAACAACGATAATTATGTCTGATCCACATGATTGTCAACCATGGAAGGTTTATTCAGAATACTTCTGTTCATTTATTTAATTTAAACTCTATAGATTCACTCAACATTTTTGTTGACTTTATAGCATGTTTTATCTCAGGTCCATGAAGAAGGCACTCAAGGAAGGCGGTTTCATGCAGCTTGCTTAATTAAAACGTTTGGCCCGCTTTTCTAAACTATGTCCATTCAAAGAAACTTTTATCTTTTGGTTGGTTGTGTAAACTTTAAAACTATTTGGGACCGTGTGTAAAATGTTTTATCTTTAAACAAGTGAATGGATGTGTGTTTTATTAAAACGACTCAATTTGAGGCGTTTTCTATGATGTTGAGGTTGAACCAAGACAGTAACACCCAATGACCTTTCCGCTGCTATGACCCGAAATCGGGGGTGTTACAGATTGGTATCAGAGCTCAAGTTATAGAGAACGAAAAGGTTTTCCAAAAATATAATTTTCAAATCTTTTGACTATAACATCTGCAAGCGAAACCTCCGAGTTGCCAATGGACGAGAATAAGAAAAGTATATATATGTTATACATATTTAATTATTAATTATGCTTAAAGCATAATGAAATTACATTTACTTATAAATGTTAATTATTTGAATATTATAATACTAATACGTGATTTACAAACGACGCTGATTGTCACAATAGAAATCCCTATCTTTTGACTCATTCCTCGTGAATCTTCGTTCCTTGTCTAAATTCTATTCCTTGTTCTATCATCCATTCCTGTTTCTTTTAATCTATCTATTCTTATTTTATGTTATTCATGTTTTGTTATCACAAGCGTTGAATGAATACTCATTTTGATGTGAATTGTGTAACAGGATCATGCCGCCAAAACAGTTGACTGAGACTCAGTTACGTGCTATAGTAGCTGATCAATTTCAGATATCTATGAATGCATTTATGGCAAATTTGAATAATGGAGCTGGAGGATGTGGCGGATCTGGTGGAGCTGGTGGATCCGGTGGAGCTGGTGGATCTGGTGGAGCTGGCGATACTGGAGCCGGCAACACTGGAACTGCCGCTACTGGAGCTGGCAACACTGGAGCTGGCAACACTGGAACTGGCGCTACTGGAGCTGGCAACACTGGAGCTGGTAATACTGGAGCTGGCGCTACTGGAGCTGGTAATGCGGGAGCTGGCAATGCTGGTGCTGGAACTGGTGATGCTGATAGACCAGTGATTCCTGAAAACAAGAAGTGCAATTATACCTCGTTCATGAAATGAAAACCTCCAACTTTTAAGGGTACTGAAGGCGCTGTTGGGTTAATGCAATGGTTTGAGAAATTAGAATCCGTGTTTCGATTTAGTGGAAGTGAGGAAGGAGATAAAGTGATGTTTGCCTCTGCTACTCTTCAAGGGCGAGCATTAACTTGGTGGAATGGAAGAATGGCATCAATGGGTATGGATGCTACTTATGCTACACCTTGGGTTGAAGTAAGAAGGTGGATGACTGAGGAATTCTGTCCAAGGAGTGTTATTCAGAGGTTAGAACAGGAACTATATCAGCTGAGACTGAAGGGTACTGACATCGATGGATACACCAACAGATTCCATGAGCTTGCTCTACTTTGTCCAAACAAAGTTAACCCAGAATACTTGAAGGTAGAGCAGTATATTCGAGGCTTACCGACCAACATCCGTGGTGATGTGACCTCATCTAAACCTGCCAATATTGATGAAGCTGTTCGTATGGCCTACCAACTAATGGGTCAAATCATCCAAGACAAGGCTGATGGTGTTTCTGAAGGCAACAAAAGAAGAGCTGAAAATGACAGTGATGATCGTGGTGATAACCGTCAATCTCACAACAGAAATCAAAACCGAAGGAGGGGCAATGCTAATGCGATGACTGAATCTGCAACTGCTGATAAGGGAACCAGATGTCAACGCTGCAAGAAGTCTCATACTGGTGAATGTGCTAAGTGTGGAAAGTGCAACAAGTTAGGTCACAAGACTGAAGACTGTTGGGGACCAGGAAAGAAGGGAGTGACGTGTTATAACTGCCAAGGTAAAGGTCACATGAGGAACCAATGCCCTCAACCTCCGAAGAATGCACGTGGTGGAGATAACCAAGGAAAAGCTTATCAATTGGGTGAAGCCGAAGCGAAGCAAAACCCGAAAGTTGTCACTGGTACGTTTCTACTGAACAACCGTTATGCTACAGCTTTATTTGATTCTGGTGCGGACAAAAGCTTTGTGTCTATAAGTTTTAGTACCTTAATTGATATCAAACCGGTCGAATTAGACGCAAGTTATGAGGTAGAACTAGCTGATGGTAAATTAGTGAGTACCAATCGTGCGCTCCTAGGATGTTCTCTTAATCTCTTGAACCGTATTTTTAAGATAGACTTGATGATTGTTGAATTGGGAAGTTTTGATATTATTATCGGAATGGATTGGTTATCCAAGTATAACACGTCTATCTTGTGTGGAGAGAAGAAAGTTAGGATTCCCTTAGATGACAAGACCATGGTTATCGAAGGTGATCAACGTAATTCACGACTAAAAATCGTTTCGTGCATTAAGGCTCGTAAGTATATCGAGAGAGGTTGTGAGTTATTCCTAGCTAAAGTAGTGGAGAAGGAATCGAAGGAAAAACGTGCTGAAGATGTACCTGTTATCCGTGACTTTCCTGAAGTGTTTCCGGAAGATTTGCCTGGACTTCCTCCTCCAAGGAAAGTGGAATTCCAAATTGACCTAATTCCTGGTGCTGCACCTGTAACACCCCACTTGGATAAGTGGACCGTTACGTGTATTTATGGCGTGTTATCAAAGCATAAGGTAAATGTCCTAAAACATTAACTGACCATAAAGGAATACCGGAATCAAACAATCGGTAATCCAACATAAGCCCAAAACATGGAAAGTAAAATACTGAAGGAAAGGACTAAAAAATGTCCAAATAAGCAGAATATTGTAAGAAATGCATAAAATAAGAAATCTGGATAGCTTCCATCCAAATGCACATGCTCTTAGAATCCTAAGAGCGTCCTGGTGTACCTGCCGTTAGAACATGAAAGGAACTACGGCTGAGCATAACGCTCAGTGAACGGATATAAAGTATGATAAGGAACTACTGAAATGAAACAGATGGTAAAATACTGGAGCTGTAAGACTGATAAGTAAAGTCGCAGCGGAAATCTGTGTATAATCTGTAAAGCCTGATTTATAAAATAATAAAGTTGAACTGTTATCTGTTAAAACTGAAACATGTGTTTACTGTATTTTAATTGCCAGAGCTTATATAGGTCACGTGCTGTAACAACGTTGCATGAATAACTGGAGGGGTGACCTCGTCATGCTGTAGAGGGGTGACCTCTAAATAACTGTGCTGGGTGGAGGGATCAGCTCCAATGTGAAGGATGTAGAGCACACACCACATTCACCTGCTAAACTGTAAACTGTAGCCTAGGATGCATCCATACGCCCCACTAATAATACTGATAAAATGGCCAAGCTGAGCTGAGTGGGACGATGCAGGATATCACTCTCCTGCATGTGAGTCACGACACCGGTGCCTCTAGTGCCGTGGTTACGGTACCTCCGTAACTAGTACATAAACTAATCATGCTTGTATATAATGCTCAGGCAATTTATTTAATTCTTAACATGATTACTGATAAGTTTAAACATATACTGGGGAAAACATTTGGCTGAAGATGGGGAATCCTAATCATGCATAGAAAGGAAGTCCTTACTAAAAGGATGGAAAATCCGTACCTCGTGTCTGGTAATGAAATAAGAATGAAAGCTGAAGGATCTACTCCGACTTCACGGATACTACATGAACAAAGGACGTGAATGAGTTGTCTGATCACTGTACACTTCTACCGGTTCTTAATGTTTTTAACTTGTTTTACATGTTCTGGTCTTGTTTTACTGTTTTGTGTATGATAATGTAATTCCCATTGTTCCATGTATTTCTGAATAATGCATTTCGTGTCTTCTTGTGTTATATACTTGATATTACCCAAATTAGTAACTTACTACAAAAATAAAAGGTTTTCATATTTAGTAACTTTCCGAAAATAGTGATAAAAATTAAATAAGCCGATTTTAATAAGCCAAATGCTAATAAGCCAAAATTAATTAAGTCAAAATTAATTAAGCCCATTTTAATATAAGTCGAACTTCGAACTTGTAAACATATTAGCCTTGCGTTAATCACTGTTAGATATATAAGAACCAACTTTTCAAAATATACAGACTATATGAAACAAATATCTTTGGTAATACTTCATACATGGTTTAACTTATTTTAATTCTTAATAATTAGTACTATCTTTCTTGTCTTCTCATAAGTTGTTTTCAGTTTGAAACTTGTAAATATTCTATATGGTATCCTTGCCGTTCATGTCGCCATTTACATGTTATAAAATTTTGCGCAAGGCCAGTATATATATGGTCAAGACCCGCAACGTCCCAAATCATTGTTAATAGTGACATCTTATAAAACTGTATAGTAACATTCTATTAAGATGAAGCGTATATATTAACGGAGGTTCAAGAATTACCTCAAGGCTAAACACGAGGAGATCAAAATAGAAGCAAGAATTTGAACTACTAATGTCTGGGAAGGGAAGATTGATAAGGAGGTGGGCCAACTAGCTAGCCTTAAACCCCCAGCAAGCCATAGGAGTAGGCGGAAGACTTTCTCCTCTCGCTGCAAGAAAAGCCCTTTTATTGATCTTGATTATATGCCGTAGTACCTACCCCTCACCTGGCCTGCGAGGGGCTTCAAAGGCTCACAATGCCCCTTTTTAATAAGTAGGACTTGCTTGCATCTCCCCATTCAATAGGCTAAGCAGCTAGCACCTTGCCGGTCTTGGTTTTGTCTCAGCAGAGTGCGTCGTTGGGATCGAATCTTCCTGGCAGTGGGCGAGAAGACCTCCGTTGGAGACGGGGCGACTTTCTCTATTTCATGAAGATGTCATTTTCAAGATAGGATTTTTGGAAATCTTCCCCGTAACAAACACCATCAAACCTTCTGCTATCGAAACCAATACCGAGTAGCCCGAATCAAATTCAATCTAACGGACCGAAACCAGAAACTAAACTCGAACAAGTTACCATGGAACGAAACCGAAAGCAATGACTAACTCGGCTGGAACATGAACCCACTAACCCGATGACCAAATCGATCTAATTGGACATCGAATCTCCAACCAATGTCGGCATGACTCCAAAGTACAGATTTTGCTATTCTCGTTTTATTCCTAGATTTTTTTTTTGAACTCGTTTGTCACTTTTCTTTGAGATTTGAAAACCTTGGCAAAATCATGCCGTAATTAGCGGTAATAATCAAAAGATACGGAGATGATATGTTTGACATAATTTGTTACTGAATTTGTCATATATGCGTATCACTTTGCATGGTTATATTAGGCCCAATTAATAATAATATAGTTTCTAATTATACTTGTCTCAATCTATTTGTTTTAAGTCTTTTTTTTAAACAAACATTTTATGTTAAAAATTAATTATACTTGAATACTTATCGTGAATTAATTACTTAAAACTTTTTGTAACTTTGTAGTTTCGTGTACTTAAAATTTTCATGGATTTTTCATGCAGGTTTTACAATTCTTCCCCTCTAAAAGAAAATAATTCGTCCTCGAATTAAAGGTAATAAGCTGATGAAATTATAAGAACTGAAAGGACACCTAAACTGAAACGACATGTAAGCCGAAAGGATAATTCGTCTTCTAATTAAGACATAACGCTGCTGAAAGGTATAAACATGACATGACTGAAGTGAACATGTAACGTGACATGGCTGAACAGGACATGGAACGTAACATGACTGAAAGGACTTAACTGGATTAATTGAGGAAAAAGGGATGAGAAGTCTGGATGGACTCCTCCGTTTCAAGTGGCTTCCCGCTCGAAATGGTTCCTCAAAGATCTTGACATATTGGAAATTTTGGTCCTGATGACCCTTTCCTGACGATTCTGAATAGTTTCTAGTTCCATACTGACGATGGATTTTCTGAATCTGATAGAATGAATAAGCTATAGCATGTAGTATACATGAAACGATACGCACGATTATCCCGAAAAGATAATATTTATCTCCCTGAGTAAGCTGCTGAGAATATATAGGAACGAACTACGTGAACAATTGTGAACGTGCTAAGTGAGCAATTGTGAACGTGGTTCGCGATTATATGAGGAACACTGTGCATGAAGTATTCTGCGAACGTGATACGCGAAACATACTGTGAACGTGATACTAGGACATATCATGATCGTATGCTATCCGAGGGAGGGATGCCAAACGCTACGGTCTGAGACGTGAAACGTTTGCCTGGGTATGTAAGAGCTATGCTAAACTTGAGTCTGGTTTTCTCACGTATTCTGTAGTCAAATCCGGTACAAGACTGTGAACATATACACTGAGATGGAACACGAACCTGAACGTGAACAATGTCAGGAATGTGAATCGTAATTTACATCATGAGATATCATAAACATGAACTGAAACAGCATCATAATGTGAATGAGACGTAAACGTGAAAGTGAAAATAAACATGAATGTAAAGTGAACGTAAGCATACACGTGATCATGAACATGAATTATGTCTGATATGATGGTCGATGAAATACCTTGAATTCGTACAACTTACTGCTAAGTTTTCTGCAGGTCTGCTACTGCGTAATCCTCCCGGATGCAAGAAAACACGCAGGCTGATTACATGGTTGACGATGACATAGATAGTATCATACTTTTTTTTTGAATTTGAGATTACTGATAACAATTTCATAGAATTTCGTCTCATTTCTGTTAGAATTTCTAATGATTTTAGTAACTCTCTAACATGACGGTGTTCTACCATGAACCTGCGGTATGTCAGGCATCTAGATACGAACATAGCTGCATCAATGTGTGATACTGCTTCTATCAAAATTCTTCCTGAGATTATGGGACATTCTGGTGGAAATCTGGTAGAATAGTCATGGAAGAATTCTTATTGAGAACTATCAGCAATTTCTGCGGTAGCAGTCAATTGAGTTCTATAAAATTTTAAACTTTGCTCACAAGCGTCGGTCGGGACCATCAGGTGATGGCCTTCACCTTCGCAGGATTGTCTGAAATTTCTTTCTGCTGAAATAGGGTGGCTCAGAAATGCCATTTTGTTCATCTGGGATATACATTTGGAAAGCTGCTCATATAATTTCTCCTATCTGAAAATTTGCATGTCTGTGAGAAGATGATCTTGCGTTCTTCTTTAGGATTTAGTAGATCAGAATGTGATCAATGAATATACTGACGCTTTTGTCTGAGAATCCATGGAAAAATTTTATTCATAAATTTCATAATATACCTGGAGCATTAGTGAGCTCAGGAGTATGAATCAAATTTTTTTAGAGAGAATGTAATATGTGCAACAGCAGTCTAGAAACGTCATGTTCTTTCTCTCACCACTGATGGTAGCATGATCGGAAATTTGTTTTGGAAAATAATTAAGACATCGTAGCAGGTCAGATAAACCTGCTATTTATGGAATGAACATTGATTAAGAATGGTGATCTTGTAAAAAATTTTAGTGGTCGATACATGATCTCATGATACCAGCCTTCTTCCTGATAGATATAAACGGTGCACTTCCTGGTGGTGCGCTAGGCGAATAAGGCCTCGTTCCGGTAACTTTTGCAGCAATTGCTGCAACTCTTTAACTTAGTTGAAGCCTTGCAATAAAGAGTTTTGAAAACAGGTTCCGTTCTTGAGACTAACTCGATGTTAAATTATGTCTTGTGGTCAGGAATGAATTTCTGGAAAACCTTCCGGAATTACATCTGAAAACTTTGGGATAATCTGTTGATCATGAATTTAAGGAATTTCAAAATTCGTATCATGAATGGCGACCAGAAGTCTTCGCAGCTAAAAGATAAAAATTCACGTGCTCGTAAAGCTGGAACAATTTGTACTGGTTTTTCTGGTAGGAGTAAAATGAATATGTTCATGGTTGGTAAGACGGATCTCGTCGTTAACTGAAAATAAAACTTAAATAAATATGGTGATACCGTTGAGTCGTTTCTGGCTGAGAGACAGGTGACTACCTGATTTAAGATAAAGCTGACATAGGAATACGTGAAGTAAACATGGGGACTTTTCACTGAATGTGTTCGTCCGTAACCTCACAGAGTGAATACTGCGTGTTTAACCTGAATAATAATCAAGTGGTGGTGACTGAATTTTTCAAATTATCTGATTTATGCGTGGCATAATAGAACGAGTGTATCCCCCTTGGAGGGTGCCCTGAATCATTGAGGGCCTGGTTTAGAAACACACGGAGTTATGAGTTTTGACTCGTACTTTGAGAAGATATTCGTATGACGTGTACTATGACTGGTGTCCTGACAAGTGTCTTCCGAAATAATACTTGGGACCTGTGTCTTGCATGTTGTCTAGAAATGTATTTTAATGGGTGAGTCTGAATAAGGTTAAGAATTTCTGGTAACTACTAGGATTGGCAGACCGGTTAGACTACTGACCTCTTATATTTCTGGTCACGTCCGTGGCGGAGTTCTGATGGTTATTGGCTGATTAATTATAAGTACGATGGTTGTCCCTACTGCTTTGTCTGCCACTTTATGACGGTCATTATCATGACCGTGATTCATGTAACTATTCTGCTGAGTGGCCGGCTGGGTTCCGGTTCCCACTCTTCTGAATGAACGGTTAGCTGAGTGAAGTGTGACATCTAGCTGAGAATGTAAAAGTATTGAATAGAATGGTAGTATCTGATGGTTGAAATTTATTCTTGTCAGAAATTTCAAATTTATAGTTTTCGTCCTTGTTCTGCAGAGTCTTCATAGTATAAACAACATCAGCATCTTGAGAAATCTCCTAAGTATCAGCAGCATCAGCATTTGTGAGGTCTTCCAAGTGTTAACGGCATCAGCATCTGGCAAAATCTTCAACTCACTAGCAGCATCAGCATCTGTAGAATATTGACAAGCGGAAATGCCTGAGGTGATTAAGGATCGATTAACGGTACACATGGTGTAAGGCGCATGGGGTACACCTGAAATACTATACGTGAAGTACACAATGAATACTATTCATGTGGTACCGCTGAAGGTTTGCTGATATGATCGATACTGGTGTAAACCGTCTGACACGGTCAACGGAATTTTTTTTTTGATTTAACTGGTTAGCAACTGAACCAAAACAGTTAACATGATAGGCTGAGAATTTCTGCGTAGACTTAATGCTGGTTGTATAGAGGCTAAAAAGTATGATTAAACGGAGTTTCATCAATGTTCAGTATAAGGACATGATTGATAAGGACCGGAACATGATTTATCATGAAATAGGATTTTACTGTAATTCTTCTGTATCTTAGCATTAAAACATCATCACCTTGCTGAAAACGTAATCCTCATAAGGAGACATGAACTTAATCAGCATGAAAATGACATCCACTTGAGAGTACAAACTTGACTGATACAAAGAACATAGAAGAATAATCAACTGAGTTTTAACATCAACTGATGTGGATAGTTATGGTTTAGTCCACATTATTCATAGTAGGAAGCATGTGACTAAGTATGGGCGATTCTGTTTCGATCCATACCTGTCAAAATTTTCTGAGAACTGTCATGTATAGAAATGTACAATCCGAGACTAAATGTGGTTGGTTGTAGTCCAATTCATATTTGTCAAGATTTTATGAAACGTCATGATATGACAAAGGTGAAAAACTATGGATCGGTTCACAAAACAACATTCAACTGAAAAACATGAAATTTGATCTGAACATTGGTGAACTTATATGGGCTGGTTCACCAAGTAATATTCGACTGAAAGCATGAATCTGTCAAGAGTAAGGATGAACGCCATTGGGTCGGTTCACCAATACAAAAATCTGAACGGGCAAGGGTGAACGCCTATGGGTCGGTTCACCAAAACAAAATTCGTAGAAAAGCACATGCGACTAAATATGGCCAGTCTTGTACCAACCTTTTACTTAGTCAAAAACTTTAAGAAAACTGACTGATAACTGAAGAAAACTGACTATTAAATGTATGAGAAACATGAAAGATAACAACGCCAAAATCTGGGAAGTTCCTGGTGACTACCCACTAGTCACAGGTCAAGTTTTAGAGCCTACAGGTCGAACCTATAGCTCTGATACCATAATTGTAACACCTCACTTGGATAAGTGGACCGTTACGTGTATTTATGGCGTGTTATCAAAGCATAAGGTAAATGTCCTAAAACATTAACTGACCATAAAGGAATACCGGAATCAAACAATCGGTAATCCAACATAAGCCCAAAACATGGAAAGTAAAATACTGAAGGAAAGGACTAAACAATGTCCAAATAAGCAGAATAATGTAAGAAATGCATAAAATAAGAAATCTGGATAGCTTCCATCCAAATGCACATGCTCTCAGAATCCTAAGAGCGTCCTGGTGTACCTGCCGTTAGAACATGAAAGGAACTACGGCTGAGCATAACGCTCAGTGAACGGATATAAAGTATGATAAGGAACTACTGAAATGAAACAGATGGTAAAATACTGGAGCTGTAAGACTGATGAGTAAAGTCGCAGCGGAAATCTGTGTATAATCTGTAAAGCCTGATTTATAAAATAATAAAGCTGAACTGTTATCTGTTAAAACTGAAACATGCGTTTACTGTATTTTAATTGCCAGAGCTTATATAGGTCATGTGCTGTAACAACGTTGCATAAATAACTGGAGGGGTGACCTCGTCATGCTGTAGAGGGGTGACCTCTAAATAACTGTGCTGGGTGGAGGGATCAGCTCCAATGTGAAGGATGTAGAGCACACACCACATTCACCTGCTAAACTGTAAACTGTAGCCTAGGATGCATCCATACGCCCCACTAATAATACTGATAAAATGGCCAAGCTGAGCTGAGTGGGACGATGCAGGATATCACTCTCCTGCATGTGAGTCACGACACCGGTGCCTCTAGTGCCGTGGTTACGGTACCTCCGTAACTAGTACATAAACTAATCATGCTTGTATATAATGCTCAGGCAATTTATTTAATTCTTAACATGATTACTGATAAGTTTAAACATATACTGGGGAAAACATTTGGCTGAAGATGGGGAATCCTAATCATGCATAGAAAGGAAGTCCTTACTGAAAGGACGGAAAATCCGTACCTCGTGTCTGGTAATGAAATAAGAATGAAAGCTGAAGGATCTACTCCGACTTCACGGATACTACATGAACAAAGGACGTGAATGAGTTGTCTGATCACTGTACACTTCTACCGGTTCTTAATGTTTTTAACTTGTTTTACATGTTCTTGTCTTGTTTTACTGTTTTGTGTATGATAATGTAATTCCCATTGTTCCATGTATTTCTGAATAATGCATTTCGTGTCTTCTTGTGTTATATACTTGATATTACCCAAATTAGTAACTTACTAAAAAAATAAAAGGTTTTCATATTTAGTAACTTTCCGAAAATAGTGATAAAAATTAAATAAGCCGATTTTAATAAGCCAAATGCTAATAAGCCAAAATTAATTAAGTCAAAATTAATTAAGCCCATTTTAATATAAGTCGAACTTCAAACTTGTAAACATATTAGCCTTGCGTTAATCACTGTTAGATATATAAGAACCAACTTTTCAAAATATACATACTATATGAAACAAATATCTTTGGTAATACTTCATGCATGGTTTAACTTATTTTAATTCTTAATAATTAGTACTATCTTTATTGTCTTCTCATAAGTTGTTTTCAGTTTGAAACTTGTAAATATTCTATATGGTATCCTTGCCGTTCATGTCACCATTTACATGTTATAAAATTTTGCGCAAGGCTAGTATATATATGGTCAAGACCCGCAACATCCCAAATCATTGTTAATAGTGACATCTTATAAAACTGTATAGTAACATTCTATTAAGATGAAGTGTATATATTAACGGAGGTTCAAGAATTACCTCAAGGCTAAACACGAGGAGATCGAAATAGAAGCAAGAATTTGAACTACTAATGAAATCTTCCCCGTAACAAACACCATCAAACCTTCTGCTATCGAAACCAATACCGAGTAGCTTGAATCAAATTCAATCTAACGGACCGAAACCATAAACTAAACTCGAACAAGTTACCATGGAACGAAACCGAAAGCAATGACTAACTCGGCTGGAACATGAACCCACTAACCCGATGACCAAATCGATCAAATTGGACATCGAATCTCCAACCAATGTCGGCATGACTCCAAAGTACAGATTTTGCTATTCTCGTTTTATTCCTAGACGTTTTTTTTTTTGAACTCGTTTGTCACTTTTCTTTGAGATTTGAAAACCTTGGCAAAATCATGCCGTAATTAGCGGTAATAATCAAAAGATACGGAGATGATATGTTTGACATAATTTGTTACTGAATTTGTCATATATGCGTATCACTTTGCATGGTTATATTAGGCCTAATTAATAATAATATAGTTTCTAATTATACTTGTCTCAATCTATTTGTTTTAAGTCTTTTTTTTAAACAAACATTTTATGTTAAAAATTAATTATACTTGAATACTTATCGTGAATTAATTACTTAAAACTTTTTGTAACTTTGTAGTTTCGTGTACTTAATATTTTCATGGATTTTTCATGCGGGTTTTACAGCACCCGTGGCTCGTGCGCCATATCGTTTAGCACCATCCGAGTTGAAGGAGTTATCTATGCAATTGCAAGAGCTATCTGATAAGGGTTTTATACGACCGAGTTCGTCACCTTGGGGAGACCCTGTCTTATTCGTTAAGAAGAAAGATGGTTCGTTTCGTATGTGTATTGATTACCGAGAGTTGAATAAGCTAACGATCAAGAATCGTTATCCGCTTCCAAGAATTGATGATTTATTCGATCAACTTCAAGGTTCTCGTGTTTTCTCCAAGATTGATCTTCGTTCTGGTTACCATCAACTTCGCATACGTGAGGAAGATATTCCTATTACGGCATTTAGAACTTGTTATGGTCATTACGAGTTTCTGGTTATGCCTTTTGGTTTGACTAACGCACCTGCTGTATTCATGAATTTAATGAATCGCATTTGTAAGCCGTATCTTGATAAATTCGTGATCGTTTTCATAGATGATATTCTAATCTACTCCAAGAGCAATGAAGAGCATGCCGAACACTTAAGGATTATTTTGAACTTGTTGAAGAACGAAAAGTTGTACGCTAAGTTCTCAAAGTGTGATTTTTGGCTTAATTCTGTACAATTTCTCAGACACGTGATTGATAAAAGTGGAGTACATGTTGATCCTGCAAAGATCGAAGCCATCAAGAATTGGAGTGCTCCGACTACTCCAACTAAAGTACGACAATTTCTAGGTCTGGCTGGTTATTACCGAAGGTTTATTGAAGGATTATCTTTGATATCGAAACCATTAACTAAGCTGACTCAGAAGAATAAACCGTATGTGTGGGGCGATGATGAAGAAGAAGCTTTCCAAACCCTGAAGATGAAACTCTGTAGTGCGCCGATTTTATCGTTACCTGAAGGAAGTGAAGATTTTGTTGTTTATTGCGATGCATCTCTCAGAGGATATGGTGATGTTCTCATGCAACGTGAAAAGGTGATCGCATATGCCTCTGGACAATTAAGGAAGAATGAGGAGAACTACACTACCCATGACTTGGAATTGGGCGCTGTGGTTTTTGCTCTGCGACTTTGGAGACATTATCTGTATGGTACGAAGTGTATAGTATTCACTGATCATAAAAGCCTACAATACATATTGGATCAAAAGGAGCTGAATATGAGGCAACGTCGATGGGTTGAACTATTGAGTGATTACGACTGCGAAATTCGTTATCATCCGGGAAAGGCGAACATGGTAGCTGACGCGTTAAGTCGAAAGGAAAGGGAGAAACCGATTCGAGTGCGTGCTTTGGTAGTGACAGTTCATAATAACTTACCTGAGCAGATTCGGAACGCACAAGTCGAAGCATGCAAGAAGGAAAATATTGCTGCCGAAAGATCTAGAGGAGACGGTGAAACACTCGAGACGCGAGCCGATGGTATCAAATGTTTGAGAGGTCGAATCTGGTTACCATTATATGGTGGACTGAGAGACTTGATTATGTTAGAATCTCATAAGTCCAAGTATCCTATTCATCCTGGATCGGACAAAATGTACCAAAACTTGAAAAAGTTATACTGGTGGCCGAATATGAAAGCTGATATTGCAACATACGTCGCGAAATGCTTAACATGTGCAAAAGTGAAAGCTGAATATCAGAAACCGTCAGGATTACTTGTCCAACCTGAAATTCCAGTCTGGAAATGGGAGCGAATTACGATGGACTTCATCACAAAACTCCCAAGGACACCGTCTGGGTTCGATGCAATTTGGGTTATTGTCGATCGTTTAACTAAATCCGCTCATTTTATTCCAATCAACGAGAGGTTTGGTTTGGAGAAACTCGCCGATATTTATCTGAAGGAAATCGTGTGCAAGCATGGTGTTCCTATTTCAATCATTTCCGATAGAGATAGTCGTTTTGCTTCTGGATTTTGGAGATCACTTCAAAAGTCGTTAGGAACCAATTTGGATATGAGCACAGCCTATCATCCGCAAACTGATGGGAAAAGCGAAAGAACAATTCAAACTTTGGAGGATATGCTACGTGCTTGTGTGATAGACTTTGGAAGTAGCTGGGATAAGCACTTACATTTGGCCGAATTCTCGTACAATAACAGTTATCACACGAGTATTAAAGCTGCACCTTTTGAAGCACTGTATGGGAGAAAATGTAGATCACCCGTTAGCTGGAGTGAGGTTGGTGATGCCCAACTCACTGGACCAGATTTGATTAGAGAGACGACGGATATGATTGTGCAAATCAAGAATAGGTTGTTGACTGCGCGAAGCCGACAGAAGAGTTATGCGGATGTGAGAAGAAAACCATTGGAGTTTAACGTGGGAGATAAGGTTATGCTAAAGGTATCACCATGGAAAGGTGTTGTACGATTTGGAAAACGTGGGAAGTTAAGTCCTCGTTATATCGGACCATTCAAGATTACATCTAGAGTGGGACCCGTGGCATACCAACTGGAACTACCACAAGAACTGTATGGGATTCATAACACTTTTCACGTGTCGAATCTGAAGAAGTGTTTATCCGATGAAGAACTCGTTATACCGTTAGACGAGGTTCAGGTTGATAAAAAGTTGCACTTTATTGAAGAACCGGTCGAGATCATGGATCGTGAGGTCAAGCAACTAAAGCAAAGCCGAATACCTATTGTCAAAATTCGATGGAACTCTCGTAGAGGACTGGAGTTTACTTGGGAACGAGAAGACCAAATGTGGAAGAATTACCCTCATCTCTTTGATTTCAACAAGCGATCGGGCAAGAGCGCAAGTTGATCTTCGAGGGCGAAGATCCTAATTTGGTAGGGATGATGTGACAACCCGTCAATTTCAGGTCGTTATTTTAATCTCGACTATTACGTATTACGTGTTTACTTTAATGAGAATTTTGATTTATCGACTAACCGAGAAGGTTATGACTTGAAACTAGCGTAAGAATGTCGATTAGATGAAAACCGACAAGGAATATGTTAGGTATCGATATTATATTCTCAAATAATCATAAAAATGATTTTTATTATATTTAATCTTTATTTCTCGTATTTTACGTTTTAACGAATGACGATAACTATTAGTGATCGCGATACCGACGGATGCCCAAAAATTTACGTTTTATTATCGATTGTCTCAATATTGTATATTTTCGACGTTTTCGATTTAATTGCGTTTTAAGTCGTGTCGAAGCTTTGTTATTATATTTTGAAGCGTTTTAACTTTCGAAAAGTATTTTTACGAAACCCGAGCCCCGTAAATATTTTTAAAATTTACAATTTACTTTTTCTACCTTGTAAACTATTTACTTGCATCTTTGGACCAAAAGAATGCATAAATGACAAAAACTACCCTCACCCCACTATATAAGGTTTTTCCACTAACTCATTTCATTTAAAAATTCTTTTTAAACAAAAAAAAAATCTCTCTCTCTTGTTCTTTGATGCTAGGGTTTTTAATCCTTTTTAATCGATTAATGTTCGTTTTTCCTCGAATCACTCGAATTTGATTTCCAATTTTAACGTAGATATTAATCGTTTTTGGTTATAGAAACTTGATTGGTAATCTATGTCTATTTAAGCTAAAAATGGGGAAAATATGTAGGCTAAGGACTATATAAAAATAAAAGCGCAATTAATTCACGTAAATGTTACTCTAAAATGCAATGTAAAATTAAACTACAAATATAGACCTAGATGCAACAAAAATAAACTATAATTAAAAATAAATCTAAATGAGAAATTAATCTAAATGCAAGCACGTAATAGCAAATAAAAGTGACGAAAAATGAAATCACAAAGATAAACTTAAAATTTAAGCATAAAGCTTCAACCTTTTAAGCTTACTAATCTTTTTAGACGATAAAGCTACAATCTTTATGTACTAATAAGCTTAATAATCACAAAAAGGTGTAAACTTTTTACTAATAATGAGCTTATCTAAATGAAATGTACTTTTAAAAACTTTTAAACTATTTTTTTTAAAACACAAATAATAATAACTAAAACTAATTAAACCGATTTTTATAAAAAAATATAACTTTTATTAAAAACAATTTAAACTAAAACTATCTAATTAAATAAAACTAAAGCTATTAAACTAGAAAAATAAAAAGGAGAGCTTTAGTACCCGTAGTCCGTAGAAAAACGCTCTAAACAAACAACATCAACAGCATCAACAAAATACGGCCCGTTAAGTACACGGCCTCCCAATACCAAAACTATCAAAAGCGTAACCCGGCCCGTAAAGTACACGACCACCAAATTAATCTCTAACCAAACTAATCAACCATATCAACTTGAACCAAATTAATCAACTATAAGCTCTTCTTCGAAAATGATAGATCGATACGCCGAGATCAAAGAAAACATAAAAGGTTAGAATAATAAGCAATAATTATTAAATGATAAAGATATTTAATTAAAACTTATAGATCTAAAATATTTTTTATGTTTTATAAAAGTATTTTAAATTTTAAAGCTAAAAATTATAGATCTACTTAATCTATTTAAAAACCTAATAGATCCAACTAATTTTTTAAGGTTTTATAAAAATACTTTAAATTTTATACTCTAAACTTATAGATCTAAACTTTTTAATATAAAAAACTAATAGATCTAACTATTTTTTTGGTTTTTTGAAAATATTTTTAATTTTTTTTTTAAAGCTTAAACTAATAGATCTAAATAACTAATTAATAAAAACTAAAAGTGCTTAAATAAAAAGCTAGCTTATAAATAAGTCGTAAGCCTAAGCTTAGGACTTATGAGATTTAAAAAGCTAAAAAGCTAATTAAACGATTACTCCCCAAAGAAGCTAGATCTACTAAAAGGCAACAATAAGCTTGAAATAAAATGAATTATTCCAAACTTTATATAAATCTAATCTTATTTGGAAAAAAGTTATAAAAACTTATCCCAAAATAATAAGATAGATTATTATAAAATTAAAAAGAAAGGAAGAATGAGAATATTATTAAGCTAGAACTTGAATTTTATTAAAAACTTGAATATTACAAAGCTTGAAAATTAAAATTACAAAATATAAAACTATATAAAAAACTTAAGAGAAAAAACTAGGAAAAAACTTGATTAAATGGGATGTGGGAAGGCTTTATATAGGCAGCCAACATGGGGGGTATTATAGTAATTTCACTATCTAATTTTTGCTTCAAAGTTAAGCAAATTTGAGGACAGCTGGCCCTCTATTCTTATTTTCTCCGAATAGTGCTTGACAGCTATCAAAGTATGGGAATTTTCGCCAATCATTAGCTAGGGGGGTATTATAGTAATTTCACTATCTAATTTTTGCTTCAAAGTTAAGCAAATTTGAGGACAGCTGGCCCTCTATTCTTATTTTCTCCGAATAGTGCTTGACAGCTATCAAAGTATGGGAATTTTCGCCAATCATTAGCTAGGCACACGCTCCTTTAACTTTGTTTTCATCACCACTGCCATGTGGCAGTCCCTGATTGGCTAGCCGCCACTTGCACACTGCCACCTCGTACAGCCACAGCCACCTCGTACAGACGTGGCGGCGCCGCCGCAACGTGTCATGCTCTGACTAGCCAGCAGCCAGCCGCCACTGCCACCTCTGACCTAGGACTGACATGTCAGCTGACATGTCAGCGCCGCCCTGCCTCGGCCACGTGTCGCATCTCTATTGGTCAGCCGCCACACCAACAGTACCTGGGACCTGCAATATACAGAGTATGTCAGTGCCACGTGGCGTGCTGACATTGGCCAGCCGCCGCCACGTGGTGCTGATGTCATTGCTGACGTCAGCCGGTCTAGACCGAGTTGAACCGGTCGGAACCGGGTCTGGTTCGGCGATGGACCGGCCGGTCTGAACCTGGTCTGGTCTGGACCGGTCAACGGGCCGAACCGGTCAATGGGTCGGGTCGGGTCAAGGGTCGGGTCGCTACGTGGACCAATGAGGTGGTGCCACGTGGCACTGAGTTTAAATACCCAGCATAAGCCCTCCCCAAGACTCGAACTCGGGTCTGTTAGGCCAAAGCCGAAAGACGCAGCCACTGGGGCATGCAGCCTTTCAGGTTTATATATGCAAAACAATTTTCTTAACCCCTTTTGTGGCTTGGTTGACTGGCACATTGACCTCCTTTGACTTGTTGACTAGCTTTATTAATTTTAAATAATAATAATAATAATAATAATAAATAATATTACGAAAAATTAATTTATTTTTGATAAAAACTTTATTTTATTTATTTTATTTTATTTATTTTCGGAGATTAATTTATTTATATTATTAAATAATTAAAAACTATTTATTTAATTTAAAAACTTAATAAATTTTAAAAATTCATAGAAAACAAACCGTAAAGAGTTACGACGCGAGGTCGGGACCGTTGGCTTCGTAATTTTGTGCTCTTCAATGTGGTTTATTAGTGGATGACTTTGGAGATTGGCAAGAATGGCCCTTGTTGTAAAATCTTCATCAAATATTCATTTTTAATCCTCCAAACTTCATTCTTTTGGCACTTTTTGGTCCTTTGACTTTATCTTTGACTTTTTCTTCGATAAATGACCTTGAAATCCCGTGTTTTCTTTTCTTTTGATTTTTTGTACCTGTTTCAAACAAAAACACAAAACCACGCGTAATTCCGACTTTTACGATATTAAACACATGATTAGGTCTTGTTTTTCCTTGATTTTAGTGGCAAAAGGATAAGTGTTTACACACTTATTAAATCCCTACACTTGACCATTGCAATGACCCCATGCAATGCATTATTTTAAAGCATAAAGTTACATTTTTCTCATAATCAATCCTTCTCGGCCTTTATAATTATTAACACTACTACTATGACGAAAAGATAAAAACTTTAAAGGAAACAAAAATTAAATGATTATTTTATTAACTTTATTAGATGGAAGAAACTTGTAAAGAAATCTAAGACTTAGATTAGGGCTTTGGTGTCATGAATATTAATCACACTCAAGTTTCACGTTCCCCATACCAAACTCAAAAACGAGATCATTGTTATTATACGTTAGCACAACTAACACTTGCTCATGTGGTTTAGTTAATCACTTAGACCCCCTTATTCCTATGGTGTATCTCTTGTATTTTATTTTTGTCTTGAATGATCACGAGGATGCATTTTTGACTTATTTCGATAATTTATTAAGGCCGAAAATAAAGTGGGACGATTTAATCAATAGTTAGCTAAAGGACAAAATCTTTTAAAACTGCTTCTCGAAACCTCAAAAAGTTCATATCTTGGCATAACTCGTTTCACGATTTGAGACCTTTCTCGGACCGATATTTGGCTTGTACTTCCAACTTCAAATCTTGAGAGACGATCTTGAAATTATGGTCTTTTCTTCATTTTG
Source organism: Glebionis coronaria (assembly GCA_025667525.1). Classification (NCBI taxonomy): domain Eukaryota; kingdom Viridiplantae; phylum Streptophyta; class Magnoliopsida; order Asterales; family Asteraceae; genus Glebionis; species Glebionis coronaria. The sequence goes on from CM046874.1 coordinate 422,666,802, forward strand.
GTTCACATCTTCATAAGGAGTGAAAGATGCTTCAAACGTTGACCACGACTTCTTCATTTATCCTCTTCTTTATTTAGGATTTTGATATACAACGATCCGCCTCCTTTTCGGACTTGGATCTATTTATCCTCATACCTTGTTAGGGTCTTTTTGGATAGACTTCTCCATGATCTTTAGGGGAGTAATTGCTTCTCGTCGTGTGTCTTGATCCTTCATATTGATTTGGATTAATGATCTTCACATCATCTTAGGATCTTTAGCAAAAAGTGAATCCTCATGCCTTGTGAGGGCCTTTTTGGACTCGGGTATCCTCATGCCTTGTTAGGGCCTTTTTGGATAAGCCAATCTTCGCGTCCCGTTTCAATAAGTTATGCCTTGGCTATGAACTCTAATTAATACCGAGCAACTTTTAAACGATCTTGTGCTAGAAGCTAAGTAACCTTTTAAATCGTACAACCTTATTTATTGCAAATATATTTATTAACAAGTGATGGGAGAAAAAGCTCATAACTAACTCACATAAGTTAATGAAAGAATACCGAACTTATAATTAACTCTATCATCTCTCGTTCTCCACAATTTAAAATCTCAAGGAATGAGACTCGTGGATGCTTAGCCTAATAAACCAATTAAGGTCCATATGGTTAAGGATACTAGCTAGAGTAAACTTGGATAAGTAAACTCGGGTTGAGTCAAAATATTCACGACGGGCCTAATATATCAAAGATATCTAAACTTATTAAAACCATTTTATATATTTATTTATTTTTTACTTTATTCTTGAAATGAAAAATATAAGATGCGATGATAAAAGGAAAGAATATAAATAAAAATACTACTAGGCCAAAATAGATCAAAAATTTGAAAAACGTTGAAATTTTTTTTAAAATTTTCCGGTAAAATGGGGTCAAATTCATGGAAAAGGCCACTAAAATTTCGATAGAAATCCCCCCTACACTTAATATAAACATTGTCCTCAATGTTTAAGCATGTGGGAGAATAAACTCCCCTACACTTAGGACATTGAGTACGTTGTTTAAAATCGAGCTAAGGAAGGGACAACTAAAGTGATTACAATTATTCATTTTATTTATATACAAGATTGAATCACAATAGCAAAAACTTATCGAAGGAACCGGGTACACGGGAAACACGGGAACACGGGTCTCGTCAAAAGTACCAAAAGTGGATCATTAAGCGCATGTCCCTGCACACTCACAACACAAAACAAACAACCTACTTGGCTCCCCCTACACTTATTGGTGAAAATGGGTGAAAAAGGGTAAAAAATCTAACCTAGTTAAACGATGCTTGATTTTTAATCACGAGTCTCTAGCTCGACTCGAATTCCCGAATGTCATCATTCAAATGGGAAAATCATGGAACAACCGAGATTTCCAAGGGAGGAAAATCTCTCCATGATAAAGGTGAAACAAAGTCATACAAGGCATACCCTATGAAAATCCACCCGGGTCAAACACATAATTTTCATCACAAAAGGAAATAAACCCCGAGGTGGTACGCAAGTCATAGAAAAGTGGGGTATCCTTAGGCAAAAGTCTCTTACTAGGAAGGGTAAGGTGGTATGGCAATGAAAGTATAAAAGTCTCTATTCCCGGATCAAACACCGGTTCCTTAATGGGAAAATAGCAAGAGGTGTCCACATTTAAGCTCAAAATATCGTCAAAATCCAAAGTGGGAAGGTCATCCTCCTCCAAACTTGATGTGAAAACATAAGTATCGTCGGAGTCATAGGAGAACTCTTCCTCATGAGGAAAATAGGTATTTAGAAAGATATCTAAATCCTCCTCAAATGGAATAACCTCTAAAGTAGGTATGATCTCTAAGAGTGGAGGATCCTCCTCAATAGTCATGACTTCTAAAATTGGAATATAAAAGTCAAAAGGAGTTTCCATAGAAGAATCACTCATAGAGATATGAGGCACATTAAGATCATGGGGTGGGTCATTAAAGTTAATGAGATCACTTAAGGAAGTGTCATCATCATAAGTATCAAAGATTGGGGTATCATAAATGGGTGGGTCAAAAGTGGGTGGGTCAAAAGACGAGTCGTCTAAGCCGAAGATAGTGTGATCACTTGAAGAAGTGTCATCACTATCGGTGTCGTAAATAGGAGTTTCAAAAATTTGAGGCTCTAAGGGAAGGGATGAATTTTTCACAAAATCATTTTGATTAGATTTTTCAATTCCAAAAGGATTAACAAAAATCTCGTCATCATTATAATTAAGAACATCAATCATATTGACTGACTCTTTTCCATTTGATTTAGTTGTGATTTTTCCCATTTTAAAAACTTGTTGTTCATCCCGAACCCTAAGAATTAACTCCCCTTCGGCTACATCAACTAAGGCTCTTCCGGACCTTAAGAATGGTCTACTAAGTATTAACGGAATACGAGGATCCATCTCATAGTCGACGACGACAAAGTCTACGGGAAAGGTGAATGTATCGACTCGAACAAAAACATCTTCGGCAATACCAACGGGGTATGCGAGAGTTCGATTAGCTAACTCTAAAGTCATACGAGTCGGTACAAGGTCGGGTAATGACAATTGTTTCCAAACCGAAAGTGGCATAAGATTGATGCTAGCGTCGAGATCCGCTAAAGCCATACAATCATCAATTTGAGGAAAAGAGCAAGGTAACACGAATCGTCCGGGATCTCCTAGCTTTTCGGGAAGATCTTTGAGAAGAACCGCGGAACAATTCTCATTTAAACGGGTGTTAACGAGCTCAACCATTTTTCCCTTCTTATTGAGCAAATCTTTAAACATTTTGACAAATTTTGGCATTTGAGCAAGTGCTTCAATAAGGCTTACGTTAACATTCACATTGGAAATCATTTTCAAAAAATTAGAGACATGAATGTCATCTTTGTTGAGCACTTTAGTCTTGCCTAACCTAGATGGATAAGGAATATTAGGCTTAGGTTGAGAAGGAGAAGGACTCGCTTCTTGAACAACCGTAGGAATAGGCTCTTTCGGCAATGGAGGACTAGGAATAGGAGTGGCAGTGGGCGGAATCACCGGAGGGGGAGTAGGACTTCTCATTATGACCTCCGGGCCTTGTCTCTCCTTTTCGGGCGAAGAGATGGAAGGTCCCACTAAAGTGGCTCCACTTCGAGTATTGATAGCACTCACATTAGCACGAGGGTTAATCTCGGTTATGGATGGTAAGGCACCTTGGGGTCGAAGGGTTTGCAACATAGTCAAAAATCTCTTATCGTTGGACTCTTGCATTTGTCTAGTAGATGCTTGCATAGCTTGCATGATTTTCTCATGTTCGGTCAATTTTTGTAGAACCAAGTCCATTTGAGGATTTTGCATGTTCATTTGATTAAACCCTTGATTAGGAAAACCTTGATTTTGAGATTGAAAACCGTTGTTATTGTAAAAACCTTGATTATTATTTTGAAACCCTTGGTTTTGACCATTAAAATTCCCTTGATTAGCATTCCCTTGAAAATTACCCATTTGAGGACCTTGGTTCCTATTTTGGTATTGGGTATTTTGGGCGGGTGGGGGTGGTCTTTGTGGTGCTACAAAACCCGGGGGAGCCAAATAATTAGAACTATTGTAAGACAAATGGTTAACATCAACATTAGGTTTAAATGGAACCCTTTCATTAGTATTAAAAGCACAAACTTGTTGTTGTTGATTATAAACCTTGTCACAATTGAAATATGAATGTGGTCCACCATAAGTCTCACACGTTTCACTATTATCTTTCACGGAATGCACATGAGTGGTGAGGGCGTCGGTTCTTAAAGCGAGTTTTTCAACAAGTGAAGTAAGTTTATTAATTTGATCATTCACCTCATTATTACTCGTACTAGCACTTGCCATATTAGCCCTAACACTTTTGGTTTGCACTTTTGCCTTGTTCTTAATAATGGCCCAAGCCTCGTTCATGGTTTTCACAAGAATATTGCCCCCCGCGGTACTATTAAGTGAGTCTTGGTCATTTAGAGTCAAACTATTGTAAAACGTATTTATTTGATGCACTTTAGTGAAACCGTGTTGTGGACATTTCCTTAAAAGGTCTTTAAATCGATCCCAAGACTCACTAAAAGTTTCCCCATATTTTTGCTCAAAATTGATTATTTCATTTCTTAAAGCGGTGGTCCGCGATGGTGGGAAAAAGTAATTAATGAACTTGGTCTCTAAGTCGATCCATGTGGTAATACTTTGGGGTGGTTCCTTATCAAGCCAAATTCGGGCTTGTCCCTCAAGGGAAAAAGGAAAAAGTTGTAGGCGAACGACCTCTTGTGGCACCCCATTGTATTTGACGGTATTAGCTAATTGGATGAAACGTTTGATATGAGCGTGTGGGTCATCATTAGTACGACCTAAAAATGGTGTAGCGGAAACCATTCGAATAAAATCCGGTTTAAGTTCAAAATGATTAGCTCCAATGGTCGGCACCACAGTCGCATCATCGTTTCCTTCAATGTGAGATTGAAGAATCTCAATCATTGGTCGATTATCCGTTGCCATTGTTATGTCGAAAGCTCGATTCTCGGGATCGGCTTGAATGACGGTCTTTTTGTTTTTCTTCTTCTTCTTTTTGGAAGAATTAGAAGTATTTGGTACACCACTTGGTATGTATGTACGCGCGCGAGTGCGCATACAATTAAAACTTTGGAATGAGGTAGGTGACATCGGTCGACTTTGAGAGGAAAAGGATTTTCCCTCTCGAGGAGCAATATGAAAAAGCTACAAAAATATATACTTAAATACTAATTGAGTCGGCAAACCAATAATCGGTCGTCCCTCTCAATATACGCACAAGCAAGCGGGGAAACGAGGTGGCACAAAGCACTTAAAAACCTTTTTCCTTAGACGGCCTTTTATAGCGCGTCGCCTTATACCCACCTTATAGTTTGTATATTTTGAGTTCAAACGTCTTACTAGTATTTATCTATTTTGCCTTTTTATTTCGTTTAGGATTCGACTACAATAGTTAGGTGATGAAATCCCAACTAAGGCTTATTTGAAAAGTAGGTAAATTATTGTGCTACGTAATATATTATAGTAAAAGAAAAATCTTTTTGTATTTTTTTTTAGAATAATATATATTCACAAGAAAAATCGAAAGAAATCGAACTAAAAATTAACACTAATACGTAATATTTTTGGTGTAATACTTTTAGGAAAAAGTATTACTTTTGATTTTTTTTAATGTTTTTTGGTGCAATTCTTAGGAAAGAAATTGCTTTTGTGATTTTTTAATTTTTTTGTAATTTTATGTTTTTGATTTTTTTTGTATTTTTGATTTTGTTGCAAGAAACGTAACGTTCAAAGGATGAACGGATCCCAAAATCCAAACGTCTTCACGAAAAAAAATCGTCAATCGTACGAGCGAAGCGGCAGCGGCGCCATTTGATGCTAGGGTTTTTAATCCTTTTTAATCGATTAATGTTCGTTTTTCCTCGAATCACTCGAATTTGATTTCCAATTTTAACGTAGAGATTAATCGTTTTTGGTTATAGAAACTTGATTGGTAATCTATGTCTATTTAAGCTAAAAATGGGGAAAATATGTAGGCTAAGGACTATATAAAAATAAAAGCGCAATTAATTCACGTAAATGTTACTCTAAAATGCAATGTAAAATTAAACTACAAATATAGACCTAGATGCAACAAAAATAAACTATAATTAAAAATAAATCTAAATGAGAAATTAATCTAAATGTAAGCACGTAATAGCAAATAAAAGTGACGAAAAATGAAATCACAAAGATAAACTTAAAATTTAAGCATAAAGCTTCAACCTTTTAAGCTTACTAATCTTTTTAGACGATAAAGCTACAAGCTTTATGTACTAATAAGCTTAATAATCACAAAAAGGTTTAAACTTTTTACTAATAATGAGCTTATCTAAATGAAATGTACTTTTAAAAACTTTTAAACTATTTTTTTAAAACACAAATAATAATAACTAAAACTAATTAAACCGATTTTTATTAAAAAATATAACTTTTATTAAAAACAATTTAAACTAAAACTATCTAATTAAATAAAACTAAAGCTATCAAACTAGAAAAATAAAAAGGAGAGCTTTAGTACCCGTAGTCCGTAGAAAAACGCTTTAAACAAACAACATCAACAACATCAACAAAATACGGCCCGTCAAGTACATGGCCTCCCAATACCAAAACTATCAAAAGCGTAACCCGGCCCGTAAAGTACACGGCCACCAAATTAATCTCTAACCAAACTAATCAACCATATCAACTTGAACCAAATTAATCAACTATAAGCTCTTCTTCGAAAATGATAGATCGATACGCCGAGATCAAAGAAAACATAAAAGGTTAGAATAATAAGCAATAATTATTAAATGATAAAGATATTTAATTAAAACTTATAGATCTAAAATATTTTTTATGTTTTATAAAAGTATTTTAAATTTTAAAGCTAAAAATTATAGATCTACTTAATCTATTTAAAAACCTAATAGATCCAACTAATTTTTTAAGGTTTTATAAAAATACTTTAAATTTTAAACTCTAAACTTATAGATCTAAACTTTTTAATATAAAAAACTAATAGATCTAACTATTTTTTTGGTTTTTTGAAAATATTTTTAATTTTTTTTAAAGCTTAAACTAATAGATCTAAATAACTAATTAATAAAAACTAAAAGTGCTTAAATAAAAAGCTAGCTTATAAATAAGTCGTAAGCCTAAGCTTAGGACTTATGAGATTTAAAAAGCTAAAAAGCTAATTAAACGATTACTCCCCAAAGAAGCTAGATCTACTAAAAGGCAACAATAAGCTTGAAATAAAATGAATTATTCCAAACTTTATATAAATCTAATCTTATTTGGAAAAAAGTTATAAAAACTTATCCCAAAATAATAAGATAGATTATTATAAAATTAAAAAGAAAGAAAGAATGAGAATATTATTAAGCTAGAACTTGAATTTTATTAAAAACTTGAATATTACAAAGCTTGAAAATTAAAATTACAAAATATAAAACTATATAAAAAACTTAAGAGAAAAAACTAGGAAAAAACTTGATTAAATGGGATGTGGGAAGGCTTTATATAGGCAGCCAACATGGGGGGTATTATAGTAATTTCACTATCTAATTTTTGCTTCAAAGTTAAGCAAATTTGAGGACAGCTGGCCCTCTATTCTTGTTTTCTCCGAATAGTGCTTGACAGCTATCAAAGTGTGGGAATTTTCGCCAATCATTAGCTAGGCACACGCTCCTTTAACTTTGTTTTCATCACCACTGCCACGTGGCAGTCCCTGATTGGCTAGCCGCCACTTGCACACTGCCACCTCGTAAAGCCACAACCACCTCGTACAGACGTGGTGGCGCCGCCGCAACGTGTCATGCTCTGACTAGCCAGCAGCCAGCCGCCACTGCCACCTCTGACCTAGGACTGACATGTCAGCTGACATGTCAGCGCCGCCCTGCCTCAGCCACGTGTCGCATCTCCATTGGTCAGCCGCCACACCAACAGTACCTGGGACCTGCAATATGTCAGTGCCACGTGGCGTGCTGGCATTGGCCAGCCGCCGCCACGTGGTGCTGACGTCATTGCTGACGTCAGCCGGTCTAGACCGAGTTGAACCGGTCGGAACCGGGTCTGGTTCGGCTATGGACCGGCCGGTCTGAACCTGGTCTGGTCTGGACCGGTCAACGGGCCGAACCGGTCAACGGGTCGGGTCGGGTCGGGTCAAAGGTCGGGTCGCCACGTGGACCAATGAGGTGGTGCCACGTGGCACTGAGTTTAAATACCCAGCATAAGCCCTCCCCAAGACTCGAACTCGGGTCTGTTAGGCCAAAGCCGAAAGACGCAGCCACTGGGGCATGCAGCCTTTCAGGTTTATATATGCAAAACAATTTTCTTAACCCCTTTTGTGGCTTGGTTGACTGGCACATTGACCCCCTTTGACTTGTTGACTAGCTTTATTAATTTTAAATAATAATAATAATAATAATAATAATAATAAATAATATTACGAAAAATTAATTTATTTTTGATAAAAACTTTATTTTATTTATTTTATTTTATTTATTTTTGGAGATTAATTTATTTATATTATTAAATAATTAAAAACTATTTATTTAATTTAAAAACTTAATAAATTTTAAAAATTCATAGAAAACAAACCGTAAAGAGTTATGACGCGAGGTCGGGACCGTTGGCTTCGTAATTTTGTGCTCTTCAATGTGGTTTATTAGTGGATGACTTTGGAGATTGGCAAGAATGGCCCTTGTTGTAAAATCTTCATCAAATATTCATTTTTAATCCTCCAAACTTCATTCTTTTGGCACTTTTTGGTCCTTTGACTTTATCTTTGACTTTTTCTTCGATAAATGACCTTGAAATCCCGTGTTTTCTTTTCTTTTGATTTTTTGTACCTGTTTCAAACAAAAACACAAAACCACGCGTAATTCCGACTTTTACGATATTAAACACATGATTAGGTCTGGTTTTTCCTTGATTTTAGTGGCAAAAGGATAAGTGTTTACACACTTATTATTCTTCCCCATTTTGGCCGTCCACCCCCCTTCACCCTAATCCATTGATTTTTGATTTTGTACTTTGAATCAAAGGAATCTAAAACAAGACCCATCTTGGAAATTCAAAGAGCTTTCTATTGGTATAATTTTTTTCTACATGCATTCACTAAATTTTTATTTTTAATTTTTGATGATGAACATCAAGTTTGATCCATTTTTATGGTGATAAATGGTGTTAATATTACAATATTCATAGTGGGTTTTTGTTGCATGTAAGATTTTTAATTATTTAATTTTTGTGAGATCAAATTTGAGGGTGTTATGAGTTAGTTAGATGTGTTAGTATGATATTAGGATGATCTTAGGACTATAGGAATCGTTGGAATGGGTCGAAAAATTGTTTTGGTATGATTTTTAGATAGTCTATTTTAGGCAGTAACTTTAAGGCCATTTTTGAAATTGTTACTGTAGTGAACTTGGTAAACTAATAAGATAGGGTCGTAGAGAATTTCGTTAGCTTCGATTTGAGCAAAAGTAGAGCTTCTAACTCATTACGAGCGAAAAGTTATGCTACTTTTAGTATTTGTGTACCGGGAGACGGGTATCGGCACAATCCGAAAATTGTTGTCGATATTTGGAACGAATCTCGGGGACTATAAAATGAGTTTTAAAAATATTCAAGGGCTGTTGTAAGTTGATAAACCTCAGGTCATGAGTCTATTTTCAAACCCGAGTGTCGGTTTTGCAAACGGAATTGTTTAGATAAGTCAAAATGGTTTTACAAGTCAAAGGCGTAAAAATATCCGATTTTTGTAACACGAGGGTGTGTCGGGCAGAAGGTCTTAGAAGTAATATTTTTGAATGAAATTTAAACTGAGTCTTATTCATATTATGTGTGAGTTTGTCACCAAGTTTCGTCGAAATCGGACATGTCTAGATAGGTTAGATTGGTGTGTACATTTGGAGTGTATATGCTGAGTGGTATTTTGGACACGTAGTTCAATACTTGTATGGCGTGAGTTGAGTATTCACTATTGGACATGGTGACTTACTCGAGTGTTAAGTCATTATATAAATGACTTAGTTACTGGTCCGAGGGAAGTAAAATGATGGTTTGACTTGCGTTGGCTTGGCGTCTTATGACGGGTCAATGTCGAGGGTGTAAGTGTTTAAAAGAATAAGTGTTGAATAAAAAGGGTATAGAAGTACACTTATATTTTTGTTATTTTTTGGGATTTTCATGGTCATTTGAGATTGACTTTCGTATTATTTAAGTATTATTTATACTTGAGTCGTTTATTAACGAACGCGCCTTAATTGGTAGGTTGCGGTCTTCGTGTTTAACGGGCATCACAAATCGTCGGCGATCGTCACGTCACTACTATCGTATCAAGGTGAGTCTATAGCCTCGCTTTACATGTTTACTTGTTTTATAAAACTCGCGAGGGGGATAACATGCTTGTTTATTTAAAATAAAAGGTGTACAACGAGAAGTTGTGGAAACCCTTATTATTGGAAAAACATTTAGTAACAAATGAAGGGTACAACGAGAAGTTGTGGTAAACCCTCTTTCTTTAAAATTGAACACAAAGGACCCGATTGTATGCTTAGATGAAAGTTGTTATACAAGTTTGTTTAGCCTTAAAAGACCCATGAATCGTGAATTGTTAATCGAAAGGAACGCTAATACTATGGATAGATCTATCGGGGTGACTCCTAGTCCGATCGCGACTAGCTATCGCGTGGTGTTGTGATGCACCAGTAATGAAACATCGGATGCAATTGTATAAGAGAAATATACGCACTTGGCTAGGTATGTTGGGCTGAAATAATATATGTTAACGTTCAATTTCACGAGACTTATGAAATAACAACGATAATTATGTCTGATCCACATGATTGTCAACCACGGAAGGTTTATTCAGAATACTTGTGTTCATTTATTTAATTTAAACTCTATAGATTCACTCAACATTTTTGTTGACTTTATAGCATGTTTTATCTCAGGTCCATGAAGAAGGCACTCAAGGAAGGCGGTTTCATGCAGCTTGCTTAATTAAAACGTTTGGCCCGCTTTTCTAAACTATGTCCATTCAGAGAAACTTTTATCTTTTGGTTGGTTGTGTAAACTTCAAAACTATTTGGGACCGTGTGTAAAATGTTTTATCTTTAAACAAGTGAATGGATGTGTGTTTTATTAAAACGACGCAATTTGAGGCGTTTTCTATGATGTTGAGGTTGAACCAAGACAGTAACACCCAATGACCCTTCCGCTGCTATGACCCGAAATCGGGGGTGTTACACAACTAGTGGGGCTGTTTGTTTCGGCTTAAATGTTTAGGCTTATATGTGACACGGGTACGGGATCGGGTTAATTTTAAAACACGGGTTCGGGTTTCGGGAAAATATTAAAATCAGAAAATATGTTTAATTAAATTATTTCTAGACTATTTAATTTAATTAAATACATGACTTAGGTTAAATATTAAAATTAATATTTCATGTATAACCTAAAGTATTTTACTTAGCTTAATTTAATTAAAACATGCATTTTTAATTAATTCTTATAATGTATAGTTTAATTAATTAACCAAGTTGTTTAATTAATAAGCTATAACCTTTAAACCATGACTTGTATTTACTAATTAAACTTTACTTGTTATTAATAATCCATCTTATTTCTAATTATGGAAACTTACTATTTTTGGAAACTTTTTATTTTTGGAAACTTACTATTTATGGAAACCTGCTATTTTTAGAAAGTTACTTAGTATTACAATACAAGTATTATAATACACTATTACATGCATAATTCACTACAGAACATTGGCATATCTACAGATAACACAGTAAAACACTACAACATGTCGGATTAAGTATAACTAGCTAATAACACACAGAACCAGTAAAACACATGTAAATTAGACAACTCATACACGTTCCCATTCTTATGTAGTATTATCCGTCAAGGCGGAGTAGGTTCTTCAGCGTTTCCGTTAGCTTCTACTGGACACAAGGTACGAATTTCTCATCCTTTAGTAAGGACAACCTCTTCCTTTATTAGGATTTCCCGTATGCAGCCAACTGTTTTCCCCGGTAGTTACAGATTTAAATGCTTATGTTTTATTAGTTACCTTACCATATACATGCATGTCAGTTTCACCTAGTTATGGAGGTACCATAACCATAACACTAGAGGCACTAGTGTTATGACATTACCACGGCAGAGTGATAGCTTGTGGCGTCCCTTTCAGTTATTTGGCCATTATTATTATTTATTATCATGTGGGGCGTATGGGTGCATCCTAGTTACAGTGTAAGTCAGGATTTCATGGGGAACGTGGTGTGTGCCTTGCATCCTTCACAAGGAGCTGATCCCTCCTACCCATTATCATTTAATTAGAGGCATCCCCTCTAATTTGCATGACGAGGTCACCCCTCCAAGTATGCATGCACGTTGTTGAACTCATGACATATATTGGCTTTATATTCTGCTTTATTGTTTGTAGCTGTGAATTCGAAGCGTAATGCGTACGTGAACTCCATACCTTCAGGGTTGGTGAGAATAAGGCATGTTGATAGTGTGAAAACACCCATCCTTTTACCACTTATTTCTTGCTAAAACAAGACCAAAACGTGTATTTAATGTCATTTGTTTGGAATTATGCGTGGTTTGTGTGTTTGTTGTGTTTTCAGGGCCAACAGGATAAATATTGAAGAAAACATGGGATTGCACGGGTTTCATCGAAGAAAAAGACGAAAAGACGAAGTCTATAATCCAAGAGATGCAAAAGATTTGAAGTCAATGGGCCTATTTGAAGATTTATCGAAGAAAAGGACCAAAGATGGAAGATTTACATATGTCGAAGAACTCAAGTCTATTAAACAAAGAAATTAAAAGACGAGTTGAATTTATTCATCGACAAATCCTGGATCAGAATCGAAAACGTCAACTTTACTGAAAAGACGAGAAGACAAAAAGAAAGGAAGAAAGCCCACTCACCAACCAAGCCCAAGGCCTATAAATAGAAATCCCTTCACACATTAGAACTAGTTTTTCATTTTTCCAGTTTCTTTTCTTTTTGGTTCGTAGCAAAACCAACACCATTAGGGTGTTTGGTGATTTTTATTTTCTTTTGATTTCTCCAAGTTCTTGTAAGTTAATCTTCACGTTTGTTTGTTTAAACTTAATCATTCAATACCATCGTTCATTTAATCTTGTTCATCTTTTTCTTATTGATTCAAAGTTTTAAAGTTTTATTTGGTTGATTTTAGTCTTTGAGAGTAAGTGGCTTTTGTGTTTTTATTGCTTTGGTTTAAAGTTTATCATTAGTAGATGATTGGTGGTTAGTATTGTTTAATCTTTGGTGAAAACTTGGTTGATTTTGGCTAAAAATTCATGTGTTATACTTTTACTGTTCTTCGTGTTCTTAAGTTTCCCAGATTCCGAATGAGCTTCATATATTCCGGATGAAGGTTTTGGTAAATTATTCCGCATAAAGCTTTTTATTCCGAACGAGTGTTTTAATCATTAAGTATTCCGAATGAGCCTTTTGTCTTGATTATTCCGAACCAGCAATTATTTCGGATCAGTTGTTTTTCAAGTAAAGGGTATTTTACTGTTACTGTTTTATTGTTTAATTTTAATTCAATTCAAGCTTTATTTTAAATTGTTTTTATTTACTGCTTTTAGTTTATTTTTATCACTTTACGCATTTAATCTTTTTAAGTAGATTAGAAAACCAATCCCCTTTTTAGTAACCAAGAACAACTATTCCACTTTGAACCGTGATCAATTCGAGAAGATTCCGAGAAACGAACTTTCAACCTAGTAAAATCATATGTATCAAATGGCGCCGCTGCCGGCTCTTTTCGTAAGGATTAACGTTTTTTTGTGAGAAAATTGGATTTTGGGATCCGTTCACCGTGAACGTTACTTTTTCATAAAAAATTTCAAAAAACCTAAAAAATATAAAATTTTCAAAAATCAAAAAAAAAAAAGAAAAAGAAAAAAAATTTAAAAACATAAAAAACCAAAAAGATTTCTGCTTTGTTATTTCTTTTGCAGGTGCATGCGTACACGATCAACGTCTTATCCCGAGCCCGAGACTCTCGATAACTTATACATGGCCGGTGTACACAACAATAATAATAATCCACCTCAAAACAACATGAATAATAACAACAATGAACCTCTACCGGACAATCGTCCTATGATCGAACTTTTGCAAGAACATGTAGAGGGCAACAACGATGCTATTGTCATACCCGCGATTGTAGCCAACAACTTTGAGCTCAAATCCGGCTTCATCAAATGGTCTCTACTCAACCATTCTTGGGGCGTACCATTGATGATCCTCATGACCACATCAAAAGGTTCCTTCAACTCAAGAATACGGTCAAATTCAATGGCGTTCCATAAGAGGTAATCCGCTTACAACTTTTTCCTTTATCCTTAGAGGGACACGCCCGAAATTGGCTTGCAAAGGAACCGCCACAAAGTATTCTTACGTGGACGGACTTAGAGACCAAATTCATAAACTACTTTTTCCCACCCTCACGTACTACCGCTTTGCGGAATGAAATTATTAATTTTGAACAAAAGTACGATGAGAATTTTAGTGAATCTTGGGACCGTTTTAAAGACCTTTTAAGAAAGTGCCCACAACATGGTTTTACCAAAGTGCACAAAATTAATACTTTTTACAATGGTTTAAGCATGAATGACCAAGATTCACTAAATAGTGCCTCGGGGGGTAATATTTTGGTTAAGTCTTCTAATGCCGCTTGGGATATTATTGAGAATAAGTCTAGAGTGCAAACCAAGAGTGTTCGGACCAATGCCGCTAGTGCTAGCACTAGTGACAACGACAAGAGAATTGATAAACTTACTTTGCTTATTGAATCGCTTGCTGTACAAACCGCTAACAATACCAAAAGCATCAACGCTCAAAACGCTCAAGTCAATGCTGTAAGCCAACCGTGTGAAATATGCGGGGGTCGTCACTCTTACACTACTTGTACCTCCACCCAAGACTATCTTTGTGAGAATGTTAACGCATCATACGGTACCTATCCTCCGGGAGGCTATCCAGCCCGCCCTCAAGGAGACCGTAACTTGCAAAGTTATCGTTCCACCAACTTTCTTTCCCCGCCCGGTTTTCCTCCAACCAATCAAAACCAACAACAAAACCTTAACCGAACCAATCAAAACCAACCTCGAGCACCATACCAACCACGTCAAAGACAACCATATCCACCTCAAAATCCTACTCAAGTTCCCCAACCCACTCCTTACCAACCACCTGCTAATCAAGCACCTCCTCCTACCCAACCAACCGTTTTCAACCACGAGGTCGAAACGTACATGCGGACGAATGATGTGTTGGTGAAGAATCTGCAGACCCAGATTATTAATTTGAAGGGCGATATGGTGAAACAAAGGAATGATCTTAGAGCCGATATGCGAAACTCTTTGAGTAGTCAAACGAATAACCTAAGGGACATGATGGCTGATTTCTTCCAAGGTAATCAACCCTCTTCTTTGGGTACTCTTCCGAGTAACACTGTTGCTAATCCAAGAGGGGAGATGAAAGCAATCACCACTCGCAGTGGAAAAGGTACCAAGGAACCCGAGTTTCCTACACCTACACCGGTGATTGTGACAAAGGAAAACGAGTCCACTATTCCTATTCCTCCACCTCTTACTTCCACCCCTCCACAACCCAAGGATGTGAGTGATCCTATTATTCCAAAGCATTCCTCTTCTTTCGATATACCTTATCCCTCAAGGTTGAGGAAAGGGAAGCTCAAAAGCAAGGACGATATTCAAGTTTCAAACTTTCTCAAAATGTTTAAACAATTGAATTTCAATATCTCCTTTGCTGAGGCTCTCGCTCACATGCCTAAATATGCGAAGATGTTTAAAGATCTTCTTAGTGACAAGGAAAAGCTTCTTGATATTGCTAATACCCAACTTAATGAGAATTGCTCTGCGGTTCTCTTAAGGAAATTGCCAACCAAACTTGGTGATCCGGATCGCTTCTTAATCCCTTGCAACTTCCCGGGAGTAGAGAATTACATGGCCCTAGCCGATCTAGGTGCTAGTATCAACTTAATGCCTCTAAGCGTTTGGAAGCAATTATCTCTCCCTGAGCTAGTCCCCACCAAAATGACTTTGGAGTTAGCTAACCGTACGGTTACTTATCTAGTGGGGATAGCCGAAGACGTTTTCGTTGGCGTTGACAAATTCACCTTTCCGGCGGATTTTGTTGTCGTTGACTACGAGATGGATCCTCGTGTCCCATTAATCGTTGGATGTCCATTCTTGAGGACCGGTCGCACTCTCATCGATGTAGACGCGGGTGAGCTTATCATGAGAGTTGGTGACGATCAAATTGTCTTCAACATGGGTAAGATTTCTAAACAGCCTCATTCGTACGAGAGTGTTAATTGTATCGACGTTCTTGATGAGGCTTGTGAAGAACACTTTAATGACGCTTGCAAAAGTAGTCTTACCTCTCTTCCCAATGTTGAAACCGTTGCCTCTCTTACTCCATCACTAACTCCATTTGGAGAAAGTGATTTCCTTTTGACAGAATTTGAAGCCACTTTGGGAGATGTGAACTTACAATATGACGATTCTCCCACCGATTGGGATGAAGACATTCGTACCATTGAGAAACTTCTCAATGAGGACCATATTTCTCCACCATCTCCCAAGGCTATTGCTATCGATGAACCAAATTTGAATACGCCTTCCATCGAAAATCCTCCGGATTTAGAGCTTAAGGAATTACCGTCCCATCTCGAGTACGTGTTCCTTGAAGACACCAAGAAGTCGCCCGTCATCATCGCTAAGGACTTGAAAGAAGAAGAAAAATCTCGCCTTATCGCCGTGCTTAAAGATCATAAGAAGGCAATTGCTTGGAAAATTTCCGATATCCGCGGAATTGATCCAAACTTTTGTACTCACAAATTCTCATGGAAGATGACTTTAAACCCGCAATCCAAAGCCAAAGAAGGGTTAATCCTCGAATTCACGACGTCATCAAACAAGAGGTTATCAAATTTCTTGATGTCGGCATGATTTACCCTATTTCGGATTCGCCATGGGTAAGTCCCGTCCATTGTGTGCCAAAGAAAGGCGGAATAACCGTTGTTCCCAATGAACACAACGAGTTGATTCCTACTCGTCTCGTTACTGGGTGGAGAGTTTGTATCGACTATCGCAAACTCAATGATGCCACGAGAAAAGATCATTTTCTTCTTCCTTTCATGGATCAAATGCTCGAGCGTCTAGCGGGTAATGATTACTATTGCTTCTTAGACGGTTTCTCCGGGTATTTTCAAATTCCCATCGATCCTAAAGACCAAGAGAAAACCACATTCACTTGTCCCTACGGAACATTTGCTTACAAAAGAATGCCTTTCGGTTTATGCAATGCTCTTGGGACGTTCCAAAGGTGTATGATGGCTATCTTCCATGACATGGTTGAAGAAACTATGGAAGTCTTCATGGATGATTTCTCGGTTTATGGCGATTCTTTCTCTGCTTGCCTTACCAATTTAGAACGTATACTTAAGCGGTGTGAAGACACTCGCCTTGTTCTAAATTGGGAAAAATGCCATTTCATGGTAAAAGAGGGCATCGTGCTAGGACATAAAATCTCAAAAGCCGGTCTCGAAGTGGACCGTGCTAAAGTTGATGTAATAGCCAAATTACCTCCACCTTCAACCGTAAAGGGTGTGAGAAGTTTCCTTGGTCATGCGGGCTTCTACCGTCGATTTATCAAAGATTTTTCTAAAATCGCTTGACCGATGACCCACCTCTTGGAAAAAGATACTCCTTTTATCTTTTCCAAAGAGTGTATTGAAGCCTTCAACCCTCTTAAGGATAAGCTAACTAAGGCACCAGTCTTGGTTACCCCTAATTGGGAGCTACCTTTCGAATTGATGTGCGATGCTAGCGACTTTGCTATTGGAGCGGTTTTGGGCCAAAGAGTGAATAAACACTTCCAACCAATCCATTATGCTAGCAAGACAATGACGGGGGCTCAATTGCATTACACGACAACCGAAAAAGAGCTTTTAGCTGTTGTCTATGGTTTTGAAAAACTTCGCCCCTATCTTGTCCTTTCCACTACCATCGTGTACACGGACCATTCCGCGTTGAAGTACTTGTTAACTAAACAAGATTCTAAACCAAGACTTCTTCGCTGGGTTTTGCTACTTCAAGAATTTAAAATCGAAATTCGTGATAAGAAGGGAGCCGAAAACCTAGCCGCGGATCATCTCAGTAGACTTGAGGATCCTTATCAAGGGGATCATCCGAACAAAGAGATCAATGACTCTTTTCCCCTTGAGACCTTAATGTCTATCAACTCGAATTTTGATGAAACCCCGTGGTTTGCAGACATTGCAAACTACTTGGCGGGTGGAATTCTCATTGACGGGTTAACATCCCAACAAAAGAAAAAGTTCTTTAAAGATATTAAGACTTACTTTTGGGATGACCCGTATCTCTTCAAACAATGCGCTGATTTGATTATTCGTCGATGCGTTGATGGACCGGCATCTTTAGACATTCTCGAAGCTTGCCACAAAGGACCCACCGGTGGTCACTTTGGTCCCAACTTTAACGCAAAGAAAGTGTTTGACTCGGGATTTTATTGGCCCTCCATTTATCATGACGCTCACGAAATGGTGAAAAATTGTGATGCTTTCCAACGACAAGGCAAGATCACACATAAAGATGAGATGCCTCAAAATTTCATACAAGAATGTGAAATCTTTGATGTATGAGGTATCGACTTTATGGGGCCATTCCCTTCATCTAAAGGAAACAAATACATCCTTGTAGCCGTTGACTACGTTTCTAAATGGGTTGAAGCCAAAGCTTTACCCACTAACGATGCAAGGGTGGTTTGTAACTTTTTGAAGCAGCTATTCGCTAGATTTGGTCTGCCTCGTGCCATTATTAGTGATCGCGGGACTCATTTTTACAATGATCAATTCGCAAGAGTCATGGCTAAGTATGGTGTCAATCATCGTCTTTCCACCGCATACCACCCACACACTAATAGGCAGACTAAAATCTCTAACCGAGGGTTAAAGTGAACTCTTGAACGAACCGTGGGAGAGCATCGTGCCTCATGGGCCGATAAATTTGATGATGCTCTGTGGGCTTTTCGTACCGCATACAAGACTCCGATTGGTTGTACACCATATCGTCTCGTGTACGGGAAAGCATGCCACCTCCCCATTGAGTTGGAGCACAAGGCTTACTGGGCCTTGAAGTGGGCTAACTTTGACATCAACAAAGCCGGTGACCTACGCAAAATCTAACTCAATGAGCTTAATGAACTCAGGAATGAAGCTTATGAAAATTCTTTGATCTATAAGGAAAAGACTAAGCTCATTCATGACTCTAAGATTAAAAACCGAGAGTTCCAAGTTGGAGACAAAGTTTTACTCTTCAACTCTCGGTTGAAAATCTTTTCGGGCAAACTCAAATCTCGTTGGTCCGGCCCATTCACCATTGCCCAAATTTTTCCATATGGTACTCTCGAGCTCGCTCAACCTAATGGACCTAATTTTAAGGTGAATGGCCAATGAGTGAAGTTATACTTTGGTGAGGACATCTCTCATGAGATGATTCCATCCCTCACCATGTTTCCCATGAACTAGTTTTGGGTCGAGTCAGGCTCGTGACTCGGTTATCAAAAACAAGCGCTCCTCGGGAGGCAACCCGAGTATCTATCCCTTTCCGTTTTAACTCCTAAGTGTAGGGGGACCTATATAGGTTGTTTGTGTTTGTGTGGTGATGTGATTACATGGACGAATGCACTTGTGGAACCATTGAAGAATCGTGCTCCCGTGTTATCCGCAAACCGGTTCTATCTCTCAACTATCGTGATTCAATTTTCGTCATACTCACATTTGAAAATGATCACTTTAGTCGTCTCTTCCTTAACTTGATTTAACCAACGTGCACAATGTCATAAGTGTAGGGGAGACTTTTCCCACATGCTTAAACATTGAGGACAATGTTTATATTAAGTGTAGGGGAGACTTCTATCGAAGTTTTAAGTGGACTTTTCCATTAAAATGCCCTCATTTAACCGGAAAATCATCTTTTTCAGCATTTTTCAAATTTTTAATTAACTTTGGCCATATAGTTGTAATTTTTAAATTGTTATCATTGCTTTCATATGTATATATCCCACAATAAAGTCAAAAATATTAATAAAATGGTGTAGCTAGTTTAGAAGTCTTTGACATATTAGGCCCGTTGCGATTATTTTGACTCAACCCGAATAGACTTATCCAAGTTTATTCTAGCAAGTATCCTTAACCATGTAGACCTTAATTGGTTTATTAGGCTAAGCATCCATGAGTCTCATCACTTGAGATTTTAAATTGTGGAGAACGAGAAATGATAGAGTCAATTATAAGTCGGTATTCTTGCACAAGCACACTTGGTGTGATTATAAGCTTCTCCTCCCATCGCCTTATATGAATAAATGCAATAAGTAAGATCGTACGATTTTATTGAATAACTTAGCTTCTAGCCCAAGATCGTTTAAAAGTTGCTCGGTAATGATAAGAGTTCATAGCCAAGGCATAACTAATGAAGCGGGGCGCGAAGATTGGCGAGTTCGAAAAGGCCTTAACAAGGCATGAGGATTCCATTTTATTGCTAAAGATCCAAAGTGTTGTGAAAAGCATTATTCCCAAAATCAATATGAAGGATCAAGACGCATGACAAAAAGCAATCAACTCCCATAAAGATCATGGAGAAGTCTATCCGAAAAGACCCTAACAAGGTATGAGGATAAATAGATCCAAGTCCGAAAAGGAGGCGGATCGTTGTATCTCAAAATCCCAATTAACGATTGAAGAAATAATGATGAAGTCGTGGTCAACAAAGTTGGAGTATCCCTCAAAAGTCTCCAAGTGAAGAAACTCTATTAACGAAGAGAAGACCATTATCTCAAGAACGTCTCTCAAGATATGAAGTATGAAGTACATGCCAAATATCGGCCCGAGAAAGGTCTCAAATCGTGAAGCGAGTTATGCCAAGATATGAACTTTTTGAGGTCCCGAGAAGCAGTTTTAAGAGATTTTGTCCTTTAGCTAAATATTAATCAAATCGTCCTACTTTGCTTTCAGCCTAAATAAACTATCGAAATAAGTCCAAAAATGCATCTTCATGATCATTCTAAGACAAAAATAAAATATAAGAGATACACCTAGGAATAAAGGAGTTTAAGCATATAATTAAGCCATGTGTGTAAGTATTTGTTTTGCTAACTTATAATAACAATGATCTCGTTTTTGAGCTTAGTTTGGGGAACGTGAAACTTGAGGGTGATAAATCTTCGCAGCAACCAAAGCCCTAATGTAAGTCTTAGATCTCTTTGCAAGTTATTTCCATGTAGCTATTTTCAAGTGAAAATGGTTTTCTATCCCTTTTGTTTCTTTTAAAGCTTTTATTTCTTCATAGTAGTTTAAATTTTTATTTTAGTAGTATATTAATAAGGCCAAGGTTGATTGATTATGAGAAAAGTGTAAATTTGCTTTGTCACTAAGCATTGCATGAGGGCATGGCAATGGTCAAGTGTAGGAGATTTGATAGGTGTGAAAACACCCATCATTTTACCACTTATTTCTTGCTAAAACAAGACCAAAATGCGTATTTAATGTCATTTGTTTGGAATTATACGTGGTTTTTGTGTTATTTGTGTTTTCACGGCCAACCGGATAAATATTGAAGAAAACATGGGATTGCACGGGTTTTATCGAAGAAAAAGACGGAAAGACGAAGTCTATAATCCAAGAGATGCAAAAGATTTGAAATCAATGGGCCTATTTGAAGATTTATCGAAGAAAAGGACCAAAGATGGAAGATTTACATATGTCGAAGAACTCAAGTCTATTAAACAAGGAAATTAAAAGACGAGTTGAATTTATTCATCGACAAATCCCGGATCAGAATCGAAAACGTCAACTTTAATTGAAAAGACGAGAAGACAAAAAGAAAGGAAGAAGCCCACTCATCAACCAAGCCCAAGGCCTATAAATAGAAATCCCTTCACACATTAGAACTAGTTTTTCATTTTTCCAGTTTCTTTTCTTTTTGGTTCGTAGCAAAACCAACACCATTAGGGTGTTTGGTGATTTTTATTTTCTTTTGATTTCTCCAAGTTCTTGTAAGTTAATCTTCACGTTTGTTTGTTTAACCTTAATCATTCAATACCATCGTTCATTTAATCTTGTTCATCTTTTTCTTATTGATTCAAAGTTTTATTTGGTTGATTTTAATCTTTAAAAGTAAGTGGGTTTTGTGTTTTTATTGATTTGGTTTAAAGTTTATCATTAGTAGATGATTGGTGGTTAGTATTGTTTAATCTTTGGTGAAAACTTGGTTGATTTTGGCTAAAAATCCGTGTGTTATACTTTTACTGTTCTTCGTGTTCTTAAGTTTCCCAGATTCCGAATGAGCTTCATATATTCCGGATGAAGGTTTTGGTAAATTATTCCGCATAAAGCTTTTTATTCCGAATGAGTGTTTTAATATTTATATTCCGAATGAGTCGTTTGTATTAATTATTCCGGATCAACGTTTATTCCGGATAAGCAAGATTATTCCGAGTCAAGATTATTCCGGATAAAGGAATTATTCCGTATAAGCCATTATTCCGAACCAAAGCATTTGTTTTTTTATTTATTCCGGATGAAGCCCATATTCCGGATGAACGAATATTCCGGATGAGCTAAGTATTCCGAACCACCAAGTTATTCCGGATCAGTAGTTATTCCGAACGAAGGGTTTTCCAATTATTCCGGATGAAGGTTTTATTCCGAATGAGTAAAGTTTTTCCGAACGAAGTGATTTATTCCGCATGAGCACAATTATTCCGAACGAAGCCTTTTGTTTTGATTTATTCCGGATGAAGCCTACATTCCGAGTAAGCTGTTTATTCCGCATAGGTTATTCCGCATGAAGAGTTATTCCGAATAAGCAATATTCCGAGTGAGATGATTTATTCCGAACGAAGCTTTTTCATTAAGTATTCCGAATGAGCCTTTTGTCTTGATTATTTCGAACCAGCAATTATTCCGGATCAGTTGTTTTTCAAGTAAAGGGTATTTTACTGTTACTGTTTTATTGTTTAATTTTAATTCAATTCAAGCTTTATTTTAAATTGTTTTTATTAACTGCTTTTCGTTTATTTTTATCACTTTACGCATTTAATCCTTTTAAGTAGATTAGAAAACCAATCCCCTTTTTAGTAACCAAGAACAACTATTCCACTTTGAACCGTGATCAATTCGATAAGATTCCGAGAAACGAACTTTTAACCTAGTAAAATCATATGTATCACATGCGCCAGACCCGTCTGTACAGGAAGATCAACTGTGAATAAGACCCATGGGACTTGGTCATCCTCATCTTGTATAGATGTCTGTTCGCCTTCCTCTGGCTTTTCAATAATGAAGTCTACTATAATTTGTCCTTTGACGGCGTTACGTGGTCTATACGTAATGTTGTGTTCTCCCAGTAGAACGCTCTACTTCTATAGTCTTCCTGTCACATCGGGCTTTAATATTATCTACTTTAATGGCTGGTCCGTGATGACCGCTATTGGATGAGCTTGAAAATATCGTCGCAGCCTTTTTACTGCGAATACCAATGCTAATACCAATTTCTCCATTGGAGTATAATTCAATTCTGAGCTTTGTAAGGCTCTACTTATGAAGTATACGGGTGTCTGTATGTTTTCTCTATCCGTCATTAGCACTGCGCTGATTGCTCCGTGCGTAGCCGAAAGGTATATAACAATTCTTCTTTCGGCCGATGTGCGAACAACATGGGTAACGAAGCTAAATGGTTTTTTAGTTCCTCGAAGGCTTTTTCTGCTTCTTTTATCCAATTGAAGTCTTCCTTTTTTATGCACTTCTTGAGTGTTTTGAGTAAAGGGAGTGATTTTTCTGCTGATTTAGACAGGCATCTATTTAATCCTGCTAGCTTTCCATTTAGAAATTGTACCTCCTTCTTTGTTTTTGGGATTTAGAGTTGTATGACCATGTCTGTCTTCTCTGGACAATATTTATTGCCATTAGGCTCTCTCATGTACCCGAGGAACATGCCTTATGTGGCTCCGAAAGTGCACTTTTTCGGATTTAGCTTCATGTTTATTTTTCTAAGCGCGGAGAAGGTTTCCTCTATATCACGGATGAGTTCCTCCTCCGTGTGGCTTTTTATGACCAAGTCATCAACATATACCTCCAAGTTATTCCCAATATGACTGTTGAACGCCTTGTCCACCAGTCGTTGGTACGTATCACCCGCCTTCTTGAGTCCAAATTGCATTTTAATGTAGCAATATACACCCTGGCTAGTGTGCAATGTTGTCTTCTCCTCGTCTTGTTATGCCATTTGTATATGGTGATATCCTTTATATGCGTCCAAGAAGCATTTAAAGGGATACTTGCATAATGATTCGACTTTCCAGTCTATCTCCGGGAGCGGATAGCAATCCTAAGGACAATCTTTATTTAGATCTGTGTAATCAACACACATGCGCCAGCTGCCATCGTGCTTTTTGACCATTATTAGATTGGAAAACTAGTCGTGGTAGTAGACTTCTCGCATAATTCCCGCATCTACCAGTTTTTTACTTCATCTAGTAAATATTTACTGCGTTCTGGAGCTTGTCCCCTTTTCTTTTCTCTGACCGGTGTAAATCCTTCGTGGATTTGCAAATTATGCTCCGCTATTGATCACGGCACACCAAACATATCGTTTGGTTCCCAGGAAAAAATGTCCAAATTATCCCTTAAAAGTTGACATGTGTCTGACTTTCCTTTGTCGGATAATGTTCCCCCAATTGTTATCTCTTGATCTGGGTAGTCTGGGTGAACTGCCACCTTTAAATTTGGTGGTGAACTTACTCTTGGCTCCACCGTTTCACGCGATGGTTCTGTAACTATGTTACACTCCACGGGTGGTACAGCTGTATGGAAGATCGTCACAATTCCTCCTTCCACTAGGAATTTCATCATGCCGTGGGCTGTAGAAGGTACTACTCGCATTGCTAAGATGGCGAGTCGCCCAATGATTCCGTTGTACTGTGATGGGGATCATATTATCAGAAAATTCATTGAGACTTTCGTTGAATGATCGTCATTTCCTACCTTTATTACGAGCTTTAACTGGCCCAAAGGCCATACTGCTTCTCCATTGAAACCAATGAGCAGTGAAGTCACAGGTACCATTTGATTCCTTATCTCTGGGCTTAGTTTTAAGAAGTAATGCTCATACATGATTTTTATCGATGAGCCGTCGTCCGTATACATACGGTGAATGCTATGATCGCCAATATTTACTTCTATTACCAATGGGCCCTCTGCTACAGTGTTCGTACTGGGGGGAAAGAGATGTCTCTCCTTCTGGAGAACCTCTAGCTCACCTTTTGCCTAGTCCTTCTTTTCCACGTTTGTACCATGTAAGTTGTTGCGACTGTATCATTTGGCTTTTTTTTCGCGTTCTATGGCCACTTTGATGAGGTGCTTCAGCTTCCCCGTCTGCACCAAGCTTTCAATGTGCTTTTGTAGCTGAATACTCTCGTTGGTGGCGTGTCCCTTTTCTCCATGGTACACGCAGTTCCTATTGCCTATACATCTTTCTATTGGAGTTACCATTGGTAGTGGTCTTGGGAAGTTTGCTCCTTCTGATGTGAGGATCTCTCTTGGGGTTAATTTTAGTGGCATGAATTGAAAGCTGCTGCTATGCCCTTCTTTTTGGTTTCCCTGGTATTTAGGATCCCGGGATCCGCTCCGTATATTAGTTTTTTATTAGGCACGTCACGGGATCTATAGCTGGAAGTATTTTGCATGGCTTCCGTGGTAGCTGATTCTCCCTGTATGAAAGATCTCACCCTTCGCATTACCCCATCAAACGTTTCTGGTGTCCTCTCGTTTAACTTTTGTATTAGATCTTTTTTATTTATCCCTGTCATAAAACAGGAAACTTTCAAGATCTTCGGGCATTCTTTTATCTGGTGGCATTCGTTTTTTAAGCGCTCTAAGAAGTCTTCTAGGTATTCACCCTGGTTTTGTTTGACTCTTGCTAGTGATACAACGCTCCTGTCGTATCTCTTTTGTTGGACATAGTTTCTTTTGAATGCTTTCCGTAATACTTTGAATCCGTTTATTGTTCGTGGTGGGAATCTGTCAAACCAGTTCCGCGCGTTTCCTACAAGCGTAGAGTTGAACATGTTACACCATACAGGTGTGGGCCATTGCTTAATTCCTACTTGCGATTCGAAGATTTTCAAATGATCTTCTGGATCTGTGGTGCCATCATATGTTTTGACGTTCGTTGGCATGCGACGATTTATTTTATCAGGATAATACTATATATTCCTTGTGAAAGCATTTTTTCTTTCCCTTCTCCCTGGTTGTGAGAAGTATCGATTTTTTTCATTTGTGTGAATGGAAAGCGCGTTCTTCCCCTCCTTAGCTTTCTAGGGAGGAATATCTACACCTACATTCTGTATGATGATTGTTGTATGATTTTGAATCTGGTGAATCATTGTTTGAGGATTGATAGTGTCATGCGCACCTTTTTCCTTTTATGACCTGCTGGTCCTTCATATATTTAGTAGCGAGTGGGAGCAGAGTTTGTAAGTTGTTTGCTACATATTCTTCTATCGCGCGTACATCTGTAGCAATCACGTTCTCGATTTCCTTAGGTGTGAGGGGTAGTTTTCATTTGTCTTTGTTGGGAGGAGGCTGAGCTGATCTCTGGTCCACGTCGCTTTCCTCAATGGTAGGTAGGGGAGTTGAGAATAGTGAGCTCGCTCCTCGGAGAGGTGGATTTATCACATCACGACTGTTTGCGTCGCAGGCCGATCCAGGGGTGTTCCCTATGGATGTGATTTGACTGTCTATTATCAATGATCTGCGGCCACCTCCATCTATTCCTTTTCTTGTCATGCTTAGATTTTAGTGTAGGGTCCCAAGGATGGCGCCAACTTGTTGATGCAAAATTTGGATGGACCGAGCTTGACCTAAATCGGGCTTGATTTAGGGTCTGGTGGACTCCGACTCTTGCACCAAGTGAGTCTTGTTTGAAGACCCGACACAATAAACAGTAGACACTGTTAGGCTTACCGTGGTCGCGTGTCCCACGATTAGACTCCGGTCTGAGAGTAAGTAATCGGTTTGAGTATATGTGAGGGTTTTAGAGTATTGTGTATCGTACCTTTTGTGGAACCTCTCGGGTTCCTTTTATACTCGAGAGAGTCCTGGCTGGCCTCTCCATTTCTTTCGGCCCAAGGAAGGGATAATGACTCAAATAGCTTGATCCTTATCTCATAACTAAGGCAAGTGCATATCCCTTTCCTTTAGGCGAATATAACTGCAAGATAAGTTATATTATGTCTGATCTTGTCGTAGTGCGACGAGGACTTGGTTAAGTAACCAACCGTCGTGCGACAGTGGTTCACTGGGCCTCTTGGGCCACGCTCTTGCTACGAGGTAATGATCCATAACCAATGGATACGGGTAGTACCCGTGGGTCGAGTTATCCAACCCGAATAGGGACTATACGTCATCAAGCCCTTTTTTCACAACCGCTCCTCTACAACTACCTTTCGCCTAACATGATCACGAACGAAGACAAAGAATTGCTTACATAGGAGGACGAAACGAACCAACCACATGTCCTAATCGGAACGATTGAAGAAAGAAAGATAATGGTGTCCCTTTTCGCCCAGGGGACATCGTCAGAGAACAATGTCGGGGACAGGGTGAGAACCTTCCATTGCTTACAGCCTTTATGTGTTGGTTCTTCCGGGGATAGGTCTCGTGTTTCGTGTTGTCCTCTTTAACTCGCTGACTAAGTCGGCCTTACTTAGGCCTTAGGTAGAGTCCTGGTAAGGTAGAGAGGGATAGGATCTCTAGTCCGATAAGCTTGTAGTGGATGAACTTGCAATGGCTCTAGCTGATTGAAATGGGTTGCCTTATTTTGTATGTAGAGTCTCGGTTGCGGGATCATTCACATTCACAGGCACCTCAGCCAAAGCAGATATCCTTTCAAAGCGACCTCCTGGTAAGGTAAAGAGGAATAGGATCTCTAGTCCATTGAGCTTGTAGTGGATGAACTTGCAACGACTCTAGCTGACTGAGATAGTTTGCCTTATTCTGTTTGTAGAGTCCCAGTTGCGGGCTCATTCCCATTCATAGGTACCTCATCCAAAGCAGATATCCTTTTAGAGTGACCTAAACTACCATTTAATTTCACTCTCTTTAATACACTCCCTTTTGATGTGTCGATCACGGTGTCACACACTAATTCCTACAGGTGTCCGTAGTAGGCCGACCGCCCTACCTAAACCAATCATCATATCGGTTCCTAGGCCCCATTGCTGGAAAGACTCAGCTTCAAAACCATACGTAGATCTTCCGCTTCACACGGATCCTCTAGGGATGGAGGTCGGACCATGAAATGTGTATAGTTGAAGTTTGTTTTTCTCAGTTCTTAACCAATTGAAAGTCCTAACAAGATCGAGTTTTTAATTGTTTTTGGTTGGTAAAGTATTTGGATATTCTATAGCTAATTCAAACAAATCCTTGCTAAAATGAAAAATACAGTCTACTTATACGTAAAACAAAGTGCACAAACCAAGTTTTTATTCAAGTAAAATGCTAAAATGTAAATTCTACAAACTATAAGGACTGAAAATGTAAATTCAATGAAAATTAAATGCTAAAAATACAAAGTCAACAAGTCTAGGGACTATTTATGTAAAATCAGTAAACTAAATGGACTAAAAATGAAAATTTAACAAACAAAGTAACTAATTTTTAACTAATTGAAAACTGACTAACCACTTTTGAAACAAACTTGAAATTCTGAGGACTAAACTTTTGAAAAACCTAATTAGTTGGAAGATTAGCTTGAATTAGAAACTGTTTAAAACTAAAAGGACTTTAATGCAATTTCAGAAACTTTTTCAACAAAAACGGGTTTAAGAACAAAATAAGCTCGTTTGAGCTCGTTTCTTGACAAAATAAGCTCAAACCACTGGCTAGAACTCTTATAAGCAAATTCAAATAAGCTCAAAATAAGCTAACTGATAAGCTACTCATGCACAACTTGATTTTAATGAAGAAACTTGTTAAACAGCTCAAAAGAAGAATGGTAAATCTAGTTTCAAAGAAAATGATCGAGTAATAAGCTCTAAAATTGAAAATAAGCTAAAATGAGCTTATGTTGACTTTCGTTGACCAGATTTTTCAAAAAGCTCAAATTCTCAAAACCTACTCATGAACACTTTCTTAATGGAAATATGAAAGAAAATCAGCAAGTTTCTGAAGTGGAATTGGAGATATAAGAAATCAGAAATCCTATTTATCACAGGGAATTGAAAATGCTCTAGTGCTTATTAATTTGCTTATTTCTCACTCAAAACTAGATACTGTATAATTTCCTTCTATAAGCTAAAACTTCATATGTTGAGTGAATGATGAGAATTGGTTATAAAGAATTTCATCAAGAAACAAAGATTTGCCAAGCAATTGAAAATCACTACTTTTTGAAAATTTCCTTAACAAGAACTGACCCAAACCTTTTTGTGTACCAATTGCCTTTTTTACTAAAGCCTTGACTTGAAACTGACTGAAATCCTTATGCTATGACTAGATGACTTGAAATGAACCAAAATTTGCCAAATACTAACACTTGAAAAACAACTATCAAGCTAATACCAAACACTACTTATCTAAACTTGAACAAATTTTTATGAAGGAATTTAAAGCAATTGGCTAGACTGAATGAAAAGTAATATCAGAACAAGTTTTATAGCTAGAATGAAGTGCAAATGAACTAGTTACAAACAGTTTAAAAGGCTAGAACTAAATTTGACTAGTTAAGCTAATTTGACTGTTTAATACTGAAAACAGGACAGGTATAAGACTAAAGAGCATGTATTAAGCTACAATAAAGCTACTCAAACACTGAAATCAGATCAAATACTAGCTAAACACACTTTATCATGCAGACAATCAAGGATTAACTAGGAATTGAACATGCAAGCAACAATTTAGTGGAACAAGAACTCAGAATTACAACACCTTCTAGCTTAGGCCTCCATTGGGGAGTAGAGAAGCGCTGAGCTTTCTAGCTAGTGCTAAACCACCACCTTAGCACTAGAAACAACCAAACATCTACAAATCAACAGCTACAATCACCATAATCTCCATTGTTGAACTAGAAATCTTCAAAATCTACTCAACACTTGGACTGAAATGAACTGAACAGGATCAACAGCTACAAGTCTTCTCAATCAGCTAATCATGATCAAATGGTGATCATAACTAGCTAATAACAGCACCAGAGTAACAAAATGCAGGGTATGAATAGTAATGAAGGAAAATGAAAGTGAATTTTTATTGATTTAGGAATTGAGTTGGTTACAAAGCTGGTAAATTGGTTACAACTAATAACAGACTCAAGAGTTTATCAGACTCTTGAGTTGTTATGCTAAAAACTAACAGAATTAGGATAAAACTAAAAAGTGTGTGTGTTTTCACACTTTTCTACATTACAAGAAATGAAAGCTAATATAGGGTATTTATAGAATGCAGATGAGAGTTGGTGAGGGAGAGTGACGTTTTGCATCCAATCACAAGCTTCCACGTGGACAATTCTGCTTATCTGAATTTTGCAGGTGAAGAACAATTTTGGGGATTTTCGATTGAGATGATTTCATGTTAATTAAGTCGTATGGTTGTATTCTTCTCTAAAAAACGATCACTTTTCATGTAGATAACTCTTTCTGAAATCAAGTGTAGCTCTTAAACGTTCCTGGGTTGCGTTGAAGAAGAAGGCCACGTGGCACTTTCTGATTGGGCAAGAAATGTTCACACGGATTGTTATCCAAGTTGGATAATTCGAATTATTGCATGGCGTTATTTCATTGGTTGAGAAGGTGTGAGTGCGCAGCACTGTTGGGATTTGGTTATTTAATGTTGACGGCTGTGAGTGGCCAGGTGGCACTGAGTTGGCAATCCATGTTTATTTATCCAAGCTCTCCCATTAGTTGAGAATAGTTCACACGGATCAAGCACATATAACTTCCAACAAATGGCAGAATTAACCCCTTAACTTTGGCAGTTTGAACTTTTGAGCTATCATCTTCATTTCTTTGACAATTTCAGTCCTTCAAGTTGCATTTTTAAACATTTAAGCCCTTTGACTTGATTGACTTGAGAGTTGACCAGTTTTGACTTGATCTTGACTTTGACAAATTTACACTTTTGGTCCTTCATCTTTGGCAGATTGTCAAGATAGGTCCTTTGTCTTTAAAGTCTTGTCACTTTTGATCCTTCTTTGTCTTTTTCATCCAATTAAGCTTGATTTTTCCTTTGTTTGCTTGAAATTGTATCCTTCTTACCTATTTGCACACAAACACAAAACATACCACATAATTCCGCTTTATAGCACAAAGTTTAGGTATTTTTCTTGTGTTTTAGGGTGATTTGTTGATTAATTGATATGAGTTTTCGCTCATATCAAATCCCCTACACTTGAACATTGTCATGTCCTCATGCAATGCTATATTTTAAAGCACAATTTTACATTCTCCTCATAACTAATCCACCTTGGCCATTATGTAATGCATCTATACTACTCTACACTATATGATGCATGATTTTTCATTTTGATAATGCAATGCACAAGATATAATTCTATCTATATATTTTTAGTTTTTCTTGAAATGGTTTGATGGAAATAACTCACAAAGAATTCAATGACTTTGATTAGGGCTTGGGTACCATGGATACTTATCACCCTCAAGTTTCACTTTCCCCATACCAAGCTTAAAAATGGGATCATTGTATTTACAAGTAAAAAGTGCATCAACTTATTCATGACAATTAAATGTGGAACCGGTTATTATTTGAGCAAATTGCTTGTGGGCAAATTTGTCATATATTTCAAGTGTGAAGTATAAGAAATGCAAAATCCAAAAATAAGGAAGCACGGTTTTAATCCTAAATAATCCTCTCATCCATTACTTGAAAACCGCTCACAATTAATATAAGTCCGTTTCAAGAGTAATAAGTCATTCGCCTTATGTGTAAAATCCTCATGTCATGCTTTCATAAGTAGCTACACACTCGCTAAGGAAAGAAAAATAAAACTCACGCAATAATTTACATCCGCCATCTTTTTGAGACTTTGGATCTTCAACCCCGCAACCCGTCAAGGTAATATTGGATTGGAGCAATCTATTGAATCCCCGCAACCCGTCAAGGTAATATTAGAACTCAATAGTCACTATAATTAACACCACACTGCCCCTCTTGGGAGTCTTGTATAATTATTTTTTTTTCTTTTTCTTTTTTTTTTCTAGCCACTCATTTTTTTCATAAGCCGCTCTTATTTTTCTTTATTCCTCACAAAGAAAATTGAAAAGAATAAAAGGAAAAACATCCGCTAAATATTTAGCATGACATAAGTCTAGTACACATAAAACGTTCTAACTTAGAATCTTAAGACGTACTTATACCAGCCATGAATGATTAGACAAAATGCATAAGAGATTACAAACCGATTAAAACCGTTCTTGATTATTTATTAACATATATACATACGAAGAAAATAGAGGTAAAGAAGAGAAGGGTTTAGCCACAAGTAATTATCATGAAGTTTATCTAGCCCTTTTATACTTGCTTCAACTCTATCATTTCCCATTCTCCACAAATTTATAATCTCAAATAATGAGATTAGTGGATGCTTAGCCTAATAGACCAATGAAGGACTACATGGTTAAGGATACTAGCTAGAGAATGCTAAGATAAGCAAACTCGGGTTGAGTCAAAATATCCATGGCGGGCCTAATATGTCAAAGAAGTCTAAATTTGTTAAACCATGTCCTTTATTATATTTTTTTTTCTTTTTTTATATATTTTTGATGAAAGATAAAAGAAAAGATATATACAATGCAAATGTGTTATGCAAATGAAAAATAATAGATGCAAAAATTATGAATACATATTTTTGGTGGCCAAAGTAGATCAAAAATTTGAAAAATGTTTGAAAAATTAATTTTCCAAGTTATCATGAAGGACAATGACAAGTTCTAGGTAAGGTCACTTCGATAGAAGACCCCCTACACTTAAGCTAAACATTGTCCTCAATGTTTAAGAGCATGGAAGTAGAAAAACTTCCCCTACACTTATGACAATGAATAGACTTTGCTTAACCCAAGTTAAGGAAAGGTCAACTATTGGTGAATTCATGTTTACGCACAAGGTGTCAATGAAAGATCACAATAGTAACAAAGTGAACCGGATACAAGGGTCTCCTCCATAAGCTCCAAAGCATGAAATGAGTGAGAAACCCTACAAACATAATGAAGACAAAAGAAGGTCTCCCCTACACTTATCTCCAATTCTATACCCTTATTGCTAACCTACAACACTCTAAACCTAGTTATACGATGCTTGAGTTATAGAGTCTCTAGCTCAACTTGTCCCTCAATGAATTAATTCATGGGGAAAATGGGGATCTCTTGGACCATTTCAACGGAAATGTCCTCCCCAAAATAATGTTTCACACGGTGACCATTCACTTTAAAATTTGGACCATCGGGTTATGACAACTCAATAGTTCCATACGGAAACACTTGAGCAATAGTGAATGGACCGGACCATCTCGACTTAAGCTTGCCCGCAAAAAGTTTCAACCTTGAGTTAAAAAGGAGAACCGGTTCTCCAACTTTAAACTCACGGTTCTTGATCTTAGCATCATGCAATTTCTTAGTCTTTTCCTTGTAAAGCAAATAATTTTCATAGGCATTGGTCTCAATTCATCCATCTCATTAAGTTGATCTTTCCTATGTGAACTGGCTTGGTTTAAATCAAAGTTAGCCCACTTGAGAGCCCAAGATGCCTTATGTTCTAATTCAAATGGGAGGTGGCACGCTTTACCATAGACAAGCCTATAAGGAGTACAACCAATTGGTGTCTTAAAAGCCGTCCTAAAATCCCATAAAGCATCATCAAGCTTATCCGACCAAGAAGCTCGATGCTCTCCCATCGTTCTCTCTAAAATTCTCTTTAAACCACGATTTGTGACCTCGGTTTGACCATTGGTTTGAGGGTGATACGCGGTAGAAAGTCTATGATTAACTCCATATTTCTTCATAACTCTCGTGAATTGATCATTACAAAAGTGCGTACCACGATCACTTATGATGGCCCGAGGTACACCAAATCTAGCAAACAATTGCTTTAAGAATTTCACAACAACTCTAGCATCATTGGTAGGTAAGGCTTTAGCCTCCACCCATTTAGACACGTAATCCACCGCCACAAGTATATACTTGTTTCCCTTAGAAGATGGAAAAGGTCCCATGAAATCTATGCCCCATACATCAAAAATCTCACACTCTTAAATAAAATTTTGTGGCATCTCATCACGTTGCGTAATTTTTCCTTGTCTTTGACACACATCACAAAATTTCACCATTTCTTGGGCATCTTTGTAAATGGAAGGCCAATAGTAACCAGAATCAAAGACTTTCTTGGCGGTATAGTTGGGCCCAAAATGTCCACCCGTAGGTCCTTTATGACATGCTTCTAAGATCTTAAATGCCTCGGGCCCATCTACACACCGTCTAATGATTTGGTCCGCACAATGCCTAAAATGATAAGGATCATCCCAAAAGTAGTACTTAACTTCCTTAAGAAATTTCTTCTTTTGTTGGTAAGTAAGACCCTCAATAAGCACATTCCCCACAAGATAGTTGCTATGTCCGCAAACCAAGGAGTGTCATCCTCTTGGGAAGAGATAGACATGAGCTCCTCTAATGGAAAGGATTCATTGATTTCTTGATTTGGAAAATCTCCTTGAAAAGGATGCTCAAGTCTACTCAAGTGATCTGCCGCTAAATTCTCGGCCCCTTTCATATCACGAATTTCTATCTTAAACTCTTGAAGCAACAAAACCCATCTCAAAAGCCTAGGCTTAGCATCTTGTTTTGTCATGAGATACTTGAGAGCGGAATGATCCGTATACACTATGGTTTTGGATAGCACAAGGTATGGTCTAAATTTCTCAAAAGCATAGACTATAGCAAGCAACTCTTTTTCCATGGTAGTATAATGAAGTTGTGCACCGGTCATGGTTTTACTCGCATAGTGTATAGGTTGAAAATGCTTATTCACTCTTTGTCCTAAGACGGCCCCCACCACATAATCACTCGCGTCACACATAAGCTCAAATGGTAATTCCCAATTTGGAGAAACCAAAATGGGAGCCTTTGTCAATTTCTCCTTAAGAGTCTCAAAAGATTCCAAACAATCTTGGTTAAAAATGAAAGGAGCCTCTTTTTCTAAGAGATGAGTCATCGGTCTAGCTATCTTAGAAAAATCTTGTATAAAGCGCCTATAAAACCCTGCATGACCTAAGAAACTCCTTACACCTTTAACCGAAGTGGGTGGGGGAAGCTTAGCAATCACATCAATTTTAGCTCGATCCACTTCTAATCCCTTGTTGGATATTTTGTGTCCTAAAATAATTCCCTCTTTCACCATAAAGTGACATTTCTCCCAATTAAGCACTAAACGTGTTTCCTCACAACGCTTAAGCATTCTCTCTAGATTGGTGAGACATGAGGTAAATGAATCTCCAAAGACGGAAAAGTCATCCATAAAAACCTCCATTGTTTGCTCTATCATGTCATGGAAAATCGCCATCATGCACCTTTGAAATGTCCCCGGTGCATTACATAAGCCAAAAGGCATCCTCTTGTAAGCAAATGTACCGTAGGGACAAGTGAATGTGGTCTTTTTTTTATCTTTAGGGTCAATGGGTATTTGGAAATAACCCGAAAAGCCATCAAGAAAGCAATATTACTCATTTCCCGCTAAGCGTTCAAGCATTTGGTCCATAAAAGGTAATGGGAAATGGTCTTTCGTAGTAACCTCATTGAGCTTCCTATAGTCAATACAAACTCTCCAACAGGTAACAAGTCTTGTAGGAATAAGCTCATTGTTCTCATTAGGCACTATGGTAATTCCACCTTTTTTTGGAACACAATGTACCGGGCTAACCCATGGAGAGTCGGAAATGGGGTAAATCATGCCCGCATCAAGGAGTTTGATCACTTCCTTCTTAATGACCTCATGGATTTTTGGGTTAACCCTTCGTTGACTTTGAATGGCGGGTTTGTAATCATCCTCCATAAGGATTTTGTGTGTACAAAAATGTGGATCAATTCCCCTTATGTCGGATATTTTCCATGCTAAGGCTTTCTTGTGTTTCTTAAGGACATCAATGAGTTGCTCCTTCTCCTCCTTTTTTAACTCTTTAGCAATGATCATGGGTAATTGGTCTTTGCCTTCTAAGAAAGCATACTCTAAGTGAGATGGAAGGTCCTTAAGTTCAATTGGAGGTGGACTCTCTATGGAAGGTTTTACTATGGAAGGATTCTCATTGGTAACTTCTTGTGGAGTAGGAGAAGGAATAGGGTCCTCATTGAGCAAATTTTGGATAGTAAGAATATCTTCTTCCCAATTAATGGGAGAATCATCATCACCAAGAAAGTTAGACTCAAATTCCTCTAAGAGGAAATCACTCTCTCCAAAAGGTGTTAAAGAGGGAGCAATTGAGGCCACGGTTTCAACATGGGGCATTTCATCACTAGTACTCTTGCAAGCATCATGAAAGTGTTCATCACACACCTCATCTAGCACATCAACTATGTTAATAGTCTCACACGGTCTAGACTCCTTAACCTCTTTCCTATCACAAAGTTTCCCTAACTTAAACACCACTTTCTCATCCTCTACTCTCATAATTAGTTCTCCCTCCGCCACATCTATCGAACTACGACCCGTTCTCAAAAACGGTCTACCAACAATCAAAGGAACTCTAGGATCCATGTCATAATCAACCACTACAAAGTCGGCCGGAAATGTAAACTTATCCACACCTATAAAAACATCCTCCGCGATACCTACGGGGTAAGCTATGGTTCGGTTGGCTAATTCAAGGGTCATCCTAGTGGGAGTGAGCTCGGGAAGAGAGAGGTTTTTCCAAACCGATAAAGGCATAAGGTTTATGCTTGCCCCTAGATCCGCCAAAGCCATGCAATTTTCTACACCAGGAAAATTACAAGGTATCAAGAAACGTCCCGGATCTCCAAGTTTTGTTGGTAAGGTTTTAAGTAGCACGACGGAACAATTTTCATTAAGGGATGTCTTGGGCAAATCAACCAATTTTTCCTTGTTTGAGAGTAAATCCTTGAACATCTTAGCAAACTTTGGCATATAAGCAAGAGCTTCCGTAAAGGATATGTTGATGTTGAGTTGCTTGAACATCCTTAAGAAATTTGAGACTTGAATGTCATCATTGTTCTTTAATTTGTCCTTTTTTAACCTTGAAGGATATGGAAGAGTTGGTTTAGGTGTAGGTGGAGTAGGTGTTGATTTGTCTTTGATAGCTTCTTCATTAGGAGTTGTGGTAGGTAGAGGAGAAGTAGGAATAGGTTGAGAAGGTGTGTTTGATTGAATGGGAGCATTTTGAGGTGGTGAAGTAGAGGTAGAAGGCTTGTCACATGTAGGAACAAAAGTGGGTGGAACAATAGGAGGCTTAGGAGGTGAAGGATCCTTTGTTGACTTTCCACTTCTTGTTGTAATAGCATTAACATTTGCCCTTGGATTTGTTTGTGTGGTAGAAGGTAAAGCCCCTTGTGGTCTTTGATTATAAAGCATCATAAACTTCTTATTTGATTCTTCATGCATTTCTCTCATTCTTTTCTCATTAGCTTCATGCATTTCTCTCATTTTTTTCTCATTAGCTTGGAATATCCTTTCATTCTCTTGATTCATTTTGTGAAGAATCTCAATTGTGTTATAATCTTGTGGCACATTTCCTTGAAAACCTTGGGGTTGGAAAGGTGGAGGTTGATTGTAAAACCCTTGATTGTTACCTTGAAAGGTATTTCCTTGATTGTAAAAGTTATTTGGTGGTCTATAGTTATTTCCTTGGTAAGGTGGTCTTTGACCTTGATTCCTTTGTAACACTTGAGGAGGATTTTGTTGAAGTTGGGTGGGTGGTTGGGGTGGGAATCCCGGTGGAGTAAGGTAATTTTGGGATCTGTAAGAAAGGTTATTAGGATTGATATTTGGCTTGAAGTGTTCACGATGTTCCTCTTGGTAAGCATAACATTCCCCTTGATAACCTTGCACCTTATCACATTGTTCATAGGAATGGGGACCTCCACAAGTCACACAAGAAAGAGTAATGGCATGCACATCATTTGAGGAATGATTTCCCATAGAAAGCTTCATCAAGTCATTCATCATTGTTTCTTGCATCTTTTGAGTATTTTGCATGAATGTTTGACTTTCCTTTTGAGCTTGAGTAAATGCTTGAATGCATGAAATGAGTTGAGTCTCCAATGGTTTAGAACTTCCTTCTTGAATGACATAGACTCTTTCATCAAATTGTGTGTTGGTTTGAACCATTGCTTTGGTCTCAATAATATCCCAAGCCTCTTGAATGGATTTAAGAATAATATTCCCTCTCGCGGAAGCATTGAGTGAGTCTTGGTGATGAGGTTTAAGGCCACCGTAGAAAGTATTGATTTGGTGAACTTCATCCAATCCATGGTTAGGGCATCTCCTCAATAACTCTCTAAACTCCTCCCAAGCATCACTAAAGGTTTGACTAGGTTTTTGTTGAAAGCCTATAATTAAGTTCCTCAAAGCCGTGGTCTTAGATGGGGGAAAGAACTTGTTCAAGAACTTAGTGGTGAAACCATCCCATGTGGTGATACTATCGGGTGGTTGTGTGTCTAACCAATGCTTAGCGGGACCCTCTAGTGAAAGTTGCACCAATATCAACTTAATGGCATCATGGGGAACTCTATTGTACTTAATGGTATTGCAAAGAGCAAGGAATCTCTTAAGGTGATCATGAGGATTATCATTCTTGTTACCATAGAAAGGTGTGTTTGAAACCAAGTTAATCATAGCCGTTTTTAGCTCAAATGAATTTGCGGGAATTTCGGGAATCTTGATAGCATCGGCATATCCGTGAACATTGGATTGCAAACGTTCCATCAAAGAACGAGTATCAACTCTAGCCATGGCTTCTTGTTGTGGATGAATCAAAGCACGATTCTCGTGATCGGCTTGATGGACGGTGGTGTTCCTACTCTTTCTCTTTTTCTTCCTTTTCGGAGGAAGAGGTTGTACACCAATCGGTATTTGTGCACGCCCGCGAGTGAGCATGCAACTCAATACGAGGAATGAGAGAGAAGCTCTCGTGTGACTTTGAAGAGAAAAGGATTATCCCCTTCGAGTTTCAATATGAAATATCCACAAGAAAATAACAATATACGTATGTACTACTTGGGTGCAAGACCCCCAATGAAGCCTTCCTTCTTAGAATACTCACAAGTGAACGGGGGGTTAGGTGGCGCGAAGCACTTAAGTACCTATTGACCCTTAGATGGCATTTTATAGCACATCGCCTTTCTATTCACTTAATTGTTTGTATTCTTCGAATTGTTGCTTATTGGAAGTATTTATCTATTCTTGCTTTATTTTGTTTGATCGATACACGTGTCAAGGACCGGAACGCCCCTCAACACGGTGTATTTCCTTGGCAATACTTATGGAGAATATGTGAATTGGTTGTTCTTATACGTATACGTATTTACTTATAATAATATATGGAAAATATTTTTGTATTTATGAGTTTTTAAGAGAAAATACTATATGTACATAAAAACCGAGAGAATCCAATAATAAATATTTTTGGGTGCAATCTCTTAGGAAAAAGATTGCTTTTTGGATTTTTTAATTTGTTTGGTCAATTCTTTAGGAAAAGAATTGTTTTGTTAATTTTTTAGTTTTTATATATTTTATATTTTTGATTTTTATTTGTTTTTTATTTATGATACGTAAAAATAACGTTCACTAGGTGAACGGATCCCAAAAGCCAATGAAAACCGTCAATCGATAGTCTCTCGTAAAGTCAAAGAACCGGCAGCGGCGCCATTTGAAATGTGTATAGTTGAAGTTCGTTTTTCTCAGTTCTTAACCAATTGAAAGTCCTAACAAGATCGAGTTTTTAATTGTTTTTGGTTGGTAAAGTATTTGGATATTCTATAGCTAATTCAAACAAAGCCTTGCTAAAATGAAAAATACAGTCTACTTATACGTAAAACAAAGTGCACAAACCAAGTTTTTATTCAAGTAAAATGATAAAATGTAAATTCTACAAACTATAAGGACTGAAAATGTAAATTCAATGAAAATTAAATGCTAAAAATACAAAGTCAACAAGTCTAGGGACTATTTATGTAAAATCAGTAAACTAAATGGACTAAAAATGAAAATTTAACAAACAAAGTAACTAACTTTTAACT
Organism: Glebionis coronaria; assembly: GCA_025667525.1. Classification (NCBI taxonomy): domain Eukaryota; kingdom Viridiplantae; phylum Streptophyta; class Magnoliopsida; order Asterales; family Asteraceae; genus Glebionis; species Glebionis coronaria. The sequence continues at coordinate 422,706,777 of CM046874.1, forward strand.
AATTGAAAACTGACTAACCACTTTTGAAACAAACTTGAAATTCTGAGGACTAAACTTTTGAAAACCCTAATTAGTTGGAAGATTAGCTTGAATTAGAAACTGTTTAAAACTAAAAGGACTTTAATGCAATTTCAGAAACTTTTTCAACAAAAACGGGTTTAAGAACAAAATAAGCTCGTTTGAGCTCGTTTCTTGACCAAATAAGCTCAAACCACTTCCAAAAGACTTGAAATGGAAATTAAGCTAGACTAGCCAAAGGAATTAAGCTAAAACTGGCTAGAACTCTTATAAGCAAATTCAAATAAGCTCAAAATAAGCTAACTGATAAGCTACTCATGCACAACTTGATTTTAATGAAGAAACTTGTTAAACATCTCAAAAGAAGAATGGGAAATCCAGTTTCAAAGAAAATGATCCAGTAATAAGCTCTAAAATTGAAAATAAGCTAAAATGAGCTTATGTTGACTTTCGTTGACCAGATTTTTCAAAAAGCTCAAATTCTCAAAACCTACTCATGAACACTTTCTTAATGGAAATATGAAAGAAAATCAGCAAGTTTCTGAAGTGGAATTGGAGATATGAGAAATCAGAAATCCTAATGTGTATAGTTGAAGTTCGTTTTTCTCAGTTCTTAACCAATTGAAAGTCCTAACAAGATCGAGTTTTTAATTGTTTTTGGTTGGTAAAGTATTTGGATATTCTATAGCTAATTCAAACAAAGCCTTGCTAAAATAAAAAATACAGTCTACTTATACGTAAAACAAAGTGTACAAACCAAGTTTTTATTCAAGTAAAATGCTAAAATGTAAATTCTACAAACTATAAGGACTGAAAATGTATATTCAATGAAAATTAAATGCTAAAAATACAAAGTCAACAAGTCTAGGGACTATTTATGTAAAATCAGTAAACTAAATGGACTAAAAATGAAAATTTAACAAACAAAGTAACTAATTTTTAACTAATTGAAAACTGACTAACCACTTTTGAAACAAACTTGAAATTCTGAGGACTAAACTTTTGAAAACCCTAATTAGTTGGAAGATTAGCTTGAGTTAGAAACTGTTTAAAACTAAAAGGACTTTAATGCAATTTCAAAAACTTTTTCAACAAAAACTGGTTTAAGAACAAAATAAGCTCGTTTGAGCTCGTTTCTTGACCAAATAAGCTCAAGCCACTTCCAAAAGACTTGAAATTGAAATTAAGCTATACTAGCCAAAGGAATTAAGCTAAAACTGGCTAGAACTCTCATAAGCAAATTCAAATAAGCTCAAAATAAGCTAACTGATAAGCAACTCATGCACAACTTGATTTTAATAAAGAAACTTGTTAAACAGCTCAAAAGAAGAATGGGAAATCTAGTTTCAAAGAAAATGATCCAGTAATAAGCTCTAAAATTGAAAATAAGCTAAAATGAGCTTATGTTGACTTTCGTTGACCAGATTTTTCAAAAAGCTCAAATTCTCAAAACCTACTCATGAACACTTTCTTAATGGAAATATGAAAGAAAATCAGCAAGTTTCTGAAGTGGAATTGGAGATATGAGAAATCAGAAATCCTATTTATTAGAGGGAATTGAAAATGCTCTAGTGCTTATTAAGTTGCTTATTGCTCACTCAAAACTAGATACTGTATAATTTCCTTCTATAAGCTAAAACTTCATATGTTGAGTAAAAGATGAGAATTAGTTTCAAAGAATTTCATCAAGAAACAAAGATTTACCAAGCAATTGAAAATCACTACTTTCTGAAAATTTTCTTAACAAGAACTGACCCAAACCTTTTTGTGTACCAATTGCCTTTTTGACTAAAGCCTTGACTTGAAACTGACTGAAATCCTTATGCTATGACTAGATGACTTAAAATGAACCAAAATTTGCCAAATACTAACACTTGAAAAACAACTATCAAGCTAATCCCAAACACTACTTATCTGAACTTGAACAAACTTTTATGAAGGAATTTAAAGCAATTGGCTAGACTGAATGAAAAGTAATATCAGAACAAGTTTTATAGCTAGAATGAAGTGTAAATGAACTAGTTACAAACAGTTTAAAAGGCTAGAACTCAATTTGACTAGTTAAGCTAATTTGACTGTTTAATACTGAAAACAGGACAAGTATAAGACTAAAGAGCAAGTATTAAGCTACAATAAAGCTACTCAAACACTGAAATCAGATCAAATACTAGCTAAACCACTTTATCATGCAGACAATCAAGGATTAACTAGGAATTGAACAGGCAAGCAACAATTTAGTGGAACAAGAACTCAGAATTGCAACACCTTCTAGCTTAGGCCTCCATTGGGGAGTAGAGAAGCGCTGAGCTTTCTAGCTAGTGCTAAACCACCACCTTAGCCCTAGAAACAACCAAACATCTACAAATCAACAGCTACAATCACCATAATCTCCATTGTTGAACTAGAAATCTTCAAAATCTACTCAACACTTGGACTGAAATGAACTGAACAAGATCAACAGCTACAAGTCTTCTCAATCAGCTAATCATGATCAAATGGTGATCATAACTAGCTAATAACAGCAACAGAGTAACAAAATGCAGGGTATGAACAGTAATGAAGGAAAATGAAAGTGAATTTTTATTGATTTAGGAATTGAGTTGGTTACAAAGCTGGTAAATTAGTTACAACTAATAACAGACTCAAGAGTTTGTCAGACTCTTGAGTTGTTATGCTAAAAACTAACAGAATTGGGAGAAAACTAAAAAGTATGTGTGTTTTTACACTTTTCTATATTACAAGAAATGAAAGCTAATCTAGGGTATTTATAGAATGCAGATGAGAGTTGGTGAGGGAGAGTGACGTTTTGCATCTAATCACAAGCTTCCACGTGGACAATTCTGCTTATCTGAATTTTGCAGGTGAAGAACAATTTTGGGGATTTTTGATTGAGATGATTTCATGTTAATTGAGTTGTATGGTTGTATTCTTCTCTAAAAACGATCACTTTTCATGTAGATAACTCTTTCTGAAATCAAGTGTAGCTCTTAAACGTTCCAGGGTTGCGTTGAAGAAGAAGGCCACGTGGCACTTTCTGATTGGGCAAGAAATGTTCACACGGATTGTTATCCAAGTTGGATAATTTGAATTATTGCATGGTGTTATTTCATTGGTTGAGAAGGTGTGAGTGCGCAACACTGTTGGGATTTGGTTATTTAATGCTGACGGCTGTGAGTGGCCAGGTGGCACTGAGTTGGCAATCCATGTTTATTTATCCAAGCTCTCCCATTGGTTGAGAATAGTTCACACGGATCAAGCACATATAACTTCCAACAAATGGCAGAATTAACCCCTTAACTTTGGTAGTTTGAACTTTTGAGCTATCATCTTCATTTCTTTGACAATTTCAGTCCTTCAACTTGCATTTTTAAACATTTAAGCCCTTTGACTTGATTGACTTGAGAGTTGACCAGTTTTGACTTGATCTTGACTTTGACAAATTTACACTTTTGGTCCTTCATCTTTGGCAGATTGTCAAGATAGGTCCTTTGTCTTCAAAGTCTTGTCACTTTTGATCCTTCTTTGTCTTTTTCATCCAATTAAGCTTGATTTTTCCTTTGTTTGCTTGAAATTGTATCCTACTTACCTATTTGCACACAAACACAAAACATACCACATAATTCCGCTTTATAGCACAAAGTTTAGGTATTTTTCTTGTGTTTTAGGGTGATTTGTTGATCAATTGATATGAGTTTTTTCTCATATCAGACCAGCCCAGGCTTGTGCGTATCTTAGACTAACAACACCGATTCCTAGTGCTATAACAGAAATTGCCCTGAACACGCAAACCAAAGCCCTCACAACACTCAATACCTACTCCTACTTATAGATTATGGTGAGTCACTCAAGTCTCTTTTCACTCGTCCCTCTTTTACATTTACAAAAATACCAGGCTTTATGCTTTTTCGAAAACAAAACTAAAGTAGCTCGTCAACCTAAAAATAGAGGACTTCCCTCACTATGAAAGGTGTCCCGTGGATGACGTACTGATATATCTCCTATTTGTTCTTGATCCCGCCAGGATGATTGGGAAAGATCAATACAATTTGAACCGCTCACATCACAGTAGTAGTAGCGTAAAGGCCGTAAGCCGGGGGCGGCCATACCATAAAGTTATTACTTTCACACCTCACTCTCTTTTTGGATATCTAAAATCGTATAACTATTAAAAGTGAGTGACTATGCATCAAAACTGTTATAGTCCGAATACTCATAAGGTTGGGTCCATGCCCGTGTCCCCCAAACTATTCTTGCAAGTTTCCCCGCAAAAAGCTCTCCACGCATACTCTTAGAAAGAAGACTCTTTTTCTTTAGTTAGTACCGACCGTAAGACCCTTTATGAGTAAGGGGAATCGAAGGCTGAGGTAAGTTTATTGGCAACAGGGAACCCTTTCCCACCCAGTTCTACCTACCCTATGTATTGGGGGGGGGGGGGCTGGAACCGAAAAATACCTGGTTCCGCACATATGAGACAGGCAGAAGGTATGGGGAAACCAATTCACCATGGAAAGCGAATTCGATAAGTCGTCTTCTTTGTTCGATAAATCTGTAGTGGAAAGGGATTTTAGTCAGCTCGGAGAAGTTATAGGCCCCATTAAAAAGATCAAGAGTGATTCCTCACCTATTCCGTAAGGGGCCTAGTTGAATGCTCGAGTATAGATTCCCTATGCTCATCGGCCGGGGCATCTCGACCCGTATATTTGGATCCATCCATAGCCATGACTTGATATTGTTTGTCAAAAAAGAAAAAACTAGGTTTCCGCCCATTATTGATCTTCACTCTAAGTGAGCAGGTCAAAGCAGTTGAGGTGATAGCAATAGTAAAAGTAGTAGTTCATGAGACCTCGAATTCCCACGTTCCAACTTGCATTATGCCAACAAGTCCCACCCCCAACTCTAGCTGAGAAGTTTAGTCACCCTTCTTTTGTTTTTTTGTTTTTTTAGAAAAAGAATCAAATAAAGAAAGAGATAGTTTGTATCCTGTATCGATCATAGCACCACTCTATGAATAGGTAACTTATCCGTGACCTCCCACCATTCACGACATCCCTTGCTTCTCGCTGCGAATGGCTCCTCGGTGGAAGAGTAGAAGCGTTGGTCCACTTCGATCAAGTTGCTTGTACCTGCTGTTACCTACCGTAGGACTGATAACGCTCAAATCCAACATGTTTTCTTGAGCATTATCCGTATATTTTGCATGGTTTTTGGTTATACTAACGAGCTATTTAGCTCAAATATGTGTGAAGTTGTGTTTTGTGTTGTTAGTTAGCCAAGAACAAGAAAAGTGAAGAAAAGAAAGAATAATTGACGATTCATGCATATACGAAGGAATCCCGACTAGCTAGAAGCCTTTGAAGATCAATTTCGGGTGCAAGAACAAGTGTTTTCAAGAAGTGTATAAGTCACTCAGCATGGAAGTTGCCACTGGCGGAATACAAGTTGCCACCATCCAAACACATCCAACTTGCCACTATCACATTGGAGCTGATTTGCCTCCATCATGAGTGAAGTTGCCACCAACATTTTTCTAGACAAAATTGTGTCCACATTCATGCAAGCTTCTTTGGAGCATTCTAGAACACCTTTGGCTCCAAGCATACACCTTTGTCTCCAAGTATATTTATTTGGCTCCAAGTTCATGCATTGAAGACAAGGCCATGAATACGTCTATAAATAAGACCCATGGGGTCATTGTAACATATCACTTCATCAGTCTCATAACTAACTCCATTATTCATCAAGGGAATTCTCCCAACCTTGGTGAAGACCCCAATTCCCGGATTTAATATTGGTGTGCCAAAAAGTGACATTTTTGAAGCTCCAATCATCAAAATAACCTTGCCAAACTCTAAGGGATCATTACCCTTATCATTCGTAGTGTTTCTTGATACGTAAATCACCACCAATCTTCACCAAACCTCTCCAAAACCAACCTCAAATATCAAATACGAATTTCAAATACATAACTCGAAAGACCACATAAGTTGTAGTCAATTGGAGGCCTAAGGACTGCTCTAATTCCTTCCATTTACCTATTGTAATAGTACTTTGGTAAAATCTTTTATATATTTCAAGAATGATTATGAATATTATGAATATTGTTCGTATGAATTTTGTTGAAATAATTATGGAGTAGTTTTCTTATACTTGTTTGGAATAATGTAAACATGGATATGGAGTGTTTATTATTTTGAAATATTAAATTATGATTTTGTTTATGAGTTTGTTTAAATCAATATGAGTCTTGATAACTTGTTGGTTAACCATAACATGGTCTAAAGGTCGAAAGGATTCCTTGTTATGTTTTGTTCCAAACGTTAATGCGCATATATATTTGGTGTATCATGATTGACAACCATGAGTAAAGAAGTTAAATGGATTTATAAAGATTTAATCTAGAGTATAGGTCGAAAGGGCTCTAATGAACAAGTTGGCTAAAATCATACTTCTCACAAATGGCTTTAACTACCGGTTTGTAATATTGATCATAGGTCGAAAGGGTTCATTATTCTAAACCGTGTCATGTGCAATTCCATGATATTACCCATTGACTTGGAATTGTATACTTATAATTTGTGTGCTATTGCTTAACTATCTACCCGATAATCTATTCACTCCATTGAAATGAATACTAGTTCCAAGCAAGTATCTTTATTATTATTTGTTATCTCATCTTATTAGATTAATCATCATATTAGTGTTACTTGTTGCTTAATTGTTAATTGTTACTTATATGGTAATTGTGGGAGTGACAACCATTTTTACCACAAATGTTACATTGTTACTTAGATTCCTTACAACCGAAAACACCCAAATCTTAGTGAACGACCTCGGCTTACCACAACAAGCTAGCTACAAACGAAAGGGTCATACTTGCCCGTGTGTTCTTAGCCTATTCGGTAATCCTTGTATAAATTTAAAACTTGTGTATACTCACAAAGAACGCATCAAGTTTTTGGCGCCGTTGCCGGGGATTTGTATTTGCATTCTTTTAATATACCCGTACGAGCACATCAAGTTTTTGGCGCCGCTGCCGGGGAGTTGCTAGTTCATACTCTTGAGTTTGTTTGTTTGTGTCTTTTGTGGGTTAGAATCTTTGTTTATTGCTTCTTGTTTATTTGTGCTTGCTTGTTTAGTTTATTTTATAGGAATTAAATTCTATAATTTTGTGTTTGAATCTCATAATCCGGCATCGCCACCATCAAGTTTTTGGCGCCGCTGCCGGGGATTTGTGTTTTGTGCTTTTCATGTTTTGAATCTTTGTTGCATATCGTGTATCGTTTAATCTCCTTAGCACTTTTAAAGTGTGGTTTGATTAAGCTTTTTAGTTATTAGTTCATCACCCCAACAAAATTTCTTTTAAGTGTTGTTAGATATTGCAAAAAAAAAAATAATAAAAAAAATTTTAAAAAAAAATCATTTTTTTAGCAGCAGCCAAGTTTCCGCCGGCAGAAGCAAGTTGCCACCGGCAACTGCTCATCAGATGCAAAGTTGCCGGCCGACACCCCATAGTTGCTGCCGGCAACTGCTTAACAGCTTTGATTTTTCCGGCCGGCACCCCAAAGTTGCCGCCGGCATCTCCTGAAACTTTAAAAAAAAAATTTAAATAAAACATTTCTTTTTCTTCTTTTCTTTTAACCGAGCCTTACCCAAAACCCGTTCCTAATTGTGTTTTAACTCGTTTAACATCCGTTCTTCTAGTTTAAAACCAATTACTCTATTTTTCTCATAACCCGCCCAACCACCCCATCTTATATTTTGTGCCTCGTTCGTATTTCTATTCGCCCCGGTTTGATCCCAAACCCCGTGGATAGAACCCGAAGTCATTCGAATCGTCTGGTTTGATTGATTTGGTAAAATAATTCATTTACGTTTTCATTTTTATTTTATTTTGTTTCTTTGTTTGTTTTATTTAGTTTAAAAAAATGCAAAAATATTTTCTCTTTGAGTTCCTTTATATTTTATTTATCTTTTCGTTTTTATTTTTAGTTATTAATAAATTTTTTGAAGTATTTATATTTTCCATAAACCCACGTCTTAGAGTTAAATGCCTCGTTAATAAATTCTATGAACTTAAACGTAAGTTCAAGAAGAAGACTCGTGAAGCCGATAAAACCATATTTGATATCGATTCACCCGAACCGTTCACCGAGGAACGTGTTGTAATAATCGACATACTTGAGTCGAAGTTCGAAAATCCATTCCATACCGAAGGAATCTTCTCTTATGAAACCGAATCCGATTCCTCAACCATTATTACCATTGATCCCGATGATCAACCGATGTGGTCAAACACTAGGATCGTTGCTCCAACACCTAGTCCCTCTATTGTTCAAATCCCTATTTTCAACAATTTCACTATCAAAAGTAACCACATGAAAATGATTCGGGAGAACCAATTTGATGGACAAGTCCTATTCGATCCTCACCGACATGTTCTCGATTTTCTTGAGATTAGTACCCTTTTCCAATATGGTGAAGATCAAGAGGAAGCAATTAACTTGAGGATATTTCCATTCTCATTAACCGGAGAAGCTAAGTCTTGGTTGAATGAACTTGACGAAGGAACAATTACTTCGTGGGACGAATTAAGAAAAGCTTTTATTAGTCGATTCTTTTCATCCGCAAAGTTTAAACGTCTCCTAAATGACATTCATGATTTTCACCAACTCGATAACGAGACTCTCGTTGAATCTTGGCTCCGAATGAAAGAAATGATTCGCGCTTGTTATGGACATGATCTAACCATGAGAACGATAATTGAAACATTTTATCGTGGCTTAGACGATCCAACTCAAGTATCTCTTGACGCCGTAGGAATCTTTCTCTACAATACTCCTAACGAAGCTTTCCAAATCCTCGAGGACAAGGTTCTTCTCAAGATCGATTTTTCGAAGGATTCTCATATCCATCCCAAACCGAAAACCGTTGTTTCCGCCGGTGGAAATAACATCATCTCCGATCACACCATGTTGATTGAGAAATTCGAAGCTCTCGCTCGACTTATCACTTCCCAATTCCTAATCATAAGGAATGAACTAAAAGATATGCGAGACAATCGTAGAGACGATCACGATTCACAAACCACCATGAAGGATGGCACGCCGATGTGTAAACCTCATGAAGCGAATTATGTCAAAGAATATCACCAAGGATATCACAACCTAAATTCGAGGAATTCACATTCCTATCTTGCCCTAAACCCTAACCGTCCCATTCCTCAATCTCGACCGCGAGATGTGATGCCATACTCATCACAATATCACCAAAAACCCAAAGCCTCAATGGAGGAGATGATGAGAGAATTTATGGTTTGGCAAACGGGATAAAACGAACGTGTTAAGAACAATTTGGTTGAATTGGAGTTTCAAATCAATCTAAACTTCCGAAACCACACAGCCATGATCGAAGACTTGAAGACAAACACCGATCGTGTCGAAAAGCAAATCCAACATACCAAGTCCCTTACTCAAATCACCAACACCAAAACAAGATTCGATCTACCCTTTATCCGAAACGAGAGTGATAAGGGTGATGTTGCTTTTATCAAGGAAGAAGAAGAAGAAGAACCTATTCCAACCGTGCCAAAACCAAACACCATCATTTCTAACTCAACTTTTCCCAAGGATTGCGCCGTGCATATCCCAAACAAAAAGGAGAAGACGTTTGAACATGATGTAATGTCAATTCATGACGTTGAGTTGAAATCAATAAAGGACATTGGAAGTAGAAGAAAGAAAGAGAGGGACGAAAATCATGTGCCGAAGAAGCCTTTCAAAGTTTGGACTATAAATGGGGAATTGCTTTGGTTCAAAGATGATAATTATCAAAATCGATTGCACCCAACCAAAGTTCCCCATCTTATCCGTATTATCAAAGAATCCTAACATCGAGGGGAAGATTCTAGCTAACGACTCAATAATAAATTAAGCGCTTCTTGGGAGGCAACCCGTGCTTTAATTGTTTGTGTGTTTAATTTTGTGTGTTTTGAATAAATTTGTACACCCCAAAAGTATTTTTCTAACTTGGAAAATCTTAAGTGTGAGGAGGTGTACTTTGCTAGCAGTGTTTTTTTATATCTATGTGTGCTTGCGTGTTTGTTTGTTTTGTTTTGTGTGTTTTGTTTGAATAAATGCAGCAATAGGTAATGGAGGAGGATGTATACATGGAGAAGGAATGAAGTGTCAAGAACCGATTGATCTCACAAGCTTATGGTGTAGCATTGCATCACGTGAAGATCAATTGCAATTTCTAAAACCCGGGATGTTTCGTTTCTCTTTGACTATTTATTTATTTCCTCACTTTTCATGCTTTGTAGTTTATTTTTAACATTGAGTAATCCAAAACTTAAGTGTGAGGGGAAATAAATCGGAAAACGAAACCAATTTTTGTTATAAAAAAAATTAAAGTAAAAAAAAGGGGAGAGTTGTACACTTGTTTTCCCTTAGGATTTAAATGTTTTCACACGTTTTTTTGTAAATATATTTCAATAATCGTCCACATGGTAAAAAAATATATATAAAATTTCAAAAAAAAAAATAATAAACATAAAAATTCAAAAATAAAAAAAAAGTTTTAGTGAGATCATACTAGTGTGATAAAAGTGTATATGCGTGACAAAGAGGAAACCTTATGAATAAAAACCAAATAGCCTTTTCCATTTTCTTCTTAGCTAGTTGCATCTATTAGCTAAGCTCCCATATTAACCCTTTTGTTAGAACTTTCTTCTAGTGCTAGATACCCTTAGAACACCTTTTGAGCCATTCTTTTCATTTTTGTTAAATCCACTAAAAAAGAAAAAAAATTATCTAACCTTAAACCTTAGCCTAACCCTTGTCAAAGTCTAAATGGTGGGTTGCTAGTTGCATTGTATGGTGGATCGTTTTTGATGATTTATAGTTGCCACACTTCGCATGTGTATGTGCTATTCCAACAAAGATGGAGACGGCCGCTTCTATTTGTATTTTTTGTGGTGTGTGCTTAAGCGAAGTGTGAGGGGAGTATATGATGTATGTTAAAAAAACAAATGAAAAAAAAGAATAAGTCATCGAAAAAAAAGTAAAAAAAATGATGACAAAAATAGCCAATGAGCTATAATAAATTATGAAGATGAAGGAAGATGAAGTATGTTTCGGCATCTATTAGCCAATGTGCTAAGACGTGATGTATGTATGTGTTGATCGACATGTTTTGAATAAAGCTCGTAGCTATGATCATTTTTGGACTCGTAATTTGTTCGGTAACTAGCAACATGGGACTTAGACTTTTAACTTGTATATTCTTTATACACCTCTCATAAAATTCTCATGTCTTATCCATACCCCATTAACCCTTAGTCTTGTAACCCGAATAAAAGTCCTCTTTAGATGTGTACACTTGGTGCTCACGCCATTCAGTTTAATTTTTTTTTGTACTTGATAGATTTGCATCTTATTTTTTCTAAACCATTTTCATGCACCATGTGGGAAGTATTTTCTTTTACTTGCTTAAGGACAAGAAACCTCTTAAGTGTGAGGGGGTTTGCACCTTTAGCGATTTCGTATATATATATAAAAAATCCCAAAAGTTTTTCTTTTATTTGTTTGAGGACAAGCAACCTTTTAAGTGTGAGGGGGTTTGCACCTTTAGCCCTTTTTTTTATAAAAACCAAAAATATTTTCAAATTTTCATAGATTTTTTAATTTTTCATAAAATTAAAAAAAAACTTCTTTTCTTTTAGAACCTAGGTAGTTTCTAACTTTATTTTTATTTGCTTGAGGGCAAGCAAAGTTTTTCTTTTCCTTACTCGAGGACGAGAAAAACTTAAGTGTGAGGGGATTTGATAACGCTCAAATCCAACATGTTTTCTTGAGCATTATCCGTATATTTTGCATGGTTTTTGGTTATACTAACGGGCTATTTAGCTCAAATATGTGTGAAGTTGTGTTTTGTGTTGTTAGTTAGCCAAGAACAAGAAAAGTGCAGAAAAGAAAGAATAATTGACGATTCATACATATACGAAGGAATCCTGACTAGCTACAAGCCTTTGAAGATCAATTTCGGGTGCAAGAACAAGTGTTTTCAAGAAGTGTACAAGTCACTCAGCATGGAAGTGGCCACTGGCAGAATACAAGTTGCCACCATTAAAACACATCCAACTTGCCACCATCACATTGGAGCTGATTTGCCTCCATCATGAGTGAAGTTGCCACCAACATTTGTCTAGACAAAATTGTGTCCACATTCATGCAAGCTTCTTTGGAGCATTCTAGAACACCTTTTGCTCCAAGCATACACCTTTGGCTCCAAGTATATTTCTTTGGCTCCAAGTTCATGCATTGAAGACAAGGCCATGAATTCATCTATAAATAATACCCATGGGGTCACTGTAACATATCACTTCATCAATCTCATAACTAACTCCATTATTCATCAAGAGAATTCTCCCAACCTTGGTGAAGACCCCAATTCCCGGATTTAATATTGGTGTGCCAAAAAGTGACATTTTTGGAGCTCCAATCATCAAAATAACCTTGCCAAACTCTAAGGGATCATTACCCTTATCATTGGTAGTGTTTCTTGATACCTAAATCACCACCAATCTTAACCAAACCTCTCCAAAACCAGCCTCAAATATCAAATACGAATTTTAAATACATAACCCGAAAGACCACATAACTTGTAGTCAATTGGAGGCCTGAGGATTGCTCTAATTCCTTCCATTTACCTATTGTAATAGTACTTTGGTAAAATCTTTTTATATATTTCCAGAATGATTATGAATGTTATGAATATTGTTCGTATGAATTTTGTTGAAATAATTATGGAGTAGTTTTCTTATACTTGTTTGGAATAATGTAAACATGGATATGGAGTGTTTATTATTTTGCAATATTAAATTATGATTTTGTTTATGAGTTTGTTTAAATCAATATGAGTCTTGATAACTTGTTGGTAAACCATAACATGGTCTAAAGGTCGAAAGGATTCCTTGTTATGTTTTGTTCCAAATGTTAATGCGCATATAAGTTTGGTGTATCATGATTGACAACCATGAGTAAACAAGTTAAATGGATTTATAAAGATTTAATCTAGAGTATAGGTCGAAAGGGCTCTAATGAACAAGTTGGCTAAAATCATACTTCTCACAAATGGCTTTAACTACCGGTTTGTAATATTAATCATAGGTCGAAAGGGTTCATTATTCTAAACTGTGTCATGTGCAATTCCATGATATTACCCATTGACTTGGAATTGTATACTTATAATTTGTGTGCTATTTCTCAACTATCTACCCGATAATCTATTCACTCCATTGAAATGAATACTAGTTCCAAGCAAGTATCTTTATTATTATTTGTTATCTCATCTTATTAGATTAATCATCATATTAGTGTTACTTGTTGCTTAATTCTTAATTGTTACTTATATGGTAATTGTGGGAGTGACAACCATTTTTACCACAAACGTTACATTGTTACTTAGATTCCTTACAACCGAAAACACCCAAATCCTAGTGAACGACCTCGGCTTACCACAACAAGATAGCTACAAACGAAAGGGTCATACTTGCCCGTGTGTTCTTAGATCCTTGTATAAATTTAAAACTTGTGTATACTCACAAAGAACGCATCAAGGACCTCCATCCCCGAAGCGAAGAAAGAGGAGCGGGAACAAGAGGTTGTCCTCTCTCGGCCCAGTAGTTCTGCAACTACAGCCGTGGTTGTTGCCAACAAGGATCCCTCATTCCGAAAGGTTACTGGGTCGGCCGTTAGGTCCAAAGTTGTATGCCACAGCTATGGTGCCGCTAGATTCACTACTTCAACGCCGTTATCGAACATTTCAGGTTGAGCATCATAGTATATCGCTCCACATCGAGAAGAGGGATGTGTACCTCTAACAACAACAAGATGGAACCATAGGCTTCGATTCTGGGAGCATTTCGGGGTATAGGTCTAACCATCTCAACACCCTATTTCTGGCATGCTATAGTTATTTAAGTCTCTCGACGATGGGAATGGGTGATTACCGGTAAGCTAGATGCTTTGCGCTTTAAACCACTCAGTCATCTCTCAGAAAAACATTTTTATTTTATTCCTCTGAATAGAAAATGGCCATATGAGTGGATACCGCCACTATCAAAGATCTTGGGTGTGATGGTCAATCTATCTATTCCACTATATGGATAGATATATGATTCAACATGCCCATTTGTAAAATAAAAAACAAAATCTTGTTCTCCCCCGACTCTATTTACGTGCTCAGCTTGGAATACAATCATGAAGTTGAAAGTACCATAAATTCCTAGAGGCATACCATCATAAAAGCTTCCTTGACTAATTGGGTAGATCAAGAAAACAGCAGTCGCAGCTGCAACAAGAGCTGAATATGAAACAGCAATCCAAGGGCGCATACCCAGACAGAAACTAAGTTCCCACTCACGACCCATGTAACAAGATACACCAAATAAGAATGTAGAACGATTAGTTCATAAGGACCACCATTGTATAACCATTCATCAACGGATGTTGCTTCCCAGATTGGGTAAAAATGCAAACCTATAGCTGTAGACGTAGGAATAACGGCACTTGAAATAATATTGTTTCTATAAAGTAGAGATCCAGAAACAGGTTCACGAATACCATCAATATCTACTAGAGGAGTAGCAATGAAAGCGATAATAATTACAAAATTTGTGGTCAATAAGGTAGGGATCATCAAAACACCAAATCATCCAATGTAAAGACTATTTTTAGTGCTAGTTACAGAAGCGACCCCATAGGCTTTTGCTTTCGCATCTCTCTAGAATTTCAGTCATGGTAAAATTTTGGTTTATTTAATTATCAGGGACTCCCAAGCACACAAATTTTCAAATGGAAAACTAAAGGCTTGTTATTGAACAGTATAACATGACTTATGCGGGTGTCAACCAATATCTATCTGGATATATTTCAAATTGAAAAAAAAAAAGATCGAGGCTCTCCTCTCTCCTTATTTTTTAGCCAACACCATCAATAGAATTTTTCAGCTTGAATGGGTCAAAGACAAACATATGATTAATAGAAGGAAAGGAGATCAGAAAAATAGGCGGACGACTTATAATGTAGGTCGGATGTTTCCGTGAGCAGTAAGCAGCAAATCCCCCTTATTTTGGGAAAGCTGGTGGCCGCGTGTGAATTATTTC
The DNA here is from genome assembly GCA_025667525.1 of Glebionis coronaria. Classification (NCBI taxonomy): domain Eukaryota; kingdom Viridiplantae; phylum Streptophyta; class Magnoliopsida; order Asterales; family Asteraceae; genus Glebionis; species Glebionis coronaria. The sequence goes on from CM046874.1 coordinate 422,721,958, forward strand.
AAGGCAAGGGTACGCATTCTTACTCATAGTATAGTACAAGTAAGGTTTGGTTATAGCAGGAATTGAACTTGCGACCATTAGGTTAAAAGCCCAATGCTCTACCAACTGAGCTATACACCACAAAAAAGATGTAATAATAAATAAGGATTGGTACGGAAAACGTCTGGCCCGTCCTCTAGGCACCTTTAGAAGGCAGGGAGTGTGACAACGTACATGCTTCCCTTTACTTCATATCATAGGGCCTTTTCATTAGTTTAAGGGTTTGGTGGCCCGAAATTGACTTGGCTTCGCCAAAAGGCCTCATCTCAAAAGGCCTTGCTCGTGAGGCGTCCCTCTCGCGGTAGAGTTCTAAACCTCGCCTCACTTTTGTGACATGCTATGTTTCCCCTCTCTATTCTAAAGTAAAGGTTGAGTCTCATGGGTCAGCTTATGGATCGTGGTCCCACACACTAATCCCTACAGGTGCCCATAGTAGGCCGGTCTCCCTACCTAAACTAATCATCATATTAATCCGTAAAGCAGAATGATGATTATCATATGAAGTAGCCATTCTCCTTTTAGTAGTTGAAATACTTTCTTCTGTCTAAATGCTTTATGTAATTCCTTTGATCAAATTTAGAGTAGCTCGTGGATGAACAGACTCGACAATCAATAAAAAGGTTCCGCTAACCAACTGATACCGTAGTAGAAGATTCGGCTAGTGATCCACCTCTCTATTTCCCAATAGAAAGAGTAATTCTATGAAAAATATCCTTTTTTTTTCTTCTTCACATATACAAGCTAAAACTACAACCAACAGGGTGGAAGTTATGTCTTTACAGTAACTCTCCTCTAATAGCGTAGGCCATTCTCCTCTATGTGTCTACAACTTAGGATTCTGTTGGAGCTGTGCTTATACAGCATGATGATGACAAAAAGAAGAGACCTTTGGACTAATTTAGCTAAGTTCCATTAAAGAGCGTTTCCACGGGGTAGAACCTCCTTAGGGAATAAAAGGTTTTCATGAGATTGATCTTGAGTCGCCATCAAGCACGAATACCTTCATTTAAAAGAATATTTTGGTGTAGAAAGTCTCAAATTCAGGATCTTTCGTCACACGAACTTCTAGAGAAACAAAGTCATAGGCACGTAGGTTGAAGGCCAGACCGACTACTCCAAGAGCACTCATCCATAAACCAGTTACTGGTAAAAATAACATAAAGACATGTAACCAACGTTTATTAGAAAAAAGAAACCCCGTAGATTTGTAACCAAAAGCGATTAGTAGTGACCATTGAATAAGTTTCTTCAGTTTGACGTGTCCTACTACAGGTGTCGCGACAACCTTTACCACGTTCGATCGATTGTCGACCACCAGATTCGTTGGTCTGAAATATTCACCCTGGCACACAAGCACAAATCCTCGGTGCGGAATATAATCTCAAAGTACTCCAAAGACTCAAATAAAGTAAATAAAGAAGGTGGTAAGACCCTTGCAGAGTTCCCCAACAGTGTAGAGCTTGGGAAGCTCGGACCCGGTCAGATTCCGAACAATTAGATAGCACCATAAGACTTTAAGGCAATCATAGGGAATGATATCTCTCTATTAAGGAGTTCAGGATCAAACCCTACGTATAATCACCTGTTTTGTTTAGGGTCTGATTGATTCCGTTCTGATTGATACCACCAGGAGGGGGAAAACAGAATTCCAAAGAATACAAAAAGTTGAAAAAATGCCTTTATATCCAACGAATGAAACATTCCAGATATGAAAAAGATTATTTTTTTGGTTCAATCTATAGTCCCATATAAGAAAATAGTCTTAGCAGAGTGCATGGATGAGACGCCGGGGACGGTGCCCCTTCCTTTGTAGGTACTACGGGCTAGCCCAAACCTTTAGACAGATTTGGGCTAAGCAAGTTTATACGCCTTCACAGCCCCTACTTCAATTAAGGGAAGATTTCCTTTATTAGTAAAGGGGTCTAGCTTAAGATGTTAGATGAAGGATAAATGAAACCCTTGTCTTGTAATCAATTAATTTGAGTGATTTGGAAGGTTTTGAAACTAGTTTAATGGTGGTTTTATGTAACTCCTCATCGCCATAGCAAAAGAAGGAAGGAGAAATGTTTGAAAAAGTGTAAAATAATAAAACCCAGATTATTGTAGGCATAGTAAGGTGCGACTCATTATCAATAATGAACCGCCATATACCCCTACGCTATTTATGAGCCGCGGACAGAACGTATGTTTTGTCCGTGAATACGAAAGAAATTTTCAAACCAAGTTTTTCCAAAATACTTAAAACATATATTAATCCTTTTTGAAAATTATTGGACCACTTCAAGTCTAAGTGTTGGGTCAGTATTTATTGACCCTGAAGCAACTCTAGGATTTGAATATAAAATCCCCCTAAGTGTTTCATGCTCAGCAGTAAGGCCAGTCTGTTGAAGGATGACCAGAGGAACAAAGTTCCTACTGAAGACTTTATAACTGAAGAAAGTTCAGCAATCCCGTTCTAGTTAAATTAGAAGACAAAGGAGTCTTCGCTTTAAATACTAGGTGGTCTAGTTGCTGAAGAACAAGGACTGAAGAAGGGCTTTCAATTCAGTTTGGTTTGACAATACCAAACTGAATGATGTCGATCTCCTCTAGGATACTGAAGACTCTTCTGTATTCTGATGGTTTGCATTAGGCAAGAAAAGATAACTTTAAGTCAAAGTAGGTTGCTTGTATAATTAGATATAAGTACAACCTTTATCTTTTCTAGAATAGTTTAATATGTACTTTGTACTGTTTATCCAGCATGGGCATCACCCACTAGATAAACCCATGCATTGAAACATGCAAATGAAAACCCTAGATTACACTGCCTATAAAAGGAGTGTACATTGGGAGAGAAAGGGTTAACCAATACAAGAGATTAAACTCTGGAAAACCTTTCTCTCTCGATACCAACTAAACCATATAGCCAAGATGCATATGAACGTTTAGATTGGAGCTTAGACTTTAACTTTGGTTAGATGTTTAAGTAGAGGAGATCACAAGCCATTGTCATTCAACCACTTTGTTATTCCACAAACAAAGTGGGTTAAAGATTCTTTATTTGATTCTAATAGAAGTCTATACGTTGAAAAGTTATTGGTATTGTTGTTTTAATTGTTCATAGTTCTTATCTATTGTTAAAACAACACACTTGAGTCGTAGTAAAGAGTTATTACTTAAGGTTAATAAGTAATAACGAATTACAAGGGACCAACAAGTGGTATCAGAGCAGTTTGATTAGCTAAACTCTTATTTTTTTAAACTGCTCATTTAAAAGTTTTCAAATCAAGATCTAAAAATGGCTCAAGTTATACCACAAACCCTAGAATACAGGGGTGGCCAACTCAATGCTGCTCCTGTATTAGAGGTAGCAAATTTTACAAATTGGAAGAAAAGGTTTCTTGTCCACATGGTTGGAATTGAACCTCAATTTCTTGGAATCATTGAAAATGGTCCTTTTGTTCCCATGGTTGGGGACAATAGAAAACCTGAAGCACAATGGACTGCTGATGAGAGAAAAGCTGCTAACCTAGATCAGCGTCTCAAAAGTCTCATCATGTATGTGCTTCCAGATGACCAAATGAAATCTATTGTAAATTGAAAAACAACCAAAGATACATGGAAGGACCTTATTCTTTACCATGAGGGACCCTCTGATGTGAAGGAAACAAGAATCATGGATTTAAAGCTTCAATACAACACCTTCAAGCACAAAGAAGGGGAAACCCTCACACAGACATTCACCAGATACAAAGCACTGATGAATGAACTTATGAATGATGGTGTTGAGCTTTCAAAACTTAAAATCAACACAGTTTTTGTTAATGCATTTCCAAAAAAGTGGCTCAGTTTCTGTCAAATCTTGAGAAATGCTAATCACATTAAAGATTGTGATCTAACCTCTCTTTTTGGGAAACATAAATATGAAGAAAACCTAGTTGACAGGATTTATGATGGCTCAAGCAAGAGTAAAGCATTAACCATTGCTACACCCTTGTCCACAACCTTCTTCAGTGAGGTTGTCATTCAAGACTACCAAGATAGACCTGATGATGAGGAAGATACTAGAACTAGTGAGGAATATCTGAATGACCTCAAATAGGAATTTCATGAAAGAGCACTTCTGGCCAAGTCTAGAAGGTTCTTTAAGAAAGGAGGCAAGTTCTCTAGATCCACAAAAGTTTCAGTTGACACAGAATGCTACAAATTTGGAAAGATTGGTCACTATGCTAGGGATTGTTATTAAAAACATCTCTCCCTTCCTATTCCTCACCAGCTCAATCAAGACCATCTGGTCAATTATCATTTCAACCAAAACAAATTGCTTCTACTTCATTTCAGTAAAACAGGGTTGAAATTCGACCAACAAAAGACTTTGAGGCCAAATACTGAGAAATTAAAGCTAGACTGACCCTCATGAGAACTGAAAGTTCTTCTTCCAAGGCCCCCAAGCAAGACAAGAACAAAGGACTTGTTTCTGAAGCTTATGAATGAGATGAAGAAGATGTTTCTTCAGATGATGATGAATTGGTTAATGTGAAAGTGCTGATGGCACTTGCTGATGATGAAGGGGCTAACTCCAATGTTGTAGCCAGAGAAAGTGCCATCAATGGTGAATGGGTCACTATCACAATAAAAAAGGTACAGACTCTTCTTGAATTAGAAGATAAAGATGACATTAAATTTGTCTTTGATTACCTGTGTATTGATCAAAAATTAGTTGAAGAACAAAGAAACAATTTGCTTGAAAAATTTCATAAACTTGTTCTAAAACTTGAAGATTTTGAAAGTAAGCAAATAGAGCTAAAAGAAGCTAAACTTAATATTCTTACTTTTCAACAATTGAACAGAGAAATTTTGGAGGAAAATAACTCCCTAAGAGTTTAACTAAAAGAAGCAAAAGATATTGTTAAATCTTGGCTTAGAAACTCTGATACGGTAAATCAATGCATAAATGAACAAATTCCTGCTCAAAAGAGGAAAATGCTTGGTGCTGAAGGATCCTCCAGCACCAACTCTATTGTCTTTGTCAAAGCCTCAAATGAGGATGGTAGCTCGATCCCTAACATTGTAAGGTCAGGTGAAGAGAATTTACCTAATCATAACACTGGACGAATCCTTCATCCTGAGTTTCAAGCAAATGCTGACTCTTCAGCACTTGTTGAGTCCTCAGTCACTGAGGATGACTCAAATGATGATTTGGAGAATGAAGTAAGTACCCCACTTCCTCCTTTGGAGAAGTTGGTTGGTGCTGAACCCTCTACTGGTCCAAAATCAATCCAGTCAATCATCAAGTCTCACACCACACACAAGGGTAGTTCTTCCAAACATGTCAAAATTGACACTTCAAAGAACTCTTCAGCTCCTGTTGAAGGTTCACATATGGGAACTACCACTTCAGTTTCAACAAATAAACTAAAGAATGCTAGATCTGAGGATGATGAGTGAATGTCTCTTGTCATACAAGAGCTCAATGATCTCAAAATGCAACTCAGGCAGCAGCAAACACCAACTCGGTTCAGAGATGAACCTTAAGACTCTCCTCATTTAAAAGTACAAGACACAATTTAAAAGGGCTTGTGATTTATGTGGTCTAAACAACCATCTCACTGAAACTTGCCTAAGAGTGATTTATTGTACTAAATGTGAGAGGACTGATCATCACACTTGTGAACATACTCAGTATATGCTGGCCAAAACTAGTGCTGATGCTCACAATACTGAAGCATCTCATTCCAGGCAAAATATGCCTTTCCCACCATGCATTCATTGTGGTATGGGCAATCATGACTCAAATGGCTGCTACTATTACTCTGTTTGTAATATTTGTGGAAGTTGTGACCATGACACCCATGGACATAATCGAATCATCTCACTCAGAAGAGGTATTAAACTAAGAAACCCAAACTCTATCACCAAATGTTGTGAAACTTGTGGAAGCAATTTCCACACTACATCTGATCACAACCATATAGAGTGGTTCAGAAGAGGTGAAGTCCTCCAGGCTAAGAAAGCAAAAGCTATTCAGACCTCTTCTCCTTCTTCTGAGTAATCACACACACCCTCCACCTTCCAGATCTAAAACCCCTACCCAACAAAGGTGGGTTTCAAAACAAAACTGACCATTTCCTTAACTTGTGTAGTGTGATCTTAGGAAGCCTATTTGGTACCAGGATAGTGGCTGCTCAAGGCATATGACTGGCACCAAACGTTATATGCACAAGTATAAGGAGGAACAAGGTCCTAAAGTTGTTTTTGGTGATAACTTATCAGCTACTACTAAAGGATTTGGTTCAGTAAAATGCAATGGTATAGTTTTCTCAAGGGTAGCATATGTCAATGGATTAAAGGACAACCTCATCAGCATAAGTCAACTTTGTGATGCAAAGTATCTTGTGCTGTTTGATGACAAAAAGGTACAATCTTCAACTCTAGTAAGGAAATTGTGATGATTGCTCCCAGAGTCAAAGATGTTTATGTCATGAGCATGAACTCTACTCATGAGACATGCTTCTTTGCTAAAGCTTCCAATATTACCAACTGGCTTTGGCATAAGAGGCTCTCACATCTCAATTTTAAAACAATTACTCTGCTGGCAAAACAAAATCTTGTTATTGGTCTTCCTTCACTTGTCTATTCCAAGGACAAACCATGCTTAGCATGTGAAAAAAGGAAGAATCATAGGGCCAGTTTCAAAACAAAGCAAACTTTCTCAATCAAAGCAAGTCTTCATTTGCTTCACATGGACTTATTTGGCCCAGTATCACCTAGGGCTATTTGTCATATAAAATATACACTTGTCATTATTGATGAGTACTCTAGGTACACCTGGTTATATTTTATGACAAAGAAAAGCCATGCACCAGATGCCATTATGTCTTTCATCAAAAGAGTTGAAAATCAAAATGACACTCGTGTCAAACAACTCAGAACTGGCAATAGCACTAAATTCAGAAATCACACACTTATCAAATTCTGTGATGACAAAGGAATTTCCCAAAAATTCTCATCTCCTTACACACCTGAACAAAATGGTGTGGCTGAAAGAAGGAACAGAGCTTTGATTGAAGCATCAAGGACAATGCTTGCTGGATATGCTCTCTCTAAGCATTTTTGGACTGATGATGTAGCCACAACTTGCTACACTCAAAATAGATCCATCATTATGAAGAGACACATGAAGACTCCCGATGAAGTCTTCAGGGGGAGAATTCCAAACATCTCATTCTTACATATGTTTGGGTGTCTAGTATTAAATCACAATCACAAGGATCACCTTGGAAAGTTTGATGAAAAAACTGATGATGGTTACTTTCTTGGATACTCTCTAGTATCTAAAGCATACAGAGTATTCAACACAAGAAGAAAATATATTGAAGAAACCTATCACATCACATTCAATGAGAGTTCTGAAGCTCTCAAATTTACAAATCCATCAGATGATCAACTTCATATTCATGAATCTCACAATTATCCATCTGATGAATTTCAACATTATGAGCCTTCTCAAAGATATCAAACAAGCAACTCAGTCCCTCATATTGATCCATTTGAAGATATGACAAGTCCTAAAAAAGGAAATCCTTCAGTATCACATACTGATGGCTGTCAATTAAATATTGATCAGTCTCAAAATGATCAAAATGATCAGCAAGACAACATAAATGACTAAAATGGTTAGTTTCAAAACAATCAGCATGCTGACACACATGATTAAAATGATCAATCATATGAAGCTTTTGATGAACAATATGAGCCCCTTGCTCAAAGCTCTCCTACCATCTCTAGAGAATTAGGTATTGGATATGTTGCTTCTGACCAAGAAGGAAGCCCTCCATTGATTGAACCTTTGTCCATTGAATATCCTTCAGTTGACACTAGAGATAATCCAAATCCAATTCCATGTCATGGACTTGAAAGTTCTAGCTCTAATCATGATACCAGTGCCTATTCTCCAGCTCCACAAAAATCTTGGACTAAAAATAGTCACATACAACTGGTAAACATAATAGGCAATCCTGGTGAAGGTAGAGTCACTAGATCTATGGCAAAGAAACTGAGCGCTGCTTCATCTAGAGAATGCCTCTGTGCAAATTTTCTTTTAGAAATTGAACCTACAAAGGTTTCTAAAGCACTCACACACCCTGGATGGGTGGATGCCATGCAAGAGGAACTCAATCAATTTGAAAGAAACAAAGTCTAGAAATTGGTTCCTCTTCCGTATGGTAAATCAACCACTGGCACCAAATGGGTTACAAGCTCAAAAGAGATGAAACCAATGTCGTGACCAAAAATAAAGCTAGGCTGGTGGCCCAAGGATTCAATCAAGAGCGTGGTGTTGATTTTGATCAAACCTTTTCTCCAGTTGCACGGATGGAAGCAATACGAATCTTCCTTGCTTATGCTACTTACATGAACTTCATCATCTACAAAATGGATGTCAAAAGTGCATTCCTAAATGGTGACCTAAAATAAGAAGTTTATGTTACACAGCCTCCTGGCTTTGAGAGTAGTAAATACCCAAATCATGTCTACAAGCTTTACAAAGCTTTGTATGGACTAAAGCAAGCTCCAAGAGCATGGTATGAAACTCTCTCAACATTTCTCATTGAATATAAGTTTGTTAGAAGAAAAATAGATAGCACCTTGTTTATCTATAAATCTAAAACTAACACCATTCTGGTACAAATTTATGTGGATGACATCATCTTTGGTTCAACAAGCTTGAAACTTTGCAAACAATTTTCTAAGCTTATACCAGCAAGTTTGAGATGAGTATGATGGGAGAACTCACATACTTCCTTGGTCTTCAGATTAAACAATCTGACCAAGGCATCTCCATCAATCAAGAAAAACATGTCAAGGATCTGTTGAAGAATTATGATATTAATTGTGCTTCAGTGAAGACCCCAATGGTACCCTTAAAAACTTAGGACCTGATCTTAATGGATAATCAGTCAATGAGACTCAGTATAGAGGTATGATTGAGTCACTCATGTACTTAACTGCAAGCAGGCCTGACATTCAGTTCTCTAAATGCCTTTGTACAAGATACCAAGCAGATCTAAAGGAATCACGCCTTATTGCTAAAAGAGAATCTTCAGATACCTAAAAGGTAACCTAGTCTAGGTCTTTGGTACCCCAAATCCTCAGGTGGCAAACTTGTGTGTTGGAGTGCTAAAAAGCAACAAACAGTTGCCATGTCTTCAGCAGAAGCTGAATATGTGGCAGCTGCTGGATGTTGAGACAATGTTCTTTGGATGAAAAGCCAACTGGCGGATTATGACATAGAATATGAAAAGGTACCAATCTTTTGTGATAACACTAGTGCTATTGCAATATCCAACAATCCAGTCCTTCACTCAAGAACAAAACACAATGATATCCGATATCACTTTATCAGAGATCACATTGTGAAAGGGGACATTGAATTACATTACATCCCCATTGAGTATCAATTGGCTAATATCTTCAACAAACCACTGGATGAACCAACTTTCAAAAGATTGATAATTGAGCTTGGTATGTTGAACATTGATGATACAAAACCTGAACTTTCATCATTCACTAAAGAAGCTTGAAGGTTCCGCATTTCATAAAAGATTTTGATTAATGTCTAGGAGCAGTGCCTGAGTAAAGGAGTGTGCAATGTCATGTGTTTATGTCACTTTATATGATTGTGTGTATGATGTTTTGTCGCCTTATCTGATTCACCGAAGCTGAACAAATGATCACCAGTCATCAAAAGGTTCCTTCAGCAATGCTGAACAAAATTTTAATACAATTGAGTAGCTAGGCCTGAGTAGAGGAGCGTGCAATTTCATATGTCTTGTTCACTTATGTGAACATGTATATGGGGTTTTGTCGCCTCATCTGATGCACTGAAGCTCACAAGTATTGCCATCAGCTTTAGCAAATCTGAGCAACAGCATTTAAAACCAATCAATCATGTGATTCAAAGGAGTTAATGGCATTAAATTTCTTGAGAATAAATACAAAACATTCTTTCAAAAGGTTTCAATTGTTTATCTAGGAAATATCAAGCGTCTATATCACAGTCAACAACTTTCTGACACAATGAGGCGTTTCACTGTTCAATGTAACAGAAAATCATCACTTTTTCAGAACATTAATGAGAGAGTTTGTGCCATTTGTTCAAAAGAAAACCTAAAAGTATCATTGTCTTTTCAAATGTCTTACAAACTTTGACAAATCAGTTTAAAGTGTTTACATATATATCTTTTGAAGATTGAAGATTCATATCATTTGCAAAAGCTTTCAAAAAAACACACACAACTCTCTCTCTCTCTATTTCAAAAGTAAACATACAAAACAAATATCAATGGCTTCTAATTCATATTCACAACCACAAGAGGTTGACATGTTAACTATCCCATTGAGGACTAATGTAAAGATTTTCTAGTTGAAAAAGTTCGTTTTCTCGGTGTCTAATCGAATTCATTTCCGGTTAATTGTGTGAGATTAGTTGTTCTTGGTGAAAACAATATTTTTGTCGTTGTAAAATAAATGTGCAAGACTTAAAATTAAATGACAAGTAATTAAAACTACAACTAGTTGAAACGTAATTGGTGCAATATTTAAAACTTTAAAAGTAAATGACGAGAATTGAAATGACGTAAAATTAAAACTTAGCGAAAAGTAAATCGACAATTAAATAGAAATACAAGACAAAATTAAGATGAACTAAAAATAAAACGAGAAAAATTTACACTTAAACTAAAACAAAATAGTAAAACAAAGCAAAAACAACCCATCGGAATACACCCGATCCGAATCCAATCGGAATCCGATCGGAATGTATCCCATCGGAACGGGCATGATCGGAATGTACAAGAAAGGCCAGATCGGAATCTATTCCGATCGATTGATCTGAATGTAGGAGATGATGGTGATCGGAATACACAAGACAATCAATCGGAATGAGTAAAACATGCTGATAATCGGAATATAACAAAAAGTGTCAATCGGAATAACTGAAAATAACCCAGATCGGAATGTAAGGGAAAGGGGCAAATCGGAATATTTATAAACCCTTTTTTCGATCCACTGATCGGAATAAGGTATGGCTGCTCGGAATAACATATCGGAAAGGGGTTTTCCCTTTCCGATTTGGTTCTAGATCCGAAAAATAAGCAAAAGCAATAAGCTATGGTAATAAGCTTAAACTCAAAACTAGAACGAATTAATACTGAAATGGAACCAATAAGCACAAATAACAACTTTTCCAAACTTAAAATAAATAAACTTTAAAATCAAAACATAAAAAGATGAACTTAAAGTCACGAAAATTGAAAAGATCAAAACTTTAAATAAGAACTTGATGAAAAGATGATGAAAACAAGATTGAGATTAACAAGAAGGATTAATAATATAAAGATTAAGACAAGATTAAGCTTAAAAAGTAAAGGTTTGATTAAAAACAAGAAAGATAAAAGATGAAAGATTAAAGTTCTAGTGAGAGAAACTGTCACTTTCTCTCACTAAAACTAAACTACTCCTACTCCTAAAACTAAAACTAACCAACCCTCCTAAATGAGTTTAGGAGGGTATTTGTAGAAAATGGGGAGGTGCATGTGTTGCCTCCTCTTTCTTTCTTTCTTCACGTCTTCTCGTCTTTTAAGTTCTTCGACTTTATCGACTTTGTCTCGGGATTAATTAAACTCGTCTTATAATTTATTTATTTATTAGACTCGAGTTCTTCGGCTTTAAGTAAACTTCCATCTTTAGACTTGTTCTTCGATAAATCTTCAGAATAGGCCTTGGACTTCCGTTCTTTTTGCACACTTGATCTCTTGACTTCGTCTTTTGTCGTTTTCTTCTATAAAAGCCTGTGAATGCCCGTGTTTTCTCCACTTTTCACCTTTTCGTCCTAAATCACAATAAAAACACAAACCATGCATAATTCCGACATTTACGACATAAAATACACGTTTTGGCTTGGTTATTATTGTAATTAAGTGGTAAAAAGATGGGTGTTTTCACACCTATCAAATCCCCTACACTTAACCATTGCAATGTCCTCATGCAATGCATTAGTTACAAAGCACGTTTTACATTTTCCATCATAATCAACCTACCTTGGCCTTTATTAAACAACTAAGGAAAATCAAAAAGATAGAAAATAACAAGATGCAACAAGGAAGAAGCTTGTAAAGAAATCTAAGACTTACATTAGGGCTTGTGTGTCTTGAATGTTTATCACCCTCAAGTTTCACGTTCCCCATGCCAAGCTTAAAAACAAGATCATTGTTAGTACAAGTTAGCATAACAATCATCTACTCATGTGGTTCAATTAATCACATAAACTCCCTTATTCCTACGAGTATCTCTTATATTTTATTGATGTGTTGAATGATCACGAGGATGCATTGTTGACTTATTTCGATAATTCATTTAGGCTGAAAGCAAAGTAGGACGATTTGATCAATAGTTAGCTAAAGGACAAAATCTCTTAAAACTGCTTCTCGGGATATCAAAAAGTTCATATCTTAGCATAACTTGGTTCGCGATTTGAGACCTTTCTCGGGCCGATATTTGGCATGTACTTCATACTTCATATCTTCGAGAGACGTTCTTGAGATAATGGTCTTCTCTTCGTTATAAAGTTTCTTTACTTGGAGACTTTTGAGGGGTTCTCCAACTTTATTGACCACGACTTCATGATTATTTCTTCAATCTCTAATTGGGATTTTGAGATACAACGATCCGCCTCCTTTTAGGACTTGGATCTATTTATCCTCATACCTTGTTAGGGTCTTTTCGGATAGACTTCTCCATGATCTTTATGGGAGTTGATTGCTTTTCGTCGTGAGTCTTGATCCTTCATATTGATTTTGGGAATAATGCTTTTCACATCACTTTGGATCTTCAGCAATAAAATGGAATCCTCATGCCTTGTTAGGGCCTTTTTGGACTCGCCAATCTTCGCGCCCCGCTTCATAAGTTATGCCTTGGCTATGAACTCTTATCATTACCGAGCAACTTTTAAACGATCTTGGGCTAGAAGCTAAGTAACTTTATAAATCGTACGACCTTACTTATTGCAGATAATTTATTAGCAAGTGATGGGAGAAAAAGATCATAATTGACTCACATAAGTTAATGAGAGAATACCAAACTTGTAACCAACTCTATCATTTCTCGTCCTCCACAATTTAAAATCTCAAGGAATGAGACTCGTGGATGCTTAGCCCAATAAACCAATTAAGGTCTACATGGTTAAGGATACTAGCTAGAGTGAACTTGGATAAGTAAACTCGGGTTGAGTCAAAATATTCACAATGGGCCTAATATATCTAAGATATCTAAACTTGCTAAGACCATTTTATTAAAATAAGAGAAAAATAGCAAAAATAAAGGGAACTACAACTAGGCCAAAATAGATTAAAAATTTTGAAAAATGTCGAAAAATCGATTTTCCGGTTAAAATGAGGACAAATACAAGGAAAAGGCCACTTAACTTCGATAGAAGTCCCCCTACACTTAATATAAACATTGTCCTCAATGTTTAAGCATGTGGGAGTAAACTCCCCTACACTTAGGACATTGTGCACTTTTGTTTAAATCTCGCTAAGGAAAAGACAACTAAAGAGATTGCTATTTTAATATTGAGAAAATATAAAATAGTGAATCGAAAAGAGTTTAGGATAGAACCGGGAAGAGGGGAACACGGAGTCACGGTTCGTCAAAAGTCATCAAGAGTGTGTCTTTGAAGATCTAATCCCTGCACATGATAAGAAAGAAAGCAAGAAACACCACGAGGCTCCCCCCTACACTTATGGTAAAGATAAATAGATAATTGGGTTGCCTCCCAAAAAGCGCTTGTTTATATTAACCAGTTACGAGCCTGACTCGTCCCCGAATTAAATGGTCCATGGGGAAGCCTCGAATGCAGTACCGGGATCAAAGACCTTGTCCTCGTTCCCGGTTGACATCAACAAAGGAGAGGCGGGGGATAAGTCTTGAATGGGAGAAAGGTCCTTTCAACATACGAAAAGTATGTGAATTCAAGATCCACGGGAGGTGGGGTGGGTAAAGTAAGCACATCGTCCTCCCCCAAAGACAATGGATGCTGAGCAAGCGGCAAAGCCGTATTGTTATCAATCATAGCATAATCAATGTCACCTCCCAGATCAAAGCATTCATCCTCCGTGATGGTGGCTAAAGGGGAGGATGAAATGTGCTCGGGAGGGGGACTTGGGACAATATCTTCCTGCAACAAATTATCAAAAATAATGTCCCCCTCCGTGTCAGAATCATCAATACCTGGAGGGATGGAGTGGATGTCGATTTCTTACAGCAATGGGTCATTATCTTCAACGAGAGGGATAGATGGAGGTAAAGACTTGGAAAGAGAAGGAGAAGTCAACTCCTCGATTTGAGCAATAAGAAGATGAACTTTCCATAATCTATCGCGAAGAAGCACGTCTTCCACCTTATCCACAAGATCATGTTCATCAGTGAACTTCTCGTAAACCAGAGAGAATAAATCGTCATCGTCTGCATCTCCCGGTGGAGATTGAGAAATTTCAAAAGTGAAATTCTCATAGCAGAGAGAAGAATCGTCATCACTAGGATCGACCTCGTCCGTAAGAGCAACGTCGTCCTCAGGCTCCATAGCAGGTAAGTCACAAACCTCATCATCCAATACTTTGTCGAGACCAACATCACTAAGCTCATTCAACGAATCTAGATCCTTAGATGCAGTAGGAACATCGACAGTAGGAGCAGTAACTTCAGAAGATGTGTTGAAAGTGCATACAGCATCATCGTCATCATCAGCATAATAGTATTGACGCACAAGCGGAGGGGTATAATCACTAAGATTAGATACTTGCTCTTGTTGCAGTCGCTTTTCCTCCGCCCATGCTTCTTTTGTAAGAACAACGGCTTCTTGAAGTTGCAGAATGATGGAGTGTAGTTCGTCATTCAAAGTAGCGTGTTGTGGGTCAATATTAATTTGCTGAGAGGATTGATGATTGAGGGTGTGATGTGGGGGCTCAAAGTGTTGAAAACCTGAATTATAGCATGGTTGTGGCTCATAGTAGTTCATCGGTTGGGGAGAGTTAGAAACCGCGTTTGGTTCATAATAATCCATTGGTGAAGAAAACTGAGGACACGGATTTTGCTCATAATAATTCATTGGTTGACAATAAGAAGTATCGTGAGGACCCCCATAGTTGTTGCAAACCGGGTATGGAGAAAAATCAGGTGCGTCTTGTGGATAGCTATTATCATTTTCATAATTGTACCCCGGTTCTCGCCCGTGACCATACGGGTATCAAACCGGGCACGAAACATGCCAATGAGAATCTCTTCCACAATAGATGCACGGGGGAACAGGAGGTGGGTTCAAAAAGAATGAATTAGTCGAGTTGCACAAGGGACAAAATCCGAATTGTGTGTTGTCGATATCGTTTCCGCACCGCTCACATGTACACCATTGACAAGAGTTGTTCCCAGATAATTGTTTCCCACACCGGACACAATGGACA
This sequence comes from Glebionis coronaria, assembly GCA_025667525.1. NCBI lineage: Eukaryota > Viridiplantae > Streptophyta > Magnoliopsida > Asterales > Asteraceae > Glebionis > Glebionis coronaria. Next base: position 422,737,494 of record CM046874.1, read on the forward strand.
TAAAAATCCATAAAGAAAGATAGATAAGCAAGAAGAATATTTTTGGTGCAAAACTTTGAAAAAGAAATGCTTTTTATGATTTTTTAAATGTTTTTGGGATTTTTGAAAATTTTAGACACGAAAAATAACGTTCACAAGTGAACGGGTCCCAAAAGCCAACACGTCTCTCACAAAAAACCGTTAATCTTCACGAAAAGAGCCGGCAGCGGCGCCATTTAATACTAAGATTTTGTATGTTGAAAGTTCGTTTTCTCGGTGTCTAATCGAATTGATTTCCGGTTAATTGTGTGAGATTAGTTGTTCTTGGTGAAAACAATATTTTTGTCGTTGTAAAATAAATGTGCAAGACTTAAAATTAAATGACAAGTAATTAAAACTACAACTAGTTGAAACGTAAATGGTGCAATATTTAAAACTTCAAAAGTAAATGACGAGAATTGAAATGACGTAAAATTTAAACTTAGCGAAAAGTAAATCGACAATTAAATAGAAATACAAGAAAAGATTAAGATGAACTAAAAATAAAACGAGAAAAATTTACACTTAAACTAAAACAAAATAGTAAAACAAAGCAAAAACAACCCATCGGAATACACCCGGTCGGAAGCCAATCGGAATCCGATCGGAATGTATCCCATCGGAACGGGCATGATCGGAATGTACAAGAAAGGCCAGATCGGAATCTATTCCGATCGATTGATCGGAATGTAGGAGATGATGGTTTTCGGAATACACAAGACAATCAATCGGAATGAGTAAAACATGCTGATAATCGGAATATAACAAAAAGTGTCAATCAGAATAACTGAAAATAACCCAGATCGGAATGTAAGGGAAATGGGCAAATCGGAATATTTATAAACCCTTTTGCGATCCACTGATCGGAATAAGGTATGGCTGCTCGGAATAACAGATCGGAAAGGGGTTTTCCCTTTCCGATTTGGTTCTAGATCCGAAAAATAAGCAAAAGCAATAAGCTATGGTAATAAGCTTAAACTCAAAACTAGAACGAATTAATACTTAAATGGAACCAATAAGCATAAATAACAACTTTTCAAAACTTAAAATAAACAAACTTTAAAATCAAAACATAAAAAGATGAACTTAAAGTCACGAAAATTTAAAAGATCAAAACTTTAAATAAGAACTTGATGAAAAGATGATGAAAACAAGATTGAGATTAACAAGAAGGATTAATAATATGAAGATTAAGACAAGATTAAGCTTAAAAAGTAAAGGTTTGATTAAAAACAAGAAAGATAAAAGATGAAAGATTAAAGTTCTAGTGAGAGAAACTGTCACTTTCTCTCACTAAAACTAAACTACTCCTACTCCTAAAACTAAAACTAACCAACCCTCCTTAATGAGTTTAGGAGGGTATTTATAGAAAATGGGGAGGTGCATGTGTTGCCTCCTCTTTCTTTCTTTCTTCACGTCTTCTCGTCTTTTAAGGTCTTCGACTTTATCGACATTGTCTCGGGATTAATTAAACTCGTCTTATAATTTATTTATTTATTAGACTCGAGTTCTTCGGCTTTAAGTAAACATCCGTCTTTAGACTTGTTCTTCGATAAATCTTCAGAATAGGCCTTGGACTTCTGTTCTTTTTGCACTCTTGATCTCTTGACTTCGTCTTTTGTCGTTTTCTTCTATAAAAGCCTGTGAATGCCCGTGTTTTCTCCACTTTTCACCTTTTCGTCCTAAATCACAATAAAAACACAAACCACGCATAATTCCAACATTTACGACATAAAATACACGTTTTGGCTTGGTTATTATTGTAATTAAGTGGTAAAAAGATGGGTGTTTTCACACCTATCAAGGACATATTCTTTAAACCCAACAACCTCACCTTGATCAAACCAGAAACCCTAACATCTGAACCTGGTAAGTAAGTACTAAATTTTTTATCCAAATGCGTGATTCTTGATGCCTAGTTCAAAGATCCATGGGTAATGTTTGAAAATGTGTTAAAAGAATTTTGGTTCACGGAACAAGGGTCATAGAACAAGAAATCTATTGAGTTTGATTCTACAACTTTGGGTATTCATGGGAAAATAAGTTTAAAGTTTTTTATAGAAGGGTTTTAGGGTTAAACTATTTGGAGGACTCTAGTGAGTATGAGGCTGTACCCAATGATTTCTCTATTTTCAAATCATTTTTCAAAGAAATTGGGTACACTGAAGAGATTTCTGATAAGGGTGGGTTGAAGAGAAGCTGCTTACCACCTAAGTGGAAACTTTAGATGTAAATCTTAATTGAGTGTCTGGGTGGGAAAACAGGAGGGCTTGATCAAATCAACCAAAAGGATGCCCTGATTTTATATTGTCTGGCAAAGGGTATAAAAGCTGATTTTGGAAAATTAATCTTTGAGGATCTTCATGGAAAAATGGAGAAGAAAACTAGGGAAAAGAATGTGGTCTACACCAGATTTCTATCACTCATTTTTGCTGACCACTTTGGTGAAGAGTATTCAAACAACCAAGGAGTTAAATTAGTTTTTCAAACCTTTGATACCAATCGCTGGAACATTCCAGTCAGCACAACTGACCCTCCTTTCACGCAGTCTATGCTGGACATTTGCTCAACGAATGCTCCAGTAGTGTTTAAAGCTCCACAAGACACTCCTCCAACTGGAGAAGGGGATCTGACAGGCACAAAGTCTGGAGCTTCTTCTGGACCATGTCAAAAGAGCACATCTGTGAATACTATTAAGTGTAGACGTGAGTCTAAGAAAAGGAGGCACCCCACAGAATCTTCATCAAAGAAGTGTTCTGATGATCCCAAAGGCCAAGCTTCGAAGAAACCAAAGTCCTCGGCCAAGGACCAGAACCCTACTCACCCGCCACCTTCAGTCTCTACTGAATGCATCAAGAGGCCCTGAAGGCAACCCCTCTCTCAACCTCTTTAAGAGAGAAGGGTGAAGATAGAGCGCACCCTCAGCTCAATAGTGTGGAGTCAGCATTGGTAAGCAATTTAAATTTGAATGCATCTCAAATTTCATTACCAAATTCTATCATTTGTCACTCTGAGTCTGCATCAGGGCATGAGGCATCAATAAATACAATAGCTGACGCTGACCCTGGCCCTTCTGTTTCTCATTATTTAGTTCCCTCACAACAGGGTCCTACTGAAGGAACCAAAAACATTATCATTGATCTTAACTCATCAGGGACTCTTTCTTAGGATCCATTAGGTAAAACCAACCCTGGTGGTGAAGGACTTGAAACTGACCAGCACACTAAAGGTGGCGATCAACAGACAACCAAGGAAGTGCCTCTCTCTACTAGCACCAAGGGGGGACACTTGCGTACATTTGTATTAAGCATGTTTGTTGATGACTTGGAGAAGGAGTTGGTTTCGAATGAAATAACTCCAGTAAATCTGGATGATAGTGAAGCTGAAGACGATCTTGCTAATCAAACTTCCAATCCTTCATCCCCCCAGAACCACTAAGGTAAATGAACTAACAAATCAGGTGTTGGTTCTACAATCACAGGTGGCCAAGCTCAAGGAGGAAAAGGCTATTGTTGATGCTGAACTAGTTACTCTTAAAGCAAGGCCAGTTCCTCCCATTGCTGAGCAGATCAAGGATGCAATTCTCACAGCTCTAAAGCCCTTAGTGAAGGATGTGGCCACCACCACTTCTGTCAAGCAAGAAATCACATCACTCATGGACTCCATTAATACTGCATCTTTTGAGCTCCTTGTTGAACTCAAGCCAATTCCCAATCAGCTTAATGAGCTATGTGATTTAATATCGAAGATCAAGGATAGGGTGGGTCATCTGGAACAACAAAAACTAAACCTATCAGATGAAGTTCAACAGAAACTGAATGCTCTTGCAAATGTTCCAGCAATGCTGGCCAAGGTCTCATCCACCTTAGACTCTCTATGTGTGTGTTTACCTGCTGGGGGTTCATCAGAAGTTGTAGGGCACTCTTCTGCTGAGGGGGATAAAGTCACTATTCAGTAGCTCTTTAAAAAAACATGCACAAAAGAAGGCCCAAACAACCTTTTATGTATGTATCACCTTTTAGTGAAGGAATTCCAGCTAAGACTAAGGGGGAGTCTTTAGCTAAGGACAATCATGTTGAAGGCCTTACCACCAGCAATGACTCATCTAATAATGGGTCACCTCCTATCCAACCAAAAAGCAAAGGTGATTTCACATTTGATGAAAGAATTATCAAGTTTGGGCTGGCCACTCAGGAAGAACTTGATAAATTACACAAGCTTCAAGCTGAAGAAAAGCTTAGAGATCTGAAGATGAGATTATATGATAAAACTGGACAATCTGAGGTTGAAGTCCTTTTCAAGAAAAAGATGTTATACGAAAATTTTTGTATAACAAGGTTGAACAGAAGATGTCTCTCCGAAATCACAACTGTTGACATGATGACTTACATGGGAGATACTAATCTGAAGTTCTATAGAGCTGATGGGTCTGATGAGATCTTAGATGACTTCTAAGGAAAGGAGCTCACCTACACTGAATGGTTAGAGATGAACAGAAACATTGAAAAGAGGAAATCCAAGAGATGGGATGAAGTTCGCACAAGAATTGAACATTTTGTGAGAAATCATGAATGGCTTGGTCAGCGTCTTAACATCAGCAATCAAATCTCACTGGAAGTTCAAGATCCAATTCTGGAGCTGAACAAAAGAGCTAATCTGGTTCAACCTGGTGTGGGTGACATCTTTGTCACCACAAAGAAATACAAAGATCTTGTTCAGTTTGAAAATCATCTCCCTGGACATGTGTTAGAAGAACCAGAATTGAGAATGATTATGTTCAACCATCGTGAACGTCAAGATTTTGTGGGTATTAGTGATCTTGATGATCTGAACAACGAACTTCTTGGAAACATTCAGAAAATCTTCTTTGCTCACCATGGTGGTCCAGGACTCACTGAAGTTGCCAAAACCTTCAGCATGTGCTTACTATCAATACTGGACATCAGAAACTCTGATCCATCACTTCAAACCCCTGTCATTGAAAAACTTAGGCCAAAGCTGAACTGAATAATCATTTGTACTATCTTTTGTAATTTGTAATGTTATTGAATAAATGATTAACTGATGTTTATAAGTTTTTTAATTGTTCTTTGTTCAGAAAAAAAAAGTTTTTAATTGTTCAGTGCAAGTAAGAAGAAGTTGTTATGCTCACTTACTACTGAAATTAGACTTAGGCTATTTGTATATCCAAATAGGGGGAGATTGTTGGGTCAGTATTTACTGACCCTGAAGCAACTCTAGGATTTGAATATAAAATCCCCCTAAGTGTTTCATGCTCAGCAGTAAGGCCAGTCTGCTGAAGGATGACCAGAGGAACAAAGTTCCTACTGAAGACTTTATAGCTGAAGAAAGTTCAGCAATCCCCTTCCAGTTAACTGTTGATGCAAAAGTTGGTTGATCCTTGCTAGACCCGAATTAGGCTTAATTCGGGTTGGCTGGGCTCCGGCTCCTACACCAAGTGAATCGTTTGGTTGGGATCCTGCACACTAAACAGCACGCGTTAGGCTTACCGTGGGAATGTTTCCCACGATTAGACTCCGGCGTGAGAGTAAGTAATCGGTTTAAGGTTTATGTAAGTTTAGAGTATAAGTCGTAATACCTTTGTGGAACCCTTGGGGGTTCCTTTTATAGGCAGTAAAACCCTAGTGGGCTTTCACTGATCCTTCGGCCCCAAGGAAGAGATAAGCACCAGAATTAGAATGATTGTTATCTTCTAATTCTGGTAGTGAATATCTCCTCTTATTGGGATTAAGATATTCCTAGACAGAATATTATTCTGTCTAACCCTAGGTTGGCCGTGTCGGCCGTACCGGGCCGTGGGCCGCACACATGCGTGCGGTTACTGTTCATCCAAGCCCATAAGCCTGACTGACATTATTCCACCCATCTGTGATGGGCCGGACACGGGTAGTACCCATGGGCCGGGTCCATGACCCGGCTGGGGACTATACGTCTTCATGTCCCCCCTAGTCTAGTTGTTACAACCGTAGGTGGAACCTCTAGACTACAAAGATGCTCCCGGACGTACCAAGGAAACCATAGAAAAGGACAATTTGTCCAAGAATTCATGTTGGCCGCACATGGCTACCTGTTTGAAGAAGTTATCTTCTCAATATCTCAGCCGCATATAGCAACCGAGACAAATTAAATATGTCATTAAATGTCAAGTCTTACGTAAGAGCCGCATAACCCGACATGAACAACTGTTCATCTGACTTGTTTGACTGACAAAAGTGCAAACCGTCAGAACCTCGAGCTGTGCAAACGTGTGAGTCAGAAGAGACCCTTGGGTCCCACCTGACGTTTCACTTGCCACTTGCCCCCTAGCCACACGATTAAGAATAGTGGCAGACACGTGTCACACATCCAACAGGTTGTGACCCATGAGGCAACCCTATAAATAAGCCACCCCCACGACTGTGTGAAACACACAGTTTACAACCTCCATTTCTGCCATTAAAGCTTTCCTCTTAGCTTGAACCAAATACGCACGGATCCCTTCACACGCAGGTTAGAACACCACGTCCTTTCACTCTTTTTTAGTAATGGCTCATAGAAACAGCCCTACCATTGGATCCGTGCTAAATGTCATGACCCAAGACTAATTAAACCATTTTTGTACAAATTACTTCATCCCTACCAACCTACACCCCTCACTTCCTGGCGCCAGAGACCTCATAACTGAGGCTCCAGCGGGTAAGATAGGCCTTTATACTCGCCTGTTTGATGCGGCTAATTACCGCATCCCTTTCACCCATTTTCTCGTAGATCTGCTAGGATATTATTATGTACACATTAGTCAGCTCCACTGCATAGGTGCCTGTAAGATTAGCCAATTCGAGATTCTTTGCCGTGCTAGGAGAATCCCCCCAACCGTAGAGTTATTTAGGTTGTTTTATACCCCCAACTTGGTGAACGGTTGGGTATCTTTCAAAAAACGAGCCTCCAACAGTCCCCAATCACACAACAAACCAATGGATTCACTGAAAAATTGGTATGATCACTACTTTTTCATTGACGCAGTGGTATGGCCGGGTGATTATGCCATTAGAACTAGGATTCCGCACGACCCCAAGCCGCACACAAGTACATACAATCCTCGTCACTCCCAAGATTTAGATCTAAATAGGACTGGATTCCACAGAAACCTACCCGAATCATTCCTATGCTTGCTAGGAATTAGCCGCAATTACTTTGGTCCTTCCAATAGGTATCCCGTTTTTTGGAGAAGGCAGGGCGAAGGTAGGCTAATCATCCGTACGCCAAAGAGAATGTGTACATGTATTCGAGTAATATCTAACATACGTTGTTTTGTGCTGGACAGAAATGAACTTTTTTGGACTGTTGCGCCAAGGCGATCCAAGGCTTGTGCCGGAGGGTCTCCGTCCTCTCCGTGAAAATGAACAACCCCTTCTCAAGCACACCCGACCCGTGACGGTTTCCTTGTAAGCCGTGCCTGATCCCCATTCTGACGAGGAGCATGGAGACAACGGCGATGGTGACAATCAGATGAACGAAGGAGGGGCCGGGCCCTCCTCACCACATAGGGAACAACAGGGGGACAATATTGAACGAACCGACTCCAGCATTCGCCGACTGATGGGAGATGATGATGATGAAGTGCAACAATATGTCAACCTGGAAGAAGAGGAGGAAGAAGTCGAGGAGGAAATCAACGAAGCAATAACGCAGCCCCTCGTCAGGCGTACCCGAAAAAGAAGCAACCGTGCGAGAGGGACTGCCTCAGTCGAGATTGGCGAACACAACGCCCCTGTCAAGAGACTTCGAGAAGACCACCCCTTGTATCAATCTGTCGGGAGTGCTACCCAGGGTTCCGAGGCTAACCGGGCCGCTCATGTCGATCCCGTGACTCAAATTGCCCCAACCGCATCCGAAGTAGCAAGAAGCAATATGTAAGGCCCCATCTTAATATGTAAGAATGACAAGTTTTCTCGTAAGCAATACTTAAGATATTTCGTAATATTTGTTTCACAGGGACAACCAGGCTGGTGCCGCGCCTCCTTCTGACACCCAAGTTGATAAGGGAAAAGGACAAGCAATGGAAGAAAATCCCACGGCCCCCACAAGGTCTGGCCCCGTATTTGAAGATGGTTCACCCATAGCCTCCCAAGACTTCCCCACGTCTGGCGCCCCCAACCATTTAACCCAGTATGGACTATTACCACAGCGTCACGATTGAGGAGCGCTGATGAGTGCCGGGAGTACCTCAACAACTGCATACCACCAAGCTTGGTGCAAGAGGTAAACTCACTCAGTCACGCGGATTTGGCGGATGAGTATAATGGCACTCTGGTGCACCAAATGGCGATGGGAACCTCAATGAGGGTCAGGTTTGAAGCCGCGCTTGGGCATGTTGACTCTCTCAAGAGGAAAGTTGGACGGAGGGAGAAAATGATTGAAGATAATGAAGCTCAGATCGCTGACCTCCAATCCCAACTAGTCAATGCCGAGGCGACCATCAAAAGACAGTCAGCCCGCGCGAGTGAATACGACCAGCAAGTATCCAACCTTGAGTCTCAACTAGATGCTGCAAACACCAAGGTACATATCCGTGCCGTGCCACCCATATTTAAAAAAAAATGAATGTGCTAACACGTTTTTTCCTTATAGGTAGCCACGGCGGAAGCTTCTGCTCACTCTACTCCAGCCAGGTAGAAGTGCTTACCCAGAAACTAGAGGACGCGCACTTGGCCGTCCAAAAACATGGAGAAAGTACAAACAGACCTTGCTGAGGAGAGGGTCGTCATCCAAGAACTGAAAGAGGCACTTGCCCTAAAAGATTTGATGATTGATGCCCTCACTGCTGAGCGTGACAATGTATTATGCCCCCAACTGCTAACAGCCATTGCCGGCCGTAGGTGGATGGTTGGGCATGGAGCACGCCTAGCCGTCATGAAGGTGTTAGAGGCCCCGTCCTTTGTACAACAATTCGCCAACCTTGTGTCTGATGGTATTGACCATGGACGACACGAGGGAATGGTTGAGGCTGCTGAGCTGATCACGAAGGGAGGAGACATCGCCCATCATACCTTCTTTAAACCTGAAGCTGCCAGCAAGATGACTGCCTCCATGGCCACGATGCAAGATCTACACTACCCATTCCTGGATGAGCTGGAGGCCACCAAAGATGCCCCAAACACTAAAATTATGGAAAAGCTCAGTCCTAGCGCGCCTTCCAATGCTTCCTTTACTCTGACCCTTCCTATATATGAGGATGTAACCAGGGTCGTGCTTGACGAAGAACCCTTAGCTGTGGTGTTGGAAAGAACTGCGGCTCAAGCCCAGAAGCGAGGAGAAAGTGATGGATGGTTGTCGCGTCTGATCGAAGAGCAAGCAGAAATGGGTAGATTTCTCCCCTCTATTTAGGATGCTCCTTCTTTATGATCCCTTTCAGACACTTTTGTTTTGTAATCTATGAATATGTATTGTTTGTATTCGTCCGTGCATGTACACGGCTAACAATATTTGTGTTTTGTATATAAGTCCGTGAGTGACCACGGCAAATTTGATATTTTTGGAAACCTGTGTATTTTTACTTGTGTTGAAATATTGTAGCCCAATACTGCATGACATATCACGTCTTACACACAAGGAAGGAAAATACATACAAGTCTATAATTTACTAGACATGCGACGTGCGTCTTTGCTATGCGGAGCACCGTGTGACTATAGCATATGAAACTTACCCCAACGTCTTGTGAGTAAGGTGTCTAGTAAGGATACATGATCCGTGCGGCTGGGGTTGCATCCCTCTTACGCGGCAAGTTGAATTAGTAGGTTCACTTAATCCTCTTACCCCGCCTGGAGGCGTATAGTACATGTACAGTAAGAATGTATATGAATGAAACATGGCATATTATAATACAAGTAAAATTCATACGACTAACAAAGAATCTAACAAAGAAAGGAAAATAATTTGCACGAAACAGGCCGTGGAGCTAGCTAGGCACCACGGCATTTTATTAGAACGTTTACACTTTTGTTTGAATAATGACGACAAGTCCTAAAAAACAAGAAAGGAAACTTAAACAAACATAAGAAAAAACAAACAAAACAAATAACCCGCATGGTTCTTTATTAAGACCGCCTATAGCGAAGTACCCATGCGGAAGCCGTAGCTTTCAAAGATAGCACCTTTTGAGATTGGAGATATTCCATGTGCGCTCTAGGTCGCGGCCATCCATGTCACGTAACTTGTACGCGCCTCGTCCCAAGGTTTCAGTGACTTCATACGGTCCTTCCCATTTAGGGCCCAGTTTTCCTGTATTCTCCACTCGACTCGCTTCGTTAGCACGATAGACGTAGTCTCCCGGTCGAAAAGAAACACCCTTGACCTTGGCGTCATAATAAGCCTTCATCTTAGCCTCATTGATGGCTGCTATTTCCCTTTTTTCTTCCAACAGATCCAGGTTGATTCGCAGTTGTTCATCGTTTGTGACGACGTTAACCTCCGCCGTGCGGATGGTAGGCATCCCTATTTCTGCTGGTATAACGGCTTCAGTGCCGTAAGCCAATGCAAATGGAGTATCTCCGTTGGCTGTTTTGATCATGGTTCTATGTGCCCATAGCACGTGTGACAACTCATCGACCCATTTGCCCTGCCGTTCATCCAGCCGCGCCTTGATTCCATTCCCCAAGCTCCTATTTGCTCGTTCGACAAGGCCGTTCGTTTGTGGATGCTTAACAGACGCGAAGCGCCGTTTGATGTTCAATGATGTACACCAATCTTTGAATGGATTGTCCGTGAACTGCTTGCCGTTGTCCGAGATAATTTCTCCTGGTAGACCGAAACGGCACACGATGTGTTCCCACACAAACTTCTTGACCTGCTTACCTGTGATAGACTTGACTGCCTTGGCTTCTATCCATCGTGTGAAGTAGTCCATTGCAACAATCAAGAATTTAACCCCCCCCCCCCCCGCAGCTACAGGAAATGGTCCTGCAATGTCAATTCCCCACTTGTAAAATGGCCATGGGGACGTGATAGGTGTAAGCTCCTGCTGCGGGTGTCGCGGTACTGGCCTATGCACTTGGCAATCATTGCACTTGCGAATCATGTCGCGCGCGTCTCTGTGCATGGTGGGCCAATAATAACCTGTTCGTAAGGCTCAGGCTACCACGGATCGTGGGCCTGCGTGCATGCCGCACAACCCCTCGTGTATGTCACTAATGACGTAAGCCGCCTGGCGTGGTCCAACACACCGCAGCCACGGCTGCAAGAACGAGCGCTTGTAAAGGATGCCTTCTCGGAGTTCAAAATGTCGTGACTTCCTTTTGATGCGTCTTGCTGCTTTTTCCTCGTCTGGAAGGGTTTCATTAGTCAAATAGTTGATGATTGGGGTCATCCACGTAGGTCCCTCCTCCTCAACTATAGCGGCTACCTCCCCTTCCATGATAGATTTCTCCTTGAGTATTTCCACCAAAACCTGCTTAGACAAGTGGGCGAAGCTCGTGGACGCGATCTTACTAAGAGCGTCCGCTTTCTTGTTCTCGCCCCTTGGCACCTGCTTGATTGAAAACTTACTGAAAGTCGCGATTAACGACTTGACTTTTTCCAAGTACTTGACCATGTTGTCCTCCTTAGCCACATACCCACCTAGAATATGGTTCGCGACAAGCCGTGAGTCCACGTAGGCCTCAAGGTTGCGGACTCCCATTCTAGCGGCGATTTTTAAACCCGCAATTAATGCTTCATATTCCGCTTCGTTGTTGGTGGCCGTGAACTCAAAACGGAGGTCGTATGTGAATTCCATTCCTTCTGGATTCGTGAGGATGAGACCTGCCCCGGACCCGTCTGTACATGAGGATCCGTCCGTGAATAGAACCCAAGGTTCTGTTGGGATCTCGTCTTGCTTAATGATTGGTTCGTCCTCATCCGGCTTTTCGATCAGGAAATCTGCCAAGATCTGGCCTTTAACAGCCGTCCTTGGTCTGTAAGATATATTGTGGCCTCCCAATAGGATGCTCCATTTCTCTAGCCTCCCTGCCACGTCCGGACTAGAAATAACCTGCTTGATTGGCTGATCCGTAATCACCACAATTGGGTGCGCCTGAAAGTACCGGCGCAGCCGCTTTGTAGCAAATACTAGTGCTAACACCAATTTTTCCATGGAGGAATAATTCAATTCCGCCCCTTGTAGTGTTCTACTTATAAAGTAGACCGGAGTTTGTATTGTATCTCTATCCGTCATAAGTACCGCGCTTATTGCGCCATGAGTAGCTGAGAGATACATAACTAGTTTCTCCTTTGGCCGGGGAGCTACGAGCATAGGGAGAGATGCGAGATGCTGCTTGAGTTGGCCAAAAGCTTCCTCGGCTTCCTTCGTCCAGCGGAAGTCTCCCTTTCTAATACACTTCTTGAGTGTCTTAAATAGAGGTAATGACTTCTCCGTGGATTTAGATAGGAATCTATTCAGCCCGGCTAGTTTCCCATTCAGGGACTGCACCTCCTTCCGTGTCTGAGGGGACGGTAGTCGTATCACTGCGTCCGTCTTCTCTGGACAAGGTTTGATGCCGTTTGGGTCAATCAAGTATCCCAGGAACATTCCCTCAGTTGCTCCAAACGTACATTTCTTTGGATTTAATTTCATGTTAATCCTTCTCAACGTGTCGAATGTCTCCTGGACATCCCGGAGAAGTGCCTCCTCCGTGTGGCTTTTTATCACCAAGTCATCAACATATACTTCCAGGTTGCGTCATATTTGTGATTCAAAATCCTTATCTACCAACCGCTGATATGTAGCGCCGGCGTTCTTCAATCCAAACAGCATTTTCGTATAGCAATATACGCCCTGGCTCGTATGGAACGTCGTTTTTTTCTGCATCCTCCTCCGCCATCTGGATTTGGTGATACCCTTTATATGCATCCAAGAAGCATTTGAAAGGATACCCACACAAGGACTCCACCTTCCAGTCGATTTCTGGTAACGGGTAACAGTCCTGTGGGCAGGCCTTGTTTAGATCCGTGAAATCTACACACATGCGCCAACTTCCGTCATGTTTCTTGACCATGACCGGATTAGATAACCACTCGTGGTAGTATACCTCGCGCATGATGCCTGCGTCCACTAGTTTCCGTACTTCCTCCAGTATCACTTGGCTGCGCTCGGGCGCCTGGCCGCGCTTCTTTTGCTTAACGGGCTGGTACCCTTGGCGGATTTGGAGCTTATGCTCTGCTATCGCACGTGGCACACCCGTCATATGTTTTGGCTCCCATGCGAATATGTCCAGGTTTGCACTTAAAAGAGAGCACATGGCCCTTTTGCCGCTATCCGAGAGCGCCCCTCCTATGGATACCTCCTGTTCCGGATAGTCAGGGTGAATGGCCACATTCCAATTGGGTGGTGGTGCCCCATCCTTGGGTGGGACAGGTGGAGCCGGTGTTGTCACGGTGTGACACTCGGATGTTGGCACGACTGTGTTGTAAATAGTAACGATTCCCCCCTCAACGGGGAATTTGATCATTCCGTGTGCCGTAGAGGGTACTGCCCGTATAGCCAAAATGCCTGGTCTGCCTATGATTCCATTATACGGAGAGTGTGAACGTATCACCATGAAGTTCATCCACGTCGTAGTGGAATGTTCCTCATTCCCAATGGTTACAAGCAAACGCAATTGCCCTATCGGCCAGATAGTGTCTCCACTAAAGCCAGTAAGCGGCAACGTGGCCGGTACTAATTGGCTTCTTATTTCTGGGCATAACTGCACAAAGCAGTGTTCATACAGTACCTCTGCTGACGATCCTCCATCCACATACATGCGACGAACATTGTGTGTTCTAATGCTTATCTCAATAGTGAGAGGCGCATCAATCACATCGCTTGATGTGATGGGAGGGAATGAGATTTCCCTGCCGCGTGAAAATTTTTGGCCTATTTTCTGTCTCGTGCGGCGCTGTCTGGATTGGATCATGTATATGGTCGAAGGCTTGTCCTTTTGGGGATCCTTCTTATCGTACTTCTTGTTGTTGTCTTTTCCGTCCTTCCAATCCTTAACTAGGTGCTTGAGTTTGCCTGATTTGATTAGCGACTCAATATGCTTCTTGAGCTGGATACACTCCTCCGTGCCGTGTCCTTTGTCATTATGGAACTCGCAGAAGCGACTTCCTTGCCGACGTTCCGGGGGAGTGGTCATTGGGGGAGGCCTTGGAAAGTTCGCCCCTTCAGTCAACAAGATCTCCCGGTAGGACATCTTTAGGGGGGTGAACTTATCGTCCGACCGGGCGCCTTTGCTTTGGCTCTTATAGTCCGAGCCCTTGTTATTGTTCTGGTTACCTTGACCGCCCGACTGTCTCCGGGACTGGTCATTTGACCGGTACCCATTTCCTCGGGATGGGTAGGCCGCGGCAACAGCTGTTTCTCCCTCTATGAAATTTCTGACCCTTTCCATGAGGTCATCATATCTCTCTGGACGCTTGTCGTTGAGACGCCTGATCAGTTCTCTGTCTGTTATGGCGTGCATGTAGTCAGAGATTTTCAGGAGCTCTGGCATGGTTCTTGTGCGTGTGCACTCATCATTGAAGCGCTCAGTGAAGGCTTCTGTGGACTCCCCCGGCCGTTGCTTGACGGTTGCCAATGAGACCGGATCCCTATTATACTTCTTCCTTTGAGTATAATTGTTCTCAAACGCAGTGCGTAGTTCCGTGAAACTATCAATGCTCCGTAGGGGGAGTGCCTCGAACCAGTCACGGGCGTTTCCAATCAAGGTCGAATTAAACATTTGGCACCATATGGGCATGGGCCATCGCTCAATCTTAGCATGCGTATCAAATATTTTGAGGTGATCCACAGGATCATCGGACCCATCATAAGTCTTGATACACGCCGGCATGCGACGTTTGGTGTCCTCAGAATAGTTCCGTATGCGGAGGGTAAACGGGTCTTCCCTGGGATCCGCCCATGGCCGGGTGAGCCTAGGGTCATCCCATGGTTCACACCATGGACGCGAGAGATCCTCCGCTTCCGCGTCTCGATAATAAGGACTATCATAATACCTATCATTGTTTGGTGGTGGTGGAGGGGTGCGCCTAGGTCGGCGACGCTTAGGCGGATGGTCATCTGAATCCTCTTCGGACGGATCCGGGGATGGCGGTGGTGCCCCATTCTTTGCATAGGGACCACTTTTTTGGGATGAGCCAGGAGCCTTTTTCCTAGTGTTCATTCTGTCCCACACACTCGGGCGGCGTGTGGTTCTGGTCAGCTCTCGATCTGGCCGCTCGGGTGAGCCATCCGACCTTTCTCCTTCTTGAGACTGCGTTAATTCCTGTATAAGGCGATCTCCTATGCGCTCAAACACATTCCGGGGTTGAGGGGTTTCCTCAAAGGTTCCCTGCTCCTGAGGCCGAGTTCTCCTTTTCCTCCGGTTTTGGGAGGGGGTGGTTGGTCCACTGTCACCAAAGTTGAGTCTGGCTTGGAGGTTCCTCCCCAGATTCAATCTTGATGCGATCCCTGGGACGATCCTTTCGAAATTCTGAGTGAGAACTCGAGTGATATCCTCCTCACTGAGTGGTAGGGCTTCCACTTCTTCCTCCGTCGAGGGTCTGCGCGGTTCCTTGTTAGGAGGGTCGGGCGCACTCCCTGGATCAGGGTTGTCCAGGGTTGAAGTAGGCGGGGGTGTCACCGAGATCGTGCTCGTCACCCCCGCGGGCTGAAAACCGCTACGGTTACCCAGCCCGCTTGCGAGGCGGTTAGGTGATTGGTTGGGGATGAGAATCCCTTCACCTTGGGACTTCCGGTTCCCCGGATTCACATTCCTGGGGTTAGTTGGCGGATGCCCCTTCGTCATTGGAAATTCGAGATGAGATTTTGTTCTAGCTTAGTGTTATGGGTCCCACGGATGGCGCCAACTTGTTGATGCAAAAGTTGGTTGATCCTTACTAGACCCGAATTAGGCTTAATTCGGGTTGGCTGGGCTCCGGCTCCTGCACCAAGTGAATCGTTTGGTTGGGATCCTGCACACTAAACAGCACGCGTTAGGCTTACCGTGGGAATGTTTCCCTCGATTAGACTCCGGCGTGAGAGTAAGTAATCGGTTTAAGGTTTATGTGAGTTTAGAGTATAAGTCGTAATACCTTTGTGGAACCCTTGGGGGTTCCTTTTATAGGCAGTAAAACCCTAGTGGGCTTTCACTGATCCTTCGGCCCCAAGGAAGAGATAAGCACCAGAATTAGAATGATTGTTATCTTCTAATTCTGGTAGTGAATATCTCCTCTTATTGGGATTAAGATATTCCTAGACAGAATATTATTCTGTCTAACCCTAGGTCGGCCGTGTCGGCCGTACCGGGCCGTGGGCCGCACACATGCGTGCGGTTATTGTTCATCCAAGCCCATAAGCCTGACTGACATTATTCCACCCATCTGTGATGGGCCGGACACGGGTAGTACCCATGGGCCGGGTCCATGACCCGGCTGGGGACTATACGTCATCATTAACTTAGAAGACAAAGGAGTCTTCTTTTAAATACTAGGCGGTCTAGTTGCTGAAGAACAAGGACTGAAGAACGGCTTTAGTTCAGTTTGGTTTGACAATACCAAACTGAATGATGTCGATCTCCTCTAGGATACTGAAGACTCTTCAGTATTCTGATGGTTTGCATTATGCGGGAAAAGATAACTTTAAGTCAAAGTAGGTTGCTTGTATACTTAGATATAAGTACAACCTTTATCTTTTCTAGAATAGTTTAATATGTACTTTGTACTGTTTATCCAGTATGGGCATCAACCACCGACTGGATAAACCCATGCATTGAAACATGAAAATGCAAACCCTAGTTTACACTGCCTATAAAAGGAGTGTACATTAGGAGAGAAAGGGTTAACCAATACAAGAGATTAGACTCTAGAAAACCTTTCTCTCTTGATACCAACTAAACCATATAGCCAAGATGCATATGAACGTTTAGATTGGAGCTTAGACTTTAACTTTGGTTAGATGTTTAAGTAGAGGAGATCACAACCCATTGTCATTCAACCACTTTGTTATTCCGCAAACAAAGTGAGTTATAGATTCTTTATTTGATTCTAATAAAAATCTATACGTTGAAAAGTTATTGGTATTGTTGTTTTAATTGTTCATAGTTCTTATCTATTGTTAAAACAACACACTTGAGTCGTAGTAAAGAGTTATTACTTAAGGTTAATAAGTAATAACGAATTACAAGGGACCAACACTAGGTTATAATACCTTAATGAAGGATTACGAGTGGAATCGAAACGGAAAAACACCGAAACGAAGAAACGACTACTCGTAAACATAAAAAGAGAAGAGAGAAGAAGAGTGTATCAAATCCAAGTACCAATGCTTAAGAGATGAATGACAATCTTCAAGTTGTAGAAACGAAGAGCTTGTGTCATATATAGTGAACGGATTTGGTAATGAACCATACCACGCTATTTTTGTTATATAGAATAACAACACCTACTAATAAATGTCTTAAACTTTTACAAAGCATGAGCAAGAATATAGGTTCACTTTCTCTCTCGCGTGATCGAAAAAATATCATTGTTAAGGGTTACAATGATAATATCCTTGGAATATTTCAATTCAAAATGTGTAGTATCCTAACTACAACATATGATGTAGTTTGGTATCTCAAAGGATTAATCAATCAACGTAGAGATGAGCTCAATTGCACATACTACACATGCTATAGGGCCTACTAACCGTATTAAGTTGCAAACCATATAAATCATGCTTGATAATTTAAGCTACTACAAACTCAATCTACAACTCCTATGTGAGTCAAGTATCCAAGACCATGAAGGTTTGAGATGGTTAAAGAATAGAATCACATACCACAAATAAATGTCAAGTAAAGGATGCCAAAAGCAATCACATAGTCAAGTAATGATCAAAAGAATGATCAAATGGCGTGTGGAATGACGAAAACGTACCTTAGCCGCAAAGTGCATCCCAAGTCTCCTATGGACAAATGCAACACCCAAGCTTGACCAAAGTGCATACTAAGTCTTTAGGGGCTAGTATCACATCTACCAATCCTGATATCATCATCCCATGATGTTGGAGATCGAAAGGAGATAAGTCTTCAAAAAGTGTAAGTAACTCAATTCACAACCAAATTAATGATTAACCTTCATGAGTACCTACAAAAAAAAGACTCAAACTCGTATATACATTTCAAGAGCAAATTTAAAATGCATAAACGCTACTAACAAGATCATAATCGAGATGAGTTGTATTAGCATTAATTTTAAGATCTATTTTTTGAGTAAAAAATAGTTTTGACCATAAAAAAGCTTTAGAGCATCCAACCTTTCTAATTAGTAGAGATAATAGATCGATCCAAACTTTAAAACACAATATACTTCAAATATCTTGTGTGACCATCGCTCTAATACCAATTGTAGAAACTAGAATGGGGGGGGGGGTTGAATATTTTCTATGATTGGGGTCCTAATTAAAAACTAGGTTGGTCCCAAAATTACCTTTTACTTGAAAACTAGTTTCATTTTTCAGATCATTTGCTATATCTAGTGATCATGGAATGCAATGCATGAATGTAAGTATGAATAAGTAAATAGTAAGGAATGAAGCAACCTAAGGTAGGACAGCAAGATTTATAATGGTTCGGCAACAAAGCTCTCTCTTCGTTCCTACTCAGCTCCTCGAGTACACCTTACTCGAGATTTCCACTATATCCACAATCTCTTTTCTTGGAAGAAAAAACCTTACAACGTCGCTTACAATGCTCCAAGCATTTTGCTTAAAATATAAATATACCCTTTTTTAGTTTCTTAATTACTTTGTTATTTCTTTTATTAGTTTTTTTTAATTTAATGTGTCTATATCCTTCTTTGTAATTTTACAATTTATAACTACCGCTACTACTATGTTTATCAACACTTTTTTTCACAAACGTCTAATGCTTATTGTTATTGCTTCTACTAACTGCTACTACTTACTGCTCATGTTTCTTCAACTGTTTATTGCTACATGTCGCCAAGCATAATGAAACCAAAGCCACAAATTCTAACTACTCGGTAAAAAGCATCTAATATAAAGCGTGTGATAATAAAGCGATTGTCAAACATATCGCCAAACATATGCAAGCTACTATATATAATAAAGCGATTGTCAACAAGTCACATATTCTTATTGCGAAAAATCCTCCTTGATTGGCGTGACCACTTACTATCATGGGATAATAGAACAATAAAAAGAAATCTTAATCATGCTCTTTTATAAACATTTTGACATTTTAAAAATAGCAACTTCAGACATTTAATTATAAATATTTGCAATAAATTTTATAATTAAACTATCCCATCATCTCATTTTACAATCAAAATAACACATGGTACATGTATTAATATATAAATAAAATTCAATTTTAAACATAAATACGTATTTTGATACCTATATTAAAACTAATTAATACATAATAATTAGTACACACATAAAAATAAAATTAATCAATACTACTAATTAATTAATACTAATAATTATTTAATATAATTAATACCCCTCATTACTTAAAAATACAATTATCTTTACTATCTTATAAAGGATGTATCATTTTGGTAGAAATGTTGATAACATAAAATGGTTGAAAATGTGGGCCCTACTAAAAAGACAAAATTTATATACCATATAAATTTTTTATCCTAATTGTTGAAAAGTTAAATTTTTTCGACATTTCATCTAAACATGAAAAATATTACAACTTCAATGTAAATCTTAAAACTTTCACCATACGACTCATTCTGAAAATTAAAAGAGGTCCAGTTTCAAAATTATCCTAAAGCCAGATTCATGAATCGATCTACATGTTAAGAACTCATGGAATGCTATGAACGTTTCCATTTTTATTTTAAAAAATTCACTTTGAATTTCAAGAAATGTTTACTACAAAATAGTCATTACGTCAATTATCCGCCGCTAGACATTTCGCCGCTATGCGCGGGTATTCGTCTAGTATATACATATTATACACCAATTAAAAGCATATATTTACAAATTGTACATATATTGTCTACTTAAAATAGTAGTGTACATAATTTTGAAATCGAACCAGATCAACGGGTTCAACTAGGAACCGAAGTCACAATCAACTCGGTTAGCCAAAAAGACGTCCGAATAAGAACCGAAAAGACCACATCGAAACCGATAAAAATAGCCCCATTACATAAATATGTACTACTTTTTAACGACACATAATATACTACTTATAACAGAGATTGCATTCTCTGTCCAAAATTTAAAGTATTACATCTTTAGAAGTTTTTGGTACAAACTTGTACAACACAAAAACTTTATAAATTTAGTTTTGTTTTAAATGGAAGCAATACACATTAAATGAAGAATTAATACAAATTATATGCAACATGTACACATAATTATTGCTATAAAGTATAATTTTAATATTAAATGTGCGTTTGATTTTGAATCATTCATTTTTTTTTATAAATTTGCATATTCGAAAACACATATCGTGTATGTATTTTAGTACAAATTTAGTGAAATGCTGATTAATTCGATTAAATCATACCGTACATATTAAAATAAGAAGATTTTAAGGTTAATATAATATATAAAAACATGTACATAGATTAATATTATGACGAGTGTTACATAATATTATGACAAGTATTACATAGATTAATAAATATTTTTCACGATTAATCATGAAAAATTCGTAATACTATTTTTATATGAAGTGATTTGTTATTTCTTAGAGTTAGTCCAATTTAAAACTATCATTATTATTTTTAAAGTTATCATTAAAAAATACACATACTCATAAAATATTATGTACGTAGATTTTAGTTCCACGATATTCACATCCGCAACGCTCGAATACATGCTATATAAATTAATTAAAATGACCCACTATTAAAAGATATAACTGAATTCGTTATCATTAAAACAGGGAATTACTACATCATAAAATACTAAAACCTTGGTGCATACTGAGTTTCGTAAGTATCGTATGTTTGCACACATCAGGAAAGTTCAATAGGTCCACCTATTTTGAAAAGGTTTAATGGATTAATCCACACCATCTAACACATTTACATCCAATGACCCAAATTAAAAAAAAAACACCCCACCCACCTTTTTTCCTTAAACCGTTTTTTATTTCCTCCCTCCTTCTCTCCACCCACCAAACACACACATACTCAAACACACACACTGTCATTGATTCTGATCATTTAATCGACATAAATTCCGATCGTTGTAACCACCATATATTCGAATTCAATTAACCACCATAGATCCCGATCAAAAACCTTCAATTTTCACATCATTATACAACCCTAACCCTAATTATCGAACCATTATTGAACCCTGAATAAACAAACTTTTGTGCAAGGATAAGAGGAACACTGATATTTTATTGCACGAGGGGTGTCCCAATACTAACTACCAAATCATCCATCTTATATCTTCACATTGACCTTTTTTCCTCGCTAAATTTACTATGTAGTGCTAATTTTTTCTTTGATATACCTTCGGTATTCATTTTTGGAATATCGTCTTTTGTAAAAATACACAGTATTTGGTGTATCCAACCAACCATTTCTTGACTCACTTATAAAAAATTTAGTTGTCGATGCTGATTTTACTAATATTGTTAATGCCAACGCATATACAGGAAAGTTCAATAGAGTCCACCTATTTTACAAAGGCTTAATGGATTAATCCACACCATCTAACACAATTACATCCAATGACCCAAATTAAAAAAAAACACCCCACCCATCTTTTTTCCTTAAGCCGTTTTATATTTCCTCCCTCCTCTCCACCCACCAAACACACACATACTCAAACACACACACTATCATCGATTCTTATCATTTATCGACATAAATTCCGATCGTTGTAACCATCATAGATTCATAAGTCCCGATCAAAAACGTTCAATTTTCACATCATTATACAACCCTAACCCTAATTACCGAACCATTATTGAACCCTAAATCAACGATCTTTTGTGCAAGGATAGGAGGAACACTGATATTTTATTGCACGAGGGGTGTCCCAATACTAATTACCAAATCATCCATCTTATATCTTCACATTGACCTTTTCTTCCTCGCTAAATTTACTATATAGTGCTAATTTTTCTTTGATATACCTTTGGTATTCATTTTTGGAATATCGTCTTTTGTAAAAATACATAGTATTTGGTGTATCCAACCAACCATTTCTTGACTCACTTATAAAAGATTTAGTTGTCAATGCTGATTTTACTGAAATTGTAAATACCAATACAGATATGGTTGTTTGTAATACAGGTAATAACTTTTGTAACAGATCCATGGTGACTCATGTATGAGCCACCGTGACTCATGTATGAGCCACCGTGACTCATGTATGAGCCACCGTGACTCATGTATGAGCCACCGTGACTCATGTATGAGCCACCATGACTCATGTATGAGCCACCGTGACTCATGTATGAGCCACCGTGACTCATGTATGAGCCACCGTAACTCATGTAAGATTCATCTTGGTGACTCATGCATGAGTCACGATGACTCATGCATGAGTCACGCTGGCTCATGCATGAGTTACGGTGGCTCATGCATGAGTCACGGTGACTCATGCATGAGTCACGGTGGCTCATGCATGAGTTACGGTGACTCATACATGAGTCATATATAAGTCATTGTGACTCATATATGAGTCAGTGACGAGGTCGTCGGAAAAATGGGTTTGTTGTGAAAGTCGCCGAAAAATGATGGATTTGTTGTAAAAGTCCATGGAGAACTGGGTTTGTTATGAAACTCATCGGAAATTGGTGGATTCTTGTGGATCTCGTCCAAAAATGGTGGATTTATTGTGGAAGTCGCCGAAGAACCGGGTTTATTGTGGAACTCGCCGGAAAATGGTGGGTTTGTTGTGGTGGTCGAGGGAAGAAGATGGGGTTGTTTTGGTGGTCGCTGGAAAAAGGAGGGAGATGAGTTTGTTGTGTGGTCAATTGTGAGGGGGATTGAAAATCCCGATCTATATATATATATATATATATATATATATTAATTTATTTTTTTGAAAAATAAAGGAAAGTATATGAAAAGTGGGTTTATCATAACCATTAGATCATTGTAAGATGAATGGTATGGATTGGTCCATAAAGACTATGATAAATATGGGTGTGTTAGGGTTCTCTTCCCTTGCACACATTGGATTCCAACTTAAGTGAGGCTTGTTTGAGATTTCTTTCACATGGCCACCAGCCCTTCCGGGAAAATATAATAGACAAAACCACATGCTTTTAATATTAAACTATGATGATTTTTTGAACTATAAACTTTGATGATTAACTACACCGTATGTTGGGCATAGACTTTCTATGTTTGTTTATTTATGTGATGAATTTATTTAGTAATTTAACACCATATGTTAGGCATAAACTTTCTATTGTTTGATAATTTATTTATTTATGGATTTATTTTTTTTCTTTTTTTAGTATTTGGGACAATTATCGATATTTAATGGTTGACTTATTAAATATGTTACATATATTAAATATGTTAAATAAGTCTCGAGTTGATTGATAGTAGTAAAAACAAACGTTTTAGAAAAAACGTGTATATGTGGTAAGTATTAAATGCACGTTTAGGAATATGTAACACTTATGACTCTTTATAAGATTTTCACCAAGAAGAATTAAAGTGTGCGTCAATTTATGTTGTTTTTTATTAATATTGATGAGATGAAAAAGAAATAAAGAGAAATGACGGATTACGATTAATTTAAACTACGACGAAAAATAACGTAAAACGTTTAAACGTGACGAATTTAGAAATTTAAACTAAAAATTAATTACAAATCAAAAATAAATCTTAAATAATATAAATAAGAATAAAAATTGAATAAAAATATTTTAAAACTTATTATTAATTTAATATTCAATTTTAAATGCTAATTAAATCATTAAAATTAAATAAAATTAACAAAAAGTCTAAGATATGATTTTATCAAATAGAAATCTCACTTATATTATTTTATGAACTAAAAGTATTTTTCTAAGTTTTTTAACTGATAAATTCTATTTTTAAATGGCTAAAAACTAATTTAATATTAAAATAATAAAATAATGGGAAAAATATAAAAACTTGTTGAAAAATTCTATTTTACTATATGTTAACTAAGAAAAATAAAAGATGCTAAAAATGTGAATTTTGGCCTAATAAGACAAAAAACATAATGTTGAAAGTGACTTTTTATGGTTTAACACTAACAATGGGAAATTTGAGAAGGATAGTAGGAACTTTGGTTCCCACTGCTTGTTACAGTAATTGAAAACAACCCGTTTTGGGCTTGATTCTTGGTTTCTATGGGAGCATATGGTACCCCTACAACCTGTAGGTTGTAGGGAGTCACATATAACACAAAAATACTAAACACAAAAACAACCACACCACAAATCACTAAAATTTATTAACTGTGGACAAAAAGAGGGTCTGCTGGTCTATGTTGCACCTATAGTGGACTTCAAAGGCAAATAAAACCACCAAAATGCTGGCCAAACCTCAATACCAGATATTAGAGCACTAGACCTATCCATAAGCTAGATGTGGACCCAAATTTCAAGCCATAAAACACTAAAACAAGATCTAAATTCTTGCTGATGTACTATGTTACACAGAAAATAGAAGTTCCTAGTCTTTTTTGCACTTAAGTGAAGTTTAGACCAACCTGCGTTAATTTTCAAACACACAAACCACAACTGAACCTAACACACCCTAAAATTTATCCCTACACTAACTGATTTCAAAGATTATCACACCAAAACACAAAAATAAACCTATAAAGGCCTACTGATATGAAATGAATGTTTTTACTATAAGTATGCAATTGTGTTCTATGTGTTTAACCAACTTTTTCTTCTACCTAAACCAACTATTTTAGAATGAAACAAACGATTTTTAGCATAGGTGGTTAACTGAATGTCCCCCTAAGCTGAATCAAACTACAAAGCCAAACACCCGTTAAATTTGATATTTGGTAAGATTTTCAAAGAAACTTGTTTTAAATCAAACCCAAACCATCTAAAACATTTACTAATGCCAAGAAAACATAAATCAAAGGTTAAGACTACACAAGTGAGCATGCAAGTATAAAACTCACAAAATCCTAATATGGATAGAATTTCAAAGAAGGAGAAGGGATTACCACTCTTGGGCTTTGTTCAAGCCTAAGAACACACCAAACAAACTCCAACTAGCTTTTCTAAGAGGGAGGGGGCTTATGTGTATAGCTTGTATGCAAGAAAGAAAGATGTGGCTTTGTTGATAGGGCTACAGCCGCCCTAAAGCCAAGTAAAATGTGGATGTGGTCTTTGCTTATACCTGCTCAAACACAACAACAAACAAGAAGATTTCAAGTAGCAAGATCCAATGATCTTGCTATAGTGAGCATTAATGAACACCAGCAGATCTTTGTGTTTCTATATTTTTTTTGCTTTCTTTTATCTCTTTTATTTATCAAATTTCTCTAAACCTTAAACTAACACTAAGATGGAACAATGGTCAAGTAGCACTTGCCTCACAAGTGTCTTCACCCACATTCAAGTACCTATTGTTACTTGATATAAACTCTATATCAGTTAACCATAGTCATACCCAAATCTGAATGACTACCCTTATGTGACTTTTATGATACTTGACTAACCAAGAATTTTAACACAAACTCAACAACAACCTATCTTCTATTTGACCGAATTAAAACACTAATATTTCTAAACAAAAGGACTTTAAAACATATTTTTATAAAACCACCAGCTTTTCTTAATATTAGAAAAAGGAATTATGTTTTATAAAACTAAAACTCAACACATAAACATAAAAGTATTGGAACTCAGAATCTTTGAAACCAAAGCCAACTTTTATTCACTAGAAAAGGAATTACAAAGGTTAAAAAAGAACTGAGAACAGAAAAAAAATGAGAGATAAGGATGCATTATATAATATGGCTTACAAAGTTCTAGAATGAAATATATTAATCCCATTCAATCCATAACACAAGATTTAGAAGAGATATTTAGAGAGAGAAAGAGAAGAAAAGTAGAGAGAGAAACAAGAGAGAATTTGGAAGGTTTGTCTTTACTAGAGAGAGAAAGTAAAATGAACCAACACCCTCTTCCACACATGGAAGAGGGTATATATACCCTAGGCTTTGTTCGGCTTGGCTTTGTGTTGGGCTTACGCCCCTAACTTAGACAATATTAGCTTAAAGTTCAAGCCCGGTTTTCCCGACTAACCTATTACAATACAAGACCATTTACGACTAAGATGACCTATTACATTCTTGTTCGACTATATAAAATATAGGGCTAAAAATCTCCCCAATGTATCGGTCATTTTAAAAAGCTTAAAAAGCATAAGATGGTTGAGTGAATACATTCTTGTAGAGGAGATCTTCCTGCTTTGGTCTTGTATCTTGGTCTTGATCTTGTTTGTAACAGCTTTGTTCCTTCATGCTTTCGTGATCTTTATCTTGAGCCTTTTGTCATTTGACTTTGAGTGCTTGAGATCTTCATCTGTGCTCCTTGTGACTAAGATGACCTATTACATTCTTACATTCTTAGGTATCTTGATTATCGCCATCTTGTGCTCTTGTGACTTCTGAATCGACATAGGTTAGTACACAGCTACGCCACCTTCTTGATATGCAGCAACATATATAGACACGGATGAAATGGCTTTGAACATTTCACCCTAACTCGGTATCGTTTTACCTCTGGTCAGTGAAGACCGTTAAACGGTATTAAATACCGTACCTGTGATCAGGTAGATTCGATTAAGAACCTCCTTGACAGGGTTTCCCGGTGGTAGTAGCCAGTTCTCTTTACTTGACTGTCTCAAAGTAGACTGCGAACGTAAAGAGTGAATCAAAAAGGATACGGTTATCCGTTTGATTAGAGTCGTCAATTCAGAATTTCTGGAACAAGTTTGATTTTATAAGAATCGCACCATTGTTGCTTTCCAGTTTGCCACAAGCTTGATTCATAAGAATCTTGCATGTTACCTACCGCAGTGCTGTTTGCTGTTGACATTAGAAGGATTTCCATTCGTCACTGTGAACACTAAAGAGTGTCACTCTGAATGTTCTGGCAAGATCACACGGATTTTGCGAAGAAACCTGGAATCAAGTTTGAATCAATTAAGAATCCAAACTTAGTTGCTTTCCAGTTATCACACGTTTGATTCGTGTAGAATCGCACAAGTTACCTACCATGAGCTTGTTTGATGCTGGCTCAAGCAGGATTTCCATCTTCATTGTGAATCGTATCACTCAGATGTTCTGGCAATATCACAAGGATAATGCGTAGGACTCGATTGTGTCCTAATGAGATGATAAATTGATCTCTTTTGGCTCTAGACTCAATAAGTGCATTTTGGTAATCGGAGGCTGGAGCAGACTGCCACCTTTTCAATTTTAACTCGGAGTGAGAAAGTCAATAGATACGTGTTGATCTCCGTGACAATGAGACAAGTTTCTTTTGAGAGAAACTCCAATGGCTGAGAAAGGGTTGTGCATCGCATCACTGGGTCCATGACACTTGTCTTCAAGATATGTGTTAACCCGGTTTCTGCCTAGGTTGCATAGAATATTCAACTCCTTCAATGCTTACCAACACGTCATCACTAGCACCTTGTTGTGATTGTTCCAGTGCTAACTTAAGTAATTGGTCCGCATTCAGCTTCATTGAACTCCATCTTTCCTGAGGGCAACTATTTCTAGCTATGGAATGTCCTTGGGTAGATCCCTCCGGTTCTGGTTGGATCATAGGACTTAGTTTCCTATCCTAAACCACCTTTTGACTCCATCGTTCCGTCGTGGATAGTAGGTTGTTTTGGGTATAGATCGTAACCATAAACCATTGAAAACCATTCAAAGTGTTTGAGAAAAATCAAAACTTTTAACACTTGAAAGTTTTACATTTCCGAAAAGCTCCCCCTACACACATGCATCGATATACGAAATAGTTTGGCATGTGAAGAAAAGAGTTGCACTTGAGTCATTAAGATCACTTGTTGCGATATATTACATTTTAATCACATTTTCTCCCCTATCTCTAATATAAAAATATAATGTTAGAGATACCAATTGATTAAAATATGACAATTTCTGAAAACCGATTGGGAGAGAAACATGTGTGCACACATGAATCATGGAACATTTTTAGTCGGGACGCTCCCCCTCAACAATATATGTGTGTCTTGAGACAAAATTTAAAAAAATTTTAGAAAAACGACACCACAAAATATTTTGAGGTACGGAGTTGAGATGCCTTTACCGTTAGTATATGACAGATTTAATATCATTTTCAGAATGTGTTGGATACATAAAATATGACAATTTTAGAGATGTACCCAACAACATTAAAAGGCTTGATTTTAAAACGCCCCCCCCCTCAAAAATTGATCAAAATAACATATGACAATTTTGAGATATGAAAACCACATATGAGGAAGGGAGTGTTGAACACACAATTTTGAAAGATTTAGAAAAACCTTTTGAGAAATTCTTGAAAATTTGTGTTCAATGGTTTTAAAATAATCAGGATAGAAGACTTCTCTTCTATTGCATAGGGAAAGCGCACTAAAACGTACACTTCCCTATCGGGTCCGTTTTTCATGAGCTCAAAACTTTGATTGTTTTGTGACTAGCTCATGACCGAGAAAAATAAATTTCCCGTTATGAAGGATAAGTTATCATCCGTGATAAACTTTCCTTAAGTTGAAGTTCGAGGTCTAAGCTGACATTTACTTAGAAATCGTTTTTCATGAGCTTAAAAACTTTGAATGTTTTTATGAGAAGCTCATGAACGAGAAATATGATTTTCTCATTGAGAATGATAATTTATCGTCCGAGAAAAACTTTCCTTAGTTGAGGTTCGAGTCCTAAGCTGTGATGCGCTTAGAAGTCATTTACACGAGCTTAAAACTTTCGAATAGTTTTAATGTAAGCTCGTGTCCGAGAAAATTCGAATTTCTCGTTTTGAGGATAAGTCATACTCAGGATGAACTTTCATGTCTTGTGAGCCCGGGTTACAGTCTGTAATTTGACTATAAGCCTTCTACACGAGCATAAAACTTTTGAATAGTTTTAATAGAAGCTCGTGACCGAGAAATATGAATTTCTCGTTTTGAGGGTAACTTATCGTTGAAGAGATAAAGTTCCCTTTCTTTGATGTTCGAGTTACAGCCTGATATGTGACTGTAAGTCATTGTAGAAGATTAATTTAGAAGCCCCTGAGATGCTTGTTTCTCTGATATCTGTTTCTTCAGCAACCAAACTCTGAGAGTGTCTTTTGTTGAGCGGTATGAATATGGAAAACCTTTGTGTTCTTGTTGAACCTTTACTTTATTACCTACACTTTCATCAGTAGTTTGTATGCTTGCATGTGGGTTAGCGATATCTTGATGAGAACCATGTGGGGGTTCACCTTGAACCTTTGTCGAGCTAGAGGGAAATATCTTTGCAGTAGGAACCCACCTAAGACCTATTGTTTTGAAGGTTCTACCCGTTGGTATCCACCTAAGACAAGGTCGAGGAGACATAGTTTTCTCATGCACAGCGGAAGACTTAGTTGGAGAAAACCTATTTCCTTTAGGGTTCCGTCTCTGAGGTGCTATAGCTTTTTGGTTCACCTTGTTCAGGACTTTAGTGATACAATCATCATGAATGGCATTAAACACGCATTTGTTACATTTCGTGCAAACAAAGTGCTTAGCATTTGAGAAGGCTCTAGAGTTCCTAGGGTTTGCAGAATTATGCACATCATAGAAGGGTCTAGAATTCCTAGATGTGTGAACAACTCTCCTAGGTTGTGGTTTGGTCCTATCTCTTGCTTGTGTATTGTTTTTAGCATCCTATAGATAGCTTTTGTGACCCACGTCATTTGAACTACGCTAGGCAAGTTCTTGGAGTTATTTCTAGAGTTGCTTGAAGCATTCATGTGATAGGGTTTAGCAGATGTAGTCTGGCTTAAGGAGGGTCTAGTTTGTGGAGTGACTGGTTTAGGCAACTTGCTACGCACGTCAACTTGGGATGCAAACCTCGGATTCGACGTTTTGGGTCGTTCAGATTTAAATGCATTCGGTTGTCTAGCAACTGAGCGATTTCTGAATGATTGAGAAGGAGTTTCCCCAAGACTGACTGTTTTGGTAACTTAGTATCCACACTATTTCCTTTTATCTTCCTTAATTCGTTTTTCACCGCTGTCAGTGCAAAAACCTTTTCCTGAATCTGAGCCTTTAATTGCTCATTTTGTAGAAGTAATTGAGCAACACGTTGTTCTAACTTAATGTTCATATTATCAAATATGACGTTATCAGCATTCGCATCATTACTTTCTACAGTGTCGATAGGTTGCACAGCTAATTCAGTTAATGAAGCAGGCGGAGGACTTGGATTTTGAGAAGCTAACTGTGATTCTAACAAATTTATTTGTTTCACAAAATGTTCTTTTTACGCGTTAAAATCTTGAATCTTACGATCCAATTTTTGTTCAAGAACAACATTTGCTTTCTCAAGTTTTTCAAAGTAAGCCTCAAATTTGTTATTTTTCTTTGAAAAATCAAGTTTGGCATCCTTAAAATCTTTAGTTTTCTGAGCTAACAGACTTTCAAGCTCGTGAATCTTAGTATCAACATCCTGAGAAGTCTCTCCTCCATTAGTACTCGTATCTGATGAATCAGGTGTGGTATTGCAATCAACCTTTTCCACTAGATACGTGTCAAGAATAGGTTCAGATTGCTCAGTACGTTGAGGAACATCGTATTCAGCATTTAAATGTACCATAGCCATTGGCTGGTCATCATAAATGGGTCTGATATCCGCATCATTGGTTGTTTGATCATTTCCTGAGCTGGTATTGATATGCTGCGTTTCTGATTCTGTCCCGCTGCTCTCTGTATCAACCGAAGAAGCATCCAATGCTTGATCTATATCGACAGTGCTCTCTTTCGTCTACATCAGTCTTTGATTCACCCTTCTTTGAAAGTGCCTTTGATGGCGTGTTCTTTTAGCAATTGACTTCTTTATATTGCTCATATGTTGAAGAAGTGTCTCTTTGAACGCTTGAAGATCTACAAGAGTATATTTGGTAAAGTATGTGCTTGTGAACTCTTGATCGTTTTTGGATAAGCCACTTGAGTCAATGAATTGTTGGAACTGATTGTTGAGAGCTAAAAAGACCTCCATGGATATATTCTCGTGAAAATCGTCTTTGTCAAGTTCTTGTTGAAGATGGTCCACATTAAGTAGCATCGTTCTGATGAATGTCTCAACATCTTGACCAAATAGTAGAAAGAATACCCGTTTGAATCCAATTTCAAGACGAGTGCCTTTTAGGTCTTCTCTTGAAAGAACCTGAAGGTGTGACTGAAGCAAATTTATGTGTTCCATGCATCTTTCTTTTGCTTTTGACATCTTGTATTTGATTGCATGAACAGTTTTGGTGGTAGAATCCTTGTTAAAAGGTTTACTGATTGGAGTCTCAGTATTTGTCTGAACCTCTGGATTCAGCATCTTCTCTTTATTCATCCCAGTCATGGACGTTGTTGGTGTTGAATCCACGTAGATGTCCAGTGAACGAATGTCTCGAAGAGGATATGATGCGTATGGATTACGGATCTTAGTGGATGTGTTGGGATTTGATTGTGGTTGAAATTCCGAAAATTCAAATTTTTTTTAGTCCGACAATAAATTCCTCAGTCCGACAAAACGGTAAGCCGAAAAAATTTAGAATCACCAAATTTTGAAATCGAGTTAGAAATAGCCAAAAACTAGTAGGGAAAAAATTTGAAAAGTAAAAATTTTTGACAAAAATAAAACCTAAAATTGGCCTAAAAATTTGAATTTTGGTCCGAGAATTCGAATTTTTTGGTCGAAAATTTTTTCGCTTCGCCAAAATTTGAAATTGAACCTTAAATGGCCTAAAAATGGTCTAGGAAAAAATAAATTTTTCTAAAGTTTTCCCGCCAAAAAACTCTTTTTTTTTTAATCTTCGTGTAAACTATGATCTTAGACTAGTGTAGATGGTGGCTAAGTCTAAAAAATACTCGAACAAAAACAGATCGCAATGTCCATCGGAATAACCTTGTCGGAATGTCCTTGATCGGAATACCCTTGTCGGAATAACCTTGTCGGAATCTCCCTATCGGAATGTCCAAATCGGAATGTCCAAAATCGGAATGTCCAAATTGGAATACTCAAATCGGGATGTCAGATCAGAATGACCAAATCAGAATGCTCAAATCAGAATGCAATCGGAATCACTTGATCGGAATACCAAATCGGAGTTTCCTTATAGGAATGCGCCAAATCGGAATCCCTAAACCCTATTCCGATTACACTGATCGGAATAACTGTAAACCCTTTTCCGATTACACCGATCGGAATCCCTCAACCAATTCGTGATTTTAAGCCAAAAAATGATCAAAACACCCAAAAATTTGTGTTTTTAGCCAAAGTAACTATACCAAATCTCTACCACAACTATGTAGAAGATTTGTATCAAGAAAAAACCATAAAAAACACAAGAAAAAAATTTCGGGACGTGAAATATAGATCAAAATAGCCACGAAAAATCAAGAATACACCACACGAATCTGCAATCACCTATCCACTATAGGCTCTTGATACCAAATGTTAATCCCATTCAATCCATAACACAAGATTTAGAAGAGATATTTAGAGAGAGAAAGAGAAGAAAAGTAGAGAGAGAAACAAGAGAGAATTTGGAAGGTTTATCTTTACTAGAGAGAGAAAGTAAAATGAACCAACACCCTCTTCCACACATGGAAGAGGGTATATATACCCTAGGCTTTGTTGGGCCGTGGGTTAAGTAACATGGGTCGGGCTTGGCTTTGTCTTGGGCTTACGCCCCTAACTTAGACAATATTAGCTTAAAGTCCAAGCCCGGTTTTCCCGACTAACCTATGACAATACAAGACCATATACGACTAAGATGACCTATTACATTGTTGTTCGACTATATAAAATATAGGGCTAACAAAATCATAAAGTAAAACCCTAATGCTTTTATTCCAATACTGCCCTCCTTATTTGAATTCTTTTCTTTGTTCAAATAAGATAACTCGTGATCTCTGCATAGGTCATGTGGTGTTTCCAGTTTTACAACTTCATCCAAACCATCCAAAGACAAGTGTATGACAAGAAACCATTTTAGTTCATTGATCCTCTTGGCTAATTTTTGTTGTGGAGTGAAAATGGGGTTTCATGGTGCAGGGCACCCTCGTGGGAGGGTCCACAGGGGTAAGGGAAAACTTTTAAGCGTGTGAATGTGTTTAAAAACACTTAATTAACCATCTGGAAAGATTAAAGCAATACCCCTTTGGTATGTGTTGATTTGGGATTAGGGTTTATATGGGATTAAGAACATGGTTTTGATTCGTATTGGGGGTTTATGAGGTGTTTACCGCCTAGTATATTAATTACGAATTCGTTTAAAATAAATTATTAACTAATATATTAGGGATAGTGGATGACTGAGGTGGCTAGGAGTGGATGATGTGGTGGGAGATGATTGGTGGGTAGTGGTGATGTGGCAACGAGTTTGGGCTAGTGGATTGGGCCGGATGGGTAAATGGGTCGTTTTTATTGGTAATGAGTTATGGTATTGGCAAAACAGACCCCTCCTCTTTGTATTCTTTGGAAAATGAAGTTTAAAAAGCACGATTCTAATTCCCCTTTGATTTTACTTTGCACTACTTGTCATTTTTGTCACAACCAAGTGCTTAACTTTTATACAAGGACTTGTTTTGTAATTTAGACAATCTTCAAGGGCTATTGTTGTATATTCTTGAAACTTAATGACCATTCATGTAATTTTGGAGATTTACAAGGGACAAAAGTGACAAGTCTTTAATTCTTGAGGGACCAATCTTAAAATCTTCAAACTTCTAGGACTTTTCTTGGAAAATCAACATTCGGGTCTGGTTCATTGTGTGGGTTCGCTTCCCGTGTTCATTTTTGCTTGATTCTTGTGATCTTTTGTCGTTTTCTCGATATTCGTACCTAAAATACACATTGAACAAACACAAGCATATATTTGACACTTTTAATGATATTTTAACCGTTTTAAGCCCGTTTTGGACGAAGAGAATATGTATAATTGCAGTCTCATCACTCCCCCATACTAAGCATTATCGTGTCCTCACGCAATGCTAGAATAAAGTATCGTAGCATCTCCAAAATTCATTTTTAACGACATTTATTGAAACGTAAACTTGCTAAACTACTATTACGTGTGTTCTAGACATAATGTATGATTTTCATCACAAAGTGGGACTTTTAGGTTCATATAATAAGAACACGTAAATGCCTCATAGAGATAAGTTCGTCGTCCTCAATTTTCACCCAATTCCATGCTAAGCGTGTAACGAGATCATTGTCATTATAAGTTAGTAATTCTAACACTAATCATATGCTCTAATCACGTACTTAGACTCCATTAATCCTAATTTGCATCTCTTATATTTTATGTTTGTCTTGAATGATCATGATGATACAATTTTTACTTATGCGTGAATAAAGATTAAGTCCAAAAAAAGAGTCTAAACGGTGTAACCAAAATCATTGAATTAATAACCTCTCCTAATAGACAACGGTGTCAAAACATTAAGTCAACAAAAAGGATCGATAAACACGGTTTTAGAACGGTTCTGAACATGAGACTTATTACCAATTTGTGTTGGTTTACCGCCACCTTTTATTTAACTTTGCCAAGAAGTGTTTATTATGGCTATGGTCTTGCCCTTGTCTTTTATTTAACCTCGTCATGAGGTGTTTATTATGACTTGACGTATATCCTCACGCTAAGGCGAATTTTGGATCTATAAGGCTTCAAGATTTAAGACATTCACTTTCAATTTTCACATAGATTTTTTGGCCTTGTGAGCTTGAAATTTTTGCTTGATTTAGGCAAAGAGGAACTTAAAAATTATTATTGGGGAATCCTTTGATTATTCGGGTGTCAATACTTCAAAACCGTGACGCTGGCGAATCCTTAATGTTTTACCAATTTAATTACATGGAAGCTACTAGAATTAATTAGAAACCAACAATTAAGACTAAACCGCTAAGTCTATATGTATTAGCAAAATTTATATTCAAGCGAGGGGAGAATAAGCAAATAATTAGGACACATGAGTTTTTGAAAGAATACGAGTACTTTACGTTTAGCATAGTAACTTATAATTACCTCTATCATTTCTCGTCCTCATTTAAGAGACTTAGCCAAAAATAGTTAAGGAATCGAAGCTAAGTGCTCAACACGCACGGTCCAGTAAAAAATTAGTCTTATTCTCGCCATCGGAAAATCTACATTCGCGTCTTAACCACTTATGAAAAATGAGAAAAAAAAAATTGGCCATTTTTAGCCTTATTTGCAACAAAAAGATAACAAAATGATGAAAGTTGGAAAGCGCGAAGGGTTAGCAAGGTCGAGTATCTATTCACCCCCATACTAAAGTTAAACATTGTCCTCAATGTTTCGAGTCTAAGGGTGGAACACCCCCATACTAGAGACGAAAAGTCAGATGCTTAATCTAGCATGGTAAGGGTTTTACAATTAATCTTAAGTCGTTTATGAAGTGTGCATAAAGATAATTGTTAGAACACAAAAGGATATATCATCGGATATCAAAAATTCTTCAAAGAAAACGATTGAGGCTCACGTAAAACGAACACGAGAGTCTTCAATTGTGATGATAATGACCTAATTAACCACAATTCATAAACAACCACGAAACAAAGGTTGGAAGGGAACAAATTCCCTCACATTAACTACATTAGGAGCGATAATATGTACATGGATAAGCATGGGATCTCCCCCACGAGGCACCTCATGTTTTATTACCGATTCATGAGCTCGACTCCATCCCCTCAATCCTAATTATCATTGAGGAAGGTGACTTGGTCGAGGTCGTCCAAAGAAGGGATTTTCCCACCAAAGTAGTGCTTAAGCCTATGACCATTCACCTTAAAGTTAGGACCGTCATTTTGAGCTAACTAGATGGTCCCATATGGAAACAGTTGGGTGATGGTGAATGGTCTGGACCAACGAGTTTTCAACTTACCAGAAAATATTTTCAATCGTGAGTTAAAAAGCAACACTTGAACTCCAATGTTAAAAACCCGGTTTTTTATTTTTGAGTCACGAAACTTTTTAGTCTTTTCTTTATAAATCAATGAATTTTCATAAGCAATGTATCTCAATTCACCTAATTCATTAAGTTGCATTTTACGGTTTTTTCCTGTGGTCTCCATGTCATCATTACAATGCTTTAGGGCCCAATAAGCTTTATGTTCGAGTTCAATTGGCAAGTGACAATGCTTCCCATAAACAAGCTTATAGGGGGTGCACCCAATGGGCGTCTTATGAGCGGTACGAAAGGCACATAAAGCATCGTCGAGTTTGTCGCACCAAGATTGTCGGTTTTCTCCTATCGACCTCTTCAAAATTCTCTTAAAATATCGGTTTGAAACCTCGACTTGCCCACTCATTTGTGGGTGATAAGCCGTAGAAAGACGATGTGTAACCCCATATTTCCTTAAAACTTTCTCAAATTGTCATTGCAAAAATAGGTTCCACGATCGCTTATGATAGCGCGAGGGGTTCCGAACCGAGAGAACAATTGTTTCAAAAACTTAACTGCCACACGAGCATCATTAGTGGGCAAAGCCTTAGCTTCCACACACTTAGATAGGTAATCAACGACGACAAGGATATACCTATTACCACAAGATGATGGGAAATGTCCCATAAAATTAATGCCCCATATGTCAAAGATCTCATACACTTCGATGATATATTGTTGCATTTCATCGTTTTGTGAGGATTTTCCTTGACGTTGGCATGAGTCATACGACTTGATAAGTGCGTGTGGATCTCGGTAAATAGTAGGCCAAAAGAAACCGGCATCAGATGATTTCTTAGCTGTGAGATTAGCACCACGATGACTACCCTAGACCCCTTGTGATAAGCTCTAAGGATATTAGTAGCTTTGGTGCCAAATACACAACGTCAAATAATTTGATCCACACAAGTCCGAAAGAGATAAGGGTCATCCCAAAAATAGAACTTGACATCACAAAAAATGTTCGTTTTTGTTGTGTCATCAAACCCTTGATTATGAAGTTGCCCGCATGGTAAATTGCGATGTCCGCAAACCATGGGCTTGATGAATCTTCCTTATAATTAAGTACACCAAGTATCTCGAGAGGATATGTTTCGGTAATTTCTTTGTTCTCGATCACACTTTGGTGAGGATCTTCTAATCGAGAGAGATGATCGGCCGCGAGATTCTAGGTTCCTTTTTTGTCAAGTATTGTGACATCAAATTCTTGTAGGAGGATAATCCAATGAAGCAATCTCGGCTTAGCGTCAAGTTTAGAAAAGAGGAACTTGATAGCCGAATGATCTGTATACACTATGCTTTTTGTCAAAACGAGAAAAGGTCAGAATTTCTCAAAAGCATACACCACGGAAAGTAATTCTTTTTCCGTTGTGGTGTATTTCATTCAAGCCTCGGTCGTCGTTTTACTAGCATAGTGGATAGGCATGAAGTGTTTTGCATTACATTGCCCCAAAACGACCCCTATCGTGTAATCACTAGCATCGCACATAAGTTCGAAGGAGAGGGTCCAATTAGGGGTAACAAGAATGGGAGCTTCGGTAAGTTTCCTTTTAAGAGTTTCAAAGGCTCGAACACAATCTTTGGAAAAGATGAAAGGAGCATCTTTCTCGAGAAGGTGTGTCATGGGTCGAGATATCTTTGATAAATCAACGATAAAAGCCCATGTGGCCTAGAAAACTCCTAATTCCCTTGACGGTTTTGGGATGAGGTAATTTGGCGATGAAGTCTATCTTAGCTTTGTCTACCTCAATCCTCGCTTTCGAGACCTTGTGCCTGATGTAGTGGTTTTACTACCCTTTAGGAAAAGGATGGCAAAAGTGGCAAGTATTAAGTGTCGGTTTAGGAAAACCAAGCACTAATGACCAATTAAGTTCAAGTTCGTTTCCCAAGGAGGCTAGTGTGTTATGTGTGTAATGATATGGATTAGATTTGTGATTATATTTTTGAGAAAGAAAAATAGAAAGGGGATTAGAAGAGAATGACGGTTATGAAGACGGATTAAACTAAGTCTAAAAAGGTGTACAAAGTCGTAAAAAGTAACAAAATTAAAATTTTATCCTAAAAATTCCTAAAAATTACAAAAAATCCACAATAATATTCTAAGAGTTTACAAAAAATCCAAACTTGCTAAAACCTTTTAATTAATTAGATAATGACTTTTTAATGCTAATTAAAGCCCTAAAAATCAAAATTAATTATTAAAAAGCCCTAAACAAGATTTTAAAGTTTGTAAACCTCAAAAATACTCTAATTAAGCTAAAAAGTATTTTTCAAAATTTTAAAACCACTAAAAACTATTTTTAAACAATTAAAAACTCCTAAAATCAATTAAAACTTAAATTAATTCTAGAAAATAAATAAAAGACCCTAAAAATATTTGGGAAGTTGAAAAAATCCTAATTAAGTGTTTAGAACCTAGGAAAAATATAAAAACTTAGAAAATCAGACTTTTAATTTTTAATAATAAAATAATATTAAAATAATATTAAAAATCCAAAAATCATAAAAAATTCTAAAAACTTGCAAACTAGCTTAATTTAACCTAAATAACTCAGAAATGAAAGTGAAATTACCTAAATACCCCTATTGGGCCTAGAAAATGGGCTAAACCCAAAACAGTACACTATTGGGCCAAATTTGGGCCCAATAACAAAAATTGTCCAAAATAAGCACAAAAAGCACAGGTTGACTCAAAACTTGATTTTAACAACTTTTTCCAAAGGCCCAAAAGCTGAAAATGTGAAATAAGCTAGCTTATAACAAGCAACTTATTCTTAATGGGCTTTTTGGCCCATTAAGCTATAAGCCAATGCCATAAGCTAAAATTTGACACACAAGCTTCTTTTGACCTAACAAAGACTTCTTCAAAAATAAATTTGAAATAAGCCCAAGGAATAAGCCTGAAAATGCAATAAGCAATCTACACAAAACGACAAAATAGTCGTTTTTGAGTTCTAGGCCACCCCAAGTGCTGATTTAAGTTCCAAAAGCTTTTAAATGAATTAATTAAGCAAAATCAACAAAGAGTTTTCAAATAAAATGACTCAATAAGCTGGAAAAAGCAAATAAGCACTTATGTAAAAGTCAAATAAGTTGGTTTTCTAGTATAAAGTCAAAGTCAAAGTCCAATAAGCTCCAGTCTACTTAAATGGGTCAAATAAGGAAGACCTATCACAAAAAATAAGTTGTTGCAAGTCTGGATAAGCTAGAATAGCTTATTGATAAGCTGATGATAAAATTGCACTAGCAGGGGCTAGTTTTGGATGTTGAGCAGTGGAAACTTTTTCCACTGCTTGACTATTTTGACTTTTTGTCTTTAGTGACTTTTTTGGAGATTCAGACTACACAAAGGCACCCAAATGATCTTTGGATCAAAAGGATTCAATCACAATCAAAATAACATAATCACTAACACCCAGTTGATACAGTTTAATCAATCAATCATCAGACATTGCACAGACATGAAACAATAAGCAGTTTAGGTTCAAAAAGCAATTTAAGCACAATTCAGCCAGCCAAATTCAACCAAATGCATACAAAAGCTATATCAAACTTAAATAAGCAAATCTAAACAAGTTTCATGCACTGATTCAAAGAATTAAGCAAGATTAAAGCCCTTAAAGTTACTGATGAACACTAACAGGTTAATGATGAACACTAACCAAAACTGATTTTTACTTTTGCTGATGTATTTGACACACAAGCCAAATTCAACACTTCAAATCTATCAAATAGGTTATATTGATGATGTTTTAACAGCTTTTATCCCTAAACATGCATAAACTCTAGGTTTTCCCAAAATTCTAGGTCAAAAAACAGTCAACTCAACAAGATATAGCAATTTGTTTGATTCAAGGTTTCAAACTCAAAAACTTGCAGCAAAACACTCTCAAACAAAGGTATAACAGATACCAAGCATAAACAACACAATCCAACAACACAATATCAAGTTGCAAGCACATACAGATAGTCCCAAACACCCCTTAATCTTTTCAAAATTAAATTTTTCAAAGGCAAAGTGAGATTTAAGGCTACCCAAGCATCAATTAACACTAAAACAAGTAAGATAAACAGATTCAAGCAAGATCAAGCCACAAAATTCACAAGAACACAAGTTTCATACAAATATCACCAAAAATCAAGTTTTAAGCAGATTTTAGGATTAAGTATGCAAACCTCATGGATGTACATCCACACCCACGAATTTTGAGCTTATGTGCTAGCAAGAACAAGCACAAGCTTCCACAATAAGCCTGCTAAGATTGAACAAGGTTAAAGCACAAGTGTATAAAAATCAGATACTTCAAAAATCTTGATTGATGCAACCTTGTTACCCCACACTTGATTATCCCCAAGTTATAAGCCTCACAACACCTTAACTAACTCAGTTAGGATGCTATGATCAGCCCTATAACCCAAGAATTCCAAGATTGGAACAAGACTTAGCAAAATATTAAGAATGAGGAAAATTGCAAACTTTTGCAACCTCCAAGTGAAAACAGATTTTTAGCTTCTAAACTAACAATCATATAACAATAATAAGCAGTAAATAAGATTAGCCAATGACTTTTCTTCAATGCTTCAAACATAATTTCATTAAAACTGAAATGGGATTTACAGAAGTTGAACAAGGGAAAAATTAAAAGCAAACGTCTCAATGAGACCTAAGGGCTTTATATATAGCCTTACATGTCCTAGAAAGCTGAAGAAATAAGAAAAACCCTAATACATGAAGTTCCTAATGTGCCCTTGGGATTTGAATATCTTCAAGATCATGTGATGTTTTCTTGGCTGTATATGTGAGTTGGCAAGTGTGGAATTTGATCAATGGCTCATAATAAGCTTAAGTTTGAAGCAAGGATGTGGGGCGTTGGATGGCTGTCACTGTTTTGTCATCTTCTTCAAGAGTGTGAAAAGCAGGGTAAAACATGTGACTAAGGAGTGATGTGGCAAGCTGTTTGTGAGTTAGGTTGTAATTACAGAGACCCTAATTATAATTCTGGAGGTTATTGGGTGCTAATTACAAGCGGATTAAGAAAACCCAAATTTGTTCATATGATGAATAGTGCATGTTTTGATCCTGATTAAGGTTTGAATTGGGTGTTTTGCGCGTGTTTTGTAACTAATATTAATTAGTTATAAACCGGTTAAGTGGAAAGCTGAGGTGGAGCAATGGTGTGTGGTGATTGGTGGGATGGGGTGAGTGGGACACGTGTTGAGTGTGGGTTGGTCTAGGTAAGTTAGGCTGTCTGCCAGAATAAGTCCCTCAATTTACTTTCTTCTTTCATTTTGTAAATAAATCCCACAAATCTGATTTCCTTTGTTATTAAAGTTTCCATTTTCACACTTTTGCCCCAAATACTTTTCCAAAGTATTTTCAGGGGTATTTCTTGCCATTTTTGAATTCTTCAAGGGCTAAATTGGCATTTTGATGATGGATAATGGTCTTGACTTGTATAATGAGCATTTTGGAGGACTGAAATTCCCAAGTCTTGTTTTGATGAGGGGCTAAACTTGCCAAATCTTCAAAGTGGAGGTCCCTTTTTGTAATTTTGACAAACTTTAGGGACCAAACTTGTAATTATGAGGATACAAGGGTATAAAGTGTCAATTCTTCCATATTGGAGGACCCTTATTCATAATTCTTCAAATCTTCAAGTGTTTATCTTGGGATAGTCTTCATTAGGGCTTGGTTCATTGTGCGGTTTCGTTTCCCGTGTTCGTTTTTGCATGATTCTTGTGATCCTTTGTCATTTTCTCAATATCCGTACCTAAAATACACAAGCAACAAACACAAGCATATATATGGGTATTTTGATGATTTTAAATGCATTTTAAGCCCTATTTGGAAGATGAGACTATTCATAAAAGCAGTCTCATCACTCCCCCACACTAAACCATTGCCGTGCCCTCACGCAATGCTAGAATAAAGTATCGTAGCATCTCCAAAATTCATTTTATTCACTTTATTGAATGATAAACTAGCTATACTACTACTATTGCTACTACTACTTGCGTTTTAGACATAATGTATGATTTTCATCGCAGAATGGGACGTTTAGGTTCATAGAATAAGAACACGTGAATGCTTCGTTAGAAATAATTTCATCGTCCTCGATTTTCACCCCAATTCCATGCCAAGCGTGTAACGAGATCATTGTCATTATAAGTTAGTAATGCTAACACTACTCATATGCCCTAATCACGTACTTATCCTCCCATTCTTCCTAAGTTGTATCTCTTATATTTTATATTGTCTTGAATGTTTCACGAGGATACATTGTTTGACTTATGCGATAATAGAGATTTAGGTCTAAAAATAGAGTCCTAACGGTGTAACCAAGACCATCAAATCAATAACCCCTCCTAATAGACAACGATGTTAAAAAATTAAGTTGACAAGAAGAATCGATAAACACGGTTTTATAACGGTTTTGAACATGAGACTTATTACCAAGACTTTTGTACGCCCCCTAACGGAAGGGCCTTATTATCTTTGGTTTACCTCCATCTTTTATTCAACTTCGCCATGAAGCTTTTATTATGACTTCGGTCTTGCCTTGCCTTTTATTATCCACCTCATCGGTAGTTTTATTAGCCAAAGACGTATATCCTCACGCTAAGGCGAATTTTGGATCTTTAAAGCTTCGAAGATTAAGGCTTGATTCACTTTCAATTTTGCATAGATTTTTCGGCCTTGTGGGGCTTCAAATTGTTTGCTTGATTTAGGTGAGCACTTGAAATCTTATTATTGGGTGAAGCTTTTTATTATTCGGGTGCCAATACTTCAAAACCGTGACGCTGGCGATACCTTAATGTCTTCCCAATTTAATTACACGGAAGCTACTAGAAAAGACTAGAAACCCAACAATCCCAACTAAACCGCTAAGTCAATATTTATTAAGCAAAAAATATTTACAAACGAAGGGAGAATAAGCAAA
The DNA here is from genome assembly GCA_025667525.1 of Glebionis coronaria. Taxonomy (NCBI): domain Eukaryota; kingdom Viridiplantae; phylum Streptophyta; class Magnoliopsida; order Asterales; family Asteraceae; genus Glebionis; species Glebionis coronaria. The sequence continues at coordinate 422,780,616 of CM046874.1, forward strand.
CAATGAGAACACATGAGTTTTTGAAAGAATACGAGTACTCTACGTTTAGCATAGTAACTTATAATTAACTCTATCATTCATCGTCCTCATTTAAGAGACTTAGCCTAATGTGTAGTTAAGGAATCAAAGCTAAGTGCTCAACATGCACGGTCGAGTTAAAAATTACTCTTTCTCGCCATCGGAAAACCTACATTTGTGTCTTCAAACACTTATAAAACATGAGAAAAAATTTAAAATTTGGCCATTTTTAGCCTTATTTTGCAACAAAAATGATAAACAAAAAGATAAACTTTGGAAAGCGTGAAGGTTTAGCAAGGCAAGTATCTATTCACCCCCCCATACTAAAGTTAAACATTGTCCTCAATGTTTCGAGTTTAGGGGTGCAAACACCCCCATACTAGAGACGTTGTCGAATGCCTAATCTAGAATGGAAAGGGTGTAACCAATAAATTAATATCCGTTTATGAAGTGTGCTATAAACCTAAGGTTAGAACATCAAAAGGATATATCATGGATATTGAAAAAGTCTTCAAAGAAAACGATCGAGTGCTCCCATAAAACGAACACGAGAGGCTCCAATCGTGAAGATCATGATCATCTAAATTCCACAATTCACAAACAACCACGGAACAAAGGTTTAAAGGGCACAAATCCCCACACGTTAACTACAATAGAAAGCGATAATATGTACATAGGATAAGCATGGGACTCCCCCACGAGGATCCTCGTTTTTTATTACCGAGTCATGAGCTCGACTCGATCCCCTCAATTCTAATTATCATTGGGGAATGTGACTTGGTCGAGGTAGTTCAAGGATGGAACTTCCCCGCCAAAGTAGTGCTTCAACCTATGTCCATTCACCTTGAAGTTAGGGCCATCATCTTGAGCTAGCTCGATGGTCCCATACGGAAACACTTGAGTCACGGTGAATGGACCGGACCAACGGGATTTCAACTTACCGGAAAAGATTTTTAATCTTGTATTAAAAAGCAAAACTTGATCCCCAATGTTAAAAACCCGGTTTTTAATTTTAGAATCATGCAACTTTTTAGTTTTTTCTTTGTAAATCAATGAATTTTCATAAGCAATATCCCTCAATTCATCTAATTCATTCAATTGCATTTTCCGGTGTTTTCCCGCGGTCTCCATATCATCATTACAATGCTTTAGGGCCCAATAAGCCTTGTGTTCTAACTCGATAGGCATATGACAATTCTTTCCATACACAAGCTTATAGGGAGTGCACCCAATGGGCGTCTTATGAGCGGTCCTAAAGGACCATAAAGCATCGTCCAACTTATCCGACCACAATTGTCGGTTTTGCCCAACGGATCTCTCCAAGATCCTCTTCAACGCTCGGTTTGAAACCTCGACTTGCCCACTCGTTTGTGGTGATAAGCCGTAGAAAGCCGATGTGTAACCCCATATTTCCTTAGGACCCTTTCGAATTGGTCGTTACAAAAATGGGTTCCACGATCGCTTATGATCGCACGAGGGGTTCCAAACCGAGAAAACAAGCTTTTCAAAAACTTGACTACCACACGAGCATCATTGGTGGGCAAGGCTTTGGCCTCCACCCACTTAGATAGGTAGTCAACCACAACGAGAATGTACTTATTACCACGAGATGATGGGAACGGCCCCATAAAGTCTATTCCCCAAACGTCAAAGATCTCACACACTTGGATGATATTTTGTGGCATTTCATCTTTTTGTGAGGCTTTTCCTTGTCGTTGGCATGAATCACATGACTTCACAAGATCTTGTGCATCTCGGTAAATAGTAGGCCAAAAGAAGCCGGCATCAAACACCTTCTTAGCCGTGAGATTAGCACCGTGGTGACCACCCGTGGGTCCCTCATGGCAAGCTCTAAGGATGTTAGAAGCTTCGGTGCCAAATACACAACGTCGGATGATTTGATCCGCACAAGTTCGAAACAAGTAAGGGTCGTTCCAAAAGTAGAACTTGACGTCACGAAAGAATTTTCGTTTTTCTTGAGTCGTCATACCCTTAACGATGAAATTACCCGCATGGTAATTTGCAAAGTCCGCAAACCATGGGGTGGAAGGATCAAGCTTAGAATTCACTACACCAAGTGTCTCGAGCGGAAATGTTTCGGTGATTTCCTTGGGCTCGTAAACACTTTGGTGAGGATCTTCCAAACGAGAAAGATGATCGGCCGCTAGATTCTCGGATCCTTTTTTGTCAACGATGGTGTGATCAAATTCTTGAAGGAGGAGAATCCAACGAAGTAATCTAGGCTTAGCATCTTGCTTTGCCATGAGATACTTGATAGCCGAATGGTCCGTATATACTATGCATTTAGCTAAGACGAGGTAAGGTCGGAACTTCTCAAATGCATACACCACGGCAAGGAATTCCTTTTCCGTTGTAGTGTATTTTAGTTGAGCCTCGGTCATCGTCTTGCTAGCATAGTGAATAGGCAAGAAGTGCTTATCATGACGTTGCCCCAAAACGGCCCCAATAGCGTAATCACTAGCATCACACATGAGCTCAAAGGGGAGGTTCCAATTGGGAGCAACAAGAATGGGAGCTACGGTAAGTTTCCTCTTAAGGATTTCAAAGGCTCGTACACAATCTTCGTCAAAGACAAAACGTGCCTCTTTTTCAAGTAGATGTGTAATGGGTCGAGAAATCTTCTAAAAATCCTTGATGAATCGACGATAAAAGCCCGCGTGGCCTAGGAAACTCCTAATCCCTTAACGGTTTTCGGATGAGGTAATTTGGCGATGACGTCTACCTTAGCTTGATCTACCTCAATCCTCGCTTTCGAGACCTTGTGCCCTAAGACGATTCCACTTCTAACCATAAAATGACATTTTTCCCAACTGAGCACAAGGTTGGTTTCCTCACAACGTTTTAACATTCTCTCAAGGTTCGACAAACACGAAGTGAACGAACTACCAAACACGGAAAAGTCATCCATGAAGACTTCCATCGTCTTCTCGATCATATCATGAAAAATAGCCATCCTGCACCGTTGAAAGGTTCCGGTGCATTGCAAAGTCCGAATGGCATTCTATGATAGGCAAACGTTCCATATGGACATGTAAACGTAGTTTTTTCTTGATCACGAGGATCTATGGGAATTTGGAAGTAACCGGAAAAACCATCTAAAAAGCAATAGAAATCGTTTTCCACAAGACGCTCCAACATTTGGTCCATGAAGGGCAAGGGAAAATGGTCTTTTCGAGTGGCTTCATTCAACTTACGATAGTCAATGCACACTCTCCATCCGGTCACGAGTCTAGTGGGAATTAACTCGTTGGCATCGTTTGGCACAACGGTCATCCCTCCCTTTTTAGGAACACAATGAATAGGACTCACCCAAGGGCTGTCGGAAATAGGGTAAATCATTCCTGCGTCAAGGAGTTTAAGGACCTCCTTTTCGATGACGTCGTGAATTTTGGGGTTCACCCTCCTTTGACTTTGGATTGCGGGATTGTAATCTTCCTCCATTAATATTTTGTGGGTACAAAACTTGGGATCGATTCCCTTAATGTCGGATAACTTCCACGTAATTGCCCCTTTGTGATATTTTAGAACATCGACAAGTGCGGTTTTTTCATCATTCGAAAGTTCCTTCGCAATAATAACCGGCAACTTGTCGTCCTCCTCAAAATAGACATATTCGAGGTGAGGAGGTAAATCCTTCAACTCGAGGATAGGTGGTTCCTCAAGTGAAGATTTAGGCTCGATACTCATAACCTCCTCGGGTGGAGGAAATGGGAAATCGTTAAGAAAATCCTTGATAATCGAGAAGTCCTCATCGTTGTCGAGGTCTTCGTCACAAGTACGTGGAACATTGCCTTCTTCCAACGTAAAACCACCACCTTCAAATGGAGTGAAGGTTGGTGTCGAATTATCAAGAATTGGATCTAACATAGTGGGATTGCCACAGTTTCTTCATCACCAAAACCTAGAACTTCTTGTGAAAATTCCTCGCAAACCACGTCAATCATATCAACGAGGTTTATGGTTGCAACGGAATAAACATGAGAAATTTGAGAGTTTTGAGTTGCGTTTATAACAAGTTCCTCGTCGTTGAAACGTAAGGTGATCTTTCTAGCATGAACATCGATTAAAGCCATAGACGTATCTAAAAAACGAACGACCTAAAATGAGAGGAACTTGAGGATCCGTGGGGATATCAACAACGATAAAATCTACGGGATAGTAGAACTTCCCCACTTTCACAAAAACGTCTTCCGCCAGACCACATGCGGGAATTGTGGAATGGTCGGCCAACTCGATAGACATTAGTGAAGGAGTAAGATTAGGAAGATTGAGTGACTTGAAGATTGCAAGTGGCATCAAGTTAATGCTAGCGCCAAGATCGGCCAAGGCGAAGCATTCTTCCATATCTTGGATTGCACAAGGAATCAAGAATTTACCGGGATCACCGACTTTTTGAGGTATGCGATTAAGATAAACCGACGAACAACTAGACAATTGGTGCAATTTCTCCTTGTTGTTCAACATACTCTTAAAGTTAGCGGCAAATCGAGGCATCATGACCAAAGCATCGGCGAAACTCACATTAAGGTGCAAATCACGAAACATTTTCATAAAAAGCTCAAATTGGTAATTGTCGCGCTCTTGACGTTTCTCCTTTCTAAGTCTCGATGGATAGGGCAAAGGTGGTGTGGGTTGAGGCATAGTAGGCATAGCCTTTGGAATCTCGGGTTCCAATGATGGTAATGGGTCAACCGTAGGTGTGGCATGAGCGGTACTTCGTGGGATTGGGACATGCTCCTTTTGGACCACCACCTCGGGTTCTTCCTCAATTGCTTCCTCCGTAGGAGCAATTGGTTGAGGAGTCGGTTCCTTAAGTGTCTTACCACTACGTGTGGTAATCACTTTCATCTCACCCTTAAGGTTGGATATGGTGTGGCTAGGAAGACTACTCGAAGACAGTTTACACATTATTGCCTCAAACATAGACGAGATTTTATCTTCAAAATTGGATTGCCTCAATACGGCCTCGGTTTGCCTTTTCTCGGCCTTAATCATCTATTGTTTAATCTCATGTTGCCCTTGTTCCATTTTTTGTTGGTTTTGTTACAACCTAGTGACATTTCCTTCCATCTTGTTGGTGTGGATTTTAAGTTCATTAGCTAACTCATTTTTCAACTCTTTCTTCAAGTCGTTCTTAAACTCGGATCTTAGGCTAATGATTTCTCTTTGAATGTTGTCAAACCTAGCATCATTCCCACTAGCATATTCAACAAACTCACTTGGAAGATCTTTCAATGTTTGCAAACTTTTGTTGTTGTTTTGAAAATCATTTTGATTCTTGTTTGAAACTTGATTATTAGCCCCTTGATTCCCATAGTTTCCCTTGTTGTAATTGTTTTTGAAACCAACTTGATTGTTGTGATAGTTGTTGTTAGCATTTTGATTTGAACCAAAACCCGGTGGAGTCATTTGATTAGAGCGGGAAACTTGACCGTTTTGGTTGTAATTTCCCGTGGCCGCGAAGGCACTCGAAGTGTTACCACCGCTGGTAATGCACTCGGAGAAATCATGACCTCCACCACAATACATGCAAGAAACCTCAACCGCTTTAGCCGTAGCGGGAGCACTTTGTTCACCAACTTTAAACTCAATCAAAAGTCCTTTCAACTTATCAAAAATCTTATTTTCCAAGTTCGCCTCAATTTGGCAAGCATCGATGGTAGTAGACAAAGAAGGTGAAGCCGAAGACGAAGCCTTACGAACACTAGACGTGCTACGAGGACTATACACCTTAGATCTATTTTCAATTATCACCAAAGCTTCCTCAACCGTTTTACACAAAAAATTACCACCCGCGGCGGCATTCAAATAATCCCTTTCATGATCATTAAGTCCATTGTAAAACGTGTCAATTTGATGCAAATCGGAAAAACCGTGATGAGGACATTCATGTAACATTTCCTTAAACCTATTCCAAGCCGTTGAAAAACTTTCATTAAATTCTTGTGAAAACTTTGAAATCTCGTTTTTCAAGTACGTAGTATTAGAGGGCGGAAAAAATTGGTTCACGAACTTAGACACGAGATCCTTCCACGTCAATATAGAATTGGGTGGCTCTTTCTCTAACCAAATTTTAGCGGGCCTCGCTAAGGAATACGGAAAAAGCATCATCTTAATCGAGTCATTCGAGACATCCTTAAACTTGCAAGTAGCGGTAAGACGATTGAATTGGCGGATATGGTTGTGGGGATTGTCCTTCTCATCACCACGGAATTTGTTGTTTTGGATCATCGACAACAAACCCGTTTTCACCTCAAAATTCTCCGCAAGGATAGCGGGAATCACAATAGCCTCTCCATAACCCTCGGTGGGTGCTTGAAGTAACTCCATCATAGTTCGATTCACCATGGTAGGTGCTTCTCTTACAATGGGTTCATCAATAGGAGACTCCTCACTAGAATTGTTTGGAGTGGGAGTTTTGTTCTTTCGTTTACGTGCACGTCTTGCTTGATTACGAGTTAGCATAAACGTCACGTACAACGAGGGGACGAGCAAAGAAGATTCTTTTTGGTGTTTTGTATTTTTTCGTTTTTTTTTGTGGTTTTTGATTGTATTAACCTTTTTTGGATCTTGTGGAATGTATTAAGTAGACACAAATCTACAAATCTCCTCCTTAATCAAATCTCTTGATTAAAGAAGCCTCAAGGAATGAAAACGATCACGTGAAGTGAACGCCTTCGATGACTTTAGAACGTTGGTGGAACACCAAAATGTTCAAGAGGGTTTAATCAAATGAAACCAAGAAAATATATATGATACTTAGTAATACTTTGGGCGGCAAAACCCTCGATTAGCTCTCACAATCAAATACTCACAAGCAAGCGGGGAAACGAGGCGGCGCGAGGCACTTAAGAGCCTTTTTCCTTAGGATATATTTTATAATATCCGCCTTATACCCACCTTATAGTTTGTATTTTCAAGATTAAGCTTTACGAAAGTATTTATCTATTTTTGCCTTTTCTTTGGTTTGAGATTCGAATACAATGATTGGGTAATGACCTCCCAAGTCAAGGTTGTAATTTCTCACGAATTTAAGAGTACTTGTGAATTTATTGTTCTACGTATACAATATAGTAATAATATTCACACAAAAACCGAAAACCGATAATACGTATTAGTAGAGTGCTACTAATACAAATACTATTTATGGTTAGTATATAAAAACAACAATTCCAATCAAAACACAACACGCCTCCCTGGCAGCGGCGCCAAAATTGATGTAGTGGTTTTACTACCCTTTAGGAAAAGGATGGCAAAAGTGGCAAATATTAAGTGTCGGTTTAGGAAAACCAAGCACTAATGACCAATTAAGTTCAAGTTCGTTTCCCAAGGAGGCTAGTGTGTTATGTGTGTAATGATATGGATTAGATTTGTGATTATATTTTTGAGAAAGAAAAATAGAAAGGGGATTAGAAGAGAATGACGGTTATGAAGACGGATTAAACTAAGTCTAAAAAGGTGTACACGTAAAGTCGTAAAAAGTAACAAAATTAAAATTTTATCCTAAAAATTCCTAAAAATTACCAAAAATCCACAATAATATTCTAAGAGTTTACAAAAAATCCAAACTTGCTAAAATCTTTCAATTAATAAGATAATGACTTTTTAATGCTAATTAAAGCCCTAAAAATCAAAATTAATTATTAAAAAGCCCTAAACAAGATTTTAAAGTTTGTAAACCTCAAAAATACTCTAATTAAGCTAAAAAGTATTTTTCAAAATTTTAAAACTACTAACAACTATTTTTAAACAATTAAAAACTCCTAAAATCAATTAAAACTTAAATTAATTCTATAAAATAATTAAAAGACCCTAAAAATATTTGGGAAGTTGCAAAAAATCCTAATTAAGTGTTTAGAACCTAGGAAAAATATAAAAACTTAGAAAATTAGACTTTTAATTTTTAATAATAAAATAATATTAAAATAATATTAAAAATCCAAAAATCATAAAAAAATTCTAAAAACTTGCAAACTAGCTTAATTTAACCTAAATAACTCAGAAATGAAAGTGAAATTACCTAAATACCCCTATTAGGCCTAGAAAATGGGCTAAACCCAAAACAGTACACTATTGGGCCAAATTTGGGCCCAATAACAAAAATTGTTCAAAATAAGCCCAAAAAGCACAGGTTGCCTCAAAATTTGATTTTAAACAACTTTTTCCAAAGGCCCAAAAGCTGAAAATGTGAAATAAGCTAGCTTATAACAAGCAGCTTATTCTTAATGGGCTTTTTGGCCCATTAAGCTATATGCCAATGCCATAAGCTAAAATTTGACACAGAAGCTTCTTTTGACCTAACAAAGACTTCTGCAAAAAGAAATTTGAAATAAGCCCAAGGAATAAGCCTGAAAATGCAATAAGCAATCTACACAAAACGATAAAATAGTCGTTTTTGAGTTCTAGGCCACCCCAAGTGCTGATTCAAGTTACAAAATCTTTTAAATGACTTAATTAAGCAAAATCAACAAAGAGTTTTCAAATAAGCTGACTCAATCAGCTGGAAAAAGCAAATAAGCACTTATGTAAACGTCAAATAAGTTGGTTTTCTAGTATAAAGTCAAAGTCAAAGTCCAATAAGCTCCAGTCTACTTAAATGGGTCAAATAAGTAAGACCTATCACAAAAAATAAGTTGTTGCAAGTCTGGATAAGCTAGAGTAGCTTATTGATAAGCTGATGACAAAATTGCACTAGCAGGGGCTAGTTTTGGATGTTGAGCAGTGGAAAATTTTTCCACTGCTTGACTATTTTGACTTTTTGTCTTTAGTGACTTTTTTGGAGATTCAGATTACACAAAGGCACCCAAATGATCTTTGGATCAAAAGGAGTCAATCACAATCAAAATAACACAACCACTAACACCCAGTTGATACAGTTTAATCAATCAATCATCAGACATTGCACAGACATGAAACAATAAGCAGTTTAGGTTCCAAAAGCAATTTAAGCACAATTCAGCCAGCCAAATTCAACCAAATGCATACAAAAGCTATATCAAACTTAAATAAGCAAATCTAAACAAGTTTCATGCACTAATTCAAAGAATTAAGCAAGATTAAAGCCCTTAAAGTTACTGATGAACACTAACAGGTTAATGATGAACACTAACCAAAACTGATTTTTACTTTTGCTGATGTATTTGACACACAAGCCAAAATCAACACTTCAAATCTATCAAATAGGTTATATTGATGATGTTTTAACAGCTTTTATCCCTAAACATGCATAAACTCTAGGTTTTCCCAAAATTCTAGGTCAAAAAACAGTCAACTCAACAAGATATAGCAATTTGTTTGATTTAAGGTTTCAAACTCAAAAACTTGCAGCAAAACACTCTCAAACAAAGGTATAACAGATACCAAGCATAAACAACACAATCCAACAACACAATATCAAGTTGCAAGCACAAACAGATAGTCCCAAACACCCCTTAATCTTTTCAAAATTAAATTTTTCAAAGGCAAAGTGAGATTTAAGGCTACCCAAGCATCAATTAACACTAAAACAAGTAAGATAAACAGATTCAAGCAAGATCAAGCCACAAAATTCACAAGAACACAAGTTTCATACAAATATCACCAAAAATCAAGTTATAAGTAGATTTTAGGATTAAGTATGCAAACCTCATGGATGTACATCCACACCCACGAATTTTAAGCTTATGTGCTAGCAAGAACAAGCACAAGCTTCCACAATAAGCCTGATAAGATTGAACAAGGTTAAAGCACAAGTGTATAATAATCAGATACTTCAAAAATCTTGATTGATGCAACCTTGTTACCCCACACTTGATTATCCCTAAGTTATAAGCCTCACAACACCTTAACTAACTCAGTTAGGATGCTATGATCAGCCCTATAACCCAAGAATTCCAAGATTGGAACAAGACTTAGCAAAATATCAAGAATGAGGAAAATTGCAAACTTTTGCAACCTCCAAGTGAAAACAGATTTTTAGCTTCTAAACTAACAATCATATAACAATAATAAGCAGTAAATAAGATTAACCAATGACTTTTCTTCAATGCTTCAAACACAATTTCATTAAAACTGAAATGGGATTTACAGAAGTTGAACAAGGGAAAAATCAAAAGCAAACGTCTCAGTGAGACCTAAGGGCTTTATATATAGCCTTACATGTCCTAGAAAGCTGAAGAAATAAGAAAAACCCTAATACATGAAGTTCCTAATGTGCCCTTGGGATTTGAATATCTTCAAGATCATGTGATGTTTTCTTGGTTGTATATGTGAGTTGGCAAGTGTGGAATTTGATCAATGGCTCATAATAAGCTTAAGTTTGAAGCAAGGATGTGGGGCGTTGGATGGCTGTCACTGTTTTGTCATCTTCTTCAAGAGTGTGAAAAGCAGGGTAAAACATGTGACTAAGGAGTGATGTGGCAAGCTGTTTGTGAGTTGGGTTGTAATTACGGAGACCCTAATTATAATTCTGGAGGTTATTAGGTGCTAATTACAAACGGATTAAGAAAACCCAAATTTGTTCATATGATCAATAGTGCATGTTTTGATCATGATTAAGGTTTGAATTGGGTGTTTAGCGCGTGTTTTGTAACTAATATTAATTAGTTATAAACCGGTTAAGTGGAAAGCTGAGGTGGAGCAATGGTGTGTGGTGATTGGTGGGATGGGGTGAGTGGGACACGTGTAGAGTGTGGGTTGGTCTAGGTAAGTTAGGTTGTCTGCCAGAATAAGTCCCTCAATTTCCTTTCTTCTTTCATTTTGTAAATAAATCCCACAAATCTGATTTCCTTTGTTATTAAAGTTTCCATTTTCACACTTTTGCCCCAAATACTTTTCCAAAGTATTTTCAGGGGTATTTCTTGCCATTTTTGAATTCTTCAAGGGCTGAATTGGCATTTTGTTGATGGATAATGGTCTTGACTTGTATAATGAGCATTTTGGAGGACTGAAATTGCCAAGTCTTGTTTTGATGAGGGACCATTTTTGCCAAATGTTGAAAGTTGAGGGTCCTTTTTGTAATTTTGGGATTTTCAAAGGACCAAACTTGTAATTTCTTGTACTTTGAAGGACTTCATGATATATTTGACTTTGTGGATGATATTGGTTGACAATTTAGCTTTGTTGAGGGGCTAAACTTGCCAAATCTTCAAAGTGGAGGTTCCTTTTTGTAATTTTGACAAACTTTAGGGACCAAACTTGTAATTATGAGGATACAAGGGTATAAAGTGTCAATTATTCCATATTGGAGGACCCTTCTTCATAATTCTTCAAATCTTCAAGGGTTTATCTTGGGAAAGTCTTCATTAGGGCTTGGTTCATTGTGCGGCTTCGTTTCCTGTGTTCGTTTTTGCATGATTCTTGTGATCTTTTGTCATTTTCTCAATATCCATACCTAAAATACACAAGCAACAAACACAAGCATATATATGGGTATTTTGATGATTTTAAATGCATTTTAAGCTCTATTTGGAAGATGAGACTATGTTTAAAAGCAGTCTCATCAGTGCCCTAAGACGATTCCTTCTTTACACATGAAATGACATTTTTCCCAATTAAGCACAAGGTTTGTTTCCTCATAACATTTTAACATATTTTCCAAGTTGTCTAAACAAGACGTGAACGAATTACCAAACACCGAAAAGTCATCCATGAAAACTTCCATCATCTTCTCGATCATGTCATGAAAATTAGCCATCATGCACCTTTGAAAAGTTCCCGGTGCATTGCAAAGTCCGAATGGCATTCTACGATAGGCAAACGTTCCATATTGACACGTAAATGTAGTTTTTTCTTGATCACGTAGGTCGATGGGGATTTGAAAGTAACCGGAAAAACCATCTAAAAAGCAATAGAAATCTTTCCCATAAGTCGCTCCAACATTTGATCCATGAAGGGCAAGGGAAAATGGTCTTTACGAGTGGCATCATTGAGCTTTTGATAGTCAAACCGGTCACGAGTCGAGTTAGAATAACTCGTTGTCATACTTTGGCACAACGGTCATTCCTCCCTTTTTAGGGACACAATGAATAGGGCTCACCCACGTGCTATCGGATATAGGGTAAATCATTCCCGCGTCTATTAGTTTTAAAACTTCCTTTTTAATGACGTCGTGAATTTTAAGGTTTACCCTTCTTTGACATTAGATTACGGGTTTGTAGTCTTCCTCCATTAAAATCTTGTGAGTACAAAACTTTGGGTCAATACCCTTAAAGTCGGAAAGTTTCCACGCAATTTCCCTTTTGTGAGCTTTTAAGACTTCGATAATTGCGGTTTTCTCATCATCCGAAAGATCTTTCGCAATAATAACCGGTAACTTATCGTTTCCTTCCAAGAATACGTATTCAAGGTGAGGAGGAAGATCTTTCAATTCGAGGGTTGGTGGTTCCTCGATTGAAGATGTTGGTTAAACACTTATAACCTCCCTCGGTAGAGGAAATGGAAAATCGTTAAGGAAATCCTTGATAATTGAAGATCCTCATCATTGTCAAGGTCTTTGTTAGAAGTTCGAGGTACATCGAATTCTTCCAAAGTGAAACCGCCTCCTTCGCATGGAGTGAGAGAAGGTGATAAATTATCAAGGATTGGATCGAACATAGTAGGATTGCCACTATTTGCACTATCGGCAAAGCCTAAAATTTCTTGTGAAAAATCTTCGCAAATGATATCGATTAAATCAATATGGTTTATAGACGCGATCGAATAAACATGAGAAAGATTGGTATTCTGAGTTACGTTTATAACAAGTTCCTCTTTGTTGAAACGTAAAGTGATTTTACGACCATGAACGTCGATGACGGCTTTAGAGGTATCCAAAAATGGGCGACCTAAAATTAGAGGAACTTGATGATCCATCGGAAAATATACCACGATAAAGTCAACCGGATAGTATAATCTTCCAACCTTTACGAGAGCATCTTCGTTCGTTTCTTGCGTGACCTTTGTGGAACGATCTGCTAGCTCGATAGACATATTCGAAAGAGTAAGATTAGGAAGTTTAAGCGATTTCCACATCGAAAAAGGCATCAAATTAATGCTTGCACCAAGATTGGCCAAGGCGTAACATTCTTCCATATCTTGAATATCGCACGGAATCAAGAATTCACCAGGATCACCGACTTTTTGTGGTACGCGGTTTAAAAAACCGATGAACAATTAGACAATTGTTGTAATTTCTCATTATCGTTCAACATACTTTTGAAAGTGGCGGCAAATCGAGGCATGTAAAGCAAAGCGTTAGCGAAACTTATGTTAAAATGCATTTCACGAAACATTTTGATAAAAAGTTCAACTTGGTGATTATTACGATCATGCAATTTCTCTTTATTACGTCTCGATGGGTAAGGTAAGGGTGGTGTGGGTTGGGACGTAGGCATAGCCTTTGGAATATCAGGTTTCAAAATTGGTGAAGGGTCGACCGTAGGTGTGGTTTGAGCGGTACTTCGTGGGATTGATATATGCTCCTTTTCGACCACCACCTCGGGTTCTTCCTCTATTTCCTCCTCCGTAGGAGTAATTGGGTGAGGAATAGGCTCTTTGAAAGTTTTACCACTACGTGTGGTAATAGCTTTCATCTCTCCCTTCGGGTTTGATATGGTATTACTAGGAAGACCATCCAAAGTAGAGGGTTTACACATGATGGCCTCAAGCATACCCATGAGCCTATTTTCATACTTAGTTCGATCTTCTTTTGATTCTTTTGATTTTGTTCCGTACTAAGTAAACTTTGCTTGATCTCATGTTGAGTTTGTTCCATCTTTTGTTGATTTTATTGAAGCCTTTGAACATTACTTTCCACTTTATTACTATGACTCTTAAGTTCATTTGAAATCTCATTTTTCAAGTCGGTTCTTAAGCTAATCATGTCCCTTGCCATGTTATCGAACTTAGCGTCTAATAACTGAATTTTGGTTAGTTAATAAAAAGGTTTGTTGCAAGATCTTTCTTTGTGTTGCTCGTACCCAATTATATATGTCGTTGTTTCATTCTCGGTGTCTTCTCGAATCGATCACGGTTCAAAGTGGAATAGTTGTAACTGGTAACTAAAAAGGGGGAGCTTTGATCTATATCTACTTAAAAGGTAAATGCGAAAAGCAATTAATAATAATAAAGCCTGAATTAAACTTAAAACTTAAAACAGTAAAATACCTCAACTAAGAAAAACAGCTGATTCCGAATGTAACCTTTATTCGGAATATCTTAGACAAAAACCTTCATCCGGAATATCTTGAAATTGCTTCATTCGGAATGTTCAAAAGGACACTGATTCGGAATAAAAGTGACTGATTCGGAACAAAAGCTTTATTTGGAAGAAATTACTTGATTCGGAACAAAAGCTTCATTCGGAACATTTGTTGATTCGGAACAAAAGCTTCATTCGGAACTTTTGGTTCATTCGGAAGAAATCACTGATCCTGAATAAATTGTTTATTCGGAATATGTTACTTGACTCGGAACATTTGCTTCATTCGGAACAATTAAAAGAAAGGGCTTGATTCGGAATATTTTAGCTTGACTCGGAAAAATTGAAAACTAAGTACTTATTCGGAACATCTGTTTATTCGGAATAACACTGACTCGGAACATTTTAAACAAACAATACTCATTCGGAAGATTTATTCATCCGGAATAAAATAAACAATAACCCTTCATCCGGAATGATTAGTTCATCCGGAATATTTTCACTACAATCCTTTGGTTCGGAATAATATGTTCAAATCCTTGATTCGGAATAATTAATTCATTCGGAATCTAGGGATGAGAAACAGTAACGAGAAACGAAGAACAGGGGAATAACAAACACCACGAATTTAACCAAAATTCACCAAGTTTTTAACCAAAACTTAAACCAATTTAACCACTAATCATCTACTAATGATAAACATCAATCTAAATCAACAAAAACTCAAAATCCACTTACTTTTGAAGATCAAAACCAATAAAATAAAAACCTTATAACTTTGAATCAACAAGAAAAGGAAGAACAAGATGAAATAGAAACTTTTATTAAGGATTAAGATTCAAACAAACAAAATGGAAAGATTAAACTTACAAGATTGTGGAAGATTCAAAGAAAATGAAAACCACCAATCTCCTTAAGGGAGTTGGTTCCTACGAACTAGGAAAGAAATAACAGAAAGGAAAAAAAACTAGTTGAAAAAATGTGAAGGGAAGGTCTATTAATAGGCCTTGTCTTTGGTTGGTGAGTGGGCTTTCTCCCTTTCTTTTTGTCTTCTCGTCTTTTTAGAAAAGTTGACATTTTCGATTTCGATTCGGGATTTGTCGACGAATAAATTCAACTCGTCTTTTAATTTCTTCATTTAATAGACTCGAGTTCTTCGACATATGTAAATCTTCCATCTTTGGTCCTTTTCTTCGATAAATCTTCAAATAGGCCCATTGACTTCAAATCTTTTGCATCTCTTGGAATATAGACTTCGTCTTTTCGTCTTTTTCTTCGATAAAACCCGTGCAATCCCATGTTTTTTCAATATTTATCCGGTTGGCTCTGAAAATACAACAAGTACACAAACCACGCATAATTCCAAACAAATGACATTAAATACGCGTTTTGGTCTTGTTTTAGCAAGAAATAAGTGGAAAAAGGATGGGTGTTTTCACACCTATCAAATCCCCTACACTTAACCATTGCCATGCCCTCATGCAATGCTACAATTTTAAAGCACGGTTTACATTTCTCATCATAAATAACCCACCTTGGCCTTTATTAAATTCTAAACACTAACGAATCCAAAAGAACAAAATAAGTAAAGTATTTAAAGAATTACATTGGGGTTTTAGATTGTCATGAATGTTCATCATTCTCAAGTTTCACGTTCCCCATACCAAGCTTAAAAACGAGATCATTGTTATTATAAGTCAGCAAACTAACACGAACTCATGTGGCCCAATTAATCACTTAGACTCCCTTATTCCTAGGTGTATCTCTTATATTTTATTTTGTTTTGATTGATCACGAGGATGCCTTGTTTGACTTATTTCGATAGTTATTTAGGCTGAAAACAAAGTGGGACGATTTAATCAATAGTTAGCTAAAGGACAAAATCTTTTAAAACTGCTTCTCGGGACCTCATAAAGTTCATATCTTGGCATAACTCGCTTCACGATTTGAGACCTTTCTCGGACCGATATTTGGCAGCGACTTCATACTTCGAATCTTTGAGAGACGTTCTTGAAATTATGGTCTTATCTTCATAATAGGAATTTCTTCACTTGAAGTTTTGAGAGATTCTTCATCTTTGGACCACGACTTCTTTCATTTTTCTCCAATCTTTATTTTGGACTTTGATATACAATGATCCGCCTTCTTTTAGGACTTGGATCTATTTATCCTCATACCTTGCTAGGGTCTTTTCGGATAGATTTCTCCATGATCTTTTGGGGAGTTCTTGCTTTTCGTCGTGTGTCTCGATCCTTCATATTGATTTTCGATAAATGATTCTTCACATCACTTTTGGATCTTTAGCAACAAAATGAAGCCCTCATGTCTTGTTAGGACCTTTTCGGACTCGCCAATCTTCGCATCCCGCTTCAATAAGTTATGCCTTGGCTATGAACTCTAATTAATACCGAGCAACTTTTAAACGATCTTGGGCTAGAAGCTAAGTAACTTTTCAAATCGTACAACCTTATTTATTGCAGATAAATTTATTAGCAAGCGATGGGAGAATAGGCTTATAATCAACTCACATAAATTCACGAAAGACTACCAAACTTATAATTGACTCTATCATCTCTCGTTCTTCACAATTTAAAATCTCAAGGAATGAGACTCGTGGATGCTTAGCCAATTAAATCACAGCTTTGGGTTTTCGAGTCATCTATAGGATCTTGCAAACTCTTAGACTTTTTCAAGTTTAGAATTTGCGTTTTAAAGTTCCCTTGATAAACGACTCTCTAGGATCAATTATAGGAACTTGCGAAAAGTTCTTGTTCTTAACGCGTGAGAGTTAAGACTTTCGCGTTTTAAAGCTCCCTATATAAAAGCCTAGCAAAACTTGACTTAAACACGTTAAGGATACTAGCTAGAGTAAACTTAGATAAGTAAACTCGGGTTGAGTCAAAATATTCAGACTTTGAAAAATTTAAAACCACTTTATTGAAATTTTATTCTAGCAAGGAAAGAAAATAATCATAATAAAGGAAAATACAACTATACAACTAGGCCAATATAGATTAAAATTTTTGAAAAATGTCGAAAAATTGAATTTTCCGGTTAAATGAAGGCACTTTAATGGAAAAGTCCACTTAAAACTTCGATAGAAGTCTCCCCTACACTTAATATAAACATTGTCCTCAGTGTTTAAGCATGTAGGAAAAGTCTCCCCTACACTTATGACATTGTGCACGTTGGTTAAATCAAGTTAAGGAGGAGACAACTAAAGTGATCAATTTTAAATGTGAGTATGAAGAAGATTGAATCACGATAGTTGAGAGATAGAACCGGATTTACGGATAACATGGGAGCACGGTTCTTCAAAGATTCCAAGAGTGCATTTATCCCTGTAATCACATCACCATACAAACACAAGCAACCTATATAGTTCCCCATACACTTAGGATAGATACTCGGGTTGCCTCCCGAGGAGCGCTTGTTTTTGTTAACCGAGTCACGAGCCTGACTCGGTCCCGAACTAATTCATGGGAAACGTGGTGAGGGATGGAATCATCTCATGAGAGATGTCCTCACCAAAGTACAGTTTCAAACGCTGGCCATTCACCTTAAAATTGGTCCCATTTGGCTGAGAAAGCTCCATGGTACCATATGGAAAGACATTGACGATGGTGAATGGACCAGACCAGCGGCTCTTCAACTTGCCCGATAAGATCTTCAACCGAGAGTTAAAAAGTAAGACTTGATCACCAACGTGGAACTTGCGGTTCTTAATTTTAGCATCGTGGATAATCTTGGTCTTCTCCTTGTAGATCAGTGAGTTCTCGTAAGCTTCATTCCTCAGTTCATGTAGCTCGTTGAGTTGAATCTTGCGAAGATCACCGGCTTTGTTGATGTCGAAGTTAGCCCACTTCAAGGCCCAGTATGCCTTATGTTCCAGCTCGATAGGGAGGTGGCATGCTTTCCCGTACACAAGACGATAAGGTGTACAACCAATCGGTGTCTTATAGGCGGTACGAAAAGCCCACAGAACATCATCAAGTTTATCGGCCCATGAGGCACGATGCTCTCCCACAGTACGTTCCAAAATTCGCTTCAATCCACGGTTGGATATCTCGGCTTGACCGTTGGTTTGAGGATGGTAAGCGGTGGAAAGACGGTGATTGACACCATACTTAGCCATGACTCTTGCAAATTGATCATTGCAAAAATGAGTCCCGCGGTCACTGATTATAGCACGAGGAACACCGAATCGAGCAAACAGTTGTTTCAAGAAATTACAAACCACCCTCGCGTCGTTAGTGGGTAAAGCTTTAGCTTCAACCCATTTAGAAACGTAGTCAACGGCGACAAGGATGTATTTGTTTGCTTTAGAAGAAGGGAATGGCCCCATAAAGTCGATGCCCCATACATCAAAGATTTCACATTCTTGTATGAAATTTTGAGGCATCTCATCTTTATGTGTGATCTTGCCTTGTTTTTGGCAAGCATCACAATGTTTAACCATTTCGTGAGCATCACGATAAATTGTGGGCCAATAAAATCCCAAGTCAAACACTTTTTTGGCGGTGTAGTTGGGACCAAAGTGACCACCGGTGGGTCCTTTGTGGTAAGCCTCTAGAATGTCTAAAGTTGCCGGTCCGTCAACACATCGGGGAATAATCAAATCAGCGCATTGTTTGAAGAGAAAAGGGTCATCCCAAAAGTAAGTCTTAACATCATTCAAGAACTTTTTCTTCTGTTGGGATGTTAACCCTTTGATGAGAACACCACCCGCTAAGTAGTTTGCAATATCGGCAAACCACGGGGTGTCATCCAGATTGAGGTTTATAGACATTAAGGTCTCAAGGGGAAAAGAGTCATTGATCTCTTTGTTCGGATGATCCCCTTGATATGGATCCTCAAGTCTACTTAGATGATCCGCGGCTAGGTTTTCAGCTCCCTTCTTGTCACTAATTTCAATGTTGAATTCTTGAAGGAGTAAAACCCAGCGAAGAAGTCTTGGCTTAGAGTCGTGCTTAGTCATCAAGTACTTCAACGCGGAATGGTCCGTGTATACGATTGTGGTGGATAAAACAAGATAGGAGCGAAATTTTTCAAAAGCATAAACAACAGCTAAAAGCTCTTTTTCGGTTGTCGTATAATGCAATTGAGCCCCTGTCATTGTCTTGCTAGCATAATGGATTGGTTGGAAGTGTTTATTCACTCTTTGGCCCAAAACCGCTCCAATAGAAAAGTCGCTAGCATCACACATCAACTCAAAAGGTAGCTCCCAATTAGGGGTAACCACCCTTAAGAAGATTGAAGGCTTCGATACACTCTTTAGAAAAGATAAAAGGAGTATCTTTTTCCAAGAGGTGGGTCATCGGGCGAGCGATTTTAGAGAAATCCTGAATGAATCGACGATAAAAGCCCGCATGACCCAGAAAACTTCTCACACCCTTCACGGTTGAAGGTGGAGGTAATTTGGCTATGACATCCACTTTAGCACGGTCGACTTCAAGACCGGCTTTTGAAATTTTGTGTCCTAGCACAATTCCTTCTTTTACCATAAAATGGCATTTTTCCCAATTTAGAACAAGGCGAGTGTCTTCGCACCGCTTAAGCATACGTTCTAAATTGGCAAGGCAAGAAGAGAAGGAATCCCCAAAGACCGAGAAATCATCCATGAAGACTTCCATGGTTTGCTCAACCATGTCATGAAAAATAGCCAACATGCACCTTTGGAAAGTCCCGGGGGAATTGCATAAGCCAAAATGCATTCTTTTGTAGGAAAATGTGCCATAGGGACAAGTGAATGTTGTCTTCTCTTGATCTTGGGGATCGATGGGTATTTGGAAATCTAACACCCCACCAAATGCTATGCGCAGCGGAACTACAACATTTGGGTGCTAGGCAGTTATCATCGCACACAAGATATATCGAACGACTCCAAAGAGACGTCAAAGTTTAAAATTAAATTAAAAATTGTTAAAAAGTTACATGTCTACGGTTTTCCAACCCCAAATGATACAACAGAGTTTGCGTTTCGGTCCCCATGAATCTCAACCCCAAAAGATACAGTTTTCACAACAACATGACATTAAAGTTAAAAATGTTCAAGTAATAATGGGAGGAAAAACAAGTAGACTCCAAGCCCCACACACAACTTCCATCCAATGCATGCTCCATGCTACACTTCATCGGTTACCTGAAACACATGCTAAATTTGGTCAACAAAAATGTTGAGTGGAATTCATAGGTTTTACAATTCATTTTGAACATATGTGTAATAAAAACCATTCACGATCATTCATAGACTTGTCGATAAAACAATCTATATTCAAGGTTCTGACAATTGTGTTTAAGCTCATGACACTAAACCGTTAACTCAATCACCCGCGTAATAATTACCGGCGTGATTCAGATGAAACCAGTGCCCCTACTAAGGCATCAGTTGCAATTATACCTTATCTCTTATCATAAATTATCCGTCCGCAGGGGGTATCAACGTACTAGCCCTCGTCTCGGATAGGGTAGTCAACCCCATAGTACTATCACTTTGTATAAGCGGCTATTTCTAATCCACGCTAGGATTAAACAATAGTTAATAGTTCATGAAATTAGGGCCTTTTGCAACTAGGTACTCAACACAATTTCAAGGCAACATTCGGGTCCAACAATCATTCATGACATATGTTCATTTTGAAAACTAGCATGCATTTCCCTCGCGGGTAAAACAATTTAAAACAATAATAAGCGAGGCTATAAATTCACACCTTATATAACAAGTAGTCGACGATTCGAGTGACGGTCACTGACGACGATGAGGATGCCCGGGTAAATCAACACCTATCAAACCAATAACGCGTAATGAGTAATCTCATTTATAAACCTTAAGGTACTGTATATAATACATACATATTAGTCACTTGTGATAATTACAACTCACGCCAAAACAAAACAAACAAGTGTTACTCATTTTATACCATTTGTCCATATTATTAACGTTATTCATTTTTACGCATTTTTCGCCGATACTTACCAAAAGTACGGACTGTTTTACTAGACTTAATCCTTTTTATAAAAATTGAGAAAATTCTCAAAAATAACTTAAGACCTGTAGAAAACATATATTCAATCCTATTAAAAGTTTTCGCTTTTACGACTCGTTACTCAACACTTTACCAAAACTACATTTTTCGGACTGAAATTGTACTTTGACCAAGTCGGACTCATTTGACCCATTTAAAATATTCCATTGACCCATTTGACACCTAAGTCTTATAATAGACTCAAATATGCAGGTTTGAGACCAAAAATCAACCTTTGACTATTTACCAAACTAAACCTATAGTCCCCGGGATTTGACCTAAAACCAAGCATAATTTCGGATTATGACGGTTTTCATCTCCCGGTACACGAGTTTCAAAACATCATAACTTTTGACTCGTTCGGAGTCGTAAGCTCTATCTTATACCAAATCGAAGCTAAGAAAACACTCTACAACTACATCCTAACCACAAGACCTGTTTACAAAATAATTTTTACGAAAACACCTCAAACTTTCTGCCTAAAATCACTTATACCAAAATCATCCCAACGCTCGTTTTCAAACCCATTTATCGATACTAGACATCAACCTAAGCACTCCTAATCATACTCAAACACTCTAATCAGTCCTAAACACCCTAATAATCAAAATCATCATAAAACCCAATCACAAAAATAAACATGCAAATGATTTTACCCATTTAAAAACATGTAAAAACAAGTATACATACAATATCCATCATCAAAACAACAACCACCATGATCCCCCAAACACCCCCTTTGAGCCGTGGGGTTTGGGTGATCAAAACCCATCAACCAAATTGATTTTGGTTGATTTTTTTAGTGATTTAACATCATCCATACTTGAATTAAACATGCAAATGCCTAATTAACATCAAAACAAACTTTGAAAAATCTTTTAATTTATGGAAAAATCATGTTAATGCATGTTGGATTAAACCATGGATTAACACTTACAAAAGGTTTTTAAGATGTGGTATTTAATTGGAATTAATCAAAACCAAGAAAATTTGAAAGTGGTGGTGGTTTGGTGGTGTTTGGCCGTCGGCCTAAAGAGAGAAAAGGGAAGGGATGGATTTTTTTTTTTGAAGTGAAATGTGTAGTGTGTGTGCTTGATTTTTCCTTTTGTAAAATGGGAGGGACCTTGGGTGAAATATAGGATTTCTTTTGTCCTTAAGCAAAAACGACCTTATAAGTTTACGGGATTGACTCACTAGTCATTTTGGAAAATTTTACGGGAGTCGGGGATCATCCCGAACACTCCAAAATATTTTTAGGACACTTTAAATGTACCCGGAAAGCAATAAAACTCACCCGACTCGACTTAACACGAACCGAAAGTAAAATTCTCGAAAAATTACAATATCTATAAAACGACAATAATCATAGAAATTTGGGCATCCATCGGGATCGTATTCGTCATCGTTCTTCTTAAATCGTCAATCGTCAAAATTATAACCTCGAATATCGGTTTCAACCAAAATAATAAAATATATAGCAAATAAAATTTATTAAAAATTTCAAAAATAAGCGTAATTTAGGGTAATGTAAGTGACCTCGGTTCTAGGGTATCACATCCACCCCTCCTTAAAGAGAGCGACGTCCCGGCGCTCGCCTCTTCTTATACTAACATTTCGTGCCGCTGGAACAGATGAGGATACCTTTCCTTGAAAAAGTCCTCACGTTCCCAAGTGTATTCCGGTCCACGCCTAGAATTCCATCGAACCTTCACAATGGGAATTCTACTATGCTTCAGCCTATTGATCTCTCGGTCCATAATTTCCACGGGTTCTTCCACGAAATGCATTTTGTCGTCCAGTTGAATCTCGTCCAAAGGAATCACCAATTCCTTATCCGCCAAACTCTTCTTCAGATTTGATACGTGAAACGTGTCGTGAATAGCACTAAGCTCGCTCGGCAACTCTAACTTATACGCTACGGGTCCAATTCGTTTAACGATCTTAAATGGTCCAACAATCTCGGACTCAACTTTCCTTTCTTCCCAAAACGAATTACACCCTTCCACGGCAAAACCTTAAGCATAACCATATCTCCGACTTCAAATTCCAAGGGTTTTCTTCTGTTATCGGCATAACTCTTCTGTCGGCTTCTCGCAGCAAGTAGTCGGTTCTTGATTTGCACAATCTTCTCGGTCGTCTCCAAAACCATTTCGGGTCCAGTCAATTGACTTTCTCCTACTTCACTCCAACACACAGGTGATCTACACTTCCTTCCATACAACGCTTCGAATGGTGCAGCCTTGATGCTCGCATGATAACTATTATTATACGAAAACTCCACTAAATGCAAGCGGCGTTCCCAACTTCCTCCAAAATCAATCACGCATGCTCGGAGCATGTCCTCCATCGTCTGAATAGTTCGTTCACTCTGGCCATCAGTCTCCGGGTGATAAGCCGTGCTTAAACTCAATTCAGTGCCCATCGCACGTTGAAGCGATTTCCAAAATTCCGAAGTAAACCTACTATCGCGATCCGAAATGATCGATAAAGGTACTCCATGTCTGCAACCGATCTCCTTCACGTACACACTGGCCAGCTTCTCCATACTGTCCGTCTTCTTCATAGGTAAGAAATGAGCAGATTTCGTCAATCTATCCACTATTACCCAAATCATATCACATCCACTAGGAGTTCTGGGTAAACCCGTCACGAAATCCATAGCGATTCTCTCCCATTTCCATTCTGGGATCTCTGGTTGTACCAACAGCCCAGACGGCTTCTTATGTTCGGCTTTAACCTTCGCACAAGTCAAACACTTACTAACGTAACGAGCAATATCCGCCTTCATATTCGGCCACCAATAGACTTTCTTCAGGTCATGATACATTTTATCCGATCCAGGATGTATCGAGTACTTCGATTTATGAGACTCGTTCATA
This sequence comes from Glebionis coronaria, assembly GCA_025667525.1. Classification (NCBI taxonomy): domain Eukaryota; kingdom Viridiplantae; phylum Streptophyta; class Magnoliopsida; order Asterales; family Asteraceae; genus Glebionis; species Glebionis coronaria. The sequence continues at coordinate 422,804,717 of CM046874.1, forward strand.
ACCAAATCTCGTACTACAGGCTTTCCTTTCTCGGATGGACACAACGGTAACCAAATCCGATTCTCGAAATATCTCAGCCCGTCTGACCTAACCACAAAAAGAAGTTTCAACATTCTTCCCAAGTTCTCAGCATCAACATTCTCTTTCATTAAGCCCCTCTCTTGAGCCTTCAGTATAGTTTCGGTTAAATCAACACTCTCAGTCATCACTAAAGCTCTGACTCTCAAAGGTTTCTCTCGATCCTTCCTACTAAGTGCATCTGCTACGACATTCGCCTTACCAGGATGGTAGCGTATTTCACAGTCATAGTCACTCAGTAATTCTACCCATCGTCTCTGTCTCATGTTCAACTCCTTCTGGTCTAAAATGTGCTGCAAACTCTTGTGGTCAGTGAATACAACACACTTCGTCCCATACAAATAATGTCTTCACAATTTCAACGCAAAAACCACAGCTCCTAATTCCAAATCATGCGTCGTGTAGTTCTCTTCATTCTTCCTCAGTTGTCTCGACGCGTAAGCAATCACCTTCTCACGCTGCATCAACACAGCTCCATAACCCTTACCAGATGCGTCACAATACACTACAAAGTCTTCGGTTCCTTCAGGTAATGACAATATCGGTGCGGAACATAACTTGTCCTTGAGTGTTTTGAAAGCGAATTCTTCCTCAGTTCCCCATTCATACACTCTATTCTTCTCGGTAAGCTTTGTCAATGGCTTCGCAATCAACGAAAATCCTTCAATGAATCTCCGATAATACCCAGTCAAACCAAGGAATTGTCGAACTTCAGTCGGCGTTGTCGGTGCCGACCATTCCCTGATTGCTTCGACCTTGGCAGGATCCACGCGAACTCCTTTGCTATCAATTACGTGACCAAGGAATTGCACAGACTCTAACCAAAACTCACACTTCGAGAACTTCGCATACAGCTTCTCTCTCTTCAGCAGATCCAATATCTTTCTCAGGTGCTTCTCGTGCTCTTCCTTACTCTTAGAGTAAATAAGAATATCATCGATAAAAACAATGACAAACTTATCTAGATACGGCTTGCATACTCGATTCATAAGGTCCATGAATATAGCAGGCGCGTTTGTCAACCCAAACGGCATCACTCGAAATTCGAAGTGTCCATACCGCGTACGAAAGGCAGTTATAGGAATATCCTCCTCTCTCACACGCAGTTGATGATACCCTGACCTCAAGTCGATCTTTGAGTATACACAGGAACCTTGCAATTGATCAAACAAATCGTCAATCCTCGGCAATGGATACCGATTCTTAACCGTCAGCTTGTTGAGTTCTCTATAATCAATACACATCCGAAATGACCCATCTTTCTTCTTCACAAACAACACTGGCGCTCCCCATGGTGATGAGCTTGGTCTAATAAATCCCTTATCCATTAACTCCTTCAGTTGATCCGATAACTCCTTTAACTCGGATGGTGCTAATCGATAGGGCGCACGCGCAACTGGTGCAGCTCCCGGCACCAAATCGATTCGAAACTCGACCTCACGGGTGGGTGGTAAACCCGGCAACTCGTCTGGAAAAACTTCCGGATATTCGCAGATTACAGGTACCTCTTCTAACTTCGCCTCTAAGTCACCATCACTAGAAACTTGTGCCAAAAACACATCGCATCCATCTTCTACATACTTCATCATTTTCAAACAAGAGATCACCTTCAAACGAGAAATGCATTCATCTCCCTTCACAGTCAAGACTATATTCCTCAACGAGATCTGAACTAATCTCTCTCCACAGACGATCACGGCACTATGCGCCATCAGCCAATCCATTCCAACGATCACATCAAACGATCCTAGCTCTATGGGCATTAAGTCGATTTCAAAAGCGTAATTTCCTAACTTCAAGGTACACCCTTTCAGTATAGAATTTGTACTAACGATTTTCCCATCGGCTAACTCCACGTTATAACTAGTCGTTAACAATACCGGTTTTCTATCGATATGACGACTAAATTTAACATCTACGAAACTCTTGTCGGAACCAGAATCAAACAATATACTAGCATAACAAGCGTCTAGCAAAAACGTACCGGTAACCACGTTAGGACCTTGTGGTTTATCAACCGTCCCTACTTGATACACGGCAGCAACATCGTTACCTCCTTGCCTGTTCCCAACCTTCGGGCAATTTCCTTGCTTGTGTCCTCTTTCTCCACATCCAAAACAACCCATCACTCTCGTAGCATTCGCCCCAGTGGCTACCCCCTTTGTTCGGCAATCAGACATCCTATGGCCCGCTTTTCCACATTTTCCGCACGCAGGTGGGCAACTCCCTACATGGTACAAGTTGCATCGACCACAGTGGGGATTCACCTTCGCTCCTCTGGGGTTTGTAACAGCTCTCATCCCATCATTCCTTCGCTGGTTGAACTACTGATTGCGGTTCTGACCATTGTTGTTACGGTTTCCACCTCGGCTTTGACCCTGGGATTGATTGCTCTGAGCTGCCTCCCACTTCCTCTTGTTTCCTTCAGCAATGAAGTTCTTCTTGTCTTGCAGTTTGACGTCCATCAACGCGTGAGCCATTTGGACCGCTTCATCAAACGACCCAGGCTTAGATGAAGTCGTTTCACCCTTGATATTACTGGACAGACCTTTGATGTACTGTTTCATCTTCTTGCTATCATCGGCAAAGGCATCGGGACACAAAAGGCTTAATTCATTAAACCTCCTGGTGTAAGCAGTGATATCATTGTTTCTCAAAGTCAGGTGCCTCAACTCATCTTCCAATTGACCCAGCTCCTCTTCAGGACAGAACTTCTTGGTCAAAAGGGCCTTAGTAGCAGTCCAAGTTCTTGCATTCGCTACTGCTGACCCAACAGTGGCTACTTGGATGTTCCACCAACTCAATGTGTCGTCAAGAAAAGTAGCAGCCGCAAACTTGACCTTGTTCGCCTCTGAACAACCACTAATCTCAAAAGTACTCTCGACCTTTTCTAACCATCTCCTGAGTTCTAGAGCTCCACCAGTTCCACGAAATTGCGTGGGACCGCATTTCATAAAACTAGAGTAAGTACACTCTCTTGGGGCTTGCTGTCTCCCCATATTTCTGCCTTGGTCTGGGTTTCTATCTGCTCGATCTGCTTCTAGCGCATTCGCAATGGCTTCCTGAATCATCGTGTTCACACGGGTTGCTGTTAGCTTTGGAGGCATGGTGCGTTCTCAAATACACCTCTCTGAAAAGACAGGGAAAATAGAAAAACAATGTAAGTATACACATCAAGATTAAGATGGATTTCTCTTTCAACACATAATATAATTACAACGACACATCACTACAAAGTTACTAATATTCATCAATTCACATCACAAAAGAGCAAATTAAAGACATAGCACAGATCATGAAAGGTAAACATGGATTGTATTGATAATCAACCAAAATTGTGACAAGTATTGCCACTACAACCATTCACCATAAAACTTAAGTCCTCAAGTTTTTCGTCACAATACCATCATACAAAAGTCTAAAGTAGTTCTATTACAACGATTAAAGATAAAGTACAATACAAGCAACTAGTCATGTGGTGATCCACACGACCTCTTGGATGGCGGTTCATCATCATCTTCCTCGGGTTCTTCGTCGCTATCTTCCTCGTCCACTTCATCCATCTTCCTCTTTCCTTTGTCGTTCGGCCCACATTCAGTCGCCTTCTTCGTCCCAGACGTAGACCAACACTCAACTGCTACATGATTTCCCACAGTGATACAAACACCTCTGGCAGGTGGCTGGATCATGAAGTCATTAGCTTCCATTTCCAAGTCATCCACAAATCTCCAATCTGGGGGCAAGGATGCTCTCACTCGATGCTCCCAACTCTGCATCCTAGTCAATCTCGCTTGATCTTCCCTAACTCGATCAAGACTGGCGCTCAAGTTCGCTATCATCGATCTCAGACTGTTGATATCACTCTTGTTTGCATTTCCATCAAACTCAATCCTTGAAGTTCTTGCCAATAATCTTTGGTGTGCCTTTTCATTCTCGTCGAATCTGTTGATTACCCTTGTTTCCACTATGTACCGTTCGCACATCGATTCATCCAATCTTCTCACAACACGCGGTACGTCACGATAAGCTCTTGGTCCGGGTCAGATAACTCTTGAGATGCCCTGATGAAGAAAATTTGCGCTCGCAGCAGCTTCGGATCTTCTAGGGATACCTGGCATACCAACCAGATGAGAAGTACGCATAGGCCTGGGGCAAGTAGTTCTCCTTTGGTCGAGGTCCTGGGCTTGCACATCGTTCGTCTCGGCTTGTCCTTCAGCAGCTGGTCCAACGTTTCCCCCTTCGTGTCCTATGACGTAATCGTCTCCATTTCCGTTAGGCGGTACCTCGGCCATTCCTGCAATAACAGAGAATTTTGGAGGGTACGTAAGATTACTATTCAATATTTATAAATACATGCATGCAAATGCAATGCAAAGGTGGTACACATGCCCAAAATGCGATAATATGATGCTCATGCATAAGTAATACAAGAATTACGGTATCGGTTACTCCACGTATAATTTCAACGTTTACATATAGTAGTTCCATATCTACGTAATAAATACCCACATATATACTTCAACTCAGAAGTATACATCAATGCCCTGAATACAAAAATAAACCTTACCGGAGCCATGCAGGATAGTTGTGTGCGCTTGGACAATTTCTTACGACACCAAAAGTTATAGTTTAGGAATTTTCAAAACGACCTAGTTCTCTATAACTCATGGCTCTGATACCAATCTCTAACACCCCACCAAATGCTATGCGCAGCGGAACTACAACATTTGGGTGCTAGGCAGTTATCATCGCACACAAGATATATCGAATGACTCCAAAGAGACGTCAAAGTTTGAACTTAAATTAAAAATTGTTAAAAAGTTACATGTCTACGGTTTTCCAACCCCAAATGATACAACAGAGTTTGCGTTTCGGTCCCCATGAATCTCAACCCCAACAGATACAGTTTTCACAACAACATGACATTAAAGTTAAAAATGTTCAAGTAATAATGGGAGGAAAAACAAGTAGACTCCAAGCTCCACACACAACTTTCATCCAATGCATGCTCCATGCTACACTTCATCGGTTACCTGAAACACATGCTAAATTTGGTCAACAAAAACGTTGAGTGGAATTCATAGGTTTTACAATTCATTTTGAACATATGTGTAATAAAAACCATTCACGATCATTCATAGACTTGTCGATCAAACAATCTATATTCAAGGTTCTAACAATTGCGTTTAAGCTCATGACACTAAACCGTTAACTCAATCACCCGCGTAATAATTACCGGCGTGATTCAGATGAAACCAGTGCCCCTACTAAGGCATCAGTTGCAATTATACCTTATCTCTTATCATAAATTATCCGTCCGCAGGGGGTATCAACGTACTAGCCCTCGTCTCGGATAGGGTAGTCAACCCCATAGTACTATCACTTTATATAAGCGGCTATTTCTAATCCACGCTAGGATTAAACAATAGTTAATAGTTCATGAAATTAGGGCCTTTTGCAACTAGGTACTCAACACACTTTCAAGGCAACATTCGGGTCCAACAATCATTCATGACATATGTTCATTTTGAAAACTAGCATGCATTTCCCTCGCGGGTAAAACAATTTAAAACAATAATAAGCGAGGCTATAAATTCACACCTTATATAACAAGTAGTCTACGATTCGAGTGACGGTCACTGACGACGATGAGGATGCCCGGGTAAATCAACACCTATCAAACCAATAACGCGTAATGAGTAATCTCATTTATAAACCTTAAGGTACTGTATATAATACATACATATTAGTCACTTGTGATAATTACAAGTCACACCAAAACAAAACAAACAAGTGTTACTCATTTTATACCATTTGTCCATATTATTAACGTTATTCATTTTTACGCATTTTTCGCCGATACTTACCAAAAGTACGGACTGTTTTACTAGACTTAATCCTTTTTATAAAAATTGAGAAAATTTTCAAAAATACCTTAAGACCTGTAGAAAACACATATTTAATCCCATTAAAAGTTTTCGCTTTTACGACCCGTTACTCAACACTTTACCAAAACTACATTTTTCGGAATGAAATTGTACTTTGACCAAGTCGGACTCATTTGACCCATTTAAAATATTCCATTGACCCATTTGACACCTAAGTATTATAATAGACTCAAATATGCAGGTTTGAGACCAAAAATCAACCTTTGACTATTTACCAAACTAAACCTATAGTCCCCGGGATTTGACCTAAAACCAAGCATAATTTCGGATTATGACGGTTTTCATCTCCCGATACACGAATTTCAAAACATCATAACTTTTGACTCGTTAGGAGTCGTAAGCTCTATCTTATACCAAATCGAAGCTAAGAAAACACTCTACGACTACATCCTAACCACATGACCTGTTTACAAAATAATTTTTACGAAAACACCTCAAACTTTCTGCCTAAAATCACCTATACCAAAATCATCCCAACGCTCGTTTTCAAACCCATTTATCGACACTAGACATCAACCTAAGCACTCCTAATCATACTCAAACACTCTAATCAGTCATAAACACCCTAATAATCAAAATCATCATAAAACCTAATCACAAAAATAAACCATGATCCCCCAAACACCCCCTTTGAGCCGTGGGGTTTGGGTGATCAAAACCCATCAACCAAATTGATTTTGGTTGATTTGTTTAGTGATTTAACATCATCCATACTTGAATTAAACATGAAAATGCCTAATTAACATCAAAACAAACTTTGAAAAATCTTTTAATTTTTGGAAAAATCATGTTAATGCATGTTGGATTAAACCATGGATTAACACTTGCAAAAGGTTTTAAGATGTGGTCTTTAATTGGAATTAATCAAAACCAAGAAAATTTGAAAGTGGTGGTGGTTTGGTGGTGTTTGGCCGTCGGCCTAAAGAGAGAAAAGGGAAGGGATGGATTTTTTTTTTTGAAGTGAAATGTGTAGTGTGTGTGCTTGATTTTTCCTTTTGTAAAATGGGAGGGACCTTGGGTGCAATATAGGCTTTCTTTTGTCCTTAAGCAAAAACGACCTTATAAGTTTACGGGATTGACTCACTAGTCATTTTGGAAAATTTTACGGGAGTCGGAGATCATCCCGAACACTCCAAAATATTTTTAGGACACTTTAAATGTACCCGGAAAGCAATAAAACTCACCCGACTCGACTTAACACGAACCGAAAGTAAAATTCTCGAAAAATTACAATATCGATAAAACGAAAATAATCATAGAAATTTGGGCATCCATCGGGATCGTATTCGTCATCGTTCTTCTTAAATCGTCAATCGTCAAAATTATAACCTCGAATATCGGTTTCAACCAAAATAATAAAATATATAGCAAATAAAATTTATTAAAAATTTCAAAAATAAGCGTAATTTAGGGTAATGTAAGTGACCTCAGTTCTAGGTTATCACAGGAAATAACCCGAGAAACCATCTAGAAAGCAGTAATATTCATTACCCGCTAAACGTTCAAGCATTTGGTCCATAAAAGGAAGAGGGAAATGATCCTTTCTCGTGGCATCATTGAGTTTGCGGTAGTCTATACAAACTCTCCACCCAGTAACGAGACGTGTAGGAATCAACTCGTTGTTTTGATTGGGCACAACGGTGATTCCGCCTTTCTTAGGCACACAATGGACTGGACTAACCCATGGTGAATCCGAGATACGATAAATCATGCCTACATCAAGAAGTTTGATAACCTCTTTTTTGATAACGTCATGGATTTTAGGATTCACCCTTCGTTGGCTTTGAATTGTGGGCTTAAAGTCGTCCTCCATGAGAATTTTATGTGTGCAAAAGTGAGGATCAATTCCGTGAATATCGGAGATTTTCCAAGCGATAGCTCTTTTATGTTTCTTGAGAACTTCAATGAGACGAGTTTTCTCATCGGCTTTTAAGTCCTTAGCAATGATAATGTGAAGTTGATCAATGCCTTCTAAGAAAACATACTCGAGATGAGGAGGTAGGTCCTTAAGCTCAAGAGTAGGAGGATCCTCAATAGATGGTGTAACTAACGATGGATCATCATTAGTCACCTCTTTAGGAGAAGGAGGAGAAAACGGGTCTTCATTGAGAAGTTTCTCAATTGTACGAATGTCTTCATCCCAGTCGGTGGGAGAATCATCATACTTAAGATCGAGAGGACCCAAGCTAGCTTCAAAATCATCCAAGTCACTTTCTCCAAAAGGAGTCAATGACGGAGCAATTGAGGAAACGGTCTCAACATTGGGTAGATAAGAGAGATTACTTTTGCAAGCATCATGAAAGTGTTCTTCACAATCCTCATCGAGAACATCAATAGCATTTACACTCTCATATGAATAAGGTTGCTTAGAAATCTTACCCATGTTGAAGACAATTTTGTCGTCACCAACTCTCATGATTATTTCGCCTGCGGCTAAATCAATGAGAGTGCGACCGGTCCTCAAGAAGGGACGTCCAACGATTAATGGAACACGATGATCCATCTCGTAGTCAACGACAACAAAATCCGCCGGGAAGGTGAATTTGTCAACGCCAACGAAGACGTCTTCGGCTATCCCCACTGGATAAGCAACCGTACGGTTAGCTAATTCCAAAGTCATTTTGGTGGGGACTAGCTCGGGGAGAGATAATTGCTTCCAAACACTTAAAGGCATTAACTTTATATTGGCACCTAGATCGGGTAGGGCCATGTAATTCTCTACTCCCGGGAAGTTGCAAGGAATCAAGAAGCGACCCGGATCACCAAGTTTGGTGGGCAATTTCCTTAAGAGAACCGCGGAGCAATTCTCATTAAGTTGGGTCTGAGCAATGTCAAGAAGCTTCTCCTTGTCACTAAGAAGATCTTTAAACATCTTCGCATATTTAGGCATGTGAGCGAGAGCCTCGGCAAAGGAGATGTTAAAATTCAATTGTTTAAACATTTTGAGAAAGTTTGAAACTTGAATATCATCCTTGCTCTTTTGCTTCTCTTTCCTCAACCTTGAAGGATAAGGTATATCGGATGAAGAGGAAGGCTTTAGGGGGGTAGGATCACTCACAACCGCGGGTGGTGGGGGAATGGGGGTAGAAGGCAAAGGAGGTGAGGAAAGTTGCTCTTTTTCCTTGTTCACAATCACGGGTGGAGGTGTAGGAAGCCCGGGTATCGTATAACCTTTTCCACTATGAGTGGTGATTGCTTTCATCTCCCCTCTTGGATTAGCCACGGTGTTACTCGGAAGAGTACCCAAAGAAGAGGGTTGATTACCTTGGAAGAGCGAACCGAGCATATCATGTATATTATCCGCTTAAGTGCTGAAAGAGTCTCTCATGTCGGCACGAATATCATTGCTTTGTTTCACCATGTCATTCCTTAGCTCGGCTCGAATATTGCTCCCTTGTTTCTCCATTTCTCCCTTCAAGTTGATGATTTGACTCTGAAGATTCGTCACCATCTCTCTATTAGTCTTCATGAACGTCTCGACGTCTTGATTCAATGCCATCGGTTGATTGAGAGGTGGAGCTTGGTAAGCTTGAGAATTTCCTTGAGGTGGGTATGGGTTTCTTTGGGATTGATATTGATTGTTAGCACGAGGTTGGGATTGGTTATTTCGGTTATAGCTTTGTTGTTGATTTTGGTTTTGAGGAGCAAAACCGGGTGGAGCAAGATAGTTGTTTGAACGATAACTTAGCAAGCTACGGTCTCCTTGAGGACGAGCTTGATAGCCTCCCGTGGGATAAGTACCGTATGCCGCGTTAACGTTTTCACAAAAATTGCCTTGAGTGGAAGGACAATCATTGTAGGAATGAGGACCACCACATGTGTCACAAGAAATAGCAACGGCTTTAGCTTGTTGAGTTTGGTTAGAAGCCAAAATTTGCATACTTTTGTTAATTTCAAGAATAGCACGTTCCATGGCGGACATGTCGGTGGTGGAAGAAGTAGATGAAACATTGACTCTCGGATTAGATCGTGAGGATGCGGATGAATCCCAATTCTTGTGGTGAGTAGTCATGTTTTCAATCAACTCTCTACACTCCTCCGGTCTCCTTTTCATAAAAGTACCACCGGCGGCGGCGTTGATCGTGTCACAATCACGAAAAGTGAGACCATTGTAGAAAGTATCAATGAGAGTGACGGGGAGCATGTTATGATTTGGACAACGGTCGATCAAATCATTGTATCGTTCCCAAGCATCAAAGAGCGATTCATCATTGTCTTGCATGAATCCACTAATTTGGTTACGAAGGCTCGTGACCATGGATGGTGGGAAGTAGCGCGACAAAAAGCGTTGAGTCATGTCGTCCCAAGTATGAATAGAATTCTTTGGGAGACGGTCAAACCATTTTTCGGCATGGTGAGAAAGCGAGTGGGGAAATAGTTGAAGGCGAAGTTTATCCATAGAAACACCGGGTGACTTCATGCTTTGGGTGATGGTAATGAATTTGTCGAGGTGTTTGTTGGCATCATCATCCGGAATTCCGCGAAATGGATTAGTTTGCACTTGTTGGATCATGTGATGCTTCAACGAAAACTCCTGAGATGTGGTTTGCATCGGTGCAATCGGGCCTCCACGTCCATTCATCGTAGGTTGGCATAGCTCCTCCATGGTTCGTAGATCGGGTAGGGGTGGATTATTCATGTTAGGGTGAGGTGGATTATTATTGTTGTTGTTGTGTACACCAGCCATATCTAAATCTTCGAGAGTCTCGGGCTCTGAATAAGACGTTGATCGAGTACGCATATACTAAAAAGAAAATGCAAGAGAAAATGTTTTTGGTTTTTATAGGTTTTTTAATGTTTTTTTATTTTTGAAAATTTTATATTTTTATGGGTTTTTGAAAATCTTTGTGCTTGAAAATAACGTTCCCGAAAGAACGGATCCCAAAATCCAATTGTTCTCACAAGAAACCGTTGATCCTTACGAAAAGAGCCGGCAGCGGCGCCATTTTAATAACTGAATTTTGGTTAGTTAATAAAAAGGTTTGTTGCAAGATCTTTCTTTGTGTTGCTCGTACCCAATTATATAGGTCGTTGTTTCGTTTTCGGTGTCTTCTCGAATCGATCACGGTTCAAAGTGGAATAGTTGTAATTGGTAACTAAAAAGGGGGAGCTTTGATCTATATCTACTTAAAAGGTAAATGCGAAAAGCAATTAATAATAATAAAGCCTGAATTAAACTTAAAACTTAAAACAGTAAAATACCTCAACTGAGCAAAACAGCTGATTCGGAATATAACCTTTATTCGGAATATCTTAGACAAAAACCTTCATCCAGAATATCTTGAAATTGCTTCATTCGGAATGTTTAAAAGGACACTGATTCGGAATAAAAGTGACTGATTCGGAACAAAAGCTTTATTCGGAAGAAATTACTTGATTCGGAACAAAAGCTTCATTCGGAACATTTGCTGATTCGGAACAAAAGCTTCATTCGGAACTTTTGGTTCACTCGGAAGAAATCACTGATCCGAAATAAATTGTTTATTCGGAATATGTTACTTGACTCGGAACATTTGCTTCATTCGGAACAATTAAAAGAAAGGGCTTGATTTGGAATATTTTAGCTTGACTCGGAAAAATTGAAAACTAAGTACTCATTTGGAACATCTGTTTATTCGGAATAACACTGACTCGGAACATTTTAAACAAACAATACTCATTCGGAAGATTTATTCATCCGGAATAAAATAAACAATAACCCTTCATCCGGAATGATTAGTTCATCCGGAATATTTTCACTACAATCCTTTGGTTCGGAATAATATGTTCAAATCCTTTATTCGGAATAATTAATTCATTCGGAATCTGGGGATGAGAAACAGTAACGAGAAACGAAGAACAAGGGAATAACAAACACCACGAATTTAACCAAAATCCACCAAGTTTTTAACCAAAACTTAAACCAATTTAACCACTAATCATCTACTAATGATAAACATCAATCCAAATCAACAAAAACTCAAAACCCACTTACTTTTGAAGATCAAAACCAATAAAATAAAAACCTTATAACTTTGAATCCACAAGAAAAGGAAGAACAAGATGAAATAGAAACTTGTATTAAGGATTAAGATTCAAACAACCAAAATGGAAAGATTAAACTTACAAGATTGTGGAAGAATCAAAGAAAATGAAAACCACCAATCTCCTTAAGGGAGTTGGTTCCTACGAACTAGGAAAGAAATAACATAAAGGAAAAAAACTAGTTGAAAAATTGTGAAGGGAAGGTCTATTTATAGGCCTTGTCTTTGGTTGGTGAGTGGGCTTTCTCCCTTTCTTTTTGTCTTCTCGTCTTTTCTCGAAAAGTTGACGTTTTCGATTTCGATTCGGGATTTGTCGACGAATAAATTCAACTCGTCTTTTAATTTCTTCATTTAATATACTAGAGTTCTTCGACATATGTAAATCTTCCATCTTTGGTCCTTTTCTTCGATAAATCTTCAAATAGGCCCATTGACTTCAAATCTTTTGCATCTCTTGGAATATAGACTTCGTCTTTTCGTCTTTTTCTTCGATAAAACCCTTGCAATCCCATGTTTTCTTCAATATTTATTCGGTTGGCTCTGAAAACACAACAAACACACAAACCACGCATAATTCCAAACAAATGACATTAAATACGCGTTTTGGTCTTGTTTTAGCAAGAAATAAGTGGTAAAAGGATGGGTGTTTTCACACCTATCAGCGTCATTAGCCTTAGCATACTCTAAAAACACACTTGGAAGATCTTTTGTTTGAGTGTTTTGAAAACCTTGATTCGGATTTTGAAAATTACGGTTTTGATTTTGGTTTTGCAATTGACCACTATTCCCTTGATTCCCATTGTTGTAATTACCCTTGTTATAGTTCCTTTGGTTTCCTTGGTAACCACCTTGATTGTTGTTTCGATAGTTGTTAGCATTTTGATTGTTTTGATTAGGTGGAAAACCCGGTGGAGTCAATTGATTAGTGCGGGTAACTTGACCGTTTTGGTTGTAAGTTCCCATGGCCGCGAAGGCACTCGAAGTGTTACCACCGGAGGTAATGCACTCGGAGTAATCATGAGCTCCACCACAATACATGCAAGATTTCTCAACCGCATTAACCGTAGCGGGTGCAGAATTTTCACCAACTTTCAAATCTTTTAACAAAGCACCAATTCTATCGTACAACTTTTTTTTCCATATTAGACTCAATTTGTTTCACATCGATATTACGTGCTGACGAAGACGAAGCCATGTTAACACTCGGTGTGTTACGAGGGCTATAAACTTTAGACTTATTTTCAATGATCGTTAACGCCTCTCAGTCGTCTTACACAAAAATTCCCACTCGGGCGCGGCATTAAGATAATCACGCTCATGATCGTTCAATCCATTGTAAAACGTATCAACTTGATGAAGTTCGGAAAAACCATGGTGAAGAAATTCATGTAACATTTCTTTAAAACGATTCCAAGCCGTGAAAAACTTTCATTAGGTTCTTGTGAGAACTTTGAAATCTCGTTTTTCAAATGCGTAGTCTTAGAGGGCGAAAAAAATTTGTTGACAAATTTGGACACGAGATCCTTCCACGTCAATATAGAAATGGGTGGTTCTTTCTCGAGCCAAAATTTTGCGGGCCCCGCTAAGGAATATGGAAAAAGCATCATCTTAATCGCGTCGTGAGATACTTCCTTAAACTTGCTAGTCGCGGTAAGACAGTTGAAATTCCGAATGTGATTATGAGGGTTGTCCTTTTCGTCACAACGAAACTTGTTAGCTTGTAGCATGGACAATAAACCTATCTTAATCTCAAACTTCTCCGCAAGGATAGCGGGAATCACAATCACTTCTCCATAACCCTCGGTGGGTGCTTGAAGCAACTCTATCATAGTACGATTAGCTATGGAGACTTCTTGTGATACAACGGGTTTGACAATTGGAGGTTCTTCAACGATATGAGGACTTTGGGTTCCTTCCTTACGATTACGACGTTTACGTTGTGAGCGAGTTAGCATAAACGTAACGTAAAACGTGAGGTTGGGCAAAGAAGATTCTTTTTGGCATTTTTACATTTTCGAATTTTTTTGTGCTTTTGATTGTTTTTACTTTTTTTGGATTTTCTCGTGAATTACGTAGACCAAAATCTACAAAATCTCTCCTCGAATCAGACTCTTGATTAGAAAATCCTCAAAGAATGAAATCAATCACGTGAAGTGAAAGCCTTCGATGACTTGAAAACGTTGGTGGAACACCAAAACGTTTAGGAGGGTTCACTATTTTAAATCAAGAATATATATATATGATACGTAAATAATACTTTGGTTGGCAAACCCTTAATAGGCCTTCACTTTCTAAGTACGCACAAGCAAGCGGGGGAAACGAGGCGGCGTGAACCACTTAAGATCCTTTTCCCCTTAGGTCGTAAAATACAACCGCCTTATACCCACCTTATAGTTTGTACTTATCGAGATTAAGTTTCTTAAACGTATTTACCTATTTCGCCTTTTTTCTTTGTTTGAATTCGATACACTCAATAACGACTGGAACGCCCGCTAATGAGGTGCGATTTCTCGCGTATTTGGAGATATTTTGAATTTATTTGTGCTACGTAATACAATATAGTAATATTAATATTCAAAAAAAACGATAAAACCGATAATACGTGTGATTAGAGTGCTAATCACACAATACTATTTATAGATACTAATAAAAACCATATATTTCAAATTTGAACACGACACACCTCCCAGAAAGCGGCGCCGAAATGAAAGTAGTAAAAACACACGGTTTAGAAAAAACGCGTATATGTGGTCAGCATTAAATGCACATTTAGGAAAACGTAACACTTATGATCCTTTACGAGATCGTTCACCAAGGAAGATTAAAGTGTATGTCAAATTATGTTGTTTTTTATTAATATTGATGAGATGAAAAAGAAACAAAGAGAAATGACGAATTACGATTAATTTAAACTACGGCGAAAAATAACGTAAAACGTTAAAACGTGACGAATTTAAAATTTTTAATTAAAAATTAATTAAAAATCAAAAATAAATCTTAAATAATATAAATAAGAATAAAAATTCAATAAAAATATTTTAGAACTTATTATTAATTTAATATTTAATTTTAAATCCTAATTAAAGCTTTAAAATTAAATAAAATTAACACAAAGTCTAAAATATGGTTTTATCAAATAGAAATCTTACTTATATTATTTTATAACTAAAAAGTATTTTTCTAGATTTTTAACTAATTATTTCTATTTTAAATTGCTAAAAATAATTTATTATTAAACTAATCCTAAAAATAATAAAATAATGGAAAAAATAGAAAAACTTTTGGGAAAATTCTATTTTACTGTATGTTAACTAGGAAAAATAAAAGATGCTAAAAAAATGTGAAGTTAGCCTAATAAAACAAAAAAACATAATGTTGAAAGTGACATTTTATTGTTTAACACTAACGGTGGGAAATTTGAGAAGGACATTGGGAAATTTGGTTCCCACTGCTTGTTACAGTAACTGAAAACAGCCCTTTTTGGGCTTGATTCTTGGTTTCTATGAGAGCACAAGGCACACCTACAACCAGTGGGTTGTAGGGAGTCACATATAACACAAAAATACCAAACACAAACACAAACAACACCACAAATCACTAAAATTCATTAACTGTGGACAAAAGAGGGTCTACTAGTCATTGCACCTACAATAGACTTTAAAGGCAAATAATACAACCAAATGCTGGCCAAACCTCAATACCATATATTAGAGCTCTAGACCTATCCCTAAGCTAGATGTGGACCCAAATTTCAAGCCATAAACTCTAAAACAAGATCTAAATGCTTGCTGATGTACTATGTTACACATAAAATGGAAGTTGCTGGTCTTTTTGGCACTTAAGTGAAATTTAGACCAACCTAAGTTAATTTTAAAACATAAAAACCACAATTGAACCTAAGACACCCTTAAATCTATCCCTAGACTAACTTATTTCAAAGATTATCACACCAAAACACAAAAACAAACCTATAAAGGCCTACTGATAAGAAATGACTATTTTTACCAAAAGTATGCAATTATGTTCTATGTGTTTAACCAACTTCAGCTTCTACCTAAACCAACTATTTTAGAATGAAACAAAAAAATTTCAGCATAGGTGGTCAACTGAATGTTACCCTAAGCTTAATCAAACCACAAAGCCAAACACCCCTTAAATCTGATATTTGGTAAGATTTTCAAAGAAACTTGTTTTAAATCGAACCCAAACCACAAACAAACCAACTAGAACATTTACTAATGACAAGAAAACATAAATCAAAGGTTAAGACTACACAACTGAGCATGCAAGCATAAATTCACAAAAACCTAAAATGGACAGAACTTCAAAGAAGGAGAAGGGATTACCACTCTTGGGCTTTGTTCAAGCCCAAGAACACACCAAACAAACTCTAACTAGCTTTTCTGAGAGGGGGAGGGCTTATGTGTATAGCTTGCATGCAAGAAAGAAAGATGTAGCTTTGTTGATAAGGCCACAGCAACCCTAAAGCCAAGTAAAATGTGGATGTTGTCTTTGCTTATACCTGCTCAAACACAACAACCAACAAGAAGATTTCAAGTAACAAGTTCCAATGATCTTTCTACAGTGAGCATTAATGAACACCAACAGATCTTTGTCTTTCTATATATATTCTTTTACTTTCTTTTTATCTCTTTTCTTTTTCAAATTTCTCTAAACCTTACACTAACACTAAGATGGAACAATGGTCAAGTAGCACTTGCCTCACAAATGTATTCACCCACATTCAAGTACCTACTGTTACTTGATATAAACTCTATATCAGTTAACTATAGTCATACCCAAATCTGAATGACTACCCTTATGTGACTTTTATGATGCTTGACTAACCAAGAATTTTAACACAAACTCAACAACAACCTATCTTCTATTTGACCAGATTAAAACACCAATATTTCTAAACGAAAGGACTTTAAAATAGATTTTTATAAAACCACCAGCTTTTCTTATTATTAGAAAAAAGAATTATTTTTTATAAAACTAAAACTCAACACAGAAATAGAAAAGTATTGGAACTCGGAATCTTTGAAACCAAAACCAACTTTCATCACTAGAAAAGGAATTACAAAGGTTTAAAAAACTGAGACAGAAAGAAAATGAGAGACTAGGATGCCTTATATAACATGGCTTACAAAGTTCTAGAATGAAATCATAAAGTAAAACCCTAATTCTTTTATTCCGATACTGCCCTCCTTGTTTGAATTCTTTGCTTTGGTCAAATAAGATAACCCGTGATCTCTGCCAAGGCCATGTGGTGTTTCCAATTGTACAACTTCATCTAGTGTAGGACAAGAAACCATTTTAGTTCGTTTATCCTCCTGGCTAATTTTTGTTGTGTACTGAAAAGTCATGGTGCCGGGCACCCTCGTGGGAGGGTCCACAGTGGTGAGGGAAAACTTTTAAGCACGTGAAAGTGTTTAAAAAACACTTAATTAACCATCTGGAAAGATTAAATCAAACCCATTTGGTATGTGTTGATTTGGGATTAGGGTTTATATGGAAATAAGAACATGGTTTTGATTCGTACTGGGGGTTTATGAGGTGTTTACCGCCTAGTATATTGATTAAGAATTCGTTTAAAATAAATTATTAACTAATATATTAGGGATAGTAGATGTCTGAGGCTGGGAGTGGATGATGTGGTGGGAGAGGATTGGTGGGTAGTAGTGATGTGGCAACGGGTTTGGGCTAGTGGACTGGGCCGGATGGGTAAATGGGTGGGTTTTATTGGTAATGGGTTATGGTATTGGCAAAAAAGATCCCTCCTCTTTGTATTCTTTGGCAAATGAAGTTTAAAAAGCACCATTCTATTTCCCCTTTGATTTTACTTCGCACTACTTGTCATTTTTGGCACAACCAAGTTCTTAACATTTAAACAAGGACTCGTTTTGTAATTTAGACAATCTTCAAGGGCTATTGGTATATATTCTTGAAGCTTAAGGACCATTCATGTAATTTTGGAGATTTACAAGGGTCAAAAGTGACAAGTCTTCAATTCTTGAGGGACCAATCTTGAAAAATCTTCAAACTTCAATGACATTTCTTGGAAATTCAATATTCGGGTCCGGTTCATTGTGCGGCTTCATTTTTCGTGTTCGTTTTTGCTTGATTCTTTTGATCTTTTGTCTTTTTCTCGAAATCCGTACCTAAAATACACATTGAACAAACACAAGCATATATTTGGCACTTTTAATGATATTTTAACCGTTTTAAGCCCGTATTAGACGATGAGACTATGTATAATTGCAGTCTCACCATTTATTAATTTAATTAGTTTTAATACAAAAAAGTTGACACATTACACATGTTAAAAAGTTTGTAGGTTGATCAGTTTAATTTATTCAACTCGTATAATAGAATATAAATATTTTTTAGTTTAAGAAAAAAATCTTAAACAGATAGATCTGATTAATTTATTCCCAACTTCACTTTCAACTGTTTAATAAACAAGTTAGATGCTTCGATCAAACCTGACCCAAAATTTATTTAGTCTCAACCTATACTTACAAGTTCATGTTAAATTTGTACCAGAGTTAAAAACTGCCACCATATCTGATGGCATATAGCATGGATACGGCCCATTGAGCCTATAACCATACACCAAAACCTTGGGCCCAGACCCAAGTACACGAAAGCCCACCGATGGTGGCATAAAACCCGAACGAATCCGCTTCCAGCAAGCGGAGCCGCTCACAACGCCGTACGCGCGCTCCCAATGAAGCACGTCCGAGAACCCTGCGGACTAAATCCCAGAGAATCAATCCGCAGGTCACGATTAGACCATAAACAGACGAATGGGCTTTTGGACCACAAAGGCCTACTCTCAAGTACCATCCGAGAAACAAGGAAAGGCCTAGTACTTTCTCTTATAAATAGT
Source organism: Glebionis coronaria (assembly GCA_025667525.1). Lineage (NCBI taxonomy): Eukaryota > Viridiplantae > Streptophyta > Magnoliopsida > Asterales > Asteraceae > Glebionis > Glebionis coronaria. The sequence goes on from CM046874.1 coordinate 422,823,661, forward strand.
ACCCACTTGCACTCCAAACGAGGTATGATAATCTCACTCATCTTTACACACATATATATCTCGGACAATATGAATACTTACTCTCACGCTGTTGTCTAATCGTGGGGTCCGTCCCTACGGTAAGTGCTAACAGTTTTATTCTACGTGTGCAGGAATTCGTCAATCACATCTCTTGATAGTACAAGATCCTTTTATAATACAAGGCATCTAAGTACCTCCCGACGAGTACTTAGATCTACTTTTGACCCCGACAGATCACTGTACTAACAAGTGGTGCCATCCATGGGATCCGGTTCACAACTGCGTTCCATAAAAAAACTCATTTCACAACGGGCGAACAGGCAAGAGACCCCCCAACACTTGCTACGCCCGTCGTGCGAAATACATGTGTTGAGAAAACAAAAAAAGGTGCAGAACACCCTGAATTGAAAGCATTGGACGCCATCATCAGGGATTTCTGTGATAAACACTTCGACCATTTGTTACCCGAAATAGACAAAACGTTTCAAGAAGAAGAACAATGTAAGAAAAAGATGTAATTTGTGAAAGCACGCCCTACATACGGGGAAAGCTCCAAGAGGAGCCAGAAGGGAAACGAGCTCTTCGACTACTTAGAGTCCGTCACCCCACGACCTAATAAAGTTAGGGAGAATGAGAGGCAGGCATCCTCGGATAGAAGGGAAAGCCACGGGCAATGCCGAGATACTACTTCACGAACCCGATACGGTTCTACCGTCCGGAGAAATCGTAATGATGTAGAGGCACTCACCAGGCTAAGACCGCAGGACGAAAGAGTATTTGACAGACTAAAGAAAAAAGATCACAAGAAGAGAAGTCCTATTACCAGACGAAACCGAAACGACGAGGAAACGTCTAAAAATTAATCAGAGATAGATGAGAGCGACAAAAAATAGAATTTCAAAGAAGGCGAAATCTACAGAAAGTAGTGATGACCTGTCCCGTCCTTGGCTATGTGAAGACGTTGACCCATTCACACCCCGCATCCAGAATTTCGACTTCCCAAAGAAAATAAGAATGCCAAGTCAAGTCAAGACGTATGATGGATCGAGAGATCCAGAAGATCATGTCAAAATCTTTCATGCATCAGCCAAAGTAGAAAAATGGCCCATGCCCACGTGGTGCCACATGTTCAATTCTACATTGATCAGCAACGCTCGAGTGTGGTTCGATGACTTCCCAGCAGAAACAATCGACGGCTATGACGACTTAAAAGCATCATTCTTAGCCAACTATCTCCAAGAAAAGAAGTGCATCAAAGACCCCCTGGAAATCCACCACATTAAACAAAAAGATGGAGAATCCATAGAGGATTTCATGAAACGATTCTAGATCGAAGTCCCCCACGTTAAAGCAGCTCCGGAATGCATGAAAATATCAGAATTCATGCATGGTATCACACATTCAGGCGTAATCAAACGTTTACATGACAATATACCTAGGACAATGGATGAGGCAATGAGGGAAACCGTAGCCTTTCTCAGGGGAGAGGTTGCGGTCGCTCACCAGTCCAGAAAAAAGCAGCACCCACAAGGAAGAATAATGGGAATAGAAAGGCCCACTTGGACAGAAGATCCGACTTCTGAAACAACCAAAGATTAGAAAGAGGAAGGACAGGTCCACTTTCTCAAAAACACCAAAGGAAATCTTAACTCTTGAAAGGGTAAAGTTCAAATCACCACCCCCAATGACCACCCCATCGGACAAGAGAGACCCAAACAAATACTGCGAGCATCATGGAGATATCAGGCACAACACAGACAAATTCCAGCACTTAAAAAGGCAACATGATGAGTTAGCCAGAAACGGAAAGCTGACAAATGGATTAAGGAAGTCAGAAATAGCAACGGAAAAGACCAACAAAAAGTGGTAAAAAATCTGAGACACAAGCAAGAGACAAAGCTCCGACAATCCTTATGATCCACTCCTGGCAGAGAACCACGAAAAGAAAAGTATTAAAAAATTTCACCCAAAAATTTGAGATATCCTTCCCACCATTAAACCGAGCAGAGGTTGAGGAAAGTCCCATAGTTATCGAAGTCGAGATAAGAGACCATCATATAAACAGAGTATATGTGGACCGAGGATCAGCTTTTGAAATCATGTACGAGCACTATTTTCAACGACTACATCTAAGAATTAGAGAAACAATGACTCCAGCCACAACCTCCCTGATAGGTATTAATGGCGAAGCCACATGTTCGCTGGGGCGGATAAAGTTGAAAGTACTCATAGGAGACAAAGTACATAAGGCATAGACATAAATGAGTTTTATGGTCGTACAATCACATTCGTTATATAATGTCATCCTCGAAAGACCCGACATCCGCCAATTAAAAGGAGTATCGTCAACAGCACACGGAATGATAAAACTTCCTATATTAGGAGGAGTACTCACACTCCACAGTGGAACAACTCACGAGATGATTAAACTTCCTATAAAAGCAGTAGAACCCATGCTCCACGTTGAGACAAACGCACAGCAAGAATGCATAATAACAAATGAACAACGCAAAGAACCGCGGGTAACCACGGGCAAAAAAGCAAAGGACCTAAAAGCCATAGCCACATGGGAATTCAAAGATACAAGAGCTTCCCAAAGGTGTACTGAAAAGCATAATACAAAGATCAAAGATAAACTGCCAAATCAAAAAAGGAGAAACCTGACAAACACTACAAAGAACGTAGAAGAGAATAACTCAGAGGCCCGAAAGAGATACCCGACAATAAAATGAGGAAGAAGACACAAGTCCTTAAAAAAAGGCATACCCAACAATGAAGAGATGGCAAGGATAATGAGAGCCGGAACACAGAAATAAGTCATAGGTCCAACTGGGCTAACCAATCGACAATTGCACATAGGCTCCGCAAGCCTCATTACAGAATGCCACCAAGGCTGCCACTCACTTCAGAAGAAAGATTGGCAAGAAGAACCCCACACAGATATTCAATCAAAATCCCCGCAAATACCAAAAATAAATACCACCAGATAAGGGGCACAAAAGTAGGAAAGAGGTCGCTTAACACAAGCCAAGATATTCCTAGCAACACAAAAATACCAAGAAAAAATAATACCATGCTGACACCCATACGCCAAATAAACAAATACCTATAGGGGCGGAAACGCCAAAATAATAAACCTAACCCAAGAAAATACATAGCCGGAGTCGAACAAGAAGAATTCCCGAGTATCATACTCACAACGAAAAGAAAAATGACAGAACCAGGAAAAACGAACGGGGTAGCTGAATCAACCCCCACTCAAAGCCTCAAGAACACCCAAAAACTATGCTAAAATCTACTCAACTCGAGCAAATCTATGTCAAAATCAATAGAAAATCGTTGAAACTCTTCAAAAATAGAGAAAACAGAAAAGAAAATAGAAAAGAAAACAATCTCCTATGAAGAAAAGAAACGAGCAGAGTGTTCAAAAGAACCAAAACACAAGAAGCAAAGCTAGCAAGACTAATAGTTCTGATCCCGAAGAAATAACTTACCTTGTTCCTATCTTCCTTGAAAGAAGATAGTAACGCAGCATCACCGGAAGACAAAAAAACCCAAAGGAACACCAAACTACTTTGTTGATTGGGAACTCCAAGAGTCAAAGAAAAATACGACAACGGAAAAAGTATTAATGATAAACATAGTCAAAGGGGCTAAAACGTCAAAAACATATTCCCAAAAACACACGAAAACGGCAATCAATAACCAACCAGTCAAACAGAAATCGCCAAATTGAGAATCCAAAGAAGGGACACAAAAATGGAATACCACCCCCAAACATACACAACATTTACTACAAACCCCAGACAGCTATCAGGGAGCAATTGTCAATAGACTTTTTGTCATAAAAGACAAGGGTAGGGATGCCCCACGTAGGCAGATCACCATACATAAATGACTCTCAAAAGGAAGAATAACCACAAATCCAAGAGGGATAAAACCCAAACAGGATTTAAACCTTAAATCTCAAGCATCAAGCAAAAAACAAATGATCTCAGCAAAAAATCTCAGTAAAACCGTCCGCATCTCGCAAAATCAGCACCAACAGGGAAGGTCGTGGAGCACTATAAATGGAAACCAAATTGCAGGCTTTCCGAACACGGAAGTCGGGCTTTCAAAAAAAGAAAAAAGGAAAACAATCCAAAAATAAAATAAAAAGGCAAACTAGAGAAAAATCTGGAACAAACGGCAAGAAGAAAGAAAAGCAACAAAAGACGGAACATGCAAGCTAAGGCAAAAGGAAAAGCAACAAACAGGATAAAGCATACAACATCTTTAACTTGCCTAAAGATGTGCTACATCTAGACCTACTTCTATAGAAAATCCTAAGTAAGTGTAAGCCCTCTAATGTAAGCCACGGACGACTATCGACCAGCAGGCAGAGGCAACTTTATTCTTATTATCATGTACTTAGTTATTTATACATTTTCCAAAAAATTAATGAGATGTGGAGACTAGCTACCTCCAGACAAGTTTTTTTTCAAAAAAAACTTTACTTACATGACAAACTCACAAATGATAATCTGTGCGCACAATATTATCTCTGTGATAATAAATGAAAATTACACTAAGAACCCTAAGCGGTAAACTCAGAATAAAGTATGTAAGAGGCATTGCAAGCCCGGTATGGGAACTCTCCCAAAGAAAAGCCTATCAACATAACAACAGATAGCATAAAAGTCAGACCCGCCAAGAAGTGTGCAGATAAGGAAATATCTTAAAAAGAAAGCTACACCCACTAAGGAGTGTGCAAAAAGAACAGGGACATTCCCAAAAAAAGCCACACCCACTAAGCAGTGTGAAAAAACAAAAGATCTCCTAAACAAAGCCACACTCATTAAAACAGTGTATAAGGGGACCAAGAGGGGCCATCATAGGCTACAAATACAAATGTCTTAGATATAAATCACAACGTGCACAAAGTAAAAAGTAGCTACAAGGAAAAGACTAAGAAAAGTTCAACAAACAGCAGTAGTGACAACAGTCCTAAAAACAAAAGGACCAACATCCACAAAGAAAACAAAAGAAGCAGCGGCATCCAGAACACTGAAGGAAGTAAAACTGGCGGAACCAGACAACACATTGTAATCCGAAAAATTCAAGGAAGAAGTGGTAGCCGCAACACCTCCAAAATCCGAGGAATTAGCTTCCCCGGATACACTACCTATACCAGAGAAAAATGGCAAAGACTCAAGCAAAGGGACCCCCATAGCACCACTAGAGGGAGAATTGGTAGCATGATCTAACAACCTAACACTGATCTCTCCCAACAAAACAGCAGGGGAAACCTCTCGACCAATGCCCTGTGAACTAGTGGAGGCGCCATCATGGATAGGATGGACAAGCCGAAAAGTAGAAAGAGGCAAGGTACCACCACCTTGAGCCAGATTCTCAGACTATACATCGGCCATCAACCGATCAACATGATCCCCTTTTCGAGACTCCAATAAATCCAAGAAAGGAAACTCCAAGGAAGTAAACACATGCACTGCATTCACAAACTTGAGCTCAGCCTCTGGATCAAAAGCAGCTACTTGAGCCAACGACCTTACTTCTGGGCACAAGTCATAAAAATACCGAAGGATTCTCTATACCACTCTCCAAACCCCTCTAAATACCCAAATTCTGGGCACAAGTCATAAAAAGACCGAAGGATTCTCTATAAACATTAGACTTGCGATACAACTCTATAACCAAACAGAGACCAGAACCCATGATCCATCGCTGGGCCGCAGCAGTAGTCAGAAACCGAGGTAACACCTCTTTATCAAGAAAAGGGTGAAGAGTGCCTAACTTAGACACAGCAGACTCTTTGCTAGAAAGCTGATCAGCTAACCCACCACACACACCCTCAAGCTCCAAAATCCGAGCCTTAAAACCATCGATAGACCTGGAAAGAGAGTTAACCTGACTTACCAGAGCTTCATTTTTCAGCGTCCCTAGCCAACAAAGAAGCCTTTGCATGCTCCAGAGAAGAGACTTGACTATGAAGCTCCGCAACAATAGCATTTTCCTTCTCAAGATAAGCCACTCTAGCCCTCAAAAACCGAATCTCAACATCTTTCTAAAATAAATTGAGGAGCACCGGCACGCTAAGAGCGCAACCCATGGACCTCCCTCAAACATCCCTCAAAACGAGTCCTAAGCTCAGAACCTAGGCCCACTTGACGAGCAGAACCAACATTGAATTTAGCAAATAATTGCTCCAAGTCCATATCATGCATCTAAATAAGAAACCCCGGAGGGGGTAACATGGTCAACCAAACTCTGGCAAACATCAGGATCGTCCAACGTAGAACCATTAGTCACGGACCAAGGGGGGATATAATGTTGATCCCAAACTTAGATCGATTTAGCTTTATGTATACGAGATTAAATCAAGTAATACACTTAGAGAAACCTTTTTATATGTTTATGATAAACTAAGTGTTATGCGGAATTAACACTTAAACAAGAACACACAAGATATAAACAAACTTTCACTTTGATTAATGATATCAAACGTGCTTACAATGAAAGTAGTTTACGAATGAAAACTTATATGAAACATTAACCTAAAGGTCTTCTTTTATAGACATAAGAAGCCTTATACAATAATCTACGTATCAGCTATTCTAGGTAAAGATAAATATAGAAAATACATTGTTGTTCTTGTCTTTACTAGAAGTAATCTAGAATACAATAAACGCGTAGAGTATATCTTCCCATTAGTGCTTGTCTTCAATGTATCAACGCTTGACTTTGTCTTGTCAACGCTTAAGCTGTCAGCGTTTGTTTTGCTCCTGTCAACGCTTGTTTTACTCATGTCAGCGCTCAAGTGAACTGGCCTTAATTTATTCCCAACAATCCTCCCCTAAACTTGATATCCACTCTTATGATCAAGTTTCTGAATAAGCATTAAGGACTAGGAGGAATCTTACAAACCTTCTCATATTGGTAATAAATAAATCTGATCAAGTCTTTTGCCACGTCACTTGAATAATCAATTTCCAGCTGAGTGTTCTACATCTTCTCCAAGATATCCTTGGATATGAAATACTGACCATCCACAAGTAGATACTCAGCAAACTTTGTAGAAGTCAAATGATAAACACCAGCAGCTGAATATAATCTCCATTGACGACCACTGAGGTCATCTTCAAGAACCTTCCAAATAGCAGGATCCTTATCTTTGGTCCAAACATTCTCTTGAATGTGGACCACAGTTTTATTCCATTAGCTGAAGTTGGTGCTTCAGCCTCATACTTGGTCTCTAGCAACCTCCATAGGTCTACCAAGTCTTCTCTATCACAACTTGCAAACAAAGATATGAGAGTGGTAAAAGTGTGCACCTCTTTTCCATACCTGCCAATCTTCCAAAATCCACATTCATCTTCTTCATAGCTCACAATTGGATTCCTGGAATCTAGTGGTAACACTGGTACCATATCTGAAGCTTCTAATGGTGAGAGCTTGAGGCTCTTTCTTATGACTGTTTCACTTGGATATAATGGATCCATATCTTTGGGAAACTCAAGAGGAACTCCCTTTTTCAATGGTCTGGGAACAAACATTGCCTTCTTGAGCTCCATTTCCTCTGCAAGTTCTTCTTTTCTTTCATCAGAAAGAAGTCTTAGAGTGTTTGCTTCCTGCACTCTAACCCAGATGGGATAAGCTTTGCATTCCAACTCATAAAATGTCAATGCCTTCAATTTCTGATAAGTCCAACCTACTCCATGACATCTGAGTAACATGCAGTATAGCACCCTTCTATCCCTTTTCAATTCTGATAGAATATTGCTTGCCTTGTGTTTCAAAATAACCTGGCAATCTTTTTGTACTCTGAGGAGAATCTCCAAACCCCATATCTGATCTGAAATGGTCAAGTGTGGATTCTCCATACATCTTTCTTCCCAAGCATGATACATTTGAACCACCTTTGGCATATCAAAGTCAACCTGCAATTTCAACTCTCTCAATTTCTCCTTGGCCAACTCATCTCCATACTCAAGTCTTTCTGGCTGTTCTATGATCATAACACTTGAGTCTGAGCTAGCTTCATCACTTCCTTCTTTCTCTTCTGAAGTGACAACAAATGGTGACTCTTTCACCTCCTTTCTATCTTGTTCCATGATTTGTGCAGCCAACCTTCTATCAAACTCAATTTGAGCTGCATTCTTTGGAACAACCTCTTCTACCATAATACCCTTACCCTTATCTAATGGATCAATTGTTGGTAAGGTAGATGGTGATACCTGTGAAGAAACCTCCTTGATAATGGATGATGACTGGGATACATCACCCTCATGTGCAGGTCTGTCAACGTCCAATTTTGCTGTATCAGCACCCAAAATACTCATGTCAGCGTTCAACTTCTCCTTGTCAACGCCCAAAGTTCCTACCTCAGCGCCTTTTGCAATTTCCTCCAACATGGCTGCAAATGATAAATTTAAGTTTGTAGGAGAAACTAAGGACGTATCAAAACCTGTCTGTTTCTTCAAACTTGTAAGGGCCTCAGCAACATCCAAAGATTGACCATAATGGCTGCCCTTATCACTCACATTTATTTGATCTTCCTCCCCTTTGGAAGATTCCTCCATCCCTCTCCTTGCACTAGCAGTCTCCAAAATAACAATCCTCTCCCTCAATTGCTTGAGTTCAAGGCCTTGTGTACTGACAACTTGTACCAAGTCTGCATTTTGCTTTTGCAAGCTCATGCAGACTGCCGTCAATTCCATTAGGGTCATTGGTTCCAATCTGCCCTCTTCTAAAATGGGTATTTGACCTCCCAAGTCAGATTAATTGGGCATGGATGAGGACTTAATGATGGTGGGACTGCCTTGGCCAGCATCTAAGCCAGAACCAATAGTCCCAGCCTCATCCATATCACCAACCACACTTGTGGTGGTGGTTCTGCCTGCTACATGGCTAGGACCACCAGAGGAGAACACTCCAGTAGTCCTTTGGCGTTTTTGTAACCTATATTGTGGGGGTGTAGAAGATGATGTGGATTGGGAGGATGTGGGTTGGTTAAGGGGTGTTTGGGTCTGTGAAGGTTGTGTGTCAACGTTGGAAATAGGCACATCAACGCCAACATTTAACTTGTCAGCGTCGAAGGGTTCTTGATCAATTTGCATATGTTCAGGTGAAGGTAATGGTTCAGGTATTGGGTCAATTTGGGGTTGGGGGTCTGGTTGGGGTTGTGCTGCTGTAATGACAGCAAGCATAGCTTGGGTTAAGGGTAGGTCACGATGTGGGGGTGAGTTCATCTTCATAAAAATTGCTTTCTTTTGCACAGGGATCTCATAAAAGTCATTATGATCCCTTGTGCAGTATCCTTGAACATCAAAAACCATTTGTAAAAATCGGGGATAAGCTAAAGTCATTTTGTTCCCCTTATTTTTACACATGCCCTCAAAAATCATTTTAGAATAATTAAATTTTTGCCAAGTTGCAATACACACAATAGCACTCGCAATAGATCTATTGATCTCATTGTGTGCAGTGCATTTGGGACTCAAACATTGTAGGAGGACATGTATGAGGTACTTCCAGGCTGGGGGAAACTCCTGTTTATGATATTTATTTAAAGTTCCTTCATCAGGAAAAGGATAACCCAAAGCCCTTAGTCCTTGTTCTATTTCACTAATGGGAAGGGTGGTGATACCATCAGCATCATCAAGATGCAAGGCTTGGCGTACCAAAACCTCAGTAACCACCCAAGGTCTCCCATGAACAATAGAAGTTAATGTAGTCACTCTATTAACTGTTGAGGAACTAACAGTGTTCCAAAACTGTTTAATATGTGTGACCGGAATGAATGGTGCATGAGAAAGAGCATACCTAAGAGGAGATGCATTCAAATACGCCACTATTTGTGTGTATTGGGGAAACAGAGCATCATCAGCTTCAAGATACGCGATCATGTTGTGTTGGCTTCTGAACCCCAATTCCAATTCTGATGGTTTAAACTTTGGTGCCATTGTTGAAAGCTATTAAAATGATTGATGAAGATGAAGTTGATAAGAGAAAATTGTGTTAGACAAGAATAATAGGTACCCTGTTTAAAAATAGGAGCCAAATTTATAGGAGAATAAAATGCATTTGATTGGCCCAAAAAGAGGCAAGTATTTTCAAAATACAATCATGAGAATATTGAAAAAGAATAATTTTATCTCATGCATTAAATGAAGTTTATCAGCTCCCAAAATTACGGCCTAAAAATATGTCAAAAAGTAACAACTGGGTAGGACCCATTGAGTGTCAACGGTCAAAAATAACCTATCAACGCCCAACGGCTATATTCTTGTCAACGTTTGCCTATAACCATGTCAGCATCTAAATTGGTCACAACAACGCTTGGAAAAATACTTGTCAGCGTCCAAAAACAAAAATGTTTAAAAAATGAAAAATGACCTTAACAAAGTAATTTATCCTAGAGAAGATAACCAAAAAGCTGATAATTATTGTAGGGCGGCAAGCACTGTCCAGTTATGCACACTTGCTTATGCAAGATAGACATAACAGTCCTCTAGTGTCCCTTGCTAACCAAAACTCTTAACAACTAAGTTACCTTATAAAATTCCTTGTTACTCCCAGGTAAATCCCATAACAAAATTATTCCCAAGTCTCCCAACAGACCACAACCAATTCTAGGCCAAAAATGTCTTGGCAGCATGCATAGTATATCAACTTTGCATGCTATAGTGCCTCATGATTTAGTAAAACTAACTCATACTCACCTGTGGACACAATCTAGAATTGTGATAAGAGTATCATATGGATACCCAAACATCCTAAAGGTTCCTAAAACCTCCCCTTAAACAATGATACATAAGTTGCTAAAAACATGCATGAACATAAAAATTTATGTCAAGATAGGAATTAAAAATTCCAACCATCATCCATAAACAAAAACTTGTCCAAATGCTTCTCCAATGATCCATACACAACTCTATATCCAATTGTATACTGCTAACACCACCTGCACATTTAGATTGAAAACCACAAAACTAACATTGTTGCTGACAACGCCCCGATAACACATAACAGCGTTGAGGTAAGCTTTGTCAGTGTTAGACAATTATATTGCTGACAACGTCACAAAAACACTTATCAGCGTTCAAGCAACCTTTGTCAGTGTTAGAAAAAGATAGTGGAAAATCTAAATTATCAATAAGACCAATAACAATGCATCATCCTGTACAAACTTTTACAAAAAGACTCTAAAACACATATTATGTGAGATTGATCATTCCAATACTTGTTACCAAGTATTGAAACCTCCCAGCATCAAAAGGTTTAGTTAGTAAATCTGACACATTTTCCTCAGTGTCAACCCTATCTGGTTGTATTAAACCCTTTTCAAAACAATCTCTTATAAAATGGTGTCTAATTTCTATGTGTTTAGTTTTAGAATAATGTACAGGATTCTTAATGATGCATAAAGTGCTGTTATTGTCAACAAATATCTTGGTATGCATGAAATTATACCCATAGTCCAACAGCTGGTTCTGAATCCACAAAACTTGTCCACAACAAGCAGCTGCAGCCACGTACTCAGCTTCAGTTGTAGAATTAGCCACCACTGTTTGTTTCTTGCAATGCCAAGATATCAACCTGCTCCCAAGAAACTGACATCCACCAGTTGTGGATTTCCTATCAAATTTATCACCTCCATAGTCACTATCTGAATATGCAATCAGCTCCAATGGTGAATCCTTTGGGTACCACAAACCAAGACTAGGATAGCATCTTAGGTACCTAAAGATCCTCTTCACAGCATAAAGGTGACATTCTTTGGGAGTCACTTGATGGCGTGCACAAGCACACACAGCAAACATGATGTCAAGTCTGGAGGCTGTAAGATACATCAAGGATCCAATCATAGATCTATTGTGCCTGACATCAACATCTTTCCCATCTCCAATCTTTCCCCAAGGGTGTTCTCTATCCATAGGAGTAGTAGCCCTCTTTTCATGTGGAGAAAAGCCAAACTTCTTCAAGATCTCAGCCATATATTTATCCTGGGAGATGAAGATACCATCTTCTTTCTGCTGAACTTGTAAACCAAGAAAGAATTTCATCTCCCCCATAGCACTCATCTTGAATTTGTCTGTCATAAGCTTGGAGAAATCCTCACTCATCTTTGGATCAGTAGACCCAAAAATGATGTCATCAACATAGACCTGGACAAGCAACACATCCTTGCCTTTCTTCTTTGTAAATAGTGTCTGATCTATGGTGCCCCTCTTGAATCTATTGTCCACTAAGTAGGTAGACAAAGTACCATACCATGCTCTAGGGGCTTGATGAAGTCCATACATAGCCTTTTTGACTCTATACACCTTGTCTGGATTCTCTGGATCCTCAAATCAGGAGGTTGCATCACATATACCTCCTCAACAATAGTTCCATAGAGGAAGGCACTCTTGACATCCATTTGATAGACAGTGAAGCCCATGCAGGATGCATAGGCTAAAAAGATCCTTATAGCTTCAATCCGTGTAACTGGTGCAAAGAATTCCTCATAGTCTATCCCCTCCTCTTGTGTATATCCCTGAGCCACTAATCTTGCCTTGTTTCTGACCACAATTCATCTTTCATCTCTCTTGTTTCTTAGAACCCATCTTGTCCCTATAGGTCTGACATAACTGGGACAATCAACCAGCTCCCAAACATCCTGAATTGCAAATTGGTGAAGCTCATCCTGCATTGCTTCCACCCAACTTGGTTCTTTGAGAGCATCAAATATTTTCTTGGGTTCCTGTTGTGACAGAAAACAGGCAAACAAACATGCTTGCACAAGAGGGGTATCAACCTTCTTGTGAATATTGGCAATAAACCCACCAAGACCTTGATGAGATCTTCTAGTCTGAACTGGAGTCATAATATCACCAATGATTTGAGAAGTGGGGTCATTCTTCATATTGGAAGTGAGAACTCCTCCTTCAAAAAGTATGGTGTCCTCAGCTTCATTCTCCATGTTGCCAATATCATCTTCATCAGACTCTCTTTCATCAACATGAGGATGAACCTCTTCATATAGATTGGAAGGTTCACCTTGTTCAAAAATGGAAGAGAAAAGATGTGCAGAAGTGTTGTCAACGCCTGAACCTTGTTTGTCAGCGCTTGGGCTAACAACGCTTGAACTGTTGTTGTCAACGTCTGAGCCATCAACGTCTGAATTGGTCTTGTCAGCGCTAGATTTGCCTTTGTCAGCGCCTGAAGGACCATGCATGTTTGTATCTGGTGGTACTTGGAGACCACCATTATCTTTACCAACAGCAGCAGCAGCAAAAGCATCTGTCCAAATGGGAATTGTAACATATTCTTGGATAGGAGATGACTTCTCTGCTTGTGATCCAACCTTCTCATGAACCTGTGTACCTGAAACATCAACAACTTGTTCTTCCACAACATTTGAAGTTACCTTCACAATGTCTGGATTAGTGACAGGCATATAATTTAAAGTTCTAGATAAAGGTTCCAAATCAAACAACCAATTAGGACCACTTTCAGGATCACTAGGTTTATTTTCTAAAAACCTAACATGTACTCTTTCAAGTATACATTTTTCCTCTTTTAGATAAACCCTATATCCCTTGCTCTGCACTGAATACCCCATGAAGTATCCTTCATCACCTTTTGCACTAAATTTACCTAAGGCCTCACTAGTGTCTAAAACTACTACATGACAACCAAAAGGTCTGAGAAAACCAATATTAGGTTTTCTTCCCCAAAGTAACTCATAAGGTGTTTTGTTCTGAATTTTGTTAACCAATGCTCTATTTTGAACATAACAAGCTGTATTAACAGCCTCAGCCCAAAAGGCTATAGGAAAATGAGCATCAGCCAACATTGTTCTGGCTGCTTCAATTAGGGTTCTCTTTTTCCTCTCAGCAACCCCATTTTGCTGTGGGGTTCTGGCAACACTAAATTGCCTAGTAATTCCTTTCCTGGCACAGAAATCATCTAGCTTTTTATTCCTAAATTCACCACAATTATCACTCCTAAGCATTTTAACTTCATTGCCAGACTTCTTCTCAATCTGAGTGATTAAATCAATTAGAATATCAACTGTGTCACTCTTCATAGCTAGAAAGAATGTCCAGATAAACCTAGAAAAGTCATCTGTGATAACAAAGCAATATGACTTACCATTCAAACTTTCTATATTGGTTGGACCAAAGAGGTTCATATGAAGCAAATGAAGAGGTCTAGTACTAGAGTGCACCTGTTTGGACTTGAATGAGACCTTGTGTTGCTAGCCTTTAAGGCATGCAACACAAGAGTGGTCATTGTGGAAGGCCTTCTCAGGCAAACCATCAACCATGCCAAGTCTCACAAGCCTGTTTATATTCTTAAAATTTATGTGCCCTAGTCTCCTGTGCCACAAATTACTCTCATCTACTGAAGCTTTAGCATAAAAACAAGACATATTGTTATTCATTCTAATCCCATTCAGATTCACATTGTATATGTCTTTATGCCTAGGTGTTCTATATTCAATATATTTCTCATCAGGGATCTTATAATCCTTGCTTAACACCAAACATTCAGTATCAGTAAACAGAACTTTATTTTTGTTATCACAAACTTGTGATACACTAAAAAGATTGTAATCAAGTTCTTTTACCAAAAATACGTTTTCAAAACGCAAATTCTTGGTGAGAAGGGTTCCTTTGCCTGTGATAGTACCATATCCGCCTCCAAAGTAAACCTTATCACTATCTTTAATGGGAGTGAAGTTCATCAAATAGTCTTCCTTCCCCGTCATGTGCCTTGAGCATCCACTATCCCAATATCCATAATCATTGACCTGTTTTTGAATGCCCTGTACATAAAGAAAACAAATTAGTTTTCTTTGGGAACCCAAGCCTTAGAAGACTTGGATTCATCTGGTTGTTCAATAAGAACAGACTTAGTTCTCACAACAACCCCATTTTCATCCTTCTTAGGATGAAATACCCAGTTAACCCTAATAGGTTTTGTAATGACCTTTGAAATGTAATTAAATCTGTTGCAGGTCATTGAAATCCCATAATCATTAGGGTTTTGATCTTTCTTGGGTCTCCATGTCAAGCTTGAAGAAGCTTTAGACCCCTTTCCTTGTGGTTGCAAGTATTTAGGTCTGGTCACGTTTCTGTCAGCGTTGGAATTGGTCTTGTCAACGCTGAAATTACCCTTGTCAGCGTTGAACCTAGGGTTTGCTACAGAAACCCATTGCCTATTCGACCAGGTGTTTGTCTTTTGAAATGGTCTTTGTCCATGAGTGTTAGACCCTCTAGTGAAGAATGGGGCAGGTCTAACAACTTGTGGACTTTGCTCCACACAAGGTTTGGGTCTGATAACGTTTGACCTCCTAACAACGTTGACTTTGTTCCTGTCAGCGCTGAACTTGTTCCTGTCAGCGCTGACTTTGGAAGCGTTGACACACTTATATGCTAAGTGTGATAAGCTACCACAAGTGTAACAGGCTTTTCTAGACACAACCCTAGGTCTAGAAGAGAAGAAGCCTGTTCCATCATTGCTAACTTGGCTCTTAGGTGACCTATTATTCCTATACATCTCTGCATACTTAATGCTAGGTTTTCTAACAGTGTTTGAGCCTAGGTCAACAGCTTTAACAGTGAGTGGGTTTGTAACCTTAATGGGAGTTGACTCATTAGGACTTTCACATAGCAAGCCACCCTTAACAAATAATGTAGGGTTAGCTTTCTTCCATTCATTTAGGTCAGTCAACTTTTGTTGATACTCTTCAACTGGAGTGACAACTCTTGGTGGAGGAATGAATTCCTCCTCTTGGAGTTCTGGCAAACCAGTCCAAGATAAGTCCTTTTGTTGGACACCATAGAAGTCACCAACTGGTGGTGGAACCACAGAGTAGTCTTTCATCCCAATCCCAGTCATGTCCTTTGGATCCCTTTGTTTACCCACACATTCTCCTAGGGTTTGTGTTGCCTTATCAAATCTCTGGATTTTAAGGCCAACATTATCTTTGTTTTTAATGGCTTCATCTAATTTAGCAAGTAACTCACCATTAACCCTTTCCATAATGTTTCTAATATCCATACTAGCATTTAACTCATGTTTTAAGATATTTATTTTATATTTTAAGTCAAATTCCATTTTCTTGTATTCAGAAACTGTTTTCTCAGTTTGAGTGAGAGCTAGTTTGTAATTAGACAGTTTGCACTTTTCAGTACTCACATCACTTAATAATCTTAACACCTCTTTGTTAAGTTTCTCAGTGTTCAACCTACAACCTTTACTACAAAAAGCATCATTGTATACCTCATTATCAGATGAAGAGGAGGAGTGTGCCATGAGAGCATATTCAACATGCTCTTCTTCTTCAATTTCAGCAACCAAAGATTTATCCTCTTCCACATCCTTAGCCAGATAGCTCCAATCCCATCTCATACCATCAATTCCTTGAACTGCAACCATGGCTTTAGGATCCTGAGCTTTAACAAATTGACTTGAGGGTTTACCAGCATCAGATCTTCTAGGAGATCTGCATTCCCTCATGAAGTGCCCCATACGATGACAGTTGTAGCATTCAACTTTGGATTTATCAAATCCAGTTGTGTCTTTTGCATTGAAGGTCATCTTCTTCTTAAACCTTCTGTTCCACCTGTTTGCTCTTAAACTAGCAAGAGCCATGTTCCACTTAATGTCCATCTCTTCCAAATGCTCATCACTTATCTGCTCAAGGTCCTCATATGTAATCACTGAACCATTGGGCAAAGAAGCAATATAAGCACATACAGTATCCAAATCGAAACCAGCATGTTTAACTCTTGGGGAGTCACATTTGAATGTGTCAGCGTCTGAAAAGGAGACGTTGACAGGACTTGTTCCAGCGCTAACACATGATGATCCAGTAACTGGATGCATGTAAGAGTCCTTCTGATTGAATTGACCTTCACTATGAGAGAAGAAGGCCATGTTACTGTTGGTAGACTTGCTTCCATGCTCTAAAAGAGTTTCATCTTCCAACAGCCTTAGTTTATTTTAGATGTCATCAAACGTGGAACTTTTGTAAGTATTATTGGCAAGAATAGATCTTGCCTCAATCTTCCACGCCTCACCAAGACTTTTAAGAAAGGTAGCATTAACGTCAACATCACCAAGTTGTGTCCCCATGAAGGACAATTTGCTTGTAATGTCAAGCAATCTGCTTCTCACACTACTCAGCTTCTCATTGGGTTGAGCTTTGAAAACAGCATAATCATGCATGAGTTGTTTCTTCTTTTCTTCCCTGGTATCTGCATTGCCACCATATGCAACTTCAAGAGCTGCCCAAAGGTCTTTAGCAGAATCATAACCTCTGTATTTATGCTGGTTCTCTTGTCCCAAAGAGACTTTCAGAATATTTAGGGTTTTCATGTCAACCCTTTTCTTTGCTATGTCTTCAGCAGACACAGCTCTACCATCTTCAGGTTTTTCTTTCTTATCTTCTTCAGAACATCCAGCAACAGCTGATCTTTAAGAGATAGCATCAGCAATCTTTTGGGCTTTATCGAATGTGTTTCCATATTCAATGATCTCCCAGAGTGTGTAGTCATAGATCCCTAGATATTGCTCAAAGTTGAATTTCCACAATTCAAAGTTGGATGCATCAAGCATGGGAATCTTGATGTTTGGTAAAGGTGAGGAGGAGGAGGAGGTTATTTCAGACATGATGTTGTTAGGGTTTTTGAGAAAATTAGGGTTTTGGTATTTTTAGGGTTCTTGTGTTCTTTAAGATCAAAATTTCCTCAACAAGCTCTGATACCACTTGTTGATCCCAAACTTAGATCGATTTAGCTTTATGTATACGAAATTAGATCAAGTAATACACTTAGAGAAACCTTTGTATATGTTTATGATAATCTATGTGATATGCGGAATTAACACTTAAACAAGAACACACAAGATATAAACAAACTTTCACTTTGATTAATGATATCAAACTTGCTTACAATGAAAGTAGTTTACGAATGAAAACTTATATGAAACATTAACCTAAAGGTCTTCTTTTATAGACATAAGAAGCCTTGTACAATAATCTACCTATCAGCTATTCTAGGTAAAGATAAATATAGAAAATACATTGTTGTTCCTATCTTTACTAGAAGTAATCTAGATTACAATAAACGCATAGAGTATATCTTCCCATCAGTGCTTGTCTTCAATGTATCAACGCTTGACTTTGTCTTGTCAACGCTTAAGCTGTCAGCGTTTGTTTTGCTCCTGTCAACGCTTGTTTTACTCTTGTCAGCGCTCAAGTGAACTGGCCTTAATTTATTCCCAACATATAAACCTCAGTCGGAAAACCTTCAGAAAAGACTTCACCTTGGAAAAAATCATCCTCCAACATCTGATCCCGAACTTGTGAGGGACACCCCATCTCAAACCGGCTGCTTGACAATCCAGTATCGATAAATGGAACAGTGGATGTTGTCGCAATCGATGACAGAACGATAGGTGAATCAGAGATTACGGACACGGAAACAATAGGCACACCTGAAGTAGGCATGGAAACAACAACAGAGTCCATAGTTGGAGCACTGGAAAAAAAATCCTGAGAAAAAATAAAACACGAATGAATAACACTTGTACAGCAAGCCATAAAATCATTGCAATAAAGGCAAAACCCAAAGAACCTCGTGGCACGATTACGAATGCGAACCAAAGCAATCTACGGCTCCTCGTCATTATCATCATCATCATTATCAGGAACAATGGACAAGCTGAAAGAACCTGATACATATAAAGATCCAGAGAAAACAACATAAAGACAGTAAAAAGGTACAACCAACTTAATCATAGGAAAGGTAAAGCAACAACCACGAGAAACTTACCACCAAGGGGAGAGAGAGAGAAGTAGAGCTACCAATCCCCCTCAACCTCTTAGCAGAATTTGGCGTAGGATCAGGACTCCGAACACCCCTCCTCCAGGATCCAATCTGACTCAAAGAAACATCGCCGCTCAACCCACCAAGAACCATAGAACCAACAGGCGCCACAGAGGCAAGCAAAATAGCATCAGAGCTTCAAACACCGGAACTCATCACTGGTGCACTAACAATAGCCACACTAACCCTACGCACATCTTGCATAATAGGATCAACAAAGCCGGCTAAATGTTGTGTCCGCCCAACTGTAGCCTCAAGAAAAGGAAACTAACTCGGCAAAATAGGCCAACCTTCAATTCGTACCTTGTTGGGATCAGAACATGAGATAAACTCAAACAAAGACATATCTGAAGGAAAAAGAAAGTAAACACAATTAGCAAAAGAAACGTAAAAAAGAAACACAAAAAAACAAAGCAAAGGGAACCCACCCTCTCTTGAAGAATCAACGAAAGTAAGATAAATATCCCTTACAAAAGCGTAACGACGACTAATGCCAACCGCACACAAAATACCTTCGGATACTTCCGAAAAAGGACAGGGTGGTTTATGAAATAATTGGCCTCAGACGCCTTAAACTAATGAGATGAGGGAGCAGGATCCCTCGCAACCTCACACTAGACCGTGAGACATGAATCGTAAAAACAGAGGAATCCACAAAGAAAAACCGATTCATCCAATTTTTTACGGAACAAGTTCCCAGGAATAACAAACAGGCCCAGAAGCATACCGTTTACTAAAAGACATCCAACCATTACTGTACGAGTTTACATAGAAAACACGAAACAAGCCAACGGAAGGCTCGATATTGATAGTGCGGCAACACGCCTCAAAATGAAATATCTTAATAGCAGTTGTGAAAGGTTTATACTAAAATAGCTAAGAACCTCAACGAATAAAGTGGAAAAAGGAAGACGATAGCACGCCCAATCAAAAACAGGGCATAAACCTCGACTTGCCCAGGCGGAGCATCATGAATACTGCCATTCGGGCTAGCCAAAATGGGATGGACACAAGAAGGGGTGTAATGCTCTCTATAGAAACTATTAACGCATCCTGAGTCAAAACATACCTACAAGAAGTAATGAAAACCATCTCGGAAAGAAAGCAAGGTAAGGATAAAACCAAAACCTGTCGGTAAAGAACTGAAGAAGGAATAATGCCAGAAGATCAAAAGAAAGAAGTAAAAAAGAGAGAAAAGTAAAAAACGATGAAAACCATATTTATACAAGCAGAAGAAAAACGGTTGCATTACATGATCACGACACGTGTAATCCACTAAAATAATAGACGATCAAAGATCAGGCTACCCAAGAGGGACAGAGACATGACATGTACAACGTATCAGACAAACATAATAGTTAGCAATAAAAAAGGTGAGGTAGCGGCCCAAGAAAGAAAGAGTGCCACGCCCCTTGAGAAAATGAAACAATAATTACGGATACAAGCCCCAAGAACGAAGTCGAAAAGTTTAGCAGTCTATTCGTAGTTCGCAAGAGCTACTGGACTGGGGGGACTTGATGGCGTTTAGCATGGAAACGGCCCATTGGGCCTAAAACCATACACCAAAACCTTGGGCTTAGACCCAAGTACACTATAGAATATTGGTAATATTAGATCTAGAGTGAGGTTGATGGTTTCGAGAGAGAGAAAGAAGAGAGAAATATATGTTTTATTAAGTAAAAATGTAACCAACCAACACCCTCTTCATCAAAGAAGAGGGTTTATATACCCAAGTCCATAGTGGACTTGGGCCTCCAGCCATGGACAAGCCCATGGGTCGGGTTAGATAATAAATGTATTACAGTAATTCAACTACGAGGTAACAACGTTAATAATATTTTTGGAGTGACCGATACTTCTAATATACATTAAAAACATATTTCCAACAATCTCCCTCTAAGGGAGGTCACTCCAAATTACAAAGTCCTACACCTAGCATACTATACTAGATCTTTGTTCTTTAGCTCGTAGTCTATTTTCTCTTTTCTTCTTTTCTTGTTCTTTGTTGTTGTGAATATGTGTTGACAATCGTTAAGCTTTGGCTTGGAGCATGTTCTTATGACCTTTGACTTGTTATGTGGTTAGAGATCATCTTCACGTGCGATTTTCGCCTTCTTGTGATGATTGACTCCTCGTGACTTCATGTCCCACACACTTATACTTTGTTGAATTCTTGAAAGCTTCAGAGTTTGATACAGCGGAAGACTTTAGATTTGAGCTTTCTTGAATTTGCTGAAATATTTGGTGCAGAAAGTATACGTATGTGAGGACGACTTCATCTGGTACACAGCAACGCCACCGTCTTCAAATGCCGCAAAATAAGTAGACACGAATAAAATGGATTTGACATTTCATTCTAATTCGGTAGCATTTTACCTCCGGTCGGTGAAGACCGTTAGACGATATTAGATATCGTACTTGTGACAGCTAGATTTAATTAAAAATCTCCTTGACAAGATTTCACGGGTAAACCCGTTCTCTTTATTCGACCGTCCAAAGGTGACTACAAACATAAAGAGTGAATCATTTGGATAAAATTACCCTTATGATTGAAGCCATCAATTCATGAACCTAGAACAAGTGAAATTCAATTAAGAGCTTCACCATCATTGCTTTCTAGTTGTCACGAGCTTGTAACTAAAAAAATCTTGCTTGTCACCTACCGCAGTGCTGTTTAATGTTGACACTGGAAGGATTTCCACTCATCACTGTGAGCACTAAAGAGTGTCACTCTGAGTGTTCTGGGGATCACTTAGATTTAGCGTAGAGGCCCTAGAACAAGTTTGAGTTCAATTAAGAGTCAAACCATTGCTTCGTTCCAGATATCACAAGATTGGTTCTTAAAGAACCGCACGTGTCACCTACCATGAGCTTGTTTGATGTTGGCTCAAGCAGGATTTCCATCTTCATTGTAATACTTTTGTATCACTCGGAATGTTCAGGAATATTACAAGAATATTGCGTAGGACTCATAAAATCTTTCTTACTTTTCACAGTGTGTGAAGAAGCAAGGAATATTTGGAAAGTGTCCTAATGATACTTTTGATGATCTCGTGGATCTAGACTGAATAGTGCGTTTTGATTTGCTGAGCGGAGGTTGGAGAGGATTGCCACTTTTTCAATATCAATTTATTCGGAGTTAATAAGCCGATAGATAATGTGTTGAACTCCGTGACATTAAAACAAATATCTTTTGAGAGATATATGAGTTAGCTGGGAGGGGTTGTGCTTTGCATCACTGGGTCCATGACGTCATATGATCAATGTCTTCAAGATGTGTTGACCCGGTTTCTGCCTAAGTTGTAAGGAGGGATTATTTCTTTACACTCTTTATCTTTACATTTCTTTTTCATTCTTCAACCCCTTCAATGCTTACCAATATGTCATCACTGGCACCTTGTTGTGATTGTTCCAGTGCTAGATTCAGTACTCGGTCGGCATTCTACTACATTCATAATCATTCCCCATCTTTCCTAAGGACTACTATTTCTAGCTATAGAATTGTCCTTGTGAACATTCCTTCGGTTCTGGAAGAATCATTGGACTTATACTTAATCCTAGCACCCTTTTGTCACCACAACCGTCATGAATTAAGTGTGTTTTTGGGTAAGTATTCGTCAAAAATGAAAATTCCTTGAAAATCACTTAAGGTACATGTGATATAAATATCAAATGTTTTTGTACCTTAGTGTTTTGGTTATCAAAAATGCTCCCCCTCAATATGTGCATAACACATATTAAGTTGGTTTTTTACAGTAAGTCCTATTAACCTTAGCTACATATATTTATAAATCTCCTTAATCCCATTTTCTCCCCTTATCCAAAATGTTAACCCTTTATATTTTAGATATCAATAGATTAACCGGTCTTGGGTTGAAAATGAAATTCCTTTTGACCAAAGAACATTTTAATGCTCCTCCTCAAATTAATGAGGGTAAGTTGTAGTGCTTAAGTACGATATATTTTGAAAGATTTAGAATCTCGTGAGGAAGCCTTGAAAAATATCATACTTTTACACTACACCATGCCACAAAAGCATATTCTTCACAAGTATGTACATATTCATGAATGATGTATAGAACTGACCTGAGAAAATCCGAACACCACGTCAAGTGGATCGGTCTAGTAGCTTGTGGTGAACTCCATACGGTCTGCCGCCAATAAATCATTCCAAACTACGTATCAACCGTCTTTCCCTTAGCTTCTCCTCGATCTTGTCGATCATGTATAGAGCACTTTACTTGAACCAGGGTTTCCATTCATAATCTGCCTCTGGAAGTGTACGTCCGGCATTGAGATGTAACAATTTATCGCGAACATGCTTGAGAGTCCCGTCACTGAATTTATGAAGTTCGGTGATTCGCATGTACTTCATGACGTTTTTGTCGTTCAGATAAAAGATGCCTAGAACCGATACTTTAGTGCCCATATATGGAAGTTTGTGACGATGCTCATGACGAAGAATTTTAGTGTGAGTGTAACACCCCACTTGGATAAGTGGACCGTTACGTGTATTTATGGCGTGTCATCAAAGCATAAGGTAAATGTCCTAAAACATTAACTGACCATAAAGGAAATACCGGAATCAAACATCGGCAATCCAAACATAGGCCCAAAACAAGAAAAGTAAAATACTGAAGGAAAGGACTAAACAATGTCCAAATAAGCAGAATAATGTAAGTACGTAAAGTAAGAAATCTGGATAGCTTCCATCCAAATGCACATGCTCTCAGAATCCTAAGAGCGTCCTGGTGTACGTGCCGTTAGAACATGAAAGGGAACTACGGCTGAGCATAACGCTCAGTGAACGGATATAAAGCATGATAAGGAATTACTGAAATGAAACAGATGATGAAATACTGGAGCTGTAAGTCTGATAAGTAAAGTTGCAGCGGAGATCTGTGTATAATTTGTAAAGTCTGATTTATAAATAATAAAGTTGAACTGTTATCTGTTAAATCTGAAAACATGCATTTACTGTATTTTAATTGCCAGAGCTTATATAGGTCATGTGCAGTAACAACGGTGCATGAATAACTGGAGGGGTGACCTCGTCATGCTGTAGAGGGGTGACCTCTAAATAACTGTAGAGGGGTGACCTCTAAATACTGTGTTAGGTGGAGGGATCAGCTCCAATGTGAAGGATGTAGAGCACACACCACATTCACCCTGATAACTTATAAACTGATAAGCCTAGGATGCATCCATACGCCCCACTAAACATACTGATAAAATGGCCAAACTGAACATGAGTGGGACGATGCAGGACATCACTCTCCTGCATGTGAGTCACGACACCGGTGCCTCTAATGCCGTGGTTACGGTACCCTCTGTAACTAGTACATAAACTGGTCGTGCTTGTATATAATGCTCAGGCAACTTATTTAGTTTTTAACATGATTACTGATAAGCTTAAACACATACGGGGGAAAACATTTGGCTGCAGACGAGGAATCATAATCATGCATAGAAAGGAAGTCCTTACTGAAAGGACGGAAAATCCGTACCTTAAAATCTAATCGACGCGTATCCCAAAACTCGATTCAATCTGTCTTCAAAAATCTACACCAAATTTTGGAACTATTATTATTTAATAATCAACTAGTTATTGTTCACAGTTTATGACAACATGTACCAAACTACATGTACCATACTTAAATCAATTTTAAGCATTTTTACTCTTATAATTATAAAAATAGTTTACTAAGTCGACTTGTTTATCTTATTATTACTTTCTGATCATGAACCAAATATTTGATATAAAATACATGCATGATAGGCTTAGTAACATTACGTTAAGTTCTTATATGCCTATTTATGCATGAACAAGTCGCCGGTACGGTTGCATATTTATTTATTCCTACCCTTTTTATTTATTACGTGATGTTTTATTACCGAATCTCGATGTCTTAAGAAATTCGAAGTATATGTTTCATTATGGGATGGACTAATAATAAAAAAAATAGTAAACAATTATCCTGCAGGACATGTACTTGCATTTACAAACATATTGGAAAGATTCATTTATAATCTCTTTTGGTTTAGACTGTTTTATAAAGCCTAAAAAAATGTATGCTTTGCACTTAGCTCTTATGATTATCAGGTTATAAAGTTCTTAAACGAAATAAGCTAAACGCGACTCTTTAACATCCAAAAAAAAATATCCATTCGTCATAATTAATACTAGTGATTATGTATATCAACGACCATGTTTACGTTTTCATTATCATGTGCTAGTGACTCGATCTAATTTATGGGATCACCAAGAAATAATTATGTTTTATATTCATTTTAGCGACATCAAGATCGAAATGAAAACAGAAATGTGATCTAAAATTTACCTCAAACGGATACTAAGATAAACACCTAAGACGAGTATGCACACCAAGTCACCATGAACGCAAGACAATTAGACCCAAACGCAAACCGATCGATCAAAACTCGAGCAGAGCCAAACTAGAACGAACATAGATTTGGCCTCTAAACTAGCGAACAATGAATCACAAACTAGCCATGACGACGAACTGAAAATCGACCCACCATAAGCAAAACTTAGGAAACTTTCTTGAGCTAAATCTTGTCCATGTCGCTTCGTACTTTTTATGATAGTCGAGTAATCATGTATAAGAAGTTGACAGTCTATAAAATGATCATTAGACGAGAGCTTAATGACATTCGGACGTTACTTTTGACTCATTAAATGCTCAAAACCACTTTCCATTTTGAAACATATAAACAGAAGTTATGGAAATAATATACAAAACAGCATGGAAAGTCAAGGAAATAATATACAATAAAAACGCTTTCTGCCTATAATCAAGGAATTAAGAAAACGGAAATTAAGTGTTTTGACCAGCATTCATTCAAACTCAAAACGTGTTTTCCTTTTGTTTGAAGATATGTCATTCTTTTATCATGTGTCATTTATGGATTAAACTTGTATTTACACATTATAAATGAATTAACAATATTATTATTATGCCAAGATCAAATGCTTATTATTTAAACTTTAAGTTATATTCAAAATAATTTATATAAAATGCAAACCAAATTTTTGGGTTTTACAATTCTTCCCCTCTAAAAAGGATAATTCGTCCTCGAATTAAGGATGTATAATGCCGGGGTTTACAATTCTCTATCTCTAAAAGGAAAATTCGACCTCGGTTTAAAGGTAAATTATGCTGGTGAAGTTATAAAAGTTGAAAGGACACATAGGCTGAAAAGACATATAAGCTGAAGGATAATTCATCCTCGAATTAGAACATAATGTTGCTGAAAAGGTATAAACATGACATGACTGAAGTGAAAATAGAACGTAACATGACTGCAAGAACTTAATTGAATTATTGAAGGAAAAGATGAGAGGTCCGAATGGACTTCTTCGTTCCAAGTGGCTTCCGGCTCGAAACGGTTCCTTCAAGGATCTTGACATAATGAACATTCTTGTTCTTAATGAACCTGTCCTGACGATGCTGAAAAGTTTCTGATTCCATACTTAAAATGGATTTTCTACATCTGATCGAATGAGTAAGCTATAACATGTATGATACATGAAACGATACATACAGTTAACCTGAAAATATAACTTTTATATCTCTGGGCAAGCTGCTGAAACATATAGGGACGAACTACGTGAACAATTGCGAACGTGCTACGTGAGCAATCGTGAACGTGGTTCATGATTATATGACCAACGCTGAGCATGGAATATATCATGAATGAGATACATGAAACATATTGTGAATGTGATACTAGAACATGTCATAAACGTATGCTGACTGAGGAGGGAATATCAAACGATACGGCCTGAGATGAGAAACGTCTACATGGTTAGGGAAAAGTTATGCTAAACCTGAGTCTGGTTTCTTAAGCTTCGTGTAACCGTATTCGGTAACAAGATGTGAAATTTGTTTCGCAAGATGGAACACGAACCTGAGCGTGAAAAATGTCTTGAATGTGAGCGTGAACTGAAATTCTGAGATTGCACAAAACATGGACTAAAACACATCATAATGTGAACGTGAGACGTAAGCGTGAAGGTGGACGTAAACATACACGTGATCGTGAACATGAATGTGAGCGTGATTCGCGAATGTGAATTTCTATCTGACATGATTGTTGACGGAATACTTTGAAACCGTACGATCTATTGCTGAATTTCCTGTAGATCTGTTACTGCGTAATCATTTCGGATGAAAGAAAACGTGTAGGCTGGGTGAACTGGTCGAAAATGACTTAGATAGTATCATACATCTTCTGAGTTTGTGGTAACTGATAACAATTTCCATAAAATCTCGTCTCTTTTCTGTTCAGAATTTCTGATGGTTGTAATAACTCACTAGCATGTCGGTGTTCTATCTTGAACCTACGGTATTCCAGGTATCTAGATATGAACATAGCTGCACCAGTTGTGTTATACTACTTCTACCAAAATTCTGTCTGGGGTTGTAGAGCATTCTGGTGGAATCTGGGTGAATAATCATGAAAGGATTATGAGTCTCGGTACATTAGATCTCTCCTAGCGTAGGATCTTATGGAGTACAACATTTTAATGTAGGCCCTCTCCTTTATGTGTAAGCTTAGTCATGGAAAGTTAATTGTGATAACTGTTAGCATCTTATGCGGTAGCAGTCAACTGAGTTCTGGAAAATTTTGTACTTCAGTCACAGACGTCAGTTTTGATCATCTGGTGATGGCCTTCACCTTCGCAGGATTTCTGAATTCTTTCTGCTGAAATATCGTGGCCCAGAGATGCCACCTTGTTCAACTGGAATTCACGTCTGGAAAGCTGCGTATATAATTTTCTTCTATCGGAGAATCTGCATGATCGTGAGAAGATGATTCTCGTGTTCTTCTCTCGAATTTAGTAGACCATAATGTTAACACTGAATATACTGATGGTTTTGTTGGAGAATTCATGGAAAATTTTATTCATCATATCCATAATATAGCTGAAGCATTTGGGAGCTTAGAAGTATAATTAAAATTTTAAGAGTGACCACAGCGTGTGCAAAAGCAGTCTTGCAAACATCGTGTTCTTACTCTCACCACTGATGGTAGCCTGATCGTGAATTATTCTGGAAAAATGTTTAAGGCATCGTAGCGGATCAGATAAACCTTCTATACGTGGAATGATCATCGCTTATGAATGGTGATCTTGTAAAAATTTTCAGTGATCGATACATAATCTCATGTTACCGGCCTTCTTCCTGATAGACAGAAACGGTGCACCTCCTGGTGGTGTACTAGGGCGAATAAAGTTTCGTTCTAGTAATTCTTGCAGCTAATCCTGCAACTCCTTTAACTCAGCTGAAGCCCTGTGATAAGGAGTTTTGAGAACAGGTTATGTCCTTAAACGAGCTTGATGTTAAATTTTGTCTTGTGGTTAGGAAGGAATTTCTGGAAAACCTTCTAGAATGACCTCTGGAAACTTTGGGATGGTCTGCTGATCATGAATTTAAAGAATTTCAGAAGTGGATTTATACTTGGTAGCTAAAAAGGTCTTCGTAGCTATGGACTGATAAGTCACACGCTTGTAAGATAGAAACAATTTGTACTGGTTTTTCTGGCAGGAATAAAATGAATAAGTTCAGGAGTTAGTAAGACGGATCTCGTCGTTAGCTGAAAAGAAAACTTTAATAATTATAGGTGATACTATGGAGTCTTTCTGGCTGGGAGGTAGGTAATACCTGATTTAAGATAAACCTGACATAGGAATACGTGAAGTAAACGTGACAACTTTCATTGAATGTGTTCGTTTGTAACCTCACCGAATGAATACTGCGTGTCTGACATGAATAATACACTAGTGGTGGTGACTGGATTTTAAATGGTCTGATTTATGTATGGCATGACAAAACGGGTATACCTCTTTGGAGGGTACCCTGAATTTCTGAGGATCTGGTTTAGAAACATGTGGAGTTATGAGTGCTGACTCGTATTTTGAGAAGATATTCGTATGATGTGTACCATGACTGGTGTCTTGATATGTCTTTCCCGAAATGATACTTGAGGCATGTGTCTTGACTGTTGTCTGGACATGACTTTAATGGGTGAGTCTGAATAATATTAAGAATTTTTGGTAAATCTTAGGGTTGGCGGACTGTTTAGACTGTTGACCTCTGTATTTCTGGTCACGTCCGTTCTGGAGTTCCGACGGTTACTAACTGATTAATTATAAGCATGGTGGTTGTCACTACTGCTTTGTCTGTCAATTAATGACGGTCATTATCATGACCGTGATTCATGTAACTATTCTGCTGAGTGGCCAGCTGGGTTCCGGTATCCACTCTTCTGAATGATAGGTTAGCTGAGTGAAGTGTGACATCAAACTGAGAAGGTAAAAGTATGGAATGGAATAGTAGTATCTGATGTCCTTATTCAGCCGAGTCTTCATAGTATATGCAGCATCAGTATCTTGAGAAATTTCCAAAGTATCAGCAGCATCAACATTTGTGAGGTCTTCAAGGTGTTAGCGGCATCAGCATCTGGCAAAATCTTCAATTCACGAGCAGCATCAGCATCTGGTAGAATATCAACAAGCGGAAATGCCTAAGGTGATTAAGGATCGATTAACGGTACACATGGAGTGAGGTACATGGGGTACATCCGAAATATTGTACATGAAGTACACGATGAATAATATACATGGAGCATATCTGAGACACTGTACGTGGAGTACTCATGAAATACTGTACATGGCACTAGAGGAAATTTTATGGGATGATCGATACTGGTGTCGCTTGTCTGACATGATCAAAGAAATAAATTGGTTTAAACGGTAGTAAACTGAACTGAAATGAGTAACATGACATCCTGGTAGTTCTTGCGTGGACTTAAAGCTGGTTGTATATAGTTTCAAGAATATGATTTAAACGAAATTTCAACAATGGTCAGCATGGCGAAATGCCTGATGAAGATCAAACATGATTTATTATGAAAACAAGAATTTACTGTAACTCTTCTGTATCTTAGCATGAAAACATCATCACCTTGCTGAAAACGAAATTCTCATAAGGAGACATGAACTTAATCAACATGAAAACGACATCCACTTGAGGGTATAAAACTTGACTGATACAAAGAACGTGGAAGGATAATCGACTGAGGTTTAACATCAACTGATGTGGATGGCTATGGTTCAATCCACAGAATTTATAGGAGAAAGCATGTGACTAAGTATGGGAGATTCTGGTTCGATCCATACTTTTTTTCTGAGAACTTTCATGTATAGAAATTTACGATCTGGGTCTAAATATGGTCGGCTGTAGTCCAATTCATATTTTTCAAGATTTTATGAAATGCCATGATATGACAAATGTGAACAACTATGGATCGGTTCACAAAACAACACTCGACTGAAAAGCATGAAATTTGACCTGAGAAATGGTGAACGCGTATGGGTAAACGCCTATGGTTCGGTTTACCAATACAAAATCTGAAAGGGTAAGGGTGTACGCTTATGGGTCGGTTCACCAAAACAAAATTCGCAGAAAAGCTCATGCAACTAAATACGGCCAGTCCTGTACCAACCTTTTACTTAGTCAAAAACATTAAGAAAACTGACTGATAAATGAAGAAAACTGACTGATAAATGCATGAGAAACATGAAAGATAACAAAGCCAAAATCTGGGAAGTTCCTGGTGACTACCCACTAGTCACAGGTCAAGTTTTAGAGCCTACAGGTCGAACCTATATCTCTGATACCATAATTGTAACACCCAACTTTTATAAGTGGACCGTTACGTGTATTTATGGCGTGTCATCAAAGCATAAGGTAAATGTCCTAAAACATTAACTTACCATAAAGGAAATACCGGAATCAAACATCGGCAATCTAAACATAAGCCCAAAACATGAAAAGTAAAATACTGAAGGAAAGGACTAAACAATGTCCAAATAAGCAGAATAATGTAAGTACATAAAGTAAGAAGTCTGGATAGCTTCCATCCAAATGCACATGCTCTCAGAATCCTAAGAGCGTCCTGGTGTACGTGCTGTTAGAACATGAAAGGGAACTACGGCTGAGCATAACGCTCAGTGAACGGATACAAAAGCATGATAAGGAATTACTAAAATGAAACAGATGATGAAATACTTGAGCTGTAAGTCTGATAAGTAAAGTTGCAGCGGAGATCTGTGTATAATCTGTAAAGTCTGATTTATAAATAATAAAGCTGAACTGTTATCTGTTAAATCTGAAAACATGCATTTACTGTATTTTAATTTCTAGAGCTTATATAGGTCATGTGTAGTAACAACGGTGCATGAATAACTGGAGGGGTGACCTCGTCATGCTGTAGAGGGGTGACCTCTAAATAACTGTAGAGGGGTGACCTCTAAATACTGTGCTGGGTGGAGGGATCAACTCCAATGTGAAGGATGTAGAGCACACACCACATTCACCCTGATAACTTGTAAACTGATAAGCCTAGGATGCATCCATACGCCCCACTAAACATACTGATAAAATGGCCAAACT
Organism: Glebionis coronaria; assembly: GCA_025667525.1. Lineage (NCBI taxonomy): Eukaryota > Viridiplantae > Streptophyta > Magnoliopsida > Asterales > Asteraceae > Glebionis > Glebionis coronaria. The sequence continues at coordinate 422,855,048 of CM046874.1, forward strand.
GAACATGAGTGGGACGATGCAGGACATCACTCTCCTGCATGTGAGTCACGACACCGGTGCCTCTAGTGCCGTGGTTACAGTACCTCTGTAACTAGTACATAAACTGGTCGTGCTTGTATATAATGCTCAGGCAACTTATTTAGTTTTTAACATGATTATTGATAAGCTTAAACACATACGGGGGAAAACATTTGGCTGCAGACGGGGAATCCTAATCATGCATAGAAAGGAAGTCCTTACTGAAACGACGGAAAATCCGTACCTTAAAATCAAATCGACGCGTATCCCAAAACTCGATTCAATCTGTCTTCAAAAATGTACACCAAATTTTGGAACTATTATTATTTAATAATCAACTAGTTATTGTTTATAGTTTATGACAACATGTACCAAACTACATGTACCATACTTAAATCAATTTTAAGCATTTTTACTCTTATAATTATAAAAATAGTTTACTAAGTCGACTTGTTTATCTTATTATTACGTTTTGATCATGAACCAAATATTTGATATAAAATACATGCATGATAGGCTTAGTAACATTACGTTAAGTTCTTATATGCCTATTTATGCATGAACAAGTCGCCGGTACGGTTGCATATTTATTTATTCCTACCCTTTTTATTTATTACGTGATGTTTTATTACCGAATCCCGATGTCTTAAGAAATTCGAAGTATATGCTTTATTATGGGATGGACTAATAATAAAAAAAAATAGTAAACAATTATCTTGCAAGACATGTACTTGCATTTACAAACAGATTGGAAAGATTCATTTATAATCTCTTTTGGTTTAGACTGTTTTATAAAGCCTAAAAAAGTATGCTTTGCACTTAGCTTTTATGATTATCAGGTTATAAAGTTCTTAAACGAAATAAGCTAAACGCGACTCTTTAACATCCAAAAAAAAATCCATTCGTCATAATTAATACTAGTGATTATGTATATCAACGACCATGTTTACGTTTTCATTATCATGTGCTAGTGACTCGATCTAATTTATGGGATCACCAAGAAACAATTATGTTTTATATTCATTTTAGCGACATCAATATCGAAATGAAAACAGAAATGTGATCTAAAATTTACCTCAAACGGATACTAAGATAAACACCTAAGACGAGTATGCACACCAAGTCACCATGAACGCAAGACAATGAGATCCAAACGCAAATCGATCGATCAAAACTCGAGCAGAGCCAAACTAGAACGAACATAGATTTGGCCTCTAAACTAGCGAACAATGAATCACAAACTAGCCATGACGACGAACTGAAAATCGACCCACCATAAACAAAACTTGGGAAACTTTCTTGAGCTAAATCTTGTCCATGTCGCTTCGTACTTTTTATGATAGTCGAGTAATCATGTATAAGAAGTTGACAATCTATAAAATGATCATTAGACGAGAGCTTAATGACATTCGGACGTTACTTTCGACTCAATAAATGCCCAAAACCACTTTCCATTTTGAAACATATAAACAAAAGTTATGGAAATAATATACAAAACAGCATGGAAAGTCAAGGAAATAATATACAATAAAAACGCTTTCTGTCTATAATCAAGGAATTAAGAAAACAGAAATTAAGTGTTTTGACCAGCATTCATTCAAACTCAAAACGTGTTTTCCTTTTGTTTGAAGATATGTCATTCTTTTATCATGTTTCATTTATGGATTAAACTTGTATTTACACATTATAAATGATTTAACAATATTATTATTATGCCAAGATCAAATGCTTATTATTTAAACTTTAGGTTATATTCAAAATAATTTATATAAAATGCAAACCAAATTTTTGGGTTTTACAGTGAGGACTTCTCATATTCAGCTTTCTTTGATAGCTTTCCACACCAAGTTGTAGATCTTCCACACGTTTCTTGATCACAACTCTACGTGTGTATAGTCGAACGGCTGAATTTAATGTGATGAAAACTTCAGACGGTAAATGGTCTGACTTTTTTTGAACCAGCAAAATCAAAAGATCTTCCATATCTTAAAGACGGAGTAGCAAGAAGTCACATTCACAAATCTTATAAACTTCTTCGTCATATCTTTTAAACTTATTTCTGACACATTGGGATAACCAAACCGAGGATGAATCTTTGCTCCCAAAATACTTTTAATGCGAACGTCGGAACGAACTGTGTCACCAGATCTAGCCCAACAAATAAACTTGTATTTAGGGATGATCTCTTGGCGCCAGAGCAGGGGAACTTTTTCTTATATCCATGGTACATCATCCAAAAGGACCGCTTTAACTAATGTTAAGGAGGTAGCATATTTGTTTGCACCATCTCTTAAGTATTCAAAGTCCTTGCCGACGAAGAATTCAATTGGAATGGTTTTGACCCTATTGATGCCTTTGGAAGTTAAAGGAGTCTTGTCGGTTTTTTGAAAACATGTTATTGACGTGTTCATAGCTTGGAGGAGTTGATTTGAATGATACTCGCATTCTTCTTTGTTGATTTGCATGTTGGCGAAGAAATTACTATCTTTGGATGCCCTCTTGAGTAGAGTTGGAGTCATATGAGAGGTGCCATATTTGTACAACATGAACCCCAAGAAATCGATGGGATTGTTGAGAAGTTGAGTCAGATCATCCTTGTCTTTTTCTGAAATTCGACGAAGACGTGTTGCCTCTATAATACAAGCTTGTTCAGGTGCATTCACATCTATATTGACAACATCAGCCCATTCCGGATCAGGTATGTCTGTGTCTTGTACCTCTGTTGGAAATCCACTGGTTGTAGCAATTCTAGTTGATGTAGAAGTTACTAGTGCTGAATCCTTAAGTGGTTCAGACTCAGGGATGTCTTTTGGTACAGTTTGATCAATTGTTGAAGGTGGTGAATAATGTCCTTTTAGGACTGGTGGATCATCTTCTAGAACCTGTTCAAAATATTGAGTAGAATCTTGAACCTGTTGATGTTCTATTGACGTACATGAATCTGTAGATGTGAGTACAGGAGTATGTGTGGCTGCTGGAGTGATGATTTTGTCATGAAGCTTCTTGCTACGGATCTCCTTAATTCTTTGGACAAGCGAAGGGGGCTTATTGGTTGGAGTAGTAGCATCTTTAGCAGTATCATCATTTTTATCTATATCTCCTTTATCCTGATTATCATCATCATCTCCACCATCGTCTTTCTCTTTGGGATCTTCTTCCTCATCATCGTTGTTCTCTTCCTCATCATCCTCTTTTTCTTCCTCGTCATCGTCGTCGTTATTTTCTTTATCGTTATTTTCACTTTCTTCCTTATCATCATCATCACCATTGTTTCCCTCTTCGTCATCATCATTGTCATCATCATCGTCGTCATCATGCTTTTCTTCTTCATAATCAGATTCATCATCCTCATCGTCTAAATCATTTGAATACACTCATTTTCTTTTGTGTGCTTTGTACAGAACCACACTGTCCTGATCTTTGAAGGCCTGGTCGTCTTCATCAATAGCTTCCTGAAGAATATCATGAAGTTTTCGTTGAGTTGGTGTTTTATGGTAGGACCCAACTTCTATCATTCGAGTGTGCAACAACTTCTTTAGCTCAAAATCTGTGAGTCCATTAGCAATTTCATAGTCTGACTCTAGGATGTTGGATGACTTGATCAAGAAATTGCTAGTTGCTAGTTCTTTCATATCCTAGCATAGAGCTGGTCGTTCCTTGTTGAGAGATGTCTGGACTTCGCTTTTGATGATGTTTTGCATGTGATCATTGATGGAGTTGAAGAATGTTGCGTTTTCTTTAGCTAGAACCTTTTTGTTCTCTTTGTATTTCTTTTGCGTCTTTTGAAGAAGATTTATTTTCTTGTGGAGTTCTATCATTTTGTCTTCTTGACATTTCCTTAATCTCTCTTCTAGCGTGCGATGATGAGCAAATTCCTGTTTAACTTTTGCTAGTTCCTCTTCTTGAGCTTTCATGTGTTGTTCAAGTTTTAGCATGAAATCTACATCACTAGAAGGGTTGATAGCTGGTTGGGAGGTAGATGGTACGGGTTTTTCGGTTGATGGTTGAGATGTGGGAACGATTGTCACAATAGTACTGAACACTGGAGTAGTGGAAGTGATTAAAGTAGTTGTGAAAGGTGGAATGACAGTCACGTTAGCATCCTCCTGCACAAGAAATGTACTTATTGTTGGTATAGGATTGTTGACGTTGACATCTTTGTAAATTTCTTCAGTGTCTGTATCCGTATCTTCATTTCCATCGCCTTCCAAATTGAACTCCGTATCCAGACTGTTGAACTTAGTATCTTCATATTAAATTTCACCGTCTTCTTGATTTTCTGGTCTTTCTTTGTTTGGTGACCCAGTTTAGCGTTCATCATTCTTCGGTTGTTCGTCTTCTTCTTCCTTGGACTCTGTGTGAACTAGCGCATTATCGATCTTCTGTTCGTCTTCTGGGTCTGTTTATGCATCAGGATCTCCAAATTCTCCAAATTCTAATTCAGCAATGTCTTTTGGGGGTTGACTGGAACCACTGGCTTGCACACCCGAAGTGTCCTCCTTGCTTCCCTTTAGAAGTATTCTTAACTGTTTTTCTTCAAAAATGGTAGTTGTTGCTGGTTGATCCTCGGGTTCATCAAAAAGAAGTGTATTCTTGGCCTTTTCAGTCTTGGTAGTCTTACATGTTGATGAAGATGTCTTTTGACGCTTAGCTACATGTTTCATCCTTTTTCCTTCTCTTTTGGTGGGAGGAGAATCTTCTGTAGAGGCTACACGTTTTGCTTGTCTTGCATTGTCTTTCGATAGTTCCTGGTATGCCTCATTGTCCTTGAATTTGTCATTAAGCATAGTATCTGAAACTGGAGCTGGAACCCATGTGTATTTACTCTTTGGTCCTTCGTATTTCATTTGATCCAAAATGTCATCAACTACTTCGGTATGATATAAAAACCCTCCACGTCTATCAATTGAGTCATCTTCTTGCATGAAGTGATTAATGATGAGTTTCATGAAACATGGAAATTAAAGATGATTAGACTTCTTCTTGGTGTTTTTAAAACCTTGAAAGTAAAATCTACCCATATTAGCGAAGCATAATCCAATCTTTTACCATTATAGAGTCCCCAGAAGATTTGAGCTTGAGGTAGTCTTAGAGTGTTTGTGTCGCTTGATTTTGCTGTAAAACATCAGATAATAATGGTGAACAATGCTTTCCATGGTTGCCCCAATTTGGATGTGTGAAACTGAGATAGAGTGCGAAGCTCTTTAGCATAACCAAGAGATTTGAGGAACTCTATAATTTGGGTTTTGTTAGGGAGTTTATCATACTTCTCCCCTTAAGCCAAAAGAGAGAAGCCAAAGATTGTTCTAAAGTGACCAATGTTGAGAGTCTTTTGCTGTCGATTAAGGTGGAATGTAATCTCTAAGGCTGATTTGTCTTTAGTTGAAGTTCAGAATTTGAGCATATATGTTTCAGGAACTAACGTTGTAGCCCGTAATGCGATTCTGATTGGTGAGTTGTCGAGTATATCTATTGCGACTTTGAATGCTGGCTGGATTGGATCAAAATCATCCTTAAGTCTCGGATTGTTTTCTGCAAATGGAAGTCGATTTTCCATTGGTACGAGTGCAAGATCGAGTAAGCTTTGTTGATCCTTGGTGATAGACATGATTTCTGCTTAAGATAAGACATACACAATTGATACACACAGACAGATATATATCATTATACATGTTAATCTTATCATAGCGAAGCATGTCACAACACAACATTTGATTTCACAAGATAAAAGCCTACAATTTTCATATGAAATATAACATACATTCAGAGAAGATCTAAATATATTGTTATACTACAAACGCACTTCATTCCAAATACATTACGACTTATTTTGGGTTTCCCGAGATTTTGGAGTAAGACTTGTTTGTCATGACCAATACTTCTGAGGGAGAAGCAGTGGATTTAGGACGTTTAAGTTCAACCAAAAACTCGGTAGCATTTAACACCGGGTTTGCTAAGGCAGAAACCTCTAGGTGCGAAGGTATTATAGAAACCTCAGGAACTGGTTTTATTGAGACAGAAGCTTTAGTGTTCTTAGTAAACACCGTTACCTCAGTAGTCTCAACCTATAGTTCCATGGGTTTAGGAAGTACCCCAACTTCAACTTCAGTATCGTCCATGGCCTGAATAAGAAACACAAGAAATTGGGTAAGTAATTTATCTCTTTTGTTTACAAAAATATCAACTTAATAAATTAAGAGGTATTTATGTAATAAGAAACCTTTCAAGTATTCTTGTGAGAAAAAATAGCTTAACCCGATGACGTGGTTTCATTTTTTTAATGGCCCAATTTGTTCTTACGTTTTAATTACACATGTTTTAACCCGTAGCCATATTTTAAGAAGTTACACGGATTTGGAATATCAATCTAATCACCATTTTGCAATAATTCATGTGTTCAATTTCGCAAAAAAAGTATGACACTCATTCTTGCAATGTTTGATATCATACAATCTCGCAATATCTGATAGTACACAATCTCGCAAAGTTTGATATCACACAATCTGGCAATATTTGATAGCACTCAATCTCGCAATGTTTTTATTATCAATTTCGCTACAATCTCGCAACAAATTTTGCTCCACAATCTCGCAATAAATTTTTGACAACCCAATCTCGCAATATTTTTCACCAAACAATCTCGCAATAAATTTTTCATAAAAATCTTAATTTTCACAAAAATCTCGCAATAAATTTTTCACAAAAAATCTCGCAATAATTTTGTCACAAAAATCTCGCAATAATTTTCACAAGAATCTCGCAATAAATTTTTCACAAAAATCTCGCGATAATCAACATTTTCTATTCTCGCGATAATAAAAAACATGTAATCTCGCAATATCAGTTTAAAACCAAAATCTCGCAATAACTGATAACAAGTAATCTCGCAATATTAGTTTAAACTTAATCTCGCAATAATCAGTTTGAGACAATCTCGCAATAAATGATTTTGTAGTTTCGAGAAAAAATTAACGTGGCCAATCATGTTTGTATGTTCGTTTTTAGCACAAAATAGAGCATACCCATATCAAAGCAATTCAAAATAAGCAAAACCCCTCTAATTATTTGAGTTATTAAGCCAAAGATCACCAACAACCCTAAAAACCTCATTTCTAGGGTTTTGATCGTTTATGTGCAAGTTTTTCCAATCGAACTATATGGGTGTGCCCAAAATCAATAAAGTAATATGTTTCGTGTAACACCTTTGATGTAAAATGAGTGAAAATAGCAAGATTCGAATGTATTAAATTATCAACAATGGTGGCAAGAAGGTGCGTGGTATTTTCTTGTTTGTAACGAAAAGAAATAGAGGGGTGGGGTTTGACCAAGTCAAATCTTTGAAAATTTTGCACTTTAGTCCCTAGGTTTCCATTTGAGTTAAACATGTTTTAAGTAAGTTAACCCAAACACCCGTTATCTCTTTTTCACGACTAACGCACATAAAAACCAATCACGCAAGGCATAAGCATATATCCTAAGGCACGAAACATCACATAGCACGTAGAGCACACACAACAAATGGTACGACATTGGATATTAACCATTTGGTTTTTTCTTAAAAGCTTTTTGAAGACCAATTTTCTTTTGAAGACGATTTGATATTTTCTCCCCCTTAAACAATGACTTGTTTTATATTGAAAGAAATGTAGCCGTTGTTTAAAGATTCAAATACTCATGTAAACATTTTCCGTTTAATGTTTTGAAGATACGAGTCTGGTGACAATAAGACTTCTCTTATTTTTACAAATAAATGCACTGAAGCGTACACTAATTTGTGTTGGACCAAGTTATAAAGTAAACTTAGTCCCTTACATGGTTTTAAGTAAACCATGCCCGAGTAAATTAATTCTCGTTGTGAGCCAACGTTTTCCAAGGAAATACAAGACTTTAATATGAAAAGCGGGTTGTAGTCTGAAATAACTACAAGCCATGTAGGCATGTTTTAAAATATTTACAACTTTTATACAAACACTATTTATGGCGCCGTGCCAATATTAATCAACATTTCTAAAGCCGTAAATACTATAGTACTAAAAGACATGCCTTTTTGAAAATGAAAAATATTTTTGGATTTTCTTGATTTTATATTTTATTATGTTTTTGTAGGTTTTATATTTTTTTTTCATTTTTGTGTTTAAATATATACAATATATACATGATCGCGAAAAAGGATACTCGAGAATAGTTTACCACCACTATTCTGCAGTTCCTTCTGCCAACTCCTTAAGAGTCTCTGTGACAATCCAAACCCGAGGTCATTTATTTAATATTATATAATATTATTTTACGAATAATTTTGAAATTTTTGATGAGTTGAATGATATGACGGTTGATGGTTTTATTTAAAACCGACGTTGGAGGTCTTATTTTTATCTTTTTACTAATAGCGAGGATTATTATAAACCACGATATCGACGGATGCCCGAGATTTTATGTTTTATCATTTGTTGTCTCGATGTTTATATTTTTGATGTTTTTATTTTAAGTTCGTATTAAGTCGAACCGGGATCATATTATCATCATATTTTGAGTGCGTTTTAACTTTTGAAAAGTATTTTTACGAAACCCGAGCCTCGTAAATATTCTCAAAATTGACAATTTATATTTTCCACCCTTACAACTATTTAATTTCATTTTGGACCAAAACTCTCACAAATTGGTAAAACTAGCCCTTGGAACACCATATATAAACTCTCCCACCTAACATTCACCACTCAAAACACATAGTTAAGGAATTTTTTGCTCTCCCTTCCTTTCTTTCTCTTCAAACCGTCACTCCTACCCCTTTTTACCATCAAATTTCATCAATTTTCATTATGATCTAGCTAAAACTAATTGATATCCCATCTTAGAAATTCATTTGTGATCATTTTGATGTAATTTTTAGCAACATGCAAGAACATTTAATTTTTGATGATGATCCATGAAGGTTTGATCCATTTTTATGATGGTATATTGTTGTTAGTGTTGTTTTATGTATATTTTAATTATTGCATGTTTGAAATTTGAGTGGGTAAATTTTTGTATGATCATTTGAATGGTTTATGGGTTAGTTAAGTTGTTGGTAATGATATTAGGGAGATATTAGACATATGAGAATAATTAAAATTGGTTGAAAATTTTATTTAACATGATTTTTAAACATGTATTTTAGATCAGTAGGTAAAAGGTAATTTTTAGAAAACTTACTGTTTGAAAATGGTTAAAATAATAATATGATGTTGTAGATAATTCTTTTAGCTTCGATTTGATATAAGATAGAGCTTCTAGCTCCAAACGAGCGCGAAGTTATGATGTTTTGATTATTCGTGTACCGGGAGACGAGTATCGACACAATCCGAAGTTGTTGTCGATATTTGGATCGAATCTAGGGGACTATAGAATGAGTTGTAAAAATGTTCAATTTCTGATGTTTGATTCTAAACTAAGGGTTGTGAGTCTATTTTCAAAGTCGAGTGTCGGTTTTGTAAACGGAGTAAAATAAATAAGTTAAAAAGACTATATGAGTTGTTGACGTAAAACTGTCCGGTTTTTGTAGTTCAAAGATGTGTCGGGCAGAGAACTTTAAAAGTAAAATCTTTTGATGGGCTTTTAACAGGTCTTTCTATATATAGTAAGTGACATTTCTGATTAGTATCATAAGTATTTTATGTGTTTAAGTGGGGTAAATGAGCCCGTACATCTGGTGTGTACCGGCAGATCTTTATTGAAAGAATTAACTAATAGAATAAACATATAGAATGAAGTAAAAGGTCACTTGTAATGTTTTATTTTGGGTTGGTTGTGATTTTATTGTTTTGAGTTTGATGATATTAAGTATGGATTTTGTAGAAACTAGAAGGGGGGTTGAATAGTTTCTAGTTATTTTTCAAAACATTTCGGCTTAATCCATTGTGCGTGGTTCCTTATGTGTACCCGCGGTACCTTATCAATAAGGAACCGCCGGTCCATTTAGGGAACCGCCGACAGTGAACTTAACCTTTTGTTGCATGTTAAACTTTGACAATCCTTTGTATCAAATTCTTGATCAAGCTTGACTAGATATGAGATGTGTTTGATTGAAAGATAAATACTACAAGTAAGTAAACATACAAACACACCAAATCAAGAGTACATCGAGCAATAGTCTAAACACTAAGCACACACGTACTAAGCATAAGCTTTTCCACAACTAGGATGTTTAGACTAAGTGATGTACACTTGACCATAATCTAAACACGAAGCACACACGTACTAAGCCTTAGCTTTTCCGCAACTTAGATGTTTAGATTATGAGATGCACACAACACACAACATATAAATACATCTATAATAGTAAAGACATAAATGTAAAGGAAAGTACCGACACGATGATTTATAGTGGTTCGGTCACGAAGTTCCTCTTCGCCCTACTCCACTCCTCGAGTACACCTTACTCGAGAGTTACTTCACTAGTCAACAAACTCCTTAAGGTGGAGAAACCATACACAACGTCGCTTATCCAATTTCCGAATCTAAGCTAAAAGTCGAGTCCTAATCTTAGGTAGGACCAATCTACACAACGTCGCCTACTTCACCATTTAACGACACAAGGCTAGATGTCGAGTTCTAATTGAAAGCTAGAACCAATCTTCACGACTCTTCACTTTGAAGCTAAGTGAGAACTTCACACAACACAACTACTAATCACTTTAAAGCTAAGTGAGAACTCACAAGACACAACCACATCACTTTAGAGTTTAGTGAGAACTACCAAGACACAACTTAATCTACCCACTAGTTATGTTTTATGGCCCAACATAACAAACCTTGTGTTTTATGGCCTAAACACATAAACCATAGAGATCTAAGCACACATCACTTAGATCTATAACTCTGACACTATATCCAAGTATTAACAAGACTTGGATCTACACAACTAACACCTATTCCAAGGATACCCATCACTTGGATATTCTACCCTTACAAACACATCCAAGTGTACCCAACACTTGGATCTTCTACATATACATAGTAGGAAGACTAAAAACATAACTTAGATCTATAGAAGGAAAGATCTTCATCATGTAGTGAACCCAACACATCATGGTAATGATAGTGTTCTTCTCTTTGCACTTGAGAGGATGAGGAGATTGAAGATTGAATCACATCTTAAACAAGATTAATCAAAACTAACTAATCTAGGATCTAAGATGGTTTTTGAAAGAAACTGTGCAAAAAGGGTTGAAAGAAAACCTGGAAATGATCCACTATTTATAGGAAAACATTGCAACGGTCAAAAACACCCGCGGTTCCTTATCTCTACCCGCGGTACATTATCAATAAGGAACCGCGGGTTCCTTTAAGGAACCTCCGCGTCGGAGTCCGTGCAAATTTGTCCTTTAGTGGGGATATGCTATCTGGGGTAGTTTATACCCTCAAAGGATATTCCTTTGGCATATGGAATATGCCAAATTCAAATTTCCATTTTCTTTTTAATAAAACATTTTCTTAAAAATAAAGTTAATTAAAATCTTTTGTCACATTTGATTAAAATGTGAGTTTTAAGAAAATATTAATCCTTGATCACTTAGTTAGGTTAATGACATGTTTGTACATACCTTGAGTGATTCATGCCGAATGCGGTCTTGAAGGTGTTGAGAGAAGTATAAAAATGTATTCTTGAGTGATTACGAGTACCTTAACATTTTACATAATGTATTGCGAATTATACGTTTGTCATCAACAAAACACAAAGAGATTATATCGACAAAGCATCGTAATGTTTGCACTAACAATCTCCCCCTTTTTGATGATGACAAACAAGTAAACCGCAACACATATGAAAATGCATAAGTTACTCGTTTACACGTACTTCTCCCCTTTTTGTCGAATCAAAAAGGTAGTCTTCATTTATAGAAGAGGAGGATTGACTTCGAGAGAACATGCATCCAAAAATTTAATCATCCATAGTGGTTGTCGTTTGAGAGGCGAGAATCCAAACCATAAACCCATCATACAAAAATATTGAGCTTGCGTCATCCTAGTGAAGTCTTCAATCACCATAGGTTAACCAACTCCAAGCATAATAATATGCTTATCTACGAGTTTCCAAAATGCATTACTTGCAAGATGTTCGATGAATGCAATTTGAGTGAGTCAACGATCGTAAATGTAATGACTTGAACTCTTGCAAAATGCTCCCCCTTGATATGAGCTCCCCCTTGCTTGAGACACCAACAAAGCAAGAATAGTGACGAGCTACAAAAATGGGTTAGAAGAGTCCTACAAAACAAGGTTAGTAGACAAGAGCATATATAAAAAGAGGATGATAAACAAGTCGTTTGCACAAACAATGACAAGCATTGAAGAAAGAAGTATGCACGCGATGCTATCAACCAAAAAAAATAAAGGAGAGGATCATGACAAGATCAATTCACAATTGTTGGAATAGAGATAGAAAGAAACATCCATACCAATTGTAATGATAATATGTCAAAGGGTAAAAAGCTTAGAATTTTTGGAATCACCCAAGAAAATTCAAGATTTAACCATCAACTCTCAAAAAAACAAGGAGAGGATTTTGAGGAAATTAATTCAAAATTGTTGGAGTAGAGGTAGAAAACATCCAAGAATTTGAAGATATAATCTCAAGGTGTTAAAAACATAGAATTGATGGAATCACCCATACCAATTGTAAATTTTAACTACAATCAACTCTCGAAAAGAGGAACAAAAATATCTCAACCTAGAGACATTTTTGACCAAAAAAAAAAACCAAAAGCGGATTAATCGACGCTTTTAAAAAAAATCAGGATATTGGACATTATAGGAAAAAATGTGTATGAATGTCGACACCAAATGGTGTTTAGCATACGTTAAACTACATGCTCAAAGTTTCATAGCTCTTCTCAATCATTATGGATGTTCAAAGAACAATTACATGATGAGGAAAGGGTAAGGCTCGACCCAACTTAGTTTAGAAAGACTGGAAGAAAGAGACTCGACTTAGAAGAGCATGATTAAAATGAATTGAGAGAGACCCTACAAAGAAGTTAAGGATAACTTCACAAAATGATTCATGAATACTATACCTTAGAAGGTGATAGTGAAATCTCGAAAGAAAATGAGAGAATGAACTCAAAAGAAGCTCAAGAAGACATGAAAGAGTTAGTACAAAATCTAACACATAATCAAGTAAGCACATAGGATAATTCATGCAATGCCTAATGAAGTCTACAATAAACCAATGTAGAGAAGGTGCGCAATTAACACATATGGCATGCAAGAAACATGATTACTTAAAAAGAGAAGACTAAGTAAAACATGTTAGCACGTAGCATTTAAGAACATGCATGAGTTAGACACATCTAAGAGATATTATATCGGAATTGCTTGACAAAGACAAAACCTTTATAATAAGCATGCATTCATTAACTAATCAATTAAGCATATAGCATACGGATAAGCAAGAAGATATATAAGCAGGTAGCATACAAGCAAGTCATCTATCTAGATATCACAAATCAAGCTACATGTAATGTAAATCTCCAAGAAGATTCCTTATTCTTATTAGTTTAAGAAAAGGACTCAAAATAAGAAAAGAGAATGAAATATAATAACAACAAGATCTAAGACTCAAAGAAAAATCATGTTGAAAAACATGAAAGGAAATAAAAGAGAATAAAGATCATACAAAGATGTATAAAAAAAACCTAAAACTTAAGCATAATTTTAATATTAGTTACACAAGAATCCTAAGATTTGCTTAAATTAGATGTCTTAGCAATAAGCAATCCACATGCTTAAATGAAAGACAAGGGTGGTGGCGGAATTTGGTGGGGTGAAAGGTGAAGTCACCAAGGGTTCAACAAAGTCATTCACAATGGGAATGCTTTGGATGGGTGAAGGTTGGGTAGTCACATCCAAGAGGGTACTTGGAGTGAAGGGTGAGGTTAGCTCATTCATTCTATATTGGAATGAAGAGGAGGTAGAACCATGTGAATGGTTGGTACCATGGGTTGAGGTAGTCTTGCATGGAGCAAGAGGTGGTGAGGGTGACGAAGAGATGAGAATTGGAACAATCTCATTCTTGGGTGTGTGAAAGGGTGAAGAGTTAAGTTTGGGTAACTTAATCTTAATTTGAGGTGCCTCTTTGAAGAGGAGGTTTTGGATGAATTGGAGGTTCTTGTAGAAACCATGGTAGTAATGGGTGGTTTAAGGGGTAAGGATGAATGGTTTGAGGTGTGAAGAACATGGCTAACAAGGTGGGTTTAAAAGGGTGAGGGGATGATCCAAACTAGTAATGGGTTAAAAAGGGAAAGCCCAAGATATTTTAGGAGTGATCAAAGGTTTAAAACAAAGATGCCAAAGGGTGTTGGAACAATTGGGAAGTTTCAGAAAACCCGACTTTGAGAGCTTCTACCCGCGGTTCTTTATCTCCACCGGCGGTTCCATATTGATATGGAGTCGCGGTCTATTTAAAGAACCGCCTACAGAGGCTAGGTTTAGGTGGTGAAGGAGGATTTTTCAATTCAGCAAATCCTAATGTTCTAGTCTAACTTATCATAAAGTCATGCTTAAGAGCAATAAAAACTAGAACACACACAAAGGAAAGACACATAGGTTCAATTAGCATGTAAGAGGAAAGCTAAGAAAAACCTAATGGCTACAAAAGAAAAAGACTCCTAATGACATACAAAGTTCATCAAAGTAAACTATCATTACTCATATATAGGAAGAGCCATTTAGCCAATTCAGAGAATGAGTATGAGACTATCACTAGAGGTGCTCAATTAAGGCTAAACACGACCATTTTTACGATTTATACACACTCAACTTCCCACGTGGAAGTAATTCAACCGTTAGGTCAAATTAAGATCTTAGTGCATAAATTCTCTAGTAGTCATTCTCAAGTTAGACAAAATGTAATTCCAACATTTGCCTAATAAAGTTTAGCAAGGATGAAACTTGCATGGCGACACAATGCTTGACCTAATGAGGGTAAAGAATGCACCATTGCATATCTTGTCAACAAGTCTATTTAAGGTTAATTACCTTAATAGAACTTGAGGCTAATAACATTGAAGTGTATAAACAAAGTTTACACAAACCAAAGGAACACTCTTGATTGGTCTTTCGGAAATTACACATTTATAAGTTGCATAGCAATGTAAATTACTTGAGTATTTCGGATAAAACATCCGAGTTATCAAACCGACTCTATTGTGCGTTATAAGTCATTATTAAACAAAATATATCTAACAATTTGAACAAGTAGATTTAATATAACATCATCAACACAAGTGTGAGTTATGATCCGATGTATATTATTAATAAACCACATTCATGTCTACACCAAAAAAAAACATGTCAATTAGATTCGATAATGATACCAATCATAGTTTGAATAATGCATTGATATTTAATCGAAATCTTTCTTGATTCCCACAAACACTCTTTTAAGAGAAAATAGCTACGATTTTCAAAGGGTTTTCATGTTTTATAGTGAGACATTTATCTACTTGAACTAATAACACAATGATCGAGTAAGACGACCCAAATCAATAGATTTGATAAGCTCCCAAAGCTTTCAAACCTAAGAGTGTTAATAAACATAACGAGTTGTACATGATGTTTATATAACATATATAAACCTAGAGATGTTGATCCTATATGCAATGCACAAATAATGTTGCAACTAAAATGCAAGAAATCTAGCATACATCCTAATTAGGAAGAACTAGATACTAACAAATATCAAGCAAGGCACAAGAGACTAGACATATAAGAAATACTACTACAAATAGCAAGGAACACTTAATAATGTCTACATATAATAATAACACACAAAGAAACACACACAAACAATTAGCTTAACACATAAAAGCATTCGTCCATGTTTTGAGTGTTAGATATACCAACGTATACATAGCTTGATCTTATTTGAAAATAGTTTTCGACACATTTCAAAATTTAATTAAGTTCATCACTTTATAAATATATCAATTTACAAAGATATATCAACAAGAGATGTCCAACTTAATATAAAAGATTAAAACACAAGTTTTACGACAAACCGAGACTCAATACTTTGGACAAAGTATAGAACTTATAAAACATTTAAATTTTAAAGTTTGAATAAAGGTTTGGAATCATTTTTAATTGAAATAAAACTCAATTACGTTCGAAACACCGGGTGGCACGACTTCTACGGACTTACGGTTGATTTTATATGATTTTTCAAAGTTTGCAAAAATCTGAGTCAGACTGGCCGCGGTTCCTTATTGATAAGGAACCTCGGGGAAGAGATAAAGAACCGCGTCCAGAGGTCAAAAATGGGGTTTTTGGCCAAGATCATTTGGTAACTTTTTGGAAGGACTTAGGACTCTATAAAAATCATTTTAGACACATAGAACTCGTATTTTAGAGTTAATTATGACATAAAAGATTTTTATACTTCCAAACATGAAAAGATTTAATTCAAGCTATTATACAAAGTTTATTTAACACCAAAACTTGTATGAATGAAACAACAAAACACATTTCATAAGTAATCACTCTTCATGAACAATTTGATACAAAGATTGTCTCTATTTTTAAAAACCGTTTTCATTTTGAAAACCATTTGTTTTGAAAAACTAGAGCAAGGATCGATCCAAGCTTTAAAGTACAATATACTTCAAAGATCTTGTGTGACCATCGCTTTGATACCAATTGTAGAATCTAGAAGGGGGGGTTGAATAATTTCTAGTTATTTTTCAAAACATTTCGGCTTAATCCACTGTGCGCGGTTCCTTATGTGTACCCGCGGTACCTTATCAATAAGGAACCGCCGGTCCATTTAGGGAACCGCCGACAGTGAACTTAACCTTTTGTTGCATGTTAAACTTTTACAATCCTTTGTATCAAATTCTTGATCAAACTTGACTAGATATGAGATGTGTTTGATTGAAAGATAAATACTACAAGTAAGTAAACATACAAACACACCAAATCAAGAGTACATCGAGCAATAGTCTAAACACTAAGCACACACGTACTAAGCATAAGCTTTTCCACAACTAGGATGTTTAGACTAAGTGATGCACAATTGACCATAATCTAAACACGAATCACACACGTACTAGGCCTTAGCTTTTCTGCAACTTAGATGTTTAGATTATGAGATGCACACAACACACAACATATAAATACATCTATAATAGTAAAGATATAAATGTAAAGGAAAGTACCGACATGATGATTTATAGTGGTTCGGTCACGAAGCTCCTCTTCGCCCTACTCTACTCCTCGAGTACACCTTACTCGAGAGTTACTTCACTAGTCAACAAACTCCTTAAGGTGGAGAAACCATACACAACGTCGCTTATCCAATTTCCAACTCTAAGCTAAAAGTCGAGTCCTAATCTTAGGTAGGACCAATCTACACAACGTTGCCCACTTCACCATTTAACGACACAAGGCTAGATGTCGAGTTCTAATTGAAAGCTAGAACCAATCGTCACGACTCTTCACTTTGAAGCTAAGTGAGAACTTCACACAACACAACTACTAATCACTTTAAAGCTAAGTGAGAACTCACAAGACACAACCACATCACTTTAGAGTTTAGTGAGAACTACCAAGACACAACCTAATCTACCCACTAGTTATGTTTTATGGCCCAACATAACAAACCTTGTGTTTTATGGCCTAAACACATTAACCATATAGATCTAAGCACACATCACTTAGATCTATAACTCTAACACTATATCCAAGTACTAACAAGACTTGGATCTACACAACTAACACCTAATCCAAGGATACCCATCACTTGGATATTCTACCCTTACAAACACATCCAAGTGTACCCAACACTTGGATCTTCTACATATACATAGTAGGAAGACTAAAAACATAACTTAGATCTATAGAAGGAAAGATCTTCATCATGTAGTGAACCCAACACATCATGGTAATGATGGTGTTCTTCTCTTTGCACTTGAGAGGATGAGGAGATTGAAGATTGAATCACATCTTAAACAAGATTAATCAAAACTAACTAATCAAGGATCTAAGATGGTTTTTGAAAGAAACTGTGCAAAAAGGGTTGAAAGAAAACCTGGAAATGATCCACTATTTATAGGACAACATTGCAACGGTCAAAAACACCCACGGTTCCTTATCTCTACCCGCGGTACCTTATCAATAAGGAACCGCGGGTTCCTTTAAGGAACCTCCGCGTCGGAGTCCGTGCAAATTTGTCCTTTAGTCGGGATATGCTATCTGGGGTAGTTTATACCCTCAAAGGATATTCCTTTGGCATATGGAATATGCCAAATTCAAATTTCCATTTTCTTTTTAATAAAACATTTTCTTAAAAATAAAGTTAGTTTTTGTCACATTTGATTAAAATGTGAGTTTTAAGAAAATATTAATCCTTGATCACTTAGTTAGGTTAATGACTTGTTTGTACATACCTTGAGTGATTCATGCTGAATGCGGTCTTGAAGGTGTCGAGAGAAGTATACAAATGTATTCTTGAGTGATTACGAGTACCTTAACATTTTACATAATGTATTGCGAATTATACGTTTGTCATCAACAAAACACAAAGAGATTATATCGACAAAGCATCGTAATGTTTGCACTAAAAGATTTTATTCGAGTTTATTATTGATGAACGCGCCTTATTTGATAGGTTGCGGTTTTTGTGTTTATCGGGCATCAACTATCGTCGAAGGTCGTCTTGCTACTGCTATTACTCAAGGTGAGTCTATAGCCTCGCTTTTGTAATTGTTTTGAATGATTTTAAAACCCGCGAGAGGGATACATGCTATTTGAAAGTAAAATGAACACAAGTCATGATTGATTGTTTGGACCCGAATGTTGCCTTTGTTACCTTTGTTGATTTGAATTGTATAAGTACCTATGTTGCAAAAGTCCCTAAGTTCATGAGCCATTAACTATCTTCTGACTTGATGTTGTGAGTTGAGAATAACCGCTTATTCTAATAATAGTACTATTGGGCTGACGACCCTATCTGAGACCAGGGATTTACGCTGAGTAACCCGCTGGGAAGGATAATTTTACGAGAATGAGAATGTGGTATACTTGCAACTGATACCCTAGTAGGGGCACTGGAATTCATCTAGTCATGCGGGCTTTAGGCGTGGGTGACTAAGTTAAGGGGTCGGTGTCATGAGCTTAATATAATTCAATAGCTAATGCTATATACCAGATAGCCTGAATAATAGATCGTAATGATCTGCAATTCTATTAAATGATCTTGATTAATTTTTCTCTTGTGTTTAAATGATGATTTAGAAAACCTATAGACTCGCTCAACCGTTGTGTTGATGATTTTAAGCATGTATTTCAGGTGATTGAAGTTGATGAATTGCGGAGCTTGCTGGAGAAGGATTGCGGGATTGCTTTTGTGGTGATTGGTCTAAAACGGATTTCTTTCCCAATTTGTCATAAAAATAATAATGTACGGTCACATACTTGGGTAAATTGTTTGTTGATTTGATAAAATCTTTGGGAGACCTAAATGTGACTCTAATATTTATAAAATTGTTTTACTTGGGATCGAAAGTTAGACAATGAATAAAGTTATATTCTTTTATATTTCAAATGTATCATTTTGAGATCGTTTGAAGTGTCTTGTGTAACATTGTTTGTATTTAGCACCCAAATGTGTATTTTCGCTTCGCAATGTAATTTGGGGGTGTTAAAGATTGGTAAGCAGAGCTTTTTAGTTATAGCGAATTAGGTCGATTTTTTTGAAAAATGTCCTAAACTATAACTTTGGTGTCGAAAATATTTTACAAAAGTAACACAACTTCTCTGCAAGGCTCCGGTAAGATTATTTGTTTTGTATTATTTTATAATTAGATGTATCCCTTAAAATTGAAATGATTTCAAAGTATTTATTAAGTAAATACTATGATGATATATAATGATGTATTGATGATGTATTGATGATGTATTGATGATGTACTGATGTTGTTGAAAGTACGTTGAGTACTTGTTATCGTAATTTTCTTTATGTAATGCATATGTATATAATTTTAAATAATGACCTTATATACTACCGAGGGTCTGGGACACTAGACCAGATGATGAACGATTTTACAATTGATTGCTTGTGAATTGTATCGGGTATGAGAAAGTTTGATTAGCTGATGTATGGTAGATATGTGGTTCAAATTGGTGTGATTAGAAGATTCATGTGAAAGAAAAGTTGTTTTAAAGGTTGAATTTAGTTTGTGGAGAATTGAGTTTGTTAGGACTTGGAAGATGGATGAGATTGCTAGTCTTGGGTCGATTGTGATGAATATGTGTGCTTGAATTGAAAGGTTTAAAGAGAAGTAGGTAAGCTTTGAAGGGATGAGTGAGTGGGAGCCTCATGAGAGATCAATTCTGAGTAGAGTTTGGAAGTTTGGGAGTGTTGAAAGTCGTACTAAGACGTGCCTTGTGATTAATCTGCCGTGTAGCAGTGAGTATTTGGATTTTGAGAGTGAGTTGCCATCATGTTATGAATTTGACTTTGAAGTGCAAAAAGGGAAATAGATGAGTGCGATGAATCTGACAGCAATATTAAGGAGGATGAGGAGCTGGTATCTAAGGAACTAATCGCGAGCTGGATTTCTTTGTATCTTATTTTCTTTTTGTGATCGAACTTATTTAAACCTTGTGTCATGGCATTGTGATGGAACTTATTATCTTTTGGGTTTGGTTGATGAACCATTGTAGTTTGTGTTGTTCGTACATGTAGTATCCATGAGACATCCTGATAAAGAATTCCTTCTTTTATCTTGATATGTATACTTATCATGTTTCTTTCTTTTGTGATGATAGAAGAAGGATTAAGGGAAGCATATTTCTGTCATTAGTGGATACCCACGCGACTAAGTGTCTTGCAATATGTCGCCAAAACTAACGACTGCTACTGTGAACACTATGATCGAACAAGTTATTGCTAGAGCACATGAAGCTTGTTGTGCTGCAAGGAATCAAGATGCTAGAGTTAGTTGTGCTGGAGATAATGGTGCTGCAGATGATGCTACTGAGAATAATGATGATGCTGCTGAGAATAATGATGATGCTGCTGAGAATAATGATGATGTTGCTGAGAATAATGATGATGTTGCTGATCCATATGGTAGTGTTGCTACTGTTCTGCAAGTTCAAGAGAATGTACTTATGTTAGTTTTGGGAAGTGCGGTCCTACGCAGTTTTGTGGTATTAGTGGTGCATTAGAATTGCATAGGTGGATTTATAAGAAAGAGAGTACTTTTGAGATTATTGGGTGTTCAGAAATTAATAAGGAGAAATTTGCTACTGCTACATTTCAGAATGGTACACTAAGATGGTGGAACAACCAAGTGACTATTTTAGGATTGGTTGTGGCTAATGGTAGGACATGGACCGTGATGAAAGGACTATTGACTGCTAGGTTTTGTCCTGAGTAGGAACTAGGATAGTTGGAATCCGAATTGAGACAATTAGTGCTAAGGAACGATGTTATTACTGCTTAATGGGAAATTTTCTGAGCTATATTTGCTATGTCCTGATACCTTTTTGAATGACTGTAAGGCAAGGAAGCAGTACATTAGAGGATTGTCTAGTGATATCAAGAGTGAGAATATTTCTTCAAAACCTGAATCTTTCGATGAAGCAGTTCAGATGGTGTTTGATTTAATGGACGTGTAAGTGCAAGATAGGAAAGATAGTATTGTTGAAAACAATAAGAGAAAGTGGGAATCTGCTCAGCCCAACCAGAATCAAGGTCATAATTGTGAGGATTACAGTAATAACAATAACCAAAGATAGAACCGAAATTAGTATTTAAACCATGGAAGGAATGAGGGAAATTCATGCTGCCACGTTGGCTGGAAGTAACAAGATAAATCCCAAGTGTGTTTGTTGTACTCTATACCATGTAGGTAATTTTCCACAATTGCGACTAGAGTTAGGACAACCTGGTCATAAAGCTGCTAAGTGCAGAACAAGAGGATTAGTTACTGGAATTAGTACCCTTGGAGTAGTGATATGATTTAGCCGTGGCAAGAAAGGACACAAACAAAGGAATTGTCCAAGGAAATGAAATTGACAAGATAGGAATGTTGTCGCTCCAGATTACGTTTGAATGATGCTGACAAACCTTAAGGTCTGAACGTTGTAAATGGTATATTCTTACTTGAGATTCTTTACGTCAGTATGTTGTTTGATGTCAGATCGAGTAAAAACTGTAGAAATGTAAAGATTTAGTTGTTTTATCAATGGAGAATTAGTAAGAATGACAATTAACTATGATGTGGAGTTAACCGATGAAAAGGTTACTAGTATTAGTTCTATACTAAGAGTGTGTTCCTCGAATTTAGGAAAGTAGGTGTTTAGTATCGACTTGATGCTCAAAGAGTTGGAATCTTTGGATGTGGATTATTGGTATGAATTGGTTAGTGGTGCGAAGTGCTGATGCTTGAGATTGGACTAATCTTCACTATAAATTGATAGCTGCTGGTTTAGATTTTGCTGCGAAGCTGAGTGTTGACTATGAGAGGTGATGAGTGAATTTTCCGTTTGAGAAGTATCTTGTTTGGAAACAAGGAAGTATTTGGAAGAGGGATGTGATGTATTCCTAGCTCAGGTAATTAGTGATAGGGTGGTTGAGGAGAAGTTGAGAGATCTGTTAATGACTCGAGAGTATTCTGAGGTTTTCCTAAAGTTTTGCAGAGTTGCTGCCGTCTTGTGAAGAGGGATTCGCTTCGATTGAGTATGGTAAGCGATTTGTGTAGCGCTCCTGTGTTTCGTTGTGTAGTGCTTCAGCATTTTGTTGAGTAGTATTTGTATGCCTTATCATTTGGCACCGCCAGAGTGGAATGATTTATTCGGTCAACTATGAGAAGTGATGGATAAGGGATGTATTAGATTAAGTTTTGTTGCAGTGGAGATCACCTGTGTTGTTTGTCAAGAAGAATGGATTGCTTCGGATGTGTATCGGCTATCGTGAGCTTAGCAAATTAACTGTTAAGAATCGGTATCCACTGCCGAGGATTGA
Organism: Glebionis coronaria; assembly: GCA_025667525.1. NCBI lineage: Eukaryota > Viridiplantae > Streptophyta > Magnoliopsida > Asterales > Asteraceae > Glebionis > Glebionis coronaria. The sequence goes on from CM046874.1 coordinate 422,878,074, forward strand.
AGTTATTTGACCAATTATAAGGATCCAGTGTGTACTCAAAGATCGCTTTAAGACCTGGTTAACGTTAACTGATAGTTATGGCGGAAGATATTCCTATAGTTGTTTTTCGTACTTGATGTGGGTGTTTTTAAGTTTCAAGTGATGTTTTTGGAATGGATGAACGCGTCTGCCATATTCATGGACTGGGTGAATCTTGTGTGTAAGATGTACTAGGATGAGTTAGTCATTATATCTATTGAAGATATTCTATTTTATTCCAAGAGGAAAGGAGGAACATAAGTAGCATACGAGGATAATTTTTGGGATGGTTGGAAGAAGAGAAACTGTATGTACAGTTCCCTGTATGAATGTTGGTTGAAATATTTGCGTTTTCTAAATCAGTTAATTGACAACAAAGGTATTCGTGAAGATCTTGACAAGATCGGAACGATTAAGGATTGGTCGGTACCAACGACGCCGACAAAATCTATTAATTCCTTGGTTTAAGCTGGGAATAATCGGAGGTTTATCAAAAGGTTTTCACTGATTGTTGGACCATTGATTAAGCTAACTAAGAATAATTGGATGTGTGAGTCCACTTATACATCTAAATTTTGAGTTTCGAGATCTGATCCTTATCAGATGGGGAAGTTGTATTCAGAACACTAAAGAGCAGGTTGTGTTCTGCACCGATGTTGTCATTGTTGAGAGGATCTGAAGTATTTATAGTTTGTAGTTTTGCTGTGATGCATTTCATAAGGGTTATGTAGTTGTGGTGTTTGCTTTGAGATGGTATAAATATTACGTGTATGGAATCAAGTAAGTAATAATAAAGGATCATAAGAGTTGCTTCATAATTAATTTGTTGGGATGATAAAGGAAATGAGTAGAGGATTACTAGTTGTATATTTAGGTATTTGAGTATGTTGGTGGTTATGACTGTGAGTGATTATGACTACGAGATTCGCTACCATCCGGGAAAGGCGAATGTGGTAGCTAATGCACTATCAGGAAGAAAAAGGAAAGAGCTTCTAATATTTGAGTTTTGGTGATGACAACAAGTGTGGACTTGATAGAAAGGATATTGAAATTTTAAGTTAGTGGTCTGATTTGAGAAATGTCAAGGTGAGTGATTTCAACATTTTGTCAAACTTATGGAAAGGATTTTTGTTGTAAAGTCAAGCGAGACATGGTATATTGAGCACTCCTAACATATCTGAGTTGAGAGAGTGAGACTTAGTGATGAAGTAATCTCACAAGTCAAGTAATCGATACGTTTTGGTTTGAGTAAAGGTGAAAGTTGAGTTGAGTATTGTGTGTTATACAGAGAATGATGGACAGAGTAAAAGGACGATTCGAACATTGAACGGTATACTTGTGCGTGTGTGATTGACATAGGAATTGTTGGAATTTTTATATATGACGATGATTGGTATGCTGGTAGTGAGGTTGTACTATTGATGGTACATAAAGAACTTCAATTTGTGGAAGTTAAAGATAATGAGTTATGGACGTAAGATTAGATTGTCGGTGTATTGCAGAAATGTAGGTGGAATTGAATGACTGAACTAGAAGTGATATTGGCAATATTGATAAGATTGTATGGGTTAAGGACCGTTTATTAATAACAAAGAGTTGTTAGTAGAGTTATGTTGGCAATCGAAGGAAATCGATGGAGTTTGAAATTGGGAAACGTGGTTATGCTTAAGGTGTCGTTATGACGAGTGAAATTTGTTTTGAGAACAACAAGGAAACAATTCAACTTGAAGATAAGTTGCTTTTCATAGACAAGAACTGTGAAGAGTTCTTAAGAGGTCGAAACATAGTAAGGATTATATTGTGAAGATACAAGTATTCTAGGAATGGATTTGAATTTGTGAAGGAAGCATGAGAATTTCTTTAAGGAAAAGAGTTCTCATTTGTTCTGGAGGTATGAAATATGAATATAAGAGGGGCCGAGCATCGGGACTTCGCTCTCTTTTAGGAGGGTAGGATGTGACAACCCAAACCCGAGGTCATTTATTTAATATTATATAATATTATTTTACGAATAATTTTGAAATTTTTGATGAGTTGAATGATATGACGGTTGATGGTTTTATTTAAGACCGACGTTGGAGGTCTTATTTTTATCTTTTTACTAATAGCGAGGATTATTAGTAACCACGATATCGACGGATGCCCGAGATTTTATGTTTTATCATTTGTTGTCTCGATGTTTATATTTTTGACGTTTTTATTTTAAGTTCGTATTAAGTCGAACCGGGATCATATTATTATCATATTTTGAGTGCGTTTTAACTTTTGAAAAGTATTTTTATGAAACCCGAGCCTCGTAAATATTTTCAAAATTGACAATTTACAGTTTCCACCCTTACAACTATTTAATTGCATTTTGGACCAAAACTATCACAAATTGTCAAAACTAGCCCTTGGACCACCATATATAAACTCTCCCACCTAACATTCTCCACTCAAAACACATAGTTAAGAAATTTTTTGCTCTCCCTTCCTTTCTTTCTCTTCAAACCGTCACCCCTACCCCTTTTTACCATCAAATTTCATCAATTTTCATTATGATCTAGCTAAAACTAATTGATATCCCATCTTGGAAATTCAATTTTGATTATTTTGATGTAATTTTTAGCAACATGCAAGAACATTTAATTTTTGATGAGGATCCATGAAGGTTTGATCCATTTTTATGATGGTATATTGTTGTTAGTGTTGTTTTATGTATATTTTAATTATTGCATGTTTGAAATTTGAGTGGGTAAATTTTTGTAAGATCATTTAAATGTGTTATGGGTTAGTTAAGTTGTTGTTAATGATATTAGGGTGATATTAGGCATATGAGAATGATTAAAATTGGTTGAAAATTTATTTAACATGATTTTTAAACATGTTATTTTAGATCAGTAGGTAAAAGGTCATTTTTGGAAAACTTACTGTTTGAAAATGGTTAAACTAATAAGACGATGTTGTAGAGAATTCTTTTAGCTTCGATTTGATATAAGATAGAGCTTCTAGCTTCAAACGAGCGCGAAGTTATGATGTTTTGATTATTCGTGTACCGGGAGACGAGTATCGACACAATCCGAAGTTGTTGTCGATATTTGGATCGAATCTCGGGGACTATAGAATGAGTTGTAAAAATTTTCAAGCTCTGATGTTTGATTCTAAACTAAGGGTTGTGAGTCTATTCTTAAATTCGAGTATCGGTTTTGTAAACGGAGTAAAATAAATAAGTTAAAAAGACTATATGAGTTGTTGACATAAAACTGTCCTGTTTTTATAGTTCAAAGATGTGTCGGGCAGGGAACTTTAAAAGTAAAATCTTTTGATGGGATTTTAACAGGTCTTTCTATATATAGTAAGTGACATTTCTGATTAGTATCATAAGTATTTGATGTGTTTATGTGGGGTAGATGAGCCCGTACATTTGGTGTGTACCGGCAGATCTTTATCGAAAGAATTAACTAATAGAATAAACATATAGAATGAAGTAAAAGGTCACTTGTAATGTTTTATTTTGGGTTGGTTGTGATTTTATTATTTTGAGTTTGATGATATTAAGTATGGATTTTATTCGAGTTTATTATTGATGAGCGCGCCTTATTTGATAGGTTGCGATTTTTGTGTTTATCGGGCATCAACTATCGTCGAAGGTCGTCTTGCTACTGCTATTACTCAAGGTGAGTCTATAGCCTCGCTTTTGTAATTGTTTTGAATGATTTTAAAACCCGCGAGGGGGATACATGTTATTTGAAAGTAAAATGAATACAAGTCATGATTGATTGTTTGGACCCGAATGTTGCCTTTGTTGCCTTTGTTGATTTGAATTGTATAAGTACCTATGTTGCAAAAGTCCCTAAATTCATGAGCCGTTAACTATCTTCTGACTTGATGTTGTGAGTTGGGAATAGCCGCTTATTCTAATAATAGTACTATTGGGCTGACGACCCTATCTGAGACCATGGCTTTACGCTGAGTAAGCCGCTGGGAAGGATAATTTTACGAGAATGAGAATGTGGTATACTTGAAACTGATACCCTAGTAGGGGCACTGGATTTCATCTAGTCATGTCGGCTTTAGGCGTGGGTGACTAAGTTAAGGGGTCGGTGTCATGAGCTTAATATAAGTCAATAGCTAATGCTATATACCAGATTGCCTGAATAATAGATTGTAATGATCTGCAATTCTATTAAATGATCTTGATTGATTTTTCTCTTGTGTTCAAATGATGATTTGGAAAACCTATAGACTCGCTCAACCGTTGTGTTGATGATTTTAAGCATGTATTTTAGGTGATTGAAGTTGATGAATTGCGGAGCTTGCTGGAGAAGGATTGCGGGATTGCTTTTGTGGTGATTGGTCTAAAACGGATTTCTTTCCCCTTTTGTTATAAAAAGAATAATGTACGGTCACGTACTTGGGTAAATTGTTTGTTGATTTGATAAAATCTTTGGGGGACCTAAATGTGACTCTGATATTTCTAAAATTGTTTTACTTGGGATCGAAAGTTTTAGACAATGAATAAAATTATATTCTTTTATATTTCAAATGTATCATTTTGAGATCTTTTAAAGTGTCTTGTGTAACATTGTTTGTATTTAGCACCCAAATGTGTATTTCCGCTGTGCAATATAATTTGGGGGTGTTAAAGTCTCAGGTGAGAATGATTTCATACCCAACGTGTCGGTCAAAAACTCAATTCATCATCAATCTAAAGCCTTTGTGAAAAGATCCGCCAGTTGATACTCGGTGTTGACAAAGTATAGCTCGATTACTCCATTCTCCACTTGCTCTTTGATGAAGTGGTAGCGTATGTCAATATGCTTCGACCGGGAGTGTTGAACGTTGTTGCAGCAAAGGGCAATGGCACTTTTGTTGTCGCAGTACATCGGTATCTTGTTGAATCCAAGACCGTAGTCGGTTAATTATGACCTCATCCAAAGGATTTGAGCGAAGCAACCGGACATGGCAAAGTATTCTGCCTCCGTACTTGATATCGCAACGCTTTTCTTCCTTTTGGATGCCCAACTAATCAAATGATCTCCAAGTAGTTGCAAGCTTCCTAAAGTGCTAGGTCTAGTACCTTGACACCCAGCGTGATCCGCATCTGCATATTCTGTTAGTGCAATAGAGGAGTCTTTCGGATACCACAGACCACGATTAAGTGTTCCATTAAGGTACCGAAAGATCCTTTTCACAACATGTAAGTGCTTTTTGGTAGGTCGAGCCTAATACCGAGCACACATGCATATAGCAAATTGTAAATCAAGCCTGCTAGTAGTGAGATAGAGAAGGGTACCGATCATTTCATGATAAAGTTTTGGATCGATATCAATCCCATCTCTATCCTCATCTAACTTGGATCTCTACACCATTGGAGTATCCATCGGGTCACATTATTCAAAGTGGTATTTTTTCAAAGATTCTAGAGCATATTTAGATTGATTTATAAAGATGCCTCTGGGATTTTGAGAAATTTGTAACCCCAAAAAAATGAAAATTTTCCCATCATTAACATGTTAAAACGTGTGGACAAGATTTTCTCAAAACGGTCGGACAATTTTTGGTTAGTAGCAGCAAATATTATATCATCAACATAAATTTGTACCAGTATCATTCCGTTGCCTTCCTTGAGAATGAACAATGTCAGGTCCACTTTGCCTTCGGAGAAGCCTTCCGAGATGAGATATGATGACAGTAGATCGTACCATGTGCATGGAGCTTGTTTCAACCCATAAAGAGCCTTCTTGAGCTTGTACACATGATTAGAATACTCCGAGTTCACAAATCCATTCGGCTTGCTTACATAGACTTCTTCCCTTAGTTCACCATTCAGAAATGTTGTCTTAACATCCATTTGGTAGACGGTCATATTCATATGAGCAGCGTACGCGAGGAATAGTCCGATTGCCTCCAATATTGAAACGGGAGCAAAGGATTCTTCAAATTCAATACCCAATGGTTGTTTATAACCACGAGCCACCAATCTTGCTTTGTTCTTCAATATACCATCAATCTCATCGAGTTTAATTTTTTAGACCCACAACAAAGTAAGAACCTTTACGTTGTCGGGTAAAGGAACTAATTCGCATACTTCGAGTCTTTGGAATTCATTGAGTTCCTCTTGTATGGATTCAATCCAACATGATTGTGTCATTGCTGCTTACCATGTTATAGGTTCAATCTAGGAGAGAAAGGTGTCAAAGTAACAAAATAATACGTTCTCTTGTAATTGATGGCGAGTAGAAACTGGTCTTTCAATGGCACCTATGATATCTCTGATAGGGTGATCCTTTGTCCACTTGGCGTTGTGTGTTTCAATCCGGTGTGGTCCGTAGTAAACGGTAGCAGGAGCTCCCTCTAAGGTAGACGTCCCGTTAGGGTTTTCGGGAATTGGTATACCAAAGTATGGAAGCTCATGTATATGAGCAAATTCTAAATCGTGATCGTTGTGATCTTCTGCAACATCATTAGGAACGAGTGGGGGTGTAGATTTAGGTGTAGTTTTTGAATTACTAGGGGATGGTGCATCCGGTTCATTGGTGAGCGTAGATGCATCGGATTGAGCTCCATTATCTTGAGCAAAAACTGCGGGAATTAGAGCCATCACTGCAGGGGCTGGAGCATCATCACTTGAGGGATCGAAGAATTCATCAAATATCGATTGAAATAACTTATTCCACTCGGGCCTTGTAGGTGGTGTAAATGATGGAGAAGTAGGATTGTTGGGAGCTAATCCGGAACTAATAGTATCGGGTCCCATCTCATGAAGCGCGGGTTCAGAGCTGCGTTGCTCAGAAGTCATCGCTGTCAGCTCATCAAAATCGACATCCATAGTTTCTATTATCTTACCAAGACGACGCTTATAAATTCGGTATGATTTATTTGCAGGATAGTAACCAATGAAAATTCTAATATCAGCCTTCGGTTGAAGTTTTCCTAAATTCTCGCTGTTAATGGTCGGGTAACATACTGCACCAAACACATGAAGGAATGATAAGTTGGGTTTTCTTTCATGAAGAAGCTCATACGGTGTTTTTCCATGGAGCTTACGAATGATAGAACAGTTTTGGGTATAACATGTGGTTGCCACAGCTTCTGCCCATAAGAATAAAGGAGCATTTGCGTAAATCAGTATAGTTCTAACAACTTCCATAAGAGTTCGATCACGTCTTTCCAAGACACCGTTTTGTTGTGGAGTGCGAGCGACTGATGTTTCATGATAGATGCCAATCTCTTCATAATAATCATGCAGAGTCTGATTGACAACTCAGTTCCATTATCAGTACAAACATGACAGATAGTAGCATTTAAACGCACTTGGATCATTTTGAAGAACTTGATAATGAAATTCGGTGCCTCATCCTTGGTGCGTAGAAATTTTACCCATATAAACCTTGAAAAATCATCCACAATAACGAGGATATATTTTTTACCACTCACACTTTTAGTACGCATCGGCCCGCAAATATCCATGTGCAAAAGATACAGTTTTTCTTGGTTGGTGTCTTCGTCTTTAGGTTTGTAAGATTTCTTGGTGCTTTTCCCCAATTAACACACAGAACATAAATGATCCTTGTTAAACTAGAGCTTTGAAAGACCACGAACAAGTTCGTTTTTAGCCAAGTGATTAATAGCATCAAAATTAAGGTGAGATAAACGTCGATGCCATAACCATGACTTAGTCTTAGATGCTTTGGAGAGAAGACATACGGAAGAAGCGGCCATCATATTTTGTAATGACAATGTGTAGAGATTATCCCCTTGAGAACTGATGCGGTATTTTGTATATACTTTATTTTAGGTAAAAACAAAGCACACACAAATGTCGTGGTAAGTATAAGTATCAACGTTTAGGAAAACGTCAATACCGACAATCGAGTTCGTTCTCGGGGAGGTATGGTGTTTAGCCAACAGTTATAGACGTTATTTATTCAAGTGATTACGTTTTGGGAAAGACGAAAAGAAAAGAAAAAGGAGACGAGTTACGCTCGAAACGGACGAAAACGCGCGAACGTACGAACGTAAAAACACGACCAAACGAAAAATTTTACCTAAAAAATAATTAAAAATTACTAAAATGTTCTAAAAATCCTAACTAGGAAAAATACGCAAACCAAATTTTTTTAAAGTGCTTCAATTATTTGTTATAGAAATTTAAAGTTAATTAAAAAACCTAAAAAAAATAAAATAACTAAGAAAAAGACGAAATCCAAATATTTGAAAACTTAACTAAAAATAAACTTTATAAACTTAAAAAGAATAATAAAAATTATTAAAAAAACAAATGGGCTAAAAAAAACAAATTTACGAATTTAAACGAAAATACTACGAAAAGAAAAAAACGCGATATTAAAGCAAAATATCAAATTTTAAAATTTACGAAAGCCAATTTATTTTTCCTACGTTCTATATGACAAAAAAAAATTTTGAGAAAAAGAATTATATTTTTTTGACTTTTAACTATTTTTTTATGAAATAATTACTATTTAAACTAAATAAATGATTTAAAAATATTAAATGATTTTAAGAAAAATCCAAAAAATTTCTGAAAATGATAAACATTATTTAAAGCCTAGGAAAAATAAAATGTTCGAAAAATAAGCTACAATAAGCTACGAATTAAGCTATATGGGCTGAATAGCTTAATATACCAAACAAAAAAAAACAATATAAGAGAAACATAGAAGGAACTAGTAACACAAACAACCAGTAGAGCAGATGGTCATTGGTTGGGGATGCTGCGTCCATATGATTGGTGATGTTAGGGGTTTGAAACCCAGCTATGGCACATTTGTATTTTTTGTTTTTCTTTCAAGAAATTAAAAAAAAACATATACAAAGATAACAACAGGAGATTTTAACCAAAAAGCTCAATAGAGCAGTTGGTTTGGTAGTGTGCAGCTGCGTCTGGCATCAGACCGAGGTCTAGTGTTCTAGTCCTACCTACAGCATAATTGCTTTTTATTTTATTTTTATACTCACTGATTACCCCAAACAGGTCTGATGGACAAGTTCAAGCTTCATACAGGAAATATAAGGAAACAAGGCAGCAGTTCAAAAATAGTACTAACACATCTGCTACAATGTTAACAATCAAACGAACATGTATAACAACAACAACAACAGCTAGCATTTAAGATAAAAACTGCAACAGCAGCCTAGAAATAAGGACAACAGCTAGGCGAAATCTATTAGTAGCAACCGAATGACTATGGCAGCGGCAATCAATAACTTAAGGGCAGCAACAACGAAACAAAACTCAAATAAGCCACAATAGCACGAAAAGCAAACATTGTATACAAAAATGAAAACAAGCAAGTACTTAGTTCTAAATGTGGACTTAAGGGTGCTATTCTTTTGTTTAGCTTTGCTGTTGGTGGATTCCGGCATATAGCAAACACGAACCACAAATATATAACCAAAACATAAACCCAATTTGACCCACAGATTTTGAGCTTAAAATTACACAGTCACTTGTCTTTTCGTTACTAACCCGTTCTTTTTGGTTCTGTGGGTTGCTTGGTTGCTTACGCAGGCCACGAACACACTTAAAATCACCCTCAAATAACCAAAACGTCACCAGTTTTATCCTTATTGCGCAGTTAACCTTAAAGCAACAGTAGACACGTTTTTTTTTTCAACCAAATTCGTGATATTTGAGCTCAGTTAGATATAAAAAAACGCAGCGGACTTGTTTTACTTTTCTAAAAAACAGGGACACCAGCAGACCTAGAAAAACTTTAAAACAGGCAAATACTTGAATCAAATTAACTAATCAGCAGATACAAGGACTAAGGCAGCAAATCTAACGGACTTAGCAGCAATCTCAAACGAATGAAACAACAACCAATTACACCAATGTTCGATCCAAAACACTAAAAACTCCACAAATTGTGAGCTTCTGCGTGCACAGTAAGCTTAAACAACTAGCGATTTTTTTTTATTTTTTTTTATTTTTTTTGAGATTTATATGAAACCAAAAGCTAAACTAACCTTAAACTAGCCTTATAAAACTGAAGAAATCAAACTTACCCTATAAATCAACTCCTAAGATGGTGCTAACGTTAATCCCAAACGCTACTTTAGCAAGAAATAAGCAACAATAAAAGACAAGATCAATAAAGTACATGACCAATTGGAGAGCAGCATGTAAAATAACAATAAGAAAGGCAAATTAAGCAAATAACAAGAACAAATCAGCAAACAAGCATAGAGATAAGCAATAAGCAGAAAAATTAGAAAATAAGCTTAAAGAGGAGGACGTAACTTACAATGGGTCCGAGCATCAATTCTCTAACCAACAAACTATAAGACGTTCTACTCAACTCCGTTTATATTATTTATACCCAATCATCCACCAAAAACTTAATACCCACAGCTTATCGCCCACAGAAACTTCAAATGAAATACCAAACTAGAACCAATCTTGAACCAAACTTCAATATCTTGAACAAGAACAAAGAACCAACTCCTTCTTCAAACCATAACCCATTAAGCTAATAGCCAAGCTTATTTGTCGAATAAGCTACACTAAAGCTTATTGGTACAGTAACTTCACAAACAAAAACTTGTTTGTGTGATTAATGGAACTTGAAATGAAATGTAAATTTTTTTTTCAAGGAAAATAAATGATGCAAGGAATTTAAAGTGCAAGTATGTAAAGGGTGCAAGTAAATTAAATGGAACACAACTTCTATTCAAAATCGTATTGTCAGTACAAGGTTGATAAAAATTGGAACAGATTACAAGATGAAATATCAAAGCTATATATAATACAATGTTGAGGAGATAAACCCTAAACCTTATGACAACATCCTCTCTTTGTCTCGACCATTTTGCACCCTTGATCTCTTTCTAGAACCCTCCAAAACTGAATCCAAAGGCTGAGATGGTTTGAAGTCTGTCGACATCCATTTGATGATCATCTCTTGGTCGTTGATATCTATGTGGTCCCAAAGGAATGGCTGTGAGCCATTGATTTAGAAATCATGTGACTCATCCTTCATACCAGCTGTCTTCATGTCTTGTTGTGATGAGTTGGAACATACCCATGTGGGGATGTTTTCTACAAGGTTTAATTGTAGATTGGAGGGGTCAATTTGAGATTTCCCCTTTGATTTGACCCGTTGGTAATTAGTACAGCTTGGTGAAGATGATGAATAGTTACCCCTCATACTTTCCCTCTGAAATGGTAAAATTGACTTGTTGACCATTGATATACGGGGAAAAGGGTTTTGGTGGGTTAATGGGTGAGTTTGGGTATGGTTTTAACAAGTTTGCCCCCTAAACTTTGTAGAAATATGAAAATCAAGTTTCCAGCCACAATCTTTCATTTTCTTTGTAAACAAGTTTACATGACTTGTCAATTTTGGCATGGCAATTCCCTTAACTTTAAACAAGGGCCATTTGTGTACCTTTGATAATCTTCAAGGGATATTAATGATATTTATTGAAATATCAGGGACCCAAATGTAATATGTGAGATTTACAAGGGTATAATATGACAATTCTTCAATTCTTGAGGGACCATTCTTGACAAATCTTCAAACTTCAAAGATTTCAATGAAAAATCATGATTCAGGTCCAGTTCTTTGTGCAGCTTCGTTTCCCGTGTTCGTTTTTGCTTCATTCTTGTGATCTTTTGTTGATTTCACGATATCCGTACCTAAAATACACAATGAACAAACACAAGCATATTTTGGGGTATTTTAATGATATTTTAAGTGTTTTAAGCCCGGTTTGGACGATGAGACTTTGTATAATTACAGTCTCATCACTCCCCCATACTAAACCATTGCCGTGCCCTCACGCAATGCTAGAATTAAGTATCATAGCACTTCCAAAATTCATTTTATGATGACATTTATTGAAAACCTAAATTTAAATAAACTACTACATGTGTTTTAGACATAATGTATTGTTTTCATCACGATAAGGTGACTTTTAGGGTCAAAGAATAAGAACACGTGAATGCCTCATAGAGATAAATTCGTCATCCTCGATTTTCACTCGATTCCATGCTAAGCGTGTAACGAGATCATTGTTATTATAAGTTAGCAACACGATCATATCTCATGAGTGTTAATTACGAACCTAAACTCCCTTATTCCTACTTGGTATCTCTTATATTTTATTTTGTCTTAATGATCACGAGGATACATCATTGACTTATGCGTGAATAGAGATTAAGTCTAAAAATAGAGTTTTAACGATGAAACCAAAATCATCGAATTAATAATTCATCCTAATAGACAACGATGTCAAAAAATTAAGTCAACAAGAAGGATCGATAAACACGGTTTTATAACGGTTTTGAACATGAGACTTATTACCATGACTTTTATTATCCGCCATCATCGGTGGTTTTATTATCATGGTTTACCTACATCTTTTATTCAACTTCGCCATGAAGCTTTTATTATGACTTCGATCTTGCCTTGGCTTTTATTATCCGCCTCATCGGTGGTTTTATTGGCCAAAGACGTATATCCTCACGCTAAGGCGAATTTTGCATCTTTAAAGCTTCAAATATTAAGGCTTGATTCACTTTCAATTTGGGCATAGATTTTTCGGCCTTGTGAGCTTCAAATTTTTGCTTAATTTAGGTGAGCACTTGAAATCTTATTATTGGATGAAGCTTTCGATTATTCGGGTTGCCAATACTTCAAAACCGTGACGCTGGTGATACCTTAATGTTTTCCCAATTTAATTACATAGAAGCTACTAAAACAAATTAGAAACCAACAATAGTTACTAAACCGCTAAATCAATATTTATTAACAATTTATTATACAAAAGCGTGGGGAGAATAAGCTAATAATTACTACACATGAGACCGTGACGATTACGAGACTTATAAATAACTCTATCATTTCTCGTCCTCATTTAAGAGACTTAGCCTAAAAAGTTAAGGAATCGAAGCTAAGTGCTCAACACGCACGGTCGAGTCAAAAATTACTCTTATTCTCACCAACGGAAAACCTACATTCGTGTCTTAAACACTTATGAAAGATAAGAATTTTTTTTAAAATTTGGCCATTTTTAGCCTTATTTTGCAACAAAAAGATAGACAAAAAGATAAACTTTGGAAAGCGTGAAGGTTTGGCAAGGCAAGTATCTATTCACCCCCCCCCCCCCCATACTAAAGTTAAACATTGTCCTCAATGTTTCGAGTCTAGGGGTGCAAACACCCCCATACTAGAGACGTAGTGAATGCTTAATCTAGCATGGAAAGGGTGGAACCATTAAATCAATAGCCGTTTATGAAGTGTGCTATAAACCTAAGGTTAGAACATCAAAGGATATATCATATGGATATCGAGAAATTCTTCAAAGCAACGATCGAGTGCTCCCATAAAACAAACACGAGAGGCTCCAATCATGAAGATCATGATCATCTAAAATCCACAATTCACAAACAACCACGGAACAAAGGTTGGAAGGGCACAAATCCCCTCACATTAGGTTAATCTAAAAAGCAACAATATTTACAAGGATAAGCATGAGAATTCCCCCACGAGGCACCTTGTTTTTGATAACCGAGTCAAAAGCTCGACTCGAATCCCCATAAATGTGATCATTTAGGGATATCCTTGGTTCGGTCATTTTTGGTGGGACTTACATGTAATCAAGGCCCAAAAGCAACCGTGAATAAAGGCAAAGCTTTATACCGGGATCAAAGATCGTGTCTTCGTTTTCGGATGATAAACGAAACAACACGACTTCAAGTAACAACGTCCCAATGGGACACAAGAAAATAGAATGAGAAGAGAAAGGTGGGACATTGGGTGGGCATAAAAATCGAGTTACTCGAGGTAAACTCATACCGTAAGTGTAGAAAGGATTTCTAGTGACTACTTCGGTAAAAGATCGAGATTTTATCTTAAACGTGATACCGGGGTCAAAAATCTCGTCCTCGGTGGAGAAGTGTGAGGGAACAAATGGGGCTTCCCCCATACTAGATCCACACAAAACGTCGTCAAAAGAAGTAGACGTGTTTGTAGCAAGCTCAATTAAGTGAGGTGATGACGGAGTTATCTTTGGAAAATCTTTAAAATTGATTTCAAAATCATTTCCTTTTTCATTTTTAACTCATTGTTACGAAAACCCAAGTTGATTAAATTGAAAATATTTGGTGTTTCTAAAACAATTCTAGGCACACTTAAAATTTCCACATTTATCTTGAAAGCGGGAGGAGGATTTGAATTTTTAAAACGTGAATCGATTAATAAAATATCCCCCTCCGGGCTAACGCAACGGTCCTCATCAAACTCGAAAATCGAAGGCGGGTTATCAAGTATACGTTTGATCTCGGAAAAATTGCCATCGGGATCAAAGACGTCTTCTCTTCCTCGTGGAAGAGGTCGAACAATTAAATCGTCGATAGTCGAGTCGCTAGCTTCAACCGTCGTGAAACTAGGAGTAGAAGGCTCTTCGATTGAAGATTTTGCCTTTGTCGTTTCGACCTCGACATCGAAAAACGTATCAATGTGAGCAAGGCCATCGGCGGACTTCTCACATGATAAATCCAAAATCTCACTCGGTGTGGGATTAGGAGTAAAAGGCTCGTCTCGTGACGATTTTGCCTTGACGGTTTCAACTTTGTCCTTCGAAGGGATCGAACGTGGGTTTTCAAACATTTTAGCAAAACTACTAACACGTCCCTTCGGAATTAATTTTCGCTCATCTTGTAAAAACGAGGGTTCAACGATTTCCTTTGAAACCTTTTCACATTTTTCTTTTTTAAAATCATTTAATAGAATTTCTTCGTCAAAATTAAGTGTATATTGATTTAGAAAATCCTCAATAATTTCATCCTCATTAGAAAAATTAGGTTTAGAAGGTACAAGATTTAATAATCCCAAGTATCCTACGAGTTTTTCCTTTTGTTTATTTTCAAAAACATTTTTCAAAACTTCGTTGGATGACGTTTTTGTTTCCTCTACGTTTTTGCAAGACGACGAAGGTTGCACGACTCTAAAATTCGATAGATTGGGATCAATACGAGACGTACGAGTCTTAGGAGTCGAAATAACTTGAACCTCTCCCTCGAGATTAGGATTGGTGACGTTCGATGAAGAACTCGACTCGTATGAAGCTACTTTTTTCTCTAAGGTCTCAATCGTTGAAAGGAGTTCATTTTGCTTATTAGTGTAAGCCTCTACAACTTTATCAACAATTTTATCCCAT
Organism: Glebionis coronaria; assembly: GCA_025667525.1. Lineage (NCBI taxonomy): Eukaryota > Viridiplantae > Streptophyta > Magnoliopsida > Asterales > Asteraceae > Glebionis > Glebionis coronaria. The sequence continues at coordinate 422,893,260 of CM046874.1, forward strand.
CTCTCGTTAATTAGGTCAAATAAACGTTCTTGTTCTTTAGAAGCGGCATCATATTCGTTTTCCAACTCGGTTCTCATGGAGGCCATTTCCTTTAAGTAAAATTCCTTTTGAGTTTCCAATTGTTTTTCGTAATGTTCCTTAAGATTCGTAACTTGTTCTTGAATCATCGTTAAGTTTTTATTATTACGTCTCACAGTCACAAAAGGCGTTTTGATTCATTTCATCATTTTGATTTTGATCACAATTAAAAGACGAATCATATGACGAATAAAACGAAGACGATCGGTGATCTTGGTCGTAAAATTGAAAATTGTCACCACGATCACATGGGGCGGAGTTATAGATATAACCCTCTTGACCTCCAATAACCTTACAATTAAAACAATTGGCACCATCGGGCGGGCCTCCACAATATGGACACGAATAATATCCACCATCATTCGACATGATGCAACGAGAAAGTCGATTCGAGAATTAAACGATATAGAGGGTGAAAGAAGAGAATTATGAAAATAGAGGAAAAAAATCGAAGAATCTTTTTGTGTTTTTGGTTTTTTAATTTTTTTGGAATTTTGGTGTATTACGTAGAAATTAATCTACAAAAACTATCCACTAAGCAAAGGTCTCGATTATTGAATCCAAGAAGAATGAAGGTAATTACGTGAAGTAAAAACCCTCGTCGACTTTGAAACGTTGGTGGAACGCCAAAACGTTTCGAGGTTCAATAATTAAAACTCACAAAAATAGATTAATAATACTTGATGTGGCAAACCCCTAATAGATCGTCACTTTCAAAATACGCACAAGCGAGCGGAGAAAACGAGGCGGCGCGAAGCACTTAAGATCCTTTTTTCCTTAGGTCATGAAATACAACCGCCTTATACCCACCTTATAGTTTGTATTTATCGAGATTAAACCAATTAAGAGTATTTATCTATTTTGCCTTTGATTTCGTTTGAATTCGATACAACAATAGTGACCGGAACGCTCAACTATTGAGGTGCGATTTCTCGCGTATTTGGATCATTATTGTGTGTTAATTGTTCTACGTAAATACAATATATTATGCACAATAAAAACGAGAAAACGATTTTGTGTTAATTGAGTTCAATTTAACACGTATTTACTTGTATGGCTAATAGTATAGAAAAATAAAAAGAAGTATTTACGATAAAAACGTAAACACTCAAACAAACACGATAAATAAATATGGCTAAACACACCTCCCCGGCAGCGGCGCCATTTGTGATGAGGTATTTTGTATATACTTTATTTTAGGTAAAAACAAAGCACACACAAATGTCGTGGTAAGTATAAGTATCAACGTTTAGGAAAACGTCAATACCGACAATCGAGTTCGTTCTCGAGGAGGTATGGTGTTTAGCCAACAGTTATAGATGTTATTTATTCAAGTGATTACGTTTTGGGAAAGACGAAAAGAAAAGAAAAAGGAGACGAGTTACGCTCGAAACGGACGAAAACGCGCGAACGTACGAACGTAAAAACGCGACCAAACGAAAAATTTTACCTAAAAAATAATTAAAAATTACTAAAATGTTCTAAAAATCCTAACTAGGAAAAATACGCAAACCAAATTTTTTTAAAGTGCTTCAATTATTTATTATAGAAATTTAAAGTTAATTAAAAAACCTGAAAAAAATAAAATAACTAAGAAAAAGACGAAATCTAAATTATTTGAAAACTTAACTAAAAATAAACTTTATAAACTTAAAAAGAATAATAAAAATTATTAAAAAAACAAATGGGCTAAAAAAAACAAATTTACGAATTTAAACGAAAATACTACGAAAAGAAAAAAACGCGATATTAAAGCAAAATATCAAATTTTAAAATTTACGAAAGCCAATTTATTTTTCCTACGTTCTATATGACAAAAAAAAATTTGAGAAAAAGAATTATATTTTTTTGACTTTTAACTATTTTTTTATGAAATAAATACTATTTAAACTAAATAAATGATTTAAAAATATTAAATGATTTTATGAAAAATCCAAAAAATTTCTGAAAATGATAAACATTATTTAAAGCCTAGAAAAATAAAAATGTTCGAAAAATAAGCTACAATAAGCTACGAATTAAGCTATATGGGCTGAATAGCTTAATATACCAAACAAAAAAAAACAATATAAGAGAAACATAGAAGGAACTAGTAACACAAACAACCAGTAGAGTAGATGGTCATTGGTTGGGGATGCTGCGTCCATATGATTGGTGATGTTAGGGGTTCGAAACCCAGCTATGGCACATTTGTATTTTTTGTTTTTCTTTCAAGAAATTAAAAAAAAAACATATACAAAGATAACAACAGGAGATTTTAACCAAAAAGCTCAATAGAGCAGTTGGTTTGGTAGTGTGCAGCTGCGTCTGGCATCAGACCGAGGTCTAGTGTTCTAGTCCTACCTACAGCATAATTGCTTTTTATTTTATTTTTATACTCACTGATTACACCAAACAGGTCTGATGGACAAGTTCAAGCTTCATACAGGAAATATAAGGAAACAAGGCAGCAGTTCAAAAATAGTACTAACACATCTGCTACAATGTTAACAATCAAACGAACATGTATAACAACAACAACAACAACAGCTAGCATTTAAGATAAAAACTGCAACAGCAGCCTAGAAATAAGGACAACAGCTAGGCGAAATCTATTTGTAGCAACCGAATGACTATGGCAGCGGCGATCAATAACTTAAGGGCAGCAACAACGAAACAAAACTCAAATAAGCCACAATAGCACGAAAAGCAAACAGTGTATACAAAAATGAAAACAAGCAAGTACTTAGTTCTAAATGTGGACTTAAGGGTGCTATTCTTTTGTTTAGCTTTGCTGTTGGTGGATTCTGGCGTATAGCAAACACGAACCACAAATATATAACCAAAACATAAACCCAATTTGACCCACAGATTTTGAGCTCAAAATTACACAGTCACTTGTCTTTTCGTTACTAACCCGTTCTTTTTGGTTCTGTGGGTTGCTTGGTTGCTTACGCAGGCCACGAACACACTTAAAATCACCCTCAAATAACCAAAACGTCACCAATTTTATCCTTATTGCGCAGTTAACCTTAAAGCAATAGTAGACACGTTTTTTTTCAACCAAATTCGTGATATTTGAGCTCAGTTAGATATAAAAAAAAACGCAGCGGACTTGTTTTACTTTTCTAAAAAACAGGGACACCAGCAGACCTAGAAAAACTTTAAAACAGGCAAATACTTGAATCAAATTAACTAATCAACAGATACAAGGACTAAGGCAGCAAATCTAACGGACTTAGCAGCAATCTCAAACGAATGAAACAACAACCAATTACACCAATGTTCGATCCAAAACACTAAAAACTCCACAAATTGTGAGCTTGTGCGTGCACAGTAAGCTTAAACAACTAGCGATTTTTTTTATTTTTTTTTTATTTTTTTTGTGATTTATATGAAACCAAAAGCTAAACTAACCTTAAACTAGCCTTATAAAACTGAAGAAATCAAACTTACCCTATAAATCAACTCCTAAGATGGTGCTAACGTTAATCCCAAACGCTACTTTAGCAAGAAATAAGCAATAATAAAAGACAAGATCAATAAAGTACATGACCAATTGGAGAGCAGCAAGTAAAATAACAATAAGAAAGGCAAATTAAGCAAATAACAAGAACAAATCAGTAAACAAGCATAGAGATAAGCAATAAGCAGAAAAATTAGAAAATAAGCTTAAAGAGGAGGAAGTAACTTACAATGGGTCCGAGCATCAATTCTCTAACCAACAAACTATAAGACCTTCTACTCAACTCCGTTTAGATTATTTATACCCAATCATCCACCAAAAACTTAATACCCACAGCTTATCGCCCACAGAAACTTCAAATGAAATACCAAACTAGAACCAATCTTGAACCAAACTTCAATATCTTGAACAAGAACAAAGAACCAACTCCTTCTTCAAACCATAACCCATTAAGCTAATAGCCAAGCTTATTTGTCGAATAAGCTACACTAAAGCTTATTGGTACAGTAACTTTACAAACAAAAACTTGTTTGTGTGATTAATGGAACTTGAAATGAAATGTAAATTTTTTTTTCAAGGAAAATAAATGATGCAAGGAATTTAAAGTGCAAGTATGTAAAGGGTGCAAGTAAATTAAATGGAACACAACTTCTATTCAAAATCATATTGTCAGTACAAGGTTGATAAAAATTGGAACAGATTACAAGATGAAATATCAAAGCTATATATAATACAATGTTGAGGAGATAAACCCTAAACCTTATGACAACATCCTCTCTCTGTCTCGACCATTTTTCACCCTTGATCTCTTTCTAGAACCCTCCAAAACTGAATCCAAAGGCTGAGATGGTTTGAAGTGTGTCGACATCCATTTGATAATCATCTCTTGGTCGTTGATATCTATGTGGTCCCAAAGGAATGACTGTGAGCCATTGATTTAGAAATCATGTGACTCATCCTTCATACCAGCTGTCTTCATGTCTTGTTGTGATGAGTTGGAACATACCCATGTGGGGATGTTTTCTACAAGGTTTAATTGTAGATTGGAGGGGTCAATTTTAGATTGCCCCTTTGATTTGACCCGTTGGTAATTAGTACAGCTTGGTGAAGATGATGAATAGTTACCCCTCATACTTTCCCTCTGAAATGGTAAAATTGACTTGTTGACCATTGATATACGGGGAAAAGGGTTTTGGTGGGTTAATGGGTGAGTTTGGGTATGGTTTTAACAAGTTTGCCCCCTAAACTTTGTAGAAATATGAAAATCAAGTTTCCAGCCACAATCTTTCATTTTCTTTGTAAACAAGTTTACATGACTTGTCAATTTTGGCATGGCAATTCCCTTAACTTTAAACAAGGGCCATTTGTGTAACTTTGATAATCTTCAAGGGATATTAATGATATTTATTGAAATATTAGGGACCCAAATGTAATATGTGAGATTTACAAGGGTATAATATGACAATTCTTCAATTCTTGAGGGACCATTCTTGACAAATCTTCAAACTTCAAAGATTTCAATGAAAAATCATGATTCAGGTCCGGTTCTTTGTGCAGCTTCGTTTCCCGTGTTCGTTTTTGCTTCATTCTTGTGATCTTTTGTTGATTTCACGATATCCGTACCTAAAATACACAATGAACAAACACAAGCATATTTTGGGGTATTTTAATGATATTTTAAGTGTTTTAAGCCCGGTTTGGACGATGAGACTATGTATAATTACAGTCTCATCACTCCCCCATACTAAACCATTGCCGTGCCCTCACGCAATGCTAGAATTAAGTATCATAGCACTTCCAAAATTCATTTTATGATGACATTTATTGAAAACCTAAATTTAAATAAACTACTACATGTGTTTTAGACATAATGTATTGTTTTCATCACGATAAGGTGACTTTTAGGGTCAAAGAATAAGAACACGTGAATGCCTCATAGAGATAAGTTCGTCATCCTCGATTTTCACTCGATTCCATGCTAAGCGTGTAACGAGATCATTGTTATTATAAGTTAGCAACACGATCATATCTCATGAGTGTTAATTACGAACCTAAACTCCCTTATTCCTACTTGGTATCTCTTATATTTTATTTTGTCTTAATGATCACGAGGATACATCATTGACTTATGCGTGAATAGAGATTAAGTCTAAAAATAGAGTTTTAACGGTGAAACCAAAATCATCGAATTAATAATTCATCCTAATAGACAACGATGTCAAAAAATTAAGTCAACAAGAAGGATCGATAAACACGGTTTTATAACGGTTTTGAACATGAGACTTATTACCATGACTTTTATTATCCGCCATCATCGGTGGTTTTATTATCATGGTTTACCTCCATCTTTTATTCAACTTCGCCATGAAGCTTTTATTATGACTTCGGTCTTGCCTTGCCTTTTATTATCCGCCTCATTGGTGGTTTTATTGGCCAAAGACGTATATCCTCACGCTAAGGCGAATTTTGGATCTTTAAAGCTTCAAAGATTAAGGCTTGATTCACTTTCAATTTGGGCATAGATTTTTCGGCCTTGTGAGCTTCAAATTTTTGCTTAATTTAGGTGAGCACTTGAAATCTTATTATTAGGTGAGTGATGAGACTGTATTTATACATAGTCTCATCGTCCAAATCGGGCTTAAAACGCTTAAAATGTCATAAAATACCCCAATATATGCATGTGTTTGTTCATTTTGTATTTTAGGTATGGATATCGTGAATTCACCAAAAGATCAAAGGAATCAAGCAAAAACGAACACGGGAAACAAAGCCGCACAAAGAACCGGGCCCAAGTTTTGAATTTTTAAAAATAGTCCTTGAAGAATTGAAGATTGGCAAGTTTGGTCCCTCATTTTTGAAGATTTGGCAAGATAAGCCCTTGAAGAAATCATCATTTGGCAACAAGGTCCTCCATGTTTGAAGATTATACAAGTTTTACCCTTGAAGAATCCAAAAATATGCATTAAAGGCCCTTATTACAAGCTTGAAAACATTTTTGTGCCAAAAATGACAAATACTCAAAGTTGTTATCAAAGGGATTCAAGTATTTGCCATTTAAATAAAAAGTGAAGAAGTAAAGAAACTTTGGGGGGCTTTCCTGGCAGACAACAAAACCCCACCAGCCATCCACATCCTGACACGTCACTGAAACCCTACCCAAACCCGTTCACCCTACCCACGACCCAACCATACCCACACCCTTAATACCCGTTTTCATTTATAACCCAGTCAAACCTAAATTAATATTTTAATTCGTTTTTTAAACGGATTATTATACTAATTTTGGGGCGCCAAACACATACTATTCACCCATCTCCCCTAAATTCTCCCTAATCCCTATCATAAACCCTAATCTCAATCTAATACAAATCAAAGGGGTTTTGTGTGCAAGTTTCCAGAAACATGATTGATACCCATGTGAACCAAACCCACTTCACACACTTGAATCTTGTGACCCCTGGACCCCACACGGGACAACTCTGTCACCCCCAAAAATGGCAAACTCAGCATCTTTGACTCCATCCACGGTTTTGATGCATCTACTAGCTCCCTAAGTGTAATCAAACGACTCAGAATCACTGGCATCCAACTGGCATCACATGTGGCCACTTTTGACCAAAAATCAAGACCAAGAAGACAAGGGCTTTTCTGGAAATTCATTTAGCTAGGGTTCACGTTTTTTAAGTTTTCTAGGACCTTCTATGACCATGTATAAAATGAGATGCTTGTATCTCATTTAGATTGTTCCAGATTTTGGCTTGTAATTTTTTTTATGTTCAATGAATATTTAAAGTATTGTTTAAAAACCTTTGCAATCCATATCTGAGTTCCCTTTTATATCTTTCTTAGTTTAGAGTTTACTTTCATGAAAATTAGTTTAAGGTTTATTAATTGAATTTGGTTCAAAAGGTTCTAAGTTTTTTTTCAGAAACTCAGTTCAAGCACAAGAGAAAGTGAAAGTGGACTCTTGTGCTTGAACTTGTTGTCATTGGCTTGAATATTTCAGTTCATTACAAAGGATTCCAAGTAGGGTTTTCAAATTTCAGAATTCTTAAAAGATTTTTACAAGTCTTGGTCATTTTTCTTGTCTACTGTTCAGTTACTGTTCAAGAAGCTTATACACAAGCTTGCTTGATAAACAAGCTTGTGCATAAGCTCCTTGGTTATTTCCTTGGTTTGCTTTATTTGTTTCAGGTCTCTTTACAAGATATTGGGTGGTGGACTTGAAACAATCCACTCACCATCATCTCTACATCAGCAGATCTATTAGCCAGCACAAGCCCGAGCTTGTATGGAGATGGCATTGCAGCCATAGTGGGGCCCGGATGTGGGTCCCACAAGGTAATCCCTAGGCTTGAACCCTTCATGCTTATTTGGCTTGTGGAATTTTGGTTTTTAAGGATTTGCTGTTTAGATGTTGTTTTTAGTTGTTAACTATATCAGTTTATGCTTGTTATGTGTGTTTGAGTGTTGTTCAATCTTGATAAATTAGGTTTAGGTGTTATTGGTTTGTTAAATTTCAAGTTTCTGAATTTAAAGGGGTGTTTGGGATACGGGTTTAGTAACCAAGTTTGACTAACTGTTGACTGTATACCTGCCCTCACACACTCTCTTTGTTAGTTAGATTTCATACCAGTAGTTGGTTTGAGTTTGGTGTGTTGGAAATCATATTTGCATGCTCAATTTTTTGTGATACTAGTATAAAATCAGTATGTCTATTTTATGCATTGATTTAATGGAAATCTACCTATAATCTTGTTGCTTGTTAAGATATTGGTTGCATCTAGGAGTTAGACTAGCTTTCTTGTAGTTTTGTTGTTATTTGAGCAAGTATTTGTGAGCCCAAATTCACTCTTGTGCAAGTTAGATCAGCAAACAACACCACAGTCCGTCTATAGCATACAGTGACTGCAAGTTGGGATTTTTGTGAAATTTTTGCTAGTTAAGTGTGTGTTTTTGTGATTAAACAGACTCCCTACACTCCACTGAGTGTAGGGGTGCCCAATTGTTCAAGCAAAACCAAAGCATTCAGCTTTCCTAAGCTGAAACATCACCAGACCCCAATTTAATACAGTCAGTGGGAACTCGCTTCCCCCTGCTAGCTTGTTTGTTGCCACTGCTACACAAAAAGACAGAAAACAAAGAAGTGTCACTATCAGATTCCAATTCTTTTGTCTTTAGTGGGCATTTTTAGGATTTAGACTTTAATTCTTTTTCCAATATTTTTCTTATTTATTTTCTGATTTTTCAGTATTATTCATTTTCCAGTTACTGTTCATTAGATAATTTTTTAGATTAATTGGCTATTTTAATTAACTTTTTAAATACTATTTTTTTCATTTAGTGTAGAAAACTTATATTTTTCACTTTTAAAATTTTTCTTATACTTAGAAAATTAATTTAAGATTTTTAGTTTTAAAAATAGTCACTGTTCACTTTTTAATTATTTTTTATAATTAAATTAGTTTAATTAGGGTTTATTTAATAAACTGTTTTGTCTTTTAGTGAAAAATTTTACATTTTTCAAACTATTTCAATTTTCTACTGTTCTTTAGGATAATTTAGGATTTTTAAAATTGTTAAATTAATTTTGGCATTATTTTATTATTTTCTAGGATTATTTTAATTTAAAAATAGTTTTTAGTGTTTAAAAAAATAGAAAAATAGTTTTTAAAATTTAAGAAAAATAGTTTTTAGTCTTTAAATAATATAAGTTAGTTATTAGTTCAATAAATTAATATTTTGGGCATTTTGTTAATTATATTTAATTTTTGGGCTTTAATTAGCATTAAAAATTGAATATTTAATTAATAAAAGGTTTAAAAATATATTTGTTGGATTTTTATTCTTATTTATATTATTTAAGACTTAGTTTAATCATTAAATTAGTTTTTAGGTTTTAATTATTAATTTCGTCACGTTTTACGTATTTACGTTCGCGTTTTACGTTAATTCGTCGTAGTTTAAATCGTAGTGTAACTCGTCTTTACTTTTTCTCTTCTCAACCAAAAACGTCACTAATCCAAACATTGTTATTTTATATTTTGGCACATTAATTCACACACCTCCTTCGAGAACGAACTTGGAATTTATTCGTCTTCACGGTTTTCCTAAATCGTGTCGATTAATACTTGCCGCATTTATACGTTGTTTTCCTAAACACGTATATCATTTTCTACATCAATTTTTGGCGCCGCTGCCGGGGAGGTGTTTAGTGTGCCATTATTATTAGTATCGTGTTTGTGTGAGTAGTGCGTTTTTGCTTTTCAATTTTTGGAAAGCGTGAATATCGTACATACTCATTTTTGTTATTTTTATCTATTATACTATAATATCCAAATAAATCGTGTTTAATTTTCCTAAATTAAACACACAACAATCATTTTACTATATTTTAGATATATATTTGTTTTCGTTTTTTTTTTGTGAATATATATTTACTATATTATACTACGTAAGAACAAATAAATATACAAGAACTCCAAATACGTGAGAAATCACAACCTTGACTCGGGATTTCATCACTCGATCATTGTATTCGAATCTAAAGCAAAAGTTTAAAGGCAAAATAGATAAATACTTTCGTGAGGCTTAATTTCAATTAACACAAACTATAAGGTGGGTATAAGGCGGTTGTATTTCACGACCTAAAGGAAAAAGGCTCTTAAGTGCTTCGCGCCACCTCGTTTCCTCCGCTTGCTTGTGCGTGTTTTGAGAAAGAAGGCTAATCGAGGGTTTGCCGCCCAAGTATTATCTACGTATATTATATTTGCTTGTGTTTTCAAGATTAAACCCTCTTGAACGTTTTGGTGTTCCACCAACGTTCTAAAGTCATCGAGAACGTTCACTCCACGTGATCGTTTTCATTCTTTGAGGCTCCTTTAATCGAGAAAGTCGATTCGAGGAGAGATTTGTAGATTTGTGTCTACGTAATACAACAAAAAATCCAAAAAAAGTTAAAAAACAATCAAAAACCAAAAAAATTGAAAAAATCAAAAAGCCGCAAAAAGAATCTTCTTTGCTACCACCCATTCTACGCTTAGTGCATGCGCACTCGATCGAAGGACTATTCCAATTCTAGTGAAGCTTCGAATCGACACAATCGTAATCGAAGGAATCGACGACGTAGACGAGAATTAGAAACCGACGTTCCTAATATCGTTGTTGAAGAAACCGTAGAGGAGATGGCCGACAATCGTTCTATGATGGAATTGCTCCAAGCGCCCACCGAGGGTTATGGAGACGCGATCGTAATTCCCGCTATCGAGGCGGAGAATTTTGAGATCAAGAGCGGAATGCTTTCGTTGATCCAAGCTATGAAGTTTCGAGGTCGTGAAGCCGATAATCCTCACGACCATATTCGGAATTTTGATCGTCTTTTGGCCACGAGCAAGTTTAAGAACGTCAACACCGATGTCGTCAAGCTTATGCTTTTTCCTTACTCGCTCGATGGTGCCGCCAAGGATTGGCACGAGAAAGAGCCACCTAATTCGATAACTACGTGGAAGGATCTCGTTTCCAAGTTCGTTAATTATTTTTTCCCACCGTCTAAGACAACGTTTTTCAAAAACGAGATTACAAAATTTGAGCAAAAATCGAATGAATCTTTTAGAGACGCGTGGGATCGCTTTAAGGAATTTCTTAGGCAATGTCCTCACCATGGTTTTTCCGAGTTGCACCAAATCGATACGTTTTACAACGGTCTTAATTTTCACGAACAAGACTCGTTGAATTCCGCCGCCGGTGGCAACTTTTTGTGTAAGACTCCGAGAGAAGCTTTGATAATTATCGAAAACCGATCCAAGGTTTACCAACTCCGCAATGCACCGAGTGTTGCCAATGTCGCCAATGTTAGTAGTTCTAATCGCGACATTGAGAGAGTTGATGCAAAAGTCGATAAGTTGACGAATGTGTTCACGTCTTATCTCATTGAGATGCAAAAGAAAGACGCTCCCGCTACGGTGAAAGCGGTTGAGGTTTCGTGTACGTTTTGTGGTGGACCTCATAATTATTACGAGTGTGCGGCTACGGATGGCCAAACGTCGAATGTGAGTGCGTTAAACAACAATTTTTCTAATCAAAATCAAAATAACGCCGGTCCATCACAACAAGGCAATTATAACCAAGGCAACAATTTTCAAAATCGAAACAATTTTCAAGGAAATAATCAACAAGGAAATTTTTCGAATCAAAATCAAGGAGGTTATAATCAAGGTCGTAATATAACTTGGCAAAATCGAGATAACAATCAAGGAAATAATTTTTCAAGTGGGAATCAAAACAATTTTCAAAGAAGTAATCAAAACTAAGGGAACTTTAATTCTAATCAAAATAGTTCGTCAAACGATTTTCAAAGTTACATGAAAACGAATGAGGCTAATATGAGACGATTAGAGGGAGAAATTGGTACTTTGAAAAATGACTTTTCTAATACTTTAAAATTGCAAAACACGAAGATTGAGCAAGGGCAAATTGACATAAAAAAGATGTTTTCGGCTATAATGAACAAAGCCTCGGGTTCGTCATCGAGTTCGTTACCTAGTGACACCGTTGCTAATCCGAAAGAACAATGTAAAGCCGCCTCGTCTCGTGAGAAAGGTCGTGTGATTACCCCTAACCTTGAAGGATTCCGAGTTGTTTATCCCTCTCAACCCTCGACTTCTAAGACGTCTTCTTGTTCTAAAGTCGATGGGGTGAACGTGGCGACCAAGGAAAAGAGTGCACACCCTCGTGTACCTCAATTTCCATCTACGGTTAAAAAAGAGAGCTTTGTCGACCTTACCAAAGTAACCCTTGAAGAAACTTGTGCTTCGATCCTTCTTAAAAAACCCAAAAGGCGTATGCCGAGAAAGGAAAAGGATCCGGGCCAATTTCTACTACCTTGTGATTTTTCCGAGATTGAGGGATGTTTAGACCTTGCCTATTTAGGTGCTAGCATCAATCTCATGCCTCATTCTCTTTGGAAATTGATGAGATTGCCTTCGCTTACCCCCACGAACATGACAATCGAGCTTGCAAATTGTACTCCACTTATACCAATTGGAATAGCCGAGGATGTCTATGTTAGGATTGGAAAGTTTGTTTTTCCCGCGGATTTCGTTATATCCGATTACGAGTGTGACCCTAAATGTCCCATTATTTTAGGCCGACCATTCTTATCAACGGCTCGAACCGTAATCGACGTTCATGAGGGGAGACTTACTATGAGATATGGGGATGAGAAAATAGACTTTTTCGCTAGAAAATCCTAAGGATTTTATGAGAATGAAAAAACCGAGGTTTCAAAACCTAATGATTCAAATTCTAATGATTTCAAAATGTTTACTTTAGCGGAAAGAATGAAGCTTGATGCATGTTTTGAAAGAATTAAGAAAAACGGTTTTAAAGATGATGATTTTAATGATAAAGAATACGTGTACCTAATTCAAAAGGGTATGTGTAAATTTATGGATGAAAACTCACTTTGGGATGTTTTTAGCGAAACAAGTGAAACACCAATTCCGAAGGGTGACGTTAATGCCATCACGACAATGACCAAAATGGGTTCGTCTTCACCACCTTCGAAGGACCATGACTTTGAGGCTTCAACTTCTAACTCTATCGAAGTGCCTCCTTTGCCTAGCCCAACACCCGTTGAGGCTAAAGGGTTTATCGACATCGATCCGCTCGTCTTAGAAAAGTCACCTAAGCATAGCCCTAGTGCTTGTAAGACCATGGTTGTGAGTGCTCACATCGACTCTTTCTTTGACAATGACGATGGCGATTTTGCCGAGATTGATCACGTACTTCGACATCCACATGCAATTTTTGATTCTCCTAAGAAGAAACATGTGAAGTACGATGATTATGAGTTTGATCCCGAGATTGAGGAAATCATTGAACGAGAGCTAGCTCTTATGCCTTCACTTCCACCTACGAGTGAGGTCGACCTTTCCAAAATCGAGGATGAACTCAATGAGTTGGAACGTCTTATTTTCGATGACGAACCAACTCATGTGACCACTAAAAATCCCATTCTCGAGGAGTTACCTAATCAACACTCCTCATTTGAGAATGACGTTTACCACATTCGTGAGGATCTAACTTATCAACGATCCCCACAAAAGAATGATGGTTTCGTGCTTGATCGTGATCTTTTCGAAAGAGTTTCTAAGATACTCAAGGAGGGGAATGACAAACCGTGGTTTGACAAGCCTATCTTTGATGAAGAAATCGATGAGATCGACGTTCATGAGGATGACGAGTATGTTGACCCCGAGGGGGCGGTGTTCTTTATTGACAAACGTTTTGAGAACTTATATAATCCACCACCCCCTAACCGCGACTTAAATGTGAGAATTTTTAGCGCGACTAATTTTGAATTTGACACGCTAAATATTTTCGACATTATCAAATCGGGTTTTCATAAAGAGTTTTTGAACGATGAAAAAGGAAAAGATTTTAAAAATGTTTTAAAAGATTTTTCTACAAGTTTAACTCCGTCATCACCACGTTTTATGAGTGCTACCACCTCGTCTACTCCTTTTGACGACGGTTGGTGTCGATCTAGTGTGGGGGAAGCCCCAAATGTTCCCTCCCATTTCTCCACCGAGGATGAGATTTACGATCCCGGAATTGCTTGTAAAGGGAAATCTCGGTGTTCCACCGATGCAATAAATGGAAATCTTATCTATTTGCTTGGTGTGAGTCTACCTCGAGTAGCTCATAAGTTTGACTTACCATTTGCCCCACCTTTCTACTTCTTATCTCTTTTCTTCTACCTCTTTGAGGTTTCGGCTTCGGGTGAAGTAGCGTTGTTTCGTCTTTCATCCGAAAACGAGGACGCTATCTTTGACCCCGGTATACGTTTATCGGGTTTTTAAAGTACTCCACGTACTTTTGGGCCTTGTTTATCATGTAAGCCCCACCAAAAATGACCATACCAAGATTATCCCTAAATGATCACATTTATGCGGATTCGAGTCGAGCTTTTGACTCGGTTAACAAAAACAAGGTGCCTCGTGGGGGATTCTCATGCTTATCCTTGTACATATTATTGCTTTCTTAGTTTAACGTAACGAGGGGACTTGTGCTCTTCCGACCTTTGTTTCGTGGTTGTTTGTGATTGTGATTCATTAGGTTCATCGTCATCATTGAAGCCTCTCGTGTTCGTTTTACGGATCACTCGAGCTTCGATCGTTGCCTTTGGAGATTCCGATATCCGATGATATCCTTTTATGTTCTAACGTTTATCTTATTAGCATAATTCATAAACGGCTTTTAGGTTATTCGTTTTACCCTTTCCATGCTCGAGATTAAGCATTCGACTTCGTCTCTAGTATGGGGGTGTTTACACCCCTAGACTCGAAACATTGAGGACAATGTTTAGTTTTAGTATGGGGGGTGAGTAGATACTTCACCTTGCTTACGTCAACACGCAATCCAAATATTCATCTTTTTGTTATCGTTTTGTTGCAAAATAAGGCTAAAAATGGCCAAATTTTAAAATTTTTCTTGTTTTTCATAAGTGTTTAAGACACGAATGTAGGTTTTCCGATGGTGAGAACGAGAGTAATTTTTGACTCGACCGTGCGTGTTGAGCACTTAGCTTCGATTCCTTAACTTTTTAGGCTAAGTCTCTTAAATGAGGACGAGAAATGATAGAGTTATTTATAAGTCTCGTAATCGTCACGATCTTATGTGTAGTAATTATTAGCTTATTCTCCCCACGCTTTTGCATAATAAATTGTTAATAAATATTGATTTGGCGGTTTAGTCACTATTGTTGGGTTTCTAATTTGTTTTGGTAGCTTCCATGTAATTAAATTGGGAAAACATTAAGGTATCGCCAGCGTCACGGTTTTGAAGTATTGGCACCCGAATAATCGAAAGCTTCACCTAATAATAAGATTTCAAGTGCTCACCTAAATTAAGCAAAAATTTGAAGCTCACAAGGCCGAAACATCTATGCCCAAATTGAAAGTGAATCAAGCGTTAATCTTCGAAGCTTTAAAGATCCAAAATTCGCTTTAGCGTGAGGATATACGTCTTTGGCTAATAAAACCACCGATGAGGCGGATAATAAAAGGCAAGGCAAGACCGAAGTCATAATAAAAGCTTCATGGCGAAGTTGAATAAAAGATGGAGGTAAACCAAAGATAATAAGGCCCTTCCGTTAGGGGGCGTATAAAAGTCTTGGTAATAAGTCTCATGTTCAAAACCGTTATAAAACCGTGTTTATCGATCCTTCTTGTTAACTTAATTTTTTGACATCGTTGTCTATTGGGATGAATTATTGATTTGATGATTTTGGCTACACCGTTAAGTTTCTATTTTTAGACTTAATCTCTATTCACGCATAAGTCAATGATGTATCCTCGTGATCATTAAGACAAAAATAAAATATAAGAGATACCAAGTAGGAATAAGGGAGTTTAGGTTAGTAATTAACACTCATGAGAAGTGATCGTGTTGCTAACTTATAATAACAATGATCTCGTTACACGCTTAGCATGGAATTGGGTGAAAATCGAGAACGACGAAATTATTTCTAACGAAGCATTCACGTGTTCTTGTTCTATGATCCTAAAAGTCACGTTCTCGTGATGAAAACAATACATTATGTCTAAAACGCGTGTAGTAGTTTATTTAAATTCATCTCTTCAATAAATATCATCATAAAATGAATTTTGGAAGTGCTATGATACTTAATTCTAGCATTGCGTGGGGACACGACAATGGTTTAGTATGGGGGAGTGATGAGACTGTATTTATACATAGTCTCATCGTCCAAATCGGGCTTAAAACGCTTAAAATGTCATCAAATACCCCAATATATGCCTGTGTTTGTTCATTGTGTATTTTAGGTATGGGTATCGTGAATTCACCAAAAGATCAAAGGAATCAAGCAAAAACGAACACGGGAAACGAAGCCGCACAAAGAACCGGGCCCAAGTTTTGAATTTTCAAAAATAGTCCTTGAAGAATTGAAGATTGGCAAGTTTGGTCCCTCATTTTTGAAGATTTGGCAAGATAAGCCCTTGAAGAAATCATCATTTGGCAACAAGGTCCTCCATGTTTGAAGATTATACAAGTTTTACCCTTGAAGAATCCAAAAATATGCATTAAAGGCCCTTATTACAAGCTTGAAAACATTTTTGTGCCAAAAATGACAAATACTCAAAGTTGTTATCAAAGGGATTCAAGTATTTGCCATTTAAATAAAAAGTGAAGAAGTAAAGAAACTTTGGGGGGCTTTCCTGGCAGACAACAAAACCCCACCAGCCATCCACATCCTGACACGTCACTGAAACCCTACCCAAACCCGTTTACCCTACCCACGACCCAACCATACCCACACCCTTAATACCCGTTTTCATTTATAACCCAGTCAAACCTAAATTAATATTTTAATTCGTTTTTTAAACGGATTATTATACTAATTTTGGGGCGCCAAACACATATTATTCACCCATCTCCCCTAAATTCTCCCTAATCCCTATCATAAACCCTAATCTCGATCTAATACAAATCAAAGGGGTTTTGTGTGCAAGCTTCCAGAAACATGATTGATACCCATGTGAACCAAACCCACTTCACACACTTAAATCTTGTGACCCCTGGACCCCACACGGGACAACTCTGTCACCCCCAAAAATGGCAAACTCAGCATCTTTGACTCCATCCACGGTTTTGATGCATCTACTTGCTCCCTAAGTGTAATCAAACGACTCAGAATCACTGGCATCCAACTGGCATCACATGTGGCCACTTTTGACCAAAAATCAAGACCAAGAAGACAAGGGCTTTTCTGGAAATTCATTTAGCTAGGGTTCACGTTTTTTAAGTTTTCTAGGACCTTCTATGACCATGTATAAAATAAGATGCTTGTATCTCATTTAGATTGTTCCAGATTTTGGCTTGTAATTTTTTTTATGTTCAATGAATATTTAAAGTATTGTTTAAAAACCTTTGCAATCCATATCTGAGTTCCCTTTTATATCTTTCTTAGTTTAGAGTTTACTTTCATGAAAATTAGTTTAAGGTTTATTAATTGAATTTGGTTCAAAAGGTTCTAAGTTTTTTTTCAGAAACTCAGTTCAAGCACAAGAGAAAGTGAAAGTGGACTCTTGTGCTTGAACTTGTTGTCATTGGCTTGAATATTTCAGTTCATTACAAAGGATTCCAAGTAGGGTTTTCAAATTTCAGAATTCTTAAAAGATTTTTACAAGTCTTGGTCATTTTTCTTGTCTACTGTTCAGTTACTGTTCAAGAAGCTTATACACAAGCTTGCTTGATAAACAAGCTTGTGCATAAGCTCCTTGGTTATTTCCTTGGTTTGCTTTATTTGTTTCAGGTCTCTTTACAAGATATTGGGTGGTGGACTTGAAACAATCCACTCACCATCATCTCTACATCAGCAGATCTATTAGCCAGCACAAGCCCGAGCTTATATGGAGATGGCATTGCAGCCATAGTGGGGCCCGGATGTGGGTCCCACAAGGTAATCCCTAGGCTTGAACCCTTCATGCTTATTTGGCTTGTGGAATTTTGGTTTTTAAGGATTTGCTGTTTAGATGTTGTTTTTAGTTGTTAACTATATCAGTTTATGCTTGTTATGTGTGTTTGAGTGTTGTTCAATCTTGATAAATTAGGTTTAGGTGTTATTGGTTTGTTAAATTTCAAGTTTCTGAATTTAAAGGGGTGTTTGGGATACGGGTTTAGTAACCAAGTTTGACTAACTGTTGACTGCATACCTGCCCTCACACACTCTCTTTGTTAGTTAGATTTCATACCAGTAGTTGGTTTGAGTTTGGTGTGTTGGAAATCATATTTGCATGCTCAATTTTTTGTGATACTAGTATAAAATCAGTATGTCTATTTTATGCATTGATTTAATGGAAATCTACCTATAATCTTGTTGCTTGTTAAGATATTGGTTGCATCTAGGAGTTAGACTAGCTTTCTTGTAGTTTTGTTGTTATTTGAGCAAGTATTTGTGAGCCCAAATTCACTCTTGTGCAAGTTAGATCAGCAAACAACACCACAGCCCGTCTATAGCATACAGTGACAGCAAATTGGGATTTTTGTGAAATTTTTGCTAGTTAAGTGTGTGTTTTTGTGATTAAACAGACTCCCTACACTCCACTGAGTGTAGGGGTGCCCAATTGTTCAAGCAAAACCAAAGCATTCAGCTTTCCTAAGCTGAAACATCACCAGACCCCAATTTAATACAGTCAGTAGGAACTCGCTTCCCCCTGCTAGCTTGTTTGTTGCCACTGCTACACAAAAAGACAGAAAATAAAGAAGTGTCACTATCAGATTCCAATTCTTTTGTCTTTAGTGGGCATTTTTAGGATTTAGACTTTAATTCTTTTTCCAATATTTTTCTTATTTATTTTCTGATTTTTCAGTATTATTCATTTTCTAGTTACTGTTCATTAGATAATTTTTTAGATTAATTGGCTATTTTAATTAACTTTTTAAATACTATTTTTGTCATTTAGTGTAGAAAACTTATATTTTTCACTTTTAAATTTTTTCTTATACTTAGAAAATTAATTTAAGATTTTTAGTTTTAAAATTAGTCACTGTTCACTTTTTAATTATTTTTTATAATTAAATTAGTTTAATTAGGGTTTATTTAATAAACTGTTTTGTCTTTTAGTGAAAAATTTTACATTTTTCAAACTTTTTCAATTTTCTACTGTTCTTTAGGATAATTTAGGATTTTTAAAATTGTTAAATTAATTTTGGCATTATTTTATTATTTTCTAGGATTATTTTAATTTAGAAATAGTTTTTAGTGTTTAAAAAAATAGAAAAATAGTTTTTAAAATTTAAGAAAAATAGTTTTTAGTCTTTAAATAATATAAGTTAGTTATTAGTTCAATAAATTAATATTTTGGGCACTTTGTTAATTATATTTAATTTTTGGGCTTTAATTAGCATTAAAAATTGAATATTTAATTAATAAAAGGTTTAAAAATATATTTGTTGGATTTTTATTCTTATTTATATTATTTAAGACTTAGTTTAATCATTTAATTAGTTTTTAGGTTTTAATTATTAATTTCGTCACGTTTTACGTATTTACGTTCGCGTTTTACGTTAATTTGTCGTAGTTTAAATCGTAGTGTAACTCATCTTTACTTTTTCTCTTCTCAACCAAAAACGTCACTAATCCAAACATTGTTATTTTATATTTTGGCACATTAATTCACACACCTCCTTCGAGAACGAACTTGGAATTTATTCGTCTTCACGGTTTTCCTAAATCGTGTCGATTAATACTTGTCGCATTTATACGTTGTTTTCCTAAACACGTATATCATTTTCTACATCAGTGAAGCTTTCGATTATTCGGGTTGCTAATACTTCAAAACCGTGACGCTGGCGATACCTTAATGTTTTCCCAATTTAATTACATAGAAGCTACTAAAACAAATTAGAAACCAACAATAGTGACCAAACCGCTAAATCAATATTTATTAACAATTTATTATACAAAAGCGTGGGGAGAATAAGCTAATAAGTACTACACATGAGACCGTGACGATTACGAGACTTATAAATAACTCTATCATTTCTCGTCCTCATTTAAGAGACTTAGCCTAAAAAGTTAAGGAATCGAAGCTAAGTGCTCAACACGCACGGTCGAGTCAAAAATTACTCTTATTCTCACCAACGGAAAACCTACATTCGTGTCTTAAACACTTATGAAAGATAAGAATTTTTTTTAAAAATTTGGCCATTTTTAGCCTTATTTTGCAACAAAAAGATAGACAAAAAGATAAACTTTGGAAAGCGTGAAGGTTTGGCAAGGCAAGTATCTATTCACCCCCCCATACTAAAGTTAAACATTGTCCTCAATGTTTCGAGTCTAGGGGTGCAAACACCCCCATACTAGAGACGTAGTGAATGCTTAATCTAGCATGGAAAGGGTGGAACCATTAAATCAATAGCCGTTTATGAAGTGTGCTATAAACCTAAGGTTAGAACATCAAAGGATATATCATATGGATATCGAGAAATTCTTCAAAGCAATGATCGAGTGCTCCCATAAAACGAACACGAGAGGCTCCAATCATGAAGATCATGATCATCTAAAATCCACAATTCACAAACAACCACGGAACAAAGGTTGGAAGGGCACAAATCCCCTCACATTAGGTTAATCTAAAAAGCAACAATATTTACAAGGATAAGCATGAGAATTCCCCCACGAGGCACCTTGTTTTTGATAACCGAGTCAAAAGCTCGACTCGAATCCCCATAAATGTGATCATTTAGGGATATCCTTGGTTCGGTCATTTTTGGTGGGACTTACATGTAATCAAGGCCCAAAAGCAACCGTGAATAAAGGCAAAGCTTTATACCGGGATCAAAGATCGTGTCTTCGTTTTCGGATGATAAACGAAACAACACGACTTCAAGTAACAACGTCCCAATGGGACACAAAAAAATAGAATGAGAAGAGAAAGGTGGGACATTGGGTGGGCATAAAAATCGAGTTACTCGAGGTAAACTCATACCGTAAGTGTAGAAAGGATTTCTAGTGACTACTTCGGTAAAAGATCGAGATTTTATCTTAAACGTGATACCGGGGTCAAAAATCTCGTCCTCGGTGGAGAAGTGTGAGGGAACAAATGGGGCTTCCCCCATACTAGATCCACACAAAACGTCGTCAAAAGAAGTAGACGTGTTTGTAGCAAGCTCAATTAAGTGAGGTGATGACGGAGTTATCTTTGGAAAATCTTTAAAATTGATTTCAAAATCATTTCCTTTTTCATTTTTTAACTCATTGTTACTAAAACCCAAGTTGATTAAATTGAAAATATTTGGTGTTTCTAAAACAATTCTAGGCACACTTAAAATTTCCACATTTATCTTGAAAGCGGGAGGAGGATTTGAATTTTTAAAACGTGAATCGATTAATAAAATATCCCCCTCTGGGCTAACGCAACGGTCCTCATCAAACTAGAAAATCGAAGGCGGGTTATCAAGTATACGTTTGATCTCGAAAAATTGCCATCGAGATCAAAGACGTCTTCTCTTCCTCGTGGAAGAGGTCGAACAATTAAATCGTCGATAGTCGAGTCGCTAGCTTCAACCGTCGTGAAACTAGGAGTAGAAGGCTCTTCGATTGAAGATTTTGCCTTTGTCGTTTCGACCTCGACATCGAAAAACGTATCAATGTGAGCAAGGCCATCGGCGGACTTCTCACATGATAAATCCAAAATCTCACTCGGTGTGGGATTAGGAGTAAAAGGCTCGTCTCGTGACGATTTTGCCTTGACGGTTTCAACTTTGTCCTTCGAAGGGATCGAACATGGGTTTTCAAACATTTTAGCAAAACTACTACCACGTCCCTTCGGAATTAATTTTCGCTCATCTTGTAAAAACGAGGGTTCAACGATTTCCTTTAAAACCTTTTCACATTTTTCTTTTTTAAAATCATTTAATGGAATTTCTTCGTCAAAATTAAGTGTATATTGATTTAGAAAATCCTCAATAATTTCATCCTCATTAGAAAAATTAGGTTTAGAAGGTACAAGATTTAATAATCCCAAGTATCCTACGAGTTTTTCCTTTGGTTTATTTTCAAAAACATTTTTCAAAACTTCGTTGGATGACGTTTTGTTTCCTCTACGTTTTTGCAAGACGACGAAGGTTGCACGACTCTAAAATTCGAGAGATTGGGATCAATACGAGACGTACGAGTCTTAGGAGTCGAAATAACTTGAACCTCTCCCTCGAGATTAGGATTGGTGACGTTCGATGAAGAACTCGACTCGTATGAAGCTACTTTTTTCTCTAAGGTCTCAATCGTTGAAAGGAGTTCATTTTGCTTATTAGTGTAAGCCTCT
The DNA here is from genome assembly GCA_025667525.1 of Glebionis coronaria. Taxonomy (NCBI): domain Eukaryota; kingdom Viridiplantae; phylum Streptophyta; class Magnoliopsida; order Asterales; family Asteraceae; genus Glebionis; species Glebionis coronaria. The sequence goes on from CM046874.1 coordinate 422,915,631, forward strand.
ACAACTTTATCAACAATTTTATCCCATCTCTCGTCAATTAGGTCAAATAAACGTTCTTGTTCTTTAGAAGCGGCATCATATTCGTTTTCCAACTCGGTTCTCATGGAGGCCATTTCCTTTAAGTAAAATTCCTTTTGAGTTTCCAATTGTTTTTCGTAATGTTCCTTAAGATTCGTAACTTGTTCTTGAATCATCGTTAAATTTTTATTATTACGTCTCACAGTCACAAAAGGCGTTTTGATTCATTTCATCATTTTGATTTTGATCACAATTAAAAGACGAATCATATGACGAATAAAACGAAGACGATCGGTGATCTTGGTCGTAAAATTGAAAATTGTCACCACGATCACATGGGGCGGAGTTATAGATATAACCCTCTCGACCTCCAATAACCTTACAATTAAAACAATTGGCACCATCGGGCGGGCCTCCACAATATGGACACGAATAATATCCACCATCATTCGACATGATGCAACGAGAAAGTCGATTCGAGAATTAAACGATATAGAGGGTGAAAGAAGAGAATTATGAAAATAGAGGAAAAAAATCGAAGAATCTTTTTGTGTTTTTGGTTTTTTAATTTTTTTGGAATTTTGGTGTATTACGTAGAAATTAATCTACAAAAACTATCCACTAAGAAAAGGTCTCGATTAATGAATCCAAGAAGAATGAAGGTAATTACGTGAAGTAAAAACCCTCGTCGACTTTGAAACGTTGGCGGAACGCCAAAACGTTTCGAGGTTCAATAATTAAAACTCACAAAAATAGATTAATAATACTTGATGTGGCAAACCCCTAATAGATCGTCACTTTCAAAATACGCACAAGCGAGCGGAGAAAACGAGGCGGCGCGAAGCACTTAAGAGCCTTTTTTCCTTAGGTCGTGAAATACAACCGTCTTATACCCACCTTATAGTTTGTATTTATCGAGATTAAACCAATTAAGAGTATTTATCTATTTTGCCTTTGATTTCGTTTGAATTCGATACAACAATAGTGACCGGAACGCTCAACTATTGAGGTGCGATTTCTCGCGTATTTGGATAATTATTGTGTGTTAATTGTTCTACGTAAATACAATATATTATGCACAATAAAAACGAGAAAACGATTTTGTGTTAATTGAGTTCAATTTAACACGTATTTACTTGTATGGCTAATAGTATAGAAAAATAAAAAGAAGTATTTACGATAAAAACGTAAACACTCAAACAAACACGATAAATAAATATGGCTAAACACACCTCCCCGGCAGCGGCGCCATTTGTGATGCGGTATTTTGTATATACTTTATTTTAGGTAAAAACAAAGCACACACAAATGTCGTGGTAAGTATAAGTATCAACGTTTAGGAAAACGTCAATACCGACAATCGAGTTCGTTCTCGAGGAGGTATGGTGTTTAGCCAACAGTTATAGATGTTATTTATTCAAGTGATTACGTTTTGGGAAAGACGAAAAGAAAAGAAAAAGGAGACGAGTTACGCTCGAAACGGACGAAAACGCGCGAACGTACGAACGTAAAAACGCGACCAAACGAAAAATTTTACCTAAAAAATAATTAAAAATTACTAAAATGTTCTAAAAATCCTAACTAGGAAAAATACGCAAACCAAATTTTTTAAAGTGCTTCCATTATTTATTATAGAAATTTAAAGTTAATTAAAAAAACCTGAAAAAAATAAAATAACTAAGAAAAAGACGAAATCTAAATTATTTGAAAACTTAACTAAAAATAAACTTTATAAACTTAAAAAGAATAATAAAAATTATTAAAAAAAACAAATGGGCTAAAAAAACAAATTTACGAATTTAAACGAAAATACTACGAAAAGAAAAAAAACGCGATATTAAAGCAAAATATCAAATTTTAAAATTTACGAAAGCCACTTTATTTTTCCTACGTTCTATATGACAAAAAAAAATTTGAGAAAAAGAATTATATTTTTTTGACTTTTAACTATTTTTTTATGAAATAAATACTATTTAAACTAAATAAATGATTTAAAAATATTAAATGATTTTAAGAAAAATCCAAAAAATTTCTGAAAATGATAAACATTATTTAAAGCCTAGGAAAAATAAAATGTTCGAAAAATAAGCTACAATAAGCTACGAATTAAGCTATATGGGCTGAATAGCTTAATATACCAAACAAAAAAAAACAATATAAGAGAAACATAGAAGGAACTAGTAACACAAACAACCAGTAGAGCAGATGGTCATTGGTTGGGGATGCTGTGTCCATATGATTGGTGATGTTAGGGGTTCGAAACCCAGCTATGGCACATTTGTATTTTTTGTTTTTCTTTCAAGAAATTAAAAAAAAAAAACATATACAAAGATAACAACAGGAGATTTTAACCAAAAAGCTCAATAGAGCAGTTGGTTTGGTAGTGTGCAGCTGCGTCTGGCATCAGACCGAGGTCTAGTGTTCTAGTCCTACCTACAACATAATTGCTTTTTATTTTATTTTTATACTCACTGATTACCCCAAACAGGTCTGATGGACAAGTTCAAGCTTCATACAGGAAATATAAGGAAACAAGGCAGCAGTTCAAAAATAGTACTAACACGTCTGCTACAATGTTAACAATCAAACAAACATGTATAACAACAACAACAACAGCTAGCATTTAAGATAAAAACTGCAACAGCAGCCTAGAAATAAGGACAACAGCTAGGCGAAATCTATTAGTAGCAACCGAATGACTATGGCAGCGGCAATCAATAACTTAAGGGCAGCAACAACGAAACAAAACTCAAATAAGCCACAATAGCACGAAAAGCAAACAGTGTATACAAAAATGAAAACAAGCAAGTACTTAGTTCTAATGTGGACTTAAGGGTGCTATTCTTTTGTTTAGCTTTGCTGTTGGTGGATTCCGGCGTATAGCAAACACGAACCACAAATATATAACCAAAACATAAACCCAATTTAACCCACAGATTTTGAGCTCAAAATTACACAGTCACTTGTCTTTTCGTTACTAACCCGTTCTTTTTGGTTCTGTGGGTGATTGTAGTGATTTTTGTACCCTTTAGGAAAAGGATGACAAATAGTGGTAGTATTAAGTGTCGGTTTAGGAAAACCGAGCACCAATGACCAAGCAAGTTCGTTTCCCAAGGAGGCAAGTGCGTTGTGTTAAGAATTGATTAATGATGTTTGTGATTATGAACAAGAAGAAAAGAAATGAGAAAGGAAAGAAAAGACGGTTACGAAAACGTATTAAACTACGACGAAAAAGGCGTAAACGTAAAACCGTAAAAAACGACAAAAATAAAAATTTAAACCTAAAAATTCCTAAAAATTACTAAAAAATCCCCAATAATATTCTAAGAGTTTACAAAAAATCCAAACTTGCTAAAACCTTTTAATTAATTAAATAATGACTTTTTAATGCTAATTAAAGCCCTAAAAATCACTTTTAATTATTAAAAAGTCCTAAACAAGAATTTATAATTTTTAAACCTCAAAAATATCCTAATTAAGCTAAAAACTATTTTTATAAATTTTAAAATCAAATTAAACTATTTTTAAACACTTAAAAACTATTAAAATGTATTAAATCTTAAATTAAATCTAGAAATTAATTGAAAAGCCTAAAAATTAATTGGAAAGTGAAAAAGTTCCTAATTTAATGTCTAGAATCTAGGAAAAATGAAAAAAAGTTAAAAATAAAACTTTTAATTTTTATGAATAAAATAATAATAAAATAATGCAAAAAATAAAAAGTTTATAAAATAAATTCTAAAAAATTTCTAAAATCCTAGAATATTATAACTAAGAGAAAAATGAAATTTAAAGTTCCTAAAACCCTTTTTATAATCTTATATTAATTTTTAAAGTTTAATTAAAAACCTAAAATTAAATAAAATTAAAAATTAAAGTTTTTGAAAACTTTATGATATGTAAACCTTGAAAATATAAATGAAAACTTAAAAACTATTTTTTTGGATTTTTTAACTACTGATTACTATTTTTAAATTACTTTCTAAAAATAAAACTAAAAATAATCCTAATAATTAAAAGAATAATGGGAAAAATAACACTTTTAAACAGAAAAATCTGGAATACTAATCAAAACCTAGGAAAAATGAAATAAGCCGAAAATCTTTAACAAATAAGCTAAAATTAAACAAATAAGCTACGGCTTATTAAAAAGAACTAGAGAAGAAAAGGTGTTAAAAGGTAAACACCTTGGAACTTTAGCAGTAAAAGTCCCAAGGGCGAGCGGTAGTGTGTGTGTGCTTTGGCAGTGGTGGCGCAGGTTCGATTCCTGGCCACGCCAATATTTTTTGAAAATATTTTTTTTTCTTTTTTTTTTAAAAAAACACTAGCACAGAACCTATACTTCACCAAAGCACAAACCCACGTCCAATATAAGCCCGAATCACTCCTAATTCGAAACAATAAGGTCTCAGACCTGGTGTTCTTTCTTGTTTTCCTTTTTTTTTTGGTAATGGTGGGCAAATGCATCCCCTGTTGTTATGAGTTCTTGTGTTGAACTTCTCTTTGGACAATCAAGATCCCTCACCCGCAGTTGGCGTGTGAGTGATGATAAGCAAGCAGTCAACGAAAGAAGCAAACACGACACAATAAAACTGATAAAAACAAGCAGGCTATTGGCAAGCAGGGAAGTTATGAGCACTTAACTATTTCAAGCAGATCCGTAATTAACAAGTGAATCAAAACTAAACAGACTAATCCTGATGCGACTTAACCAATTTCAGCAGGCAACAATATATGCTCAAGCTAGCACATGTGCAGACCAAAAACAAGCTTAAACTACACAGGATAAAAGGAGCAAACACTCAACCAATTTGTCACAAAAAGGCATACAAATGAAAGTGAAAGTTTATGAAAACTAAGAGCACAGCTAAGGTGTAAAGGCTCGACCGCAGAAAGTCAAAAGGACCACAAATTGGATGAAACAGGAAAAGAAAAGCTGGATTTTACTAAGCTAATCTCAATTTAATGATGCAACAAACACTTAACTATATCAACGCTGATATCAGAGTGACCCTATTGTGTAAACTGACTTCTAGCTCTAGTCTTAACAAAATAAGGTTGACAGATTATTTCTTGTACCACAAACACCTCAAATACGTGCATACCAACAAATAACCTCAATAATCCCTATCCTACAGAAAGATTAACAAGTGCCCCCTAGATTTTAACAAACTCTTACTACAAAGGCAAGCCAATAATTTAAAACAAGCAGGATATAAACTCAAATTCGGGAACTATTGACAAAACTAAACACAAACATGCATTCTCACAAGATCGATCACACAATTAGTAAATTAGAATAAGTAAAAAAAATCGAGGAAAGGTTGAGAATATAATACCTGCCCTTGTTTACGTCCTACAAAGGCCGGCTAAGCTCCCCTGACCTCTACCAACAACTAGGTGAGGCAGGGGTTCTTGGACAATAAAATGAGGGGGTGTTCGTTGGGGTTCAACAACTGAACCGAAGACCCATGAGTGAAAAAGGAAGCTGCTAAGAAATAAAATGAGATTCAAGAATCAAGACCGAAGGTCTTGATTCAGTAAGTGCACAAGTTAAACATTCCACTTTTCTTTCACAATCTTTTTCAGAAACACTCTAATTCTAAATTCTGAAACTTGCAAGTACTTTTTCAATGAAAAAAAAAACTTTGATTCACTCCACAAACTTACTAAACAACTTAACCAAGAAACTTCAACTCGAAATTAAAAGTATCAACTTAAATCAATAAAGCATAAACTTAAAATGGAACTCGGATGTAATTAAAAAACTGCAACACTTTCATTAATTAAAAAGGGGTTTTTTACATAAAATCCGAGAGAAGGAAAAAAAATGGGATACCACAAACTGGTCCTCATTTATAGATCCCCTCAGATCATTCTAGAATCGAAAATAAAAAGAAACCCTAATCTATTAAATTCCAGAAATACCCTTTGATGATTCTTGGAATATGCTGCTGAGATGCTTAATTTGAATTTCTTCTTGAAGCCATGTGCAAAGTTCTTGGATGCTTGTGATAGACAGGCTGGGTCATTCAATCTTGATCGTTAGATTTCGTTTGGAGGACACGAAACCATTGAGAGTCGTTGATTCTCTGGTGTGACCTTGTCTTTTTGCCAATGGGTGGGGTTTTGGGGACCAGGGAGTGAGAGTGATGGGGGATTAAGAGTGGGGTTTGGATTAATCCTTGATCAATCACTAATCTGGAGTAGATTAGGTCTTCATCATCAATTTTTAATTTGGGGAAATATTTAGGGTTTATAGGGAAAAGACGGGCGTTTTGATTTTTTAGGTTTAAGGTAAATGTGTTTAAGGGGACAAAGAATACGTTTAAAATTAAACGTGTTATTTACTTAAGGGTCAACCGGGTTTTGGGGTATGGGTATGGGTAAATGGTTTGGGTGGGTCGGGTTTGATGAGGTGTCAGATTTTGGTTGGGTGGTGAAGTTTGATTGTCTCCCAAGATTGCCCCCTCATGTTTTCTTTTTTCTTCATTTTGTATTATCAGCTCACAAATCCCATTTCCTTTGTATTTATCTTTGGCTATGTGTCATTTTTGGCACATATTGTTTCCAAACTTCAACAAGGACTAAACATGCAATATCTTCAATATTCAAGGGCTGATTTTGGCATGTTTTTCAACTTCAAGGCTTTGACTTGTTTGTTGACTTTCTTGAAGGACCATTATTGGCAATTTAGATTTGTTGAGGGACTAAATTTGCCAATTCTTCAAAGTTAAGGGTCCTTTTTGTAATTTTGACAAACTTTAGGGACCAAACTTGTAATTATGAAGATACAAGGGTATAAAGTGTCAATTATTCAAACTTGGAGGACCAATCTTCAATATTCTTCAAATCTTTTAGGGTTTTCTTTGGAAAATTCCTCACTAGGGGTTGGTTCATCGTGCGGCTTCGTTTCCCGTGTTCGTTTTTGCGTGATTCTTGTGATCTTTTGTCATTTTCTCAATATCCGTACCTAAATTACACAAGAAACAAACACAAGCATATATTTGGGTATTTTGATGATTTTTAATGCATTTTAAGTCCAAAAAGAACGATGAGACCATGTATAAAAGCTGTCTCATCACTCCCCCATACTAAACCATTGCCGTGCCCTCACGCAATGCTAGAATAAAGTATCGTAGCATCTCCAAAATTCATTTTTTGGACTTTATTGAAATGATAAACTAGCTACACTACTACTATCACTACTACTTGTGTTATAGACATAATGTATGATTTTCATCGCAAAATGGGACGTTTAGGTTCATAGAATAAGAACACGTGAATGCTTCGTTAGAAATAATTTCATCGTCCTCGATTTTCACTCTAATTCCATGCCAAGCGTGCAACGAGATCATTGTCATTATAAGTTAGTAATGCTAACACTACTCATATGCCCTAATCACGTACTTATTCTCCCATTATTCCTAAGTTGTATCTCTTATATTTTATTTTGTCTTGAATGTTTCACGAGGATACATTGTTTGACTTATGCGATAATAGAGATTTAGGTCTAAAAATAGAGTCCTAACGGTGTAACTAAGACCATCAAATCAATAACCCCTCCCAATAGACAACGATGTTAAAAAATTAAGTTGACAAGAAGAATCGATAAACACGGTTTTATAACGGTTTTGAACATGAGACTTATTACCAAGACTTTTATACGCCCCCTAACGGAAGGGCCTTATTATCTTTGGTTTACCTCCATCTTTTATTCAACTTCGCCATGAAGCTTTTATTATTACTTCGGTCTTGCCTTGCCTTTTATTATCCGCCTCATCGGTGGTTTTATTAGCCAAAGACGTATATCCTCACGCTAAAGCGAATTTTGGATCTTTAAAGCTTCGAAGATTAAGGCTTAATTCACTTTCAATTTTGCATAGATTTTAGGCCTTGTGGGGCTTCAAATTGTTTGCTTGATTTAGGTGAGCACTTGAAATCTTATTATTGGGTGAAGCTTTCGATTATTCGGGTTGCCAATACTTCAAAACCGTGACGCTGGCGATACCTTAATGTCTTCCCAATTTAATTACACGGAAGCTACTATAAAAGACTAGAAACCCAACAATCAAAACTAAACCGCTAAGTCAATATTTATTAAGCAAAAAATATTTACATGCGAAGGGAGAATAAGCAAACAACGAGAACATATGAGTTTTTGAAAGAATACGAGTACTCTACGTTTAGCATAGTAACTTATAATTAACTCTATCATTTCTCGTCCTCATTTAAGAGACTTAGCCTAATGTGTAGTTAAGGAATCAAAGCTAAGTGCTCAACACGCACGGTCGAGTCAAAAATTACTCTTATTCTCGCCATCGGAAAACCTACATTCGTGTCTTCAAACACTTATAAAACATGAGAAAATTTTTAAAATTTTGCCATTTTTAGCCTTATTTTGCAACAAAACGATAAACAAAAAGATAAACTTTGGAAAGCGTGAAGGTTTGGCAAGGCAAGTATCTATTCACCCCCCCATACTAAAGTTAAACATTGTCCTCAATGTTTCGAGTCTAGGGGTGCAAACACCCCCATACTAGAGACGTAGTCGAATGCCTAATCTAGCATGGAAATGGTGTAACCATTAAATTAATAGCCGTTTATGAAGTGTGCTAAAAAACTAAGGTTAGAACATCAAAAGGATATATCATGGATATTGAGAAATGTCTCCAAAGCAAACGATCGAGTGCTCCCATAAAACGAACACGAGAGGCTCCAATCGTGAAGATCATGATCTAAAAACCACATATCACAAACAACCATGGAACAAAGGTTGGAAGGGCACGAATCCCCACACGTAAGCTACATTAGACTAAGAAAGCGATAATATGTACATAGGATAAGCATGGGACTCCCCCACGAGGCACCTCGTTTTTGATTACCGAGTCATGAGCTCGACTCGATCCCCTCAATACTAATTATCATTGGGGAAGGTGACTTGGTCGAGGTAGTTCAAGGATGGAACTTCCCCACCAAAGTAGTGCTTCAACCTATGTCCATTCACCTTGAAGTTAGGACCATCATCTTGAGCTAGCTCGATGGTCCCATAAGAAAATACTTGAGTCACGGTGAATGGACCGGACCAACGGGATTTCAATTTACCGGAAAATATTTTCAATCTTGAATTAAAAAGTAAAACTTGATCCCCAATGTTAAAAACCCGGTTTTTAATTTTTGAATCATGCAACTTTTTAGTTTTCTCTTTGTAAATCAATGAATTTTCATAAGCAATATCTCTTAATTCATCCAATTCATTTAATTGCATTTTCCGGTGTTTTCCCGCGGTCTCCATGTCATCATTACAATGCTTTAGGGCCCAATAAGCCTTGTGTTCTAACTCGATAGGCAAATGACAATTCTTTCCATACACAAGCTTATAGGGAGTGCACCCAATGGGTGTCTTATGAGCGGTCCTAAAGGCCCATAAAGCATCGTCTAACTTATCCGACCAAGATTGTCGGTTTTCCCCCATGGATCTCTCCAAGATCCTCTTTAATGCTCGGTTTGAAACCTCGACTTGCCCACTCGTTTGTGGGTGATAAGCCGTAGAAAGACGATGTGTAACCCCATATTTCCTTAGAACCCTTTCAAATTGGTCATTACAAAAATGGGTTCCACGATCGCTTATGATAGCACGAGGGGTTCCAAACCTAGCAAACAAACTTTTCAAGAACTTAACTACCACACGAGCATCATTAGTGGGCAAGGCCTTCGCCTCCACCCACTTAGAAAGGTAGTCAACCGCAACGAGAATGTACTTATTTCCACGAGATGATGGGAACGGCCCCATAAAGTCTATGCCCCAAACGTCAAAGATCTCACATACTTGAATGATATTTTGTGGCATTTCATCTTTTTGTGAGGCTTTTCCTTGTCGTTGGCATGAATCACAAGACTTCACAAGATCTTGTGCATCTCGGTAAATAGTAGGCCAAAAGAAGCCGGCATCAAACACCTTTTTCGCCGTGAGATTAGCACCGTGGTGACCACCCGTGGGTCCCTCATGGCAAGCTCTAAGGATGTTAGAAGCTTCGGTGCCAAATACACAACGGCGGATGATTTGATCCGCACACGTTCGAAACAAGTAAGGGTCGTTCCAAAAATAGAACTTGACATCACGAAAGAATTTTCGTTTTTCTTGAGTTGTCATACCCTTAATGATGAAGTTACCTGCATGGTAATTTGCAAAATCCGCAAACCATAGGGTAGAAGAATCAAGTTTGGAATTCACTACACCAAGTGTCTCGAGCGGAAATGTTTCGGTGATTTCCTTAGGCTCGTAAACACTTTGGTGAGGATCTTCCAAACGAGAGAGATGATCGGCCGCGAGATTCTCGGCTCCTTTTTTGTCAACGATTTTGTGATCAAATTCTTGAAGGAGGAGAATCCAACAAAGTAATCTCGGCTTTGCATCTTGTTTAGCCATGAGATACTTGATAGCCGAATGGTCCGTATACACTATGCATTTTGTCAAGACGAGGTAAGGTCGGAATTTCTCAAATGCATACACCACGGCAAGGAACTCCTTTTCCGTTGTAGTGTATTTAAGTTGAGCCTCGGTCATCGTCTTGCTAGCATAATGTATAGGCAAGAAATGTTTATCATGACGTTGCCCCAAAACGGCCCCAATAGCGTAATCACTTGCATCACACATAAGCTCAAAGGGGAGGTTCCAATTTGGAGCAACAAGAATGGGAGCTTCGGTAAGTTTCCTCTTAAGGATCTCAAAGGCTCGTACACAATCTTCGTCAAAGACAAAACGTGCCTCTTTTTCAAGAAGATGTGTAATGGGTCGAGAAATCTTCGAGAAATCCTTGATGAATCGTCGATAAAAGCCCGCGTGGCCTAGGAAACTCCTAACTCCCTTGACGGTTTTGGGATGAGGTAATTTGGCGATGACGTCTACCTTAGCTTGATCTACCTCAATCCCCGCTTTCGAGACCTTGTGCCCTAAGACGATTCCACTTCTAACCATAAAATGACACTTTTCCCAATTGAGCACAAGGTTGGTTTCCTCACAACGTTTTAACATTCTCTCAAGGTTCGACAAACACGAAGTGAAGGAATCACCAAACACGGAAAAGTCATCCATGAAGACTTCCATCGTCTTCTCGATCATATCATGAAAAATAGCCATCATGCATCGTTGAAAAGTTCCCGGTGCATTGCAAAGTCCGAATGGCATTCTACGATAGGCAAACGTTCCATATGGACACGTAAACGTAGTTTTTTCTTGATCACGAGGATCGATGGGAATTTGGAAGTAACCGGAAAAACCATCTAAAAAGTAATAGAAATCGTTTCCCGCAAGACGCTCCAACATTTGGTCCATGAAGGGCAAGGGAAAATGGTCTTTTCGAGTGGCTTCATTCAACTTTCGATAGTCAATGCACACTCTCCATCCGGTCACGAGTCTCGTGGGAATCAACTCGTTGGCATTGTTTGGCACAACGGTCATCCCTCCCTTTTTAGGGACACAATGAATAGGACTTACCCAAGGGCTATCGGAAATAGTGTAAATCATTCCCGCGTCAAGGAGTTTAAGGACCTCCTTTTTGATGACGTCGTGAATTTTGGGGTTCACCCTCCTTTGACTTTGGATTGTTGGCTTGAAATCCTCCTCCATTAATATTTTGTGTGTACAAAATTTGGGATCGATTCCCTTAATGTCGGATAACTTCCACGTAATCGCCCCTTTGTGGTCCTTAAGAACATCGATAAGTGCGTTTTTTTCATCATTCGAAAGTTCCTTCGCAATAATAACCGGCAACTTGTCGTCCTCCTCCAAATAGACATACTCGAGGTGAGGAGGTAAATCTTTCAACTCGAGGATAGGTGGTTCCTCAAGTGAAGATTTGGGCTCGATACTCATAACCTCCTCGGGTGGAGGAAATGGGAAATCGTTGAGAAAATCCTTGATAATCGAGAAGTCCTCATCGTTGTCGAGGTCTTCGTCACAAGTACGTGGAACATCGAATTCTTCCAACGTAAAACCACCACCTTCGAAAGGAGTGAAGGTTGGTGTCGAATTATCAAGAATTGGATCTAACATAGTGGGATTGCCACTAGTTTCTTCATCACCAAACCCTAAAACTTCTTGTGAAAATTCCTCGCAAACCACGTCGATCATGTCAACGAGGTTAATGGTAGCAACGGAATAAACATGAGAAAGTTGAGAATTTTGAGTTGCGTTTATAACAAGTTCCTCGTCGTTGAAACGTAAGGTGATCTTTCTAGCATGCACATCAATCAAAGCCATAGACGTATCTAAAAACGAACGACCTAAAATAAGAGGAACTTGAGGATCCGTGGGGATGTCAACAACAATAAAGTCTACGGGATAGTAGAACTTCCCCACTTTCACAAAAACGTCTTCCGCCAAACCACATGCAAGAATCGTGGAATGGTCGGCCAACTCAATAGACATTCGTGAAGGAGTAAGATTAGGAAGATTGAGCGACTTGTAGATTGCAAGTGGCATCAAGTTAATGCTAGCACCAAGATCGGCCAAGGCATAGCATTCTTCCATATCTTGAATTGCACAAGGGATCAAAAATTTACCGGGATCACCGACTTTTTGAGGTATGCGATTAAGATAAACCGACGAACAACTAGACTTTTGGTGTAATTTTTCCTTGTTGTTCAACATACTCTTAAAGTTAGCGGCAAATCGAGGCATCATGACCAAGGCATCGGCGAAACTCACATTAAAGTGCAAATCACGAAACATTTTCATAAATAGTTCAAATTGGTAGTTGTCGCGCCCTTGTCGTTTCTCCTTCCTAAGTCTCGATGGGTAAGGCAAGGGTGGTGTGGGTTGGGGCATAGGCATAGCCTTTGGAATCTCGGGTTCCAAAATGGGTAATGGGTCAACCGTAGGCGTGGCATGAGCGGTACTTTGTGGGCTTGAAATATGCTCCTCTTCGACCACCACCTCGGGTTCTTCCTCAATTTCCTCCACCGTTGGAGTAATTGGTTGAGGAGTCGGTTCTTTAAGTGCCTTACCACTACGTGTGGTAATCACTTTCATCTCTCCCTTCGGGTTTGAAACGGTGTTACTAGGCAAACTACCCGAAGTAGAGGCTTTGTTCCCCATTACGGCTTCTAAAATTGCATTAAGCTTAGCATCTTGACTACTAAACTTCAAATCTTGGCTAGCGGCTTTTTGGTCAATTCTTTGTTCAAGCCTAGCATGACTTTGCTCTATCTTGTTGTTTTGACCTCGAATTTGGTTAGCAAAATCATTTTTCAATTCATTCCTCATGGCTAGATTTTCCTTAATGAAATTAGCTAACTCCTTTGCATTCTTAGCCGTCTCCTTAGCTTGATTAGCCATTTGCTCTTGAATGTTTTCCACAATCTTATCATTTGAAGCAGCGTAATTCAAAAAGTCTATTGGAAGTTCTTTATTATTTTGAAGACCTTGACTTGCATTTTGAAAATTACGGTTTTGATTTTGATTTTGCAATTGGCTACTACTACTACTCCCTTGATTCCCATAGTTGTTATTACCCTTATAATTGTTCCTTTGATTGCTTTGGTAACCAACTTGATTGTTTCGATAATTGTTAGCATTTTGATTTGGTGAAAAACCCGGTGGAGTCAATTGATTAGTGCGAGGAACTTGACTGTTTTGGTTATAAGTTCCCGCGGCCGCGAAGGCACTCGAAGTGTTACCACCGTTGGTAATGCACTCGGAATAATCGTGAGCTCCACCACAATACATACAAGAAACCTCAACCGCTTTAATCGTAGCGGGAGCGGGTTGTTCACCAACTTTAAACTCAACTAACAAGCCTTTCACTATATCAAAAATTTTGTTCTCCAAATTAGCCTCGACTTGGCAAGCATCAACGGTGTGTGACAAACTAGGTGAAGATGAAGACGAAGCCTTACGAACACTCGACGTGCTACGAGGACTATACACCTTAGACCTATTCTCAATAATTACCAATGCTTCCTCGACCGTCTTACACAAGAAATTACCACCCGCGGCGGCATTAAGATAATCACGCTCATGATCGTTCAAGCCATTGTAAAACGTGTCTATTTGATGCAAGTCGGAAAAACCATGATGAGGACATTCGTGCAACATTTCCTTAAACCTATTCCAAGCCGTTGAAAAACTCTCATTAAACTCTTGCGAAAACTTTGAAATCTCGTTTTTCAAGTGCGTAGTCTTAGAGGGCGGAAAAAATTGGTTCACGAATTTTGAAACGAGATCCTTCCACGTCAATATAGAATTGGGTGGCTCTTTCTCTAACCAAATTTTTGCGGGCCCCGCTAAGGAATACGGAAAAAGCATCATCTTAATCGAGTCGTTTGAAACATCCTTAAACTTGCACGTGGCGGTGAGACGATTAAATTGGCGAATGTGGTTATGCGGGTTGTCCTTTTCGTCCCCTCGAAACTTGTTGTTTTGAATCATGGACAACAAACCCGTCTTAACCTCAAAATTCTCCGCAAGGATAGCGGGAATCACAATCGCTTCTCCATAACCCTCGGTGGGTGCTTGAAGCAACTCCATCATAGTTCGATTAGCCATGGGTGCTTCTTTCACTACAATGGGTTCGTCAATAGGAGAGTCCTCACTAGTAGGAGTGAGTGATTTGTTTCTTCGTTTACGAGCACGTCTAGCTTTAGAGCGAGTTTGCATAAACGTCACGTACAACGAGAAGGCGAGCAAAGAAGATTCTTTTTGGTGTTTTTACTTTTTCAATTTTTTTGTGGTTTTTGATTGTTTTTAACTTTTTTTGGAATTTTTTGGAATGTATTAAGTAGACCAAAATCTACAAATCTCCTCCTTAATCAAATCTCTCGATTAAAGAAGCCTCAAGGAATGAAAACGATCACGTGAAGTGAACGCCTTCGATGACTTTAGAACGATGGTGGAACACCAAATCGTTCAAGAGGGTTTAATCAAATGAAACCAAGAAAATATATATGATATGTAATAATACTTTGGGCGGCAAAACCCTCGATTCACTCTCAAAATCAAATACGCACAAGCAAGCGGAGGAAACGAGGCGGCGCGAAGCACTTAAGAGCCTTTTTCCTTTAGGTCGTGAAATACAACCGCCTTATACCCACCTTATAGTTTGTATTTTCAAGATTAAGCTTCACGAAAGTAATTATCTATTTTTGCCTTTTTTCTTTGGTTTGAGATTCGAATACAATGATCGAGTGATGAAATCCCGAATCAAGGTTGTGATTGCTCACGTATTTGGAGTACTTGTAAATTTATTGTTCTACTTATACAATATAGTAATAATATTCACAAAAAAATCGAAAAACGATAATACGTATTAATAGAGTGCTATTAATACAAATACTTTTATGGCTATATATAAAAACAACAATGGTTCAACCAAAACACAACACGCCTCCCCGGCAGCGGTGCCAAAATTGATTGTAGTGATTTTTGTACCCTTTAGGAAAAGGATGACAAATAGTGGTAGTATTAAGTGTCGGTTTAGGAAAACCGAGCACCAATGACCAAGCAAGTTCGTTTCCCAAGGAGGCAAGTGCGTTGTGTTAAGAATTGATTAATGATGTTTGTGATTATGAACAAGAAGAAAAGAAATGAGAAAGGAAAGAAAAGACGGTTACGAAAACGTATTAAACTACGACGAAAAAGGCGTAAACGTAAAACCGTAAAAACGACAAAAATAAAAATTTAAACCTAAAAATTCCTAAAAATTACTAAAAAATCCCCAAATAATATTCTAAGAGTTTACAAAAAATCCAAACTTGCTAAAACCTTTTAATTAATTAAATAATGACTTTTTAATGCTAATTAAAGCCCTAAAAATCACTTTTAATTATTAAAAAGTCCTAAACAAGAATTTATAATTTGTAAACCTCAAAAATATCCTAATTAAGCTAAAAACTATTTTTAAAAATTTTAAAATCAAATTAAACTATTTTTAAACACTTAAAAACTATTAAAATGTATTAAATCTTAAATTAAATCTAGAAATTAATTGAAAAGCCTAAAAATTAATTGGAAAGTGAAAAGGTTCCTAATTTAATGTCTAGAATCTAGGAAAAATGAAAAAAAGTTAAAAATAAAACTTTTAATTTTTATGAATAAAATAATAATAAAATAATGCAAAAAATAAAAAGTTTATAAAATAAATTCTAAAAAATTTCTAAAATCCTAGAATATTATAACTAAGAGAAAAATGAAATTTAAAGTTCCTAAAACCCTTTTTCTAATCTTATATTAATTTTTAAAGTTTAATTAAAAACCTAAAATTAAATAAAATTAAAAATTAAAGTTTTTGAAAACTTTATGATATGTAAACCTTGAAAATATAAATGAAAACTTAAAAACTATTTTTTTGGATTTTTTAACTACTGATTACTATTTTTAAATTACTTTCTAAAAATAAAACTAAAAATAATCCTAATAATTAAAAGAATAATGGGAAAAATAACACTTTTAAACAGAAAAATCTGGAATACTAATCAAAACCTAGGAAAAATGAAATAAGCCGAAAATCTTTAACAAATAAGCTAAAATTAAACAAATAAGCTACGGCTTATTAAAAAGAACTAGAGAAGAAAAGGTGTTAAAAGGTAAACACCTTGGAACTTTAGCAGTAAAAGTCCCAAGGGCGAGCGGTAGTGTGTGTGTGCTTTGGCAGTGGTGGCGCAGGTTCGATTCCTGGCCACGCCAATATTTTTTGAAAATATTTTTTTTTCTTTTTTTTTTAAAAAAACACTAGCACAGAACCTATACTTCACCAAAACACAAACCCACGTCCAATATAAGCCCGAATCACTCCTAATTCGAAACAATAAGGTCTCAGACCTGGTGTTCTTTCTTGTTTTCCTTTTTTTTTGGTAATGGTGGGCAAATGCATCCCCTGTTGTTATGAGTTCTTGTGTTGAACTTCTCTTTGGACAATCAAGATCCCTCACCCGCAGTTGGCGTGTGAGTGATGATAAGCAAGCAGTCAACGAAAGAAGCAAACACGACACAATAAAACTGATAAAAACAAGCAGGCTATCGGCAAGCAGGGAAGTTATGA
The DNA here is from genome assembly GCA_025667525.1 of Glebionis coronaria. Taxonomy (NCBI): domain Eukaryota; kingdom Viridiplantae; phylum Streptophyta; class Magnoliopsida; order Asterales; family Asteraceae; genus Glebionis; species Glebionis coronaria. Next base: position 422,932,688 of record CM046874.1, read on the forward strand.
GCACTTAACTATTTCAAGCAGATCCGTAATTAACAAGTGAATCAAAAATAAACAGACTAATCCTGATGCGACTTAACCAATTTCAGCAGGCAACAATATATGCTCAAGCTAGCACATGTGCAGACCAAAAACAAGCTTAAACTACACAGGATAAAAGGAGCAAACACTCAACCAATTTGTCACAAAAAGGCATACAAATGAAAGTGAAAGTTTATGAAAACTAAGAGCACAGCTAAGGTGTAAAGGCTCGACCGCAGAAAGTCAAAAGGACCACAAATTGGATGAAACAGGAAAAGAAAAGCTGGATTTTACTAAGCTAATCTCAATTTAATGATGCAACAAACACTTAACTATATCAACGCTGATATCAGAGTGACCCTATTGTGTAAACTGACTTCTAGCTCTAGTCTTAACAAAATAAGGTTGACAGATTATTTCTTGTACCACAAACACCTCAAATACGTGCATACCAACAAATAACCTCAATAATCCCTATCCTACAGAAAGATTAACAAGTGCCCCCTAGATTTTAACAAACTCTTACTACAAAGGCAAGCCAATAATTTAAAACAAGCAGGATATAAACTCAAATTCGGGAACTATTGACAAAACTAAACACAAACATGCATTCTCACAAGATCGATCACACAATTAGTAAATTAGAATAAGTAAAAAAAAAATCGAGGAACGGTTGAGAATATAATACCTGCCCTTGTTTACGTCCTACAAAGGCCGGCTAAGCTCCCCTGACCTCTACCAACAACTAGGTGAGGCAGGGGTTCTTGGACAATAAAATGAGGGGGTGTTCGTTGGGGTTCAACAACTGAACCGAAGACCCATGAGTGAAAAAGGAAGCTGCTAAGAAATAAAATGAGATTCAAGAATCAAGACCGAAGGTCTTGATTCAGTAAGTGCACAAGTTAAACATTCCACTTTCCTTTCACAATCTTTTTCAGAAACACTCTAATTCTAAATTCTGAAACTTGCAAGTACTTTTTCAATGAAAAAAAAACTTTGATTCACTCCACAAACTTACTAAACAACTTAACCAAGAAACATCAACTAGAAATTAAAAGTATCAACTTAAATCAATAAAGCATAAACTTAAAATGGAACTCGGATGTAATTAAAAAACTGCAACACTTTCATTAATTAAAAAGGGGTTTTTTACATAAAATCCGAGACAAGGAAAAAAAATGGGATACCACAAACTGGTCCTCATTTATAGATCCCCTCAGATCATTCTAGAATCGAAAATAAAAAGAAACCCTAATCTATTAAATTCCAGAAATACCCTTTGATGATTCTTGGAATATGCTGCTGAGATGCTTAATTTGAATTTCTTCTTGAAGCCATGTGCAAAGTTCTTGGATGCTTGTGATAGACAGGCTGGGTCATTCAATCTTGATCGTTAGATTTCGTTTGGAGGACACGAAACCATTGAGAGTCGTTGATTCTCTGGTGTGACCTTGTCTTTTTGCCAATGGGTGGGGTTTTGGGGACCAGGGAGTGAGAGTGATGGGGGATTAAGAGTGGGGTTTGGATTAATCCTTGATCAATCACTAATCTGGAGTAGATTAGGTCTTCATCATCAATTTTTAATTTGGGGAAATATTTAGGGTTTATAGGGAAAAGACGGGCGTTTTGATTTTTTAGGTTTAAGGTAAATGTGTTTAAGGGGACAAAGAATACGTTTAAAATTAAACGTGTTATTTACTTAAGGGTCAACCGGGTTTTGGGGTATAGGTATGGGTAAATGGTTTGGGTGGGTCGGGTTTGATGAGGTGTCAGATTTTGGTTGGGTGGTGAAGTTTGATTGTCTCCCAAGATTGCCCCCTCATGTTTTCTTTTTTCTTCATTTTGTATTATCATCTCACAAAATCCCATTTCCTTTGTATTTATCTTTGGCTATGTGTCATTTTTGGCACATATTGTTTCCAAACTTCAACAAGGACTAAACATGCAATATCTTCAATATTCAAGGGCTGATTTTGGCATGTTTTTCAACTTCAAGGCTTTGACTTGTTTGTTGACTTTCTTGAAGGACCATTATTGGCAATTTAGATTTGTTGAGGGACTAAATTTGCCAATTCTTCAAAGTTAAGGGTCCTTTTTGTAATTTTGACAAACTTTAGGGACCAAACTTGTAATTATGAAGATACAAGGGTATAAAGTGTCAATTCTTCAAACTTGGAGGACCAATCTTCAATATTCTTCAAATCTTTTAGGGTTTTCTTTGGAAAATTCCTCACTAGGGCTTGGTTCATCGTGCGGCTTCGTTTCCCGTGTTCGTGTTTGCGTGATTCTTGTGATCTTTTGTCATTTTCTCAATATCCGTACCTAAATTACACAAGCAACAAACACAAGCATATATTTGGGTATTTTGATGATTTTTAATGCATTTTAAGTCCAAAAAGAACGATGAGACCATGTATAAAAGCCGTCTCATCAGTGGGTTGCTTGGTTGCTTACGCAGGCCACGAACACACTTAAATCACCCTCAAATAACCAAAACGTCACCAATTTTATCCTTATTGCGCAGTTAACCTTAAAGCAACAGTAGACACGTTTTTTTTTCAACCAAATTCGTGATATTTGAGCTCAGTTAGATATAAAAAAACGCAGCGGACTTGTTTTACTTTTCTAAAAAATAGGGACACCAGCAGACCTAGAAAAACTTTAAAACAGGCAAATACTTGAATCAAATTAACTAATCAGCAGATACAAGGACTAAGGCAGCAAATCTAACGGACTTAGCAGCAATCTCAAACGAATGAAACAACAACCAATTACACCAATGTTCGATCCAAAACACTAAAAACTCCACAAATTGTGAGCTTGTGCGTGCACAGTAAGCTTAAACAACTAGCGATTTTTTTTATTTTTTATTTTTACTTTTTTTGAGATTTATATGAAACCAAAAGCTAAACTAACCTTAAACTAGCCTTATAAAACTGAAGAAATCAAACTTACCCTATAAATCAACTCCTAAGATGGTGCTAACGTTAATCCCAAACGCTACTTTAGCAAGAAATAAGCAACAATAAAAGACAAGATCAATAAAGTACATGACCAATTGGAGAGCAGCAAGTAAAATAACAATAAGAAAGGCAAATTAAGCAAATAACAAGAACAAATCAGCAAACAAGCATAGAGATAAGCAATAAGCAGAAAAATTAGAAAATAAGCTTAAAGAGGAGGAAGTAACTTACAATGGGTCCGAGCATCAATTCTCTAACCAACAAACTATAAGACCTTCTACTCAACTCCGTTTAGATTATTTATACCCAATCATCCACCAAAAACTTAATACCCACAGCTTATCGCCCACAGAAACTTCAAATGAAATACCAAACTAGAACCAATCTTGAACCAAACTTCAATATCTTGAACAAGAACAAAGAACCAACTCCTTCTTCAAACCATAACCCATTAAGCTAATAGCCAAGCTTATTTTTCGAATAAGCTACACTAAAGCTTATTGGTACAGTAACTTCACAAACAAAAACTTGTTTGTGTGATTAATGGAACTTGAAATGAAATGTAAATTTTTTTTTCAAGGAAAATAAATGATGCAAGGAATTTAAAGTGCAAGTATGTAAAGGGTGCAAGTAAATTAAATGGAACACAACTTCTATTCAAAATCGTATTGTCAGTACAAGGTTGATAAAAATTGGAACAGATTACAAGATGAAATATCAAAGCTATATATAATACAATGTTGAGGAGATAAACCCTAAACCTTATGACAACATCCTCTCTCTGTCTCGACCATTTTTCACCCTTGATCTCTTTCTAGAACCCTCCAAAACTGAATCCAAAGGCTGAGATGGTTTGAAGTGTGTCGACATCCATTTGATGATCATCTCTTGGTCGTTGATATCTATGTGGTCCCAAAGGAATGGCTGTGAGCCATTGATTTAGAAATCATGTGACTCATCCTTCATACCAGCTGTCTTCATGTCTTGTTATGATGAGTTGGAACATACCCATGTGGGGATGTTTTCTACAAGGTTTAATTGTAGATTGGAGGGGTCAATTTGAGATTGCCCCTTTGATTTGACCCGTTGGTAATTAGTACAGCTTGGTGAAGATGATGAATAGTTACCCCTCATACTTTTCCTCTGAAATGGTAAAATTGACTTGTTGACCATTGATATACGGGGAAAAGGGTTTTGGTGGGTTAATGGGTGAGTTTGGGTATGGTTTTAACAAGTTTGCCCCCTAAACTTTGTAGAAATATGAAAATCAAGTTTCCAGCCACAATCTTTCATTTTCTTTGTAAACAAGTTTACATGACTTGTCAATTTTGGCATGGCAATTCCCTTAACTTTAAACAAGGGCCATTTGTGTAACTTTGATAATCTTCAAGGGATATTAATGATATTTATTGAAATATCAGGGACCCAAATGTAATATGTGAGATTTATAAGGGTATAATATGACAATTCTTCAATTCTTGAGGGACCATTCTTGACAAATCTTCAAACTTCAAAGATTTCAATGAAAAATCATGATTCAGGTCCGGTTCTTTGTGCAGCTTCGTTTCCCGTGTTCGTTTTTGCTTCATTCTTGTGATCTTTTGTTGATTTCACGATATCCGTACCTAAAATACACAATGAACAAACACAAGCATATTTTGGGGTATTTTAATGATATTTTAAGTGTTTTAAGCCCGGTTTGGACGATGAGACTATGTATAATTACAGTCTCATCACTCCCCCATACTAAACCATTGCCGTGCCCTCACGCAATGCTAGAATTAAGTATCGTAGCACTTCCAAAATTCATTTTATGATGACATTTATTCAAACCTAAATTTAAATAAACTACTACATGTGTTTTAGACATAATGTATTGTTTTCATCACGATAAGGTGACTTTTAGGGTCAAAGAATAAGAACATGTGAATGCCTCATAGAGATAAGTTCGTCATCCTCGATTTTCACTCGATTCCATGCTAAGCGTGTAACGAGATCATTGTTATTATAAGTTAGCAACACGATCATATCTCATGAGTGTTAATTACGAACCTAAACTCCCTTATTCCTACTTGGTATCTCTTATATTTTATTTTGTCTTAATGATCACGAGGATACATCATTGACTTATGCGTGAATAGAGATTAAGTCTAAAAATAGAGTTTTAACGGTGAAACCAAAATCATCGAATTAATAATTCATCCTAATAGACAACGATGTCAAAAAATTAAGTCAACAAGAAGGATCGATAAACACTGTTTTATAACGGTTTTGAACATGAGACTTATTACCATGACTTTTATTATCCGCCATCATCGGTGGTTTTATTATCATGGTTTACCTCCATCTTTTATTCAACTTCGCCATGAAGCTTTTATTATGACTTCGGTCTTGCCTTGCCTTTTATTATCCGCCTCATTGGTGGTTTTATTGGACAAAGACGTATATCCTCACGCTAAGGCGAATTTTGGATCTTTAAAGCTTCAAAGATTAAGGCTTGATTCACTTTCAATTTGGGCATAGATTTTTCGGCCTTGTGAGCTTCAAATTTTGCTTAATTTAGGTGAGCACTTGAAATCTTATTATTAGGTGAAGCTTTCGATTATTCGGGTTGCCAATACTTCAAAACCGTGACGCTGGCGATACCTTAATGTTTTCCCAATTTAATTACATAGAAGCTACTAAAACAAATTAGAAACCAACGATAGTGACTAAACCGCTAAATCAATATTTATTAACAATTTATTATACAAAAGCGTGGGGAGAATAAGCTAATAATTACTACACATGAGACCGTGACGATTACGAGACTTATAAATAACTCTATCATTTCTCGTCCTCATTTAAGAGACTTAGCCTAAAAAGTTAAGGAATCGAAGCTAAGTGCTCAACACGCACGGTCGAGTCAAAAATTACTCTTATTCTCACCAACGGAAAACCTACATTCGTGTCTTAAACACTTATGAAAGATAAGATTTTTTTTTAAAATTTGGCCATTTTTAGCCTTATTTTGCAACAAAAAGATAGACAAAAAGATAAACTTTGGAAAGCGTGAAGGTTTGGCAAGGCAAGTATCTATTCACCCCCCCATACTAAAGTTAAACATTGTCCTCAATGTTTCGAGTCTAGGGGTGCAAACACCCCCATACTAGAGACGTAGTGAATGCTTAATCTAGCATGGAAAGGGTGGAACCATTAAATCAATAGCCGTTTATGAAGTGTGCTATAAACCTAAGGTTAGAACATCAAAGGATATATCATATGGATATCGAGAAATTCTTCAAAGCAACGATCGAGTGCTCCCATAAAACGAACACGAGAGGCTCCAATCATGAAGATCATGATCATCTAAAATCCACAATTCACAAACAACCACGGAACAAAGGTTGGAAGGGCACAAATCCCCTCACATTAGGTTAATCTAAAAAGCAACAATATTTACAAGGATAAGCATGAGAATTCCCCCACGAGGCACCTTGTTTTTGATAACCGAGTCAAAAGCTCGACTCGAATCCCCATAAATGTGATCATTTAGGGATATCCTTGGTTCGGTCATTTTTGGTGGGACTTACATGTAATCAAGGCCCAAAAGCAACCGTGAATAAAGGCAAAGCTTTATACCAGGATCAAAGATCGTGTCTTCGTTTTCGGATGATAAACGAAACAACACGACTTCAAGTAACAACGTCCCAATGGGACACAAGAAAATAGAATGAGAAGAGAAAGGTGGGACATTGGGTGGGCATAAAAATCGAGTTACTCGAGGTAAACTCATACCGTAAGTGTAGAAAGGATTTCTAGTGACTACTTCGGTAAAAGATCGAGATTTTATCTTAAACGTGATACCGGGGTCAAAAATCTCGTCCTCGGTGGAGAAGTGTGAGGGAACAAATGGGGCTTCCCCCATACTAGATCCACACAAAACGTCGTCAAAAGAAGTAGACGTGTTTGTAGCAAGCTCAATTAAGTGAGGTGATGACGGAGTTATCTTTGGAAAATCTTTAAAATTGATTTCAAAATCATTTCCTTTTTCATCTTTTAACTCATTGTTACGAAAACCCAAGTTGATTAAATTGAAAATATTTGGTGTTTCTAAAACAATTCTAGGCACACTTAAAATTTCCACATTTATCTTGAAAGCGGGGGGAGGATTTGAATTTTTAAAACGTGAATCGATTAATAAAATATCCCCCTCCGGGCTAACGCAACGGTCCTCATCAAACTCGAAAATCGAAGGCGGGTTATCAAGTATACGTTTGATCTCGGAAAAATTGCCATCGGGATCAAATACGTCTTCTCTTCCTCGTGGAAGAGGTCGAACAATTAAATCGTCGATAGTCGAGTCGCTAGCTTCAACCGTCGTGAAACTAGGAGTAGAAGGCTCTTCGATTGAAGATTTTGCCTTTTTCGTTTCGACCTCGACATCGAAAAACGTATCAATGTGAGCAAGGCCATCGGCGGACTTCTCACATGATAAATCCAAAATCTCACTCGGTGTGGGATTAGGAGTAAAAGGCTCGTCTCGTGACGATTTTGCCTTGACGGTTTCAACTTTGTCCTTCGAAGGGATCGAACGTGGGTTTTCAAACATTTTAGCAAAACTACTAACACGTCCCTTCAGAATTAATTTTCGCTCATCTTGTAAAAACGAGGGTTCAACGATTTCCTTTAAAACCTTTTCACATTTTTCTTTTTTAAAATCATTTAATGGAATTTCTTCGTCAAAATTAAGTGTATATTGATTTAGAAAATCCTCAATAATTTCATCCTCATTAGAAAAATTAGGTTTAGAAGGTACAAGATTTAATAATCCCAAGTATCCTACGAGTTTTTCCTTTGGTTTATTTTCAAAAACATTTTTCAAAACTTCGTTGGATGACGTTTTTGTTTCCTCTACGTTTTTGCAAGACGACGAAGGTTGCACGACTCTAAAATTCGAGAGATTGGAATCAATACGAGACGTACGAGTCTTAGGAGTCGAAATAACTTGAACCTCTCCCTCGAGATTAGGATTGGTGACGTTCGATGAAGAACTTGACTCGTATGAAGCTACTTTTTTCTCTAAGGTCTCAATCGTTGAAAGGAGTTCATTTTGCTTATTAGTGTAAGCCTCTACAACTTTATCAACAATTTTATCCCATCTCTCGTCAATTAGGTCAAATAAATGTTCTTGTTCTTTAGAAGCGGCATCATATTCGTTTTCCAACTCGGTTCTCATGGAGGCCATTTCCTTTAAGTAAAATTCCTTTTGAGTTTCCAATTGTTTTTCTTAATGTTCCTTAAGATTCGTAACTTGTTCTTGAATCATCGTTAAGTTTTTATTATTACGTCTCACAGTCACAAAAGGCGTTTTGATTCATTTCATCATTTTGATTTTGATCACAATTAAAAGACGAATCATATGACGAATAAAACGAAGACGATCGGTGATCTTGGTCGTAAAATTGAAAATTGTCACCACGATCACATGGGGCGGAGTTATAGATATAACCCTCTCGACCTCCAATAACCTTACAATTAAAACAATTGGCACCATCGGGCGGGCCTCCACAATATGGACACGAATAATATCCACCATCATTCGACATGATGCAACGAGAAAGTCGATTCGAGAATTAAACGATATAGAGGGTGAAAGAAGAGAATTATGAAAATAGAGGAAAAAAATCGAAGAATCTTTTTGTGTTTTTGGTTTTTTAATTTTTTTGGAATTTTGGTGTATTACGTAGAAATTAATCTACAAAAACTATCCACTAAGAAAAGGTCTCGATTAATGAATCCAAGAAGAATGAAGGTAATTACGTGAAGTAAAAACCCTCATCGACTTTGAAACGTTGGCGGAACGCCAAAACGTTTCGAGGTTCAATAATTAAAACTCACAAAAATAGATTAATAATACTTGATGTGGCAAACCCCTAATAGATCGTCAGTTTCAAAATACGCACAAGCGAGCGGAGAAAACGAGGCGGCGCGAAGCACTTAAGAGCCTTTTTTCCTTAGGTCGTGAAATACAACCGCCTTATACCCACCTTATAGTTTGTATTTATCGAGATTAAACCAATTAAGAGTATTTATCTATTTTGCCTTTGATTTCGTTTGAATTCGATACAACAATAGTGACCGGAACGCTCAACTATTGAGGTGCGATTTCTCGCGTATTTGGATAATTATTGTGTGTTATTTGTTCTACGTAAATACAATATATTATGCACAATAAAAACGAGAAAACGATTTTGTGTTAATTGAGTTCAATTTAACACGTATTTACTTGTATGGCTAATAGTATAGAAAAATAAAAAGAAGTATTTACGATAAAAACGTAAACACTCAAACAAACACGATAAATAAATATGGCTAAACAAACATCCCCGGCAGCTGCGCCATTTGTGATGCGGTATTTTGTATATACTTTATTTTAGGTAAAAACAAAGCACACACAAATGTCGTGGTAAGTATAAGTATCAACGTTTAGGAAAACGTCAATACCGACAATCGAGTTCGTTCTCGAGGAGGTATGGTGTTTAGCCAACAGTTATAGATGTTATTTATTCAAGTGATTATGTTTTGGGAAAGACGAAAAGAAAAGAAAAAGGAGACGAGTTACGCTCGAAACGGACGAAAACGCGCGAACGTACGAACGTAAAAACGCGACCAAACGAAAAATTTTACCTAAAAAATAATTAAAAATTACTAAAATGTTCTAAAAATCCTAACTAGGAAAAATACGCAAACCAAATTTTTTTAAAGTGCTTCAATTATTTATTATAGAAATTTAAAGTTAATTAAAAAACCTGAAAAAAATAAAATAACTAAGAAAAAGACGAAATCTAAATTATTTGAAAACTTAACTAAAAATAAACTTTATAAACTTAAAAAGAATAATAAAAATTATTAAAAAAACAAATGGGCTAAAAAAAACAAATTTACGAATTTAAACGAAAATACTACGAAAAGAAAAAAAACGCGATATTAAAGCAAAATATCAAATTTTAAAATTTACGAAAGCCAATTTATTTTTCCTACGTTCTATATGACAAAAAAAAAATTTGAGAAAAAGAATTATATTTTTTTGACTTTTAACTATTTTTTTATGAAATAAATACTATTTAAACTAAATAAATGATTTAAAAATATTAAATGATTTTAAGAAAAATCCAAAATATTTCTGAAAATGATAAACATTATTTAAAGCCTAGGAAAAATAAAATGTTCGAAAAATAAGCTACAATAAGCTACGATTTAAGCTATATGGGCTGAATAGCTTAATATACCAAACAAAAAAAAACAATATAAGAGAAACATAGAAGGAACTAGTAACACAAACAACCAGTAGAGCAGATGGTCATTGGTTGGGGATGCTGCGTCCATATGATTGGTGATGTTAGGGGTTCGAAACCCAGCTATGGCACATTTGTATTTTTTGTTTTTCTTTCAAGAAATTAAAAAAAAGAAAAACATATACAAAGATAACAACAGGAGATTTTAACCAAAAAGCTCAATAGAGCAGTTGGTTTGGTAGTGTGCAGCTGCGTCTGGCATCAGACAGAGGTCTAGTGTTCTAGTCCTACCTACAGCATAATTGCTTTTTATTTTATTTTTATACTCACTGATTACCCCAAACAGGTCTGATGGACAAGTTCAAGCTTCATACAGGAAATATAAGGAAACAAGGCAGCAGTTCAAAAATAGTACTAACACATCTGCTACAATGTTAACAATCAAACGAACATGTATAACAACAACAACAGCTAGCATTTAAGATAAAAACTGCAACAGCAGCCTAGAAATAAGGACAACAGCTAGGCGAAATCTATTAGTAGCAACCGAATGACTATGGCAGCGGCAATCAATAACTTAAGGGCAGCAACAACGAAACAAAACTCAAATAAGCCACAATAGCACGAAAAGCAAACAGTGTATACAAAAATGAAAACAAGCAAGTACTTATTTCTAAATGTGGACTTAAGGGTGCTATTCTTTTGTTTAGCTTTGCTGTTGGTGGATTCCGGCGTATAGCAAACACGAACCACAAATATATAACCAAAACATAAACCCAATTTGACCCACAGATTTTGAGCTCAAAATTACACAGTCACTTGTCTTTTCGTTACTAACCCGTTCTTTTTGGTTCTGTGGGTTGCTTGGTTGCTTACGCAGGCCACGAACACACTTAAATCACCCTCAGATAACCAAAACGTCACCAATTTTATCCTTATTGCGTAATTAACCTTAAAGCAACAGTAGACACGTTTTTTTTTCAACCAAATTCGTGATATTTGAGCTCAGTTAGATATAAAAAAAAATGCAGCGGACTTGTTTTACTTTTCTAAAAAACAGGGACACCAGCAGACCTAGAAAAACTTTAAAACAGGCAAATACTTGAATCAAATTAACTAATCAGCAGATACAAGGACTAAGGCAGCAAATCTAACGGACTTAGCAGCAATCTCAAACGAATGAAACAACAACCAATTACACCAATGTTCGATCCAAAACACTAAAAACTCCACAAATTGTGAGCTTGTGCGTGCACAGTAAGCTTAAACAACTAGCGATTTTTTTTATTTTTTATTTTTATTTTTTTTGAGATTTATATGAAACCAAAAGCTAAACTAACCTTAAACTAGCCTTATAAAACTGAAGAAATCAAACTTACCCTATAAATCAACTCCTAAGATGGTGCTAACGTTAATCCCAAACGCTACTTTAGGAAGAAATAAGCAACAATAAAAGACAAGATCAATAAAGTACATGACCAATTGGAGAGCAGCAAGTAAAATAACAATAAGAAAGGCAAATTAAGCAAATAACAAGAACAAATCAGCAAACAAGCATAGAGATAAGCAATAAGCAGAAAAATTAGAAAATAAGCTTAAAGAGGAGGAAGTAACTTACAATGGGTCCGAGCATCAATTCTCTAACCAACAAACTATAAGACCTTTTACTCAACTCCGTTTAGATTATTTATACCCAATCATCCACCAAAAACTTAATACCCACAGCTTATCGCCCACAGAAACTTCAAATGAAATACCAAACTAGAACCAATCTTGAACCAAACTTCAATATCTTGAACAAGAACAAAGAACCAACTCCTTCTTCAAACCATAACCCATTAAGCTAATAGCCAAGCTTATTTGTCGAATAAGCTACACTAAAGCTTATTGGTACAGTAACTTCACAAACAAAAACTTGTTTGTGTGATTAATGGAACTTGAAATGAAATGTAAATTTTTTTTTCAAGGAAAATAAATGATGCAAGGAATTTAAAGTGCAAGTATGTAAAGGGTGCAAGTAAATTAAATGGAACACAACTTCTATTCAAAATCGTATTGTCAGTACAAGGTTGATAAAAATTGGAACAGATTACAAGATGAAATATCAAAGCTATATATAATACAATGTTGAGGAGATAAACCCTAAACCTTATGACAACATCCTCTCTCTGTCTCGACCATTTTTCACCCTTGATCTCTTTCTAGAACCCTCCAAAACTGAATCCAAAGGCTTAGATGGTTTGAAGTGTGTCGACATCCATTTGATGATCATCTCTTGGTCGTTGATATCTATGTGGTCCCAAAGGAATGGCTGTGAGCCATTGATTTAGAAATCATGTGACTCATCCTTCATACCAGCTGTCTTCATGTCTTGTTATGATGAGTTGGAACATACCCATGTGGGGATGTTTTCTACAAGGTTTAATTGTAGATTGGAGGGGTCAATTTGAGATTGCCCCTTTGATTTTACCCGTTGGTAATTAGTACAGCTTGGTGAAGATGATGAATAGTTACCCCTCATACTTTCCCTCTGAAATGGTAAAATTGACTTGTTGACCATTGATATACGGGGAAAAGGGTTTTGGTGGGTTAATGGGTGAGTTTGGGTATGGTTTTAACAAGTTTGCCCCCTAAACTTTGTAGAAATATGAAAATCAAGTTTCCAGCCACAATCTTTCATTTTCTTTGTAAACAAGTTTACATGACTTGTCAATTTTGGCATGGCAATTCCCTTAACTTTAAACAAGGGCCATTTGTGTAACTTTGATAATCTTCAAGGGATATTAATGATATTTATTGAAATATCAGGGACCCAAATGTAATATGTGAGATTTACAAGGGTATAATATGACAATTCTTCAATTCTTGAGGGACCATTCTTGATAAATCTTCAAACTTCAAAGATTTCAATGAAAAATCATGATTCAGGTCCGGTTCTTTGTGCAGCTTCGTTTCCCGTGTTCGTTTTTGCTTCATTCTTGTGATATTTTGTTGATTTCACGATATCCGTACCTAAAATACACAATGAACAAACACAAGCATATTTTGGGGTATTTTAATGATATTTTAAGTGTTTTAAGCCCGGTTTGGACGATGAGACTATGTATAATTACAGTCTCATCACTCCCCCATACTAAACCATTGCCGTGCCCTCACGCAATGCTAGAATTAAGTATCGTAGCACTTCCAAAATTCATTTTATGATGACATTTATTGAAAACCTAAATTTAAATAAACTACTACATGTATTTTAGACATAATGTATTGTTTTCATCACGATAAGGTGACTTTTAGGGTCAAAGAATAAGAACACGTGAATGCCTCATAGAGATAAGTTCGTCATCCTCGATTTTCACTCGATTCCATGCTAAGCGTGTAACGAGATCATTGTTATTATAAGTTAGCAACACGATCATATCTCATGAGTGTTAATTACGAACCTAAAATCCCTTATTCCTACTTGGTATCTCTTATATTTTATTTTGTCTTAATGATCACGAGGATACATCATTGACTTATGCGTGAATAGAGATTAAGTCTAAAAATAGAGTTTTAACAGTGAAACCAAAATCATCGAATTAATAATTCATCCTAATAGACAACGATGTCAAAAAATTAAGTCAACAAGAAGGATCGATAAACACGGTTTTATAACGGTTTTGAACATGAGACTTATTACCATGACTTTTATTATCCGCCATCATCGGTGGTTTTATTATCATGGTTTACCTCCATCTTTTATTCAACTTCGCCATGAAGCTTTTATTATGACTTCGGTCTTGCCTTGCCTTTTATTATCCGCCTCATTGGTGGTTTTATTGGCCAAAGACGTATATCCTCACGCTAAGGCGAATTTTGGATCTTTAAAGCTTCAAAGATTAAGGCTTGATTCACTTTTAATTTAGGCATAGATTTTTCGGCCTTGTGAGCTTCAAATTTTTGCTTAATTTAGGTGAGCACTTGAAATCTTATTATTAGGTGAAGCTTTCGATTATTCGGGTTGCCAATACTTCAAAACCGTGACGCTGGCGATACCTTAATGTTTTCCCAATTTAATTACATAGAAGCTACTAAAACAAATTAGAAACCAACAATAGTGACTAAACCGCTAAATCAATATTTATTAACAATTTATTATACAAAAGCGTGGGGAGAATAAGCTAATAATTACTACACATGAGACCGTGACGATTACGAGACTTATAAATAAGTCTATCATTTCTCGTCCTCATTTAAGAGACTTAGCCTAAAAAGTTAAGGAATCGAAGCTAAGTGCTCAACACGCACGGTCGAGTCAAAAATTACTCTTATTCTCACCAACGGAAAACCTACATTCGTGTCTTAAACACTTATGAAAGATAAGAAATTTTTTTTAAAATTTGGCCATTTTTAGCCTTATTTTCAACAAAGCGATAGACAAAAAGATAAACTTTGGAAAGCGTGAAGGTTAGGCAAGGCAAGTATCTATTCACCCCCCCCCCCCCATACTAAAGTTAAACATTTTCCTCAATGTTTCGAGTCTAGGGGTGCAAACACCCCCATACTAGAGACGTAGTGAATGCTTAATCTAGCATGGAAAGGGTGGAACCAATAAATCAATAGCCGTTTATGAAGTGTGCTATAAACCTAAGGTTAGAACATCAAAGGATATATCATATGGATATCGAGAAATTCTTCAAAGCAACGATCGAGTGCTCCCATAAAACGAACACGAGAGGCTCCAATCATGAAGATCATGATCATCTAAAATCCACAATTCACAAACAACCACGAAACAAAGGTTAGAAGGGCACAAATCCCCTCACATTAGGTTAATCTAAAAAGCAACAATATTTACAAGGATAAGCATGAGAATTCCCCCACGAGGCACCTTGTTTTTGATAACCGAGTCAAAAGCTCGACTCGAATCCCCATAAATGTGATCATTTAGGGATATCCTTGGTTCGGTCATTTTTTGTGGGACTTACATGTAATCAAGGCCCAAAGCAACCGTGAATAAAGGCAAAGCCTTTATACCGGGATCAAAGATCGTGTCTTCGTTTTCGGTTGATAAACGAAACAACACGACTTCAAGTAACAACGTCCCAATGGGACACAAGAAAATAGAATGAGAAGAGAAAGGTGGGACATTGGGTGGGCATAAAAATCGAGTTACTCGAGGTAAACTCATACCGTAAGTGTAGAAAGGATTTCTAGTGACTACTTCGGTAAAAGATCGAGATTTTATCTTAAACGTGATACCGGGGTCAAAAATCTCGTCCTCGGTGGAGAAGTGTGAGGGAACAAATGGGGATTCCCCCATACTAGATCCACACAAAACGTCGTCAAAAGAAGTAGACGCGTTTGTAGCAAGCTCAATTAAGTGAGGTGATGACGGAGTTATCTTTGGAAAATCTTTAAAATTGATTTCAAAATCATTTCCTTTTTCATTTTTTAACTTATTGTTACGAAAACCCAAGTTGATTAAATTGAAAATATTTGGTGTTTCTAAAACAATTCTAGGCACACTTAAAATTTCCACATTTATCTTGAAAGCGGGAGGAGGATTTGAATTTTTAAAACGTGAATCGATTAATAAAATATCCCCCTCCGGGCTAACGCAACGGTCCTCATCAAACTCGAAAATCGAAGGCGGGTTATCAAGTATACGTTTGATCTCGGAAAAATCGCCATCGGGATCAAAGACGTCTTCTCTTCCTCGTGGAAGAGGTCGAACAATTAAATCGTCGATAGTCGAGTCGCTAGCTTCAACCGTCGTGAAACTAGGAGTAGAAGGCTCTTCGATTGAAGATTTTGCCTTTGTTGTTTCGACCTCGACATCGAAAAACTTATCAATGTGAGCAAGGCCATCGGCGGACTTCTCACATGATAAATCCAAAATCTCACTCGGTGTGGGATTAGGAGTAAAAGGCTCGTCTCGTGACGATTTTGCCTTGACGGTTTCAACTTTGTCCTTCGAAGGGATCGAACGTGGGTTTTCAAACATTTTAGCAAAACTACTAACACGTCCCTTCGGAATTAATTTTCGCTTATCTTGTAAAAACGAGGGTTCAACGATTTCCTTTAAAACCTTTTCACATTTTTCTTTTTTAAAATCATTTAATAGAATTTCTTCGTCAAAATTAAGTGTATATTGATTTAGAAAATCCTCAATAATTTCATCCTCATTAGAAAAATTAGGTTTAGAAGGTACAAGATTTAATAATCCCAAGTATCCTACGAGTTTTTCCTTTGGTTTATTTTCAAAAACATTTTTCAAAACTTCGTTGGATGACGTTTTTGTTTCCTCTACGTTTTTGCAAGACGACAAAGGTTGCACGACTCTAAAATTCGAGAGATTGGGATCAATACGAGACGTACGAGTCTTAGGAGTCGAAATAACTTGAACCTCTCCCTCGAGATTAGGATTGGTGACGTTCGATGAAGAACTCGACTCGTATGAAGCTACTTTTTTCTCTAAGGTCTCAATCGTTGAAAGGAGTTCATTTTGCTTATTAGTGTAAGCCTCTACCACTTTATCAACAATTTTATCCCATCTCTCGTCAATTAGGTCAAATAAACGTTCTTGTTCTTTAGAAGCGGCATCATATTCGTTTTCCAACTCGGTTCTCATGGAGGCCATTTCCTTTAAGTAAAATTCCTTTTGAGTTTCCAATTGTTTTTCTTAATGTTCCTTAAGATTCGTAACTTGTTCTTGAATCATCGTTAAGTTTTTATTATTACGTCTCACATAGTCACAAAAGGCGTTTTGATTCATTTCATCATTTTGATTTTGATCACAATTAAAAGACGAATCATATGACGAATAAAACGAAGACGATCGGTGATCTTGGTCGTAAAATTGAAAATTGTCACCACGATCACATGGGGCGGAGTTATAGATATAACCCTCTCGACCTCCAATAACCTTACAATTAAAACAATTGGCACCATCGGGCGGGCCTCCACAATATGGACACGAATAATATCCACCATCATTCGACATGATGCAACGAGAAAGTCGATTCGAGAATTAAACGATATAGAGGGTGAAAGAAGAGAATTATGAAAATAGAGGAAAAAAATCGAAGAATCTTTTTGTGTTTTTGGTTTTTTAATTTTTTTGGAATTTTGGTGTATTACGTAGAAATTAATCTACAAAAACTATCCACTAATCAAAGGTCTCGATTAATGAATCCAAGAAGAATGAAGGTAATTACGTGAAGTAAAAACCCTCGTCGACTTTGAAACGTTGGCGGAACGCCAAAACGTTTCGAGGTTCAATAATTAAAACTCACAAAAATAGATTAATAATACTTGATGTGGCAAACCCCTAATAGATCGTCAGTTTCAAAATACGCACAAGCGAGCGGAGAAAACGAGGCGGCGCGAAGCACTTAAGAGCCTTTTTTCCTTAGGTCGTGAAATACAACCGCCTTATACCCACCTTATAGTTTGTATTTATCGAGATTAAACCAATTAAGAGTATTTATCTATTTTGCCTTTGATTTCGTTTGAATTCGATACAACAATAGTGACCGGAACGCTCAACTATTGAGGTGCGATTTCTCGCGTATTTGGATAATTATTGTGTGTTAATTGTTCTACGTAAATACAATATATTATGCACAATAAAAACGAGAAAACGATTTGTGTTAATTGAGTTCAATTTAACACGTATTTACTTGTATGGCTAATAGTATAGAAAAATAAAAAGAAGTATTTACGATAAAAACGTAAACACTCAAACAAACACGATAAATAAATATGGCTAAACACACCTCCCCGGCAGCGGCGCCATTTGTGATGCGGTATTTTGTATATACTTTATTTTAGGTAAAAACAAAGCACACACAAATGTCGTGGTAAGTATAAGTATCAACGTTTAGGAAAACGTCAATACCGACAATCGAGTTCGTTCTCGAGGAGGTATGGTGTTTAGCCAACAGTTATAGACGTTATTTATTCAAGTGATTACGTTTTGGGAAAGACGAAAAGAAAAGAAAAAGGAGACGAGTTACGCTCGAAACGGACGAAAACGCGCGAACGTACGAACGTAAAAACGCGACCAAACGAAAAATTTTACCTAAAAAATAATTAAAAATTACTAAAATGTTCTAAAAATCCTAACTAGGAAAAATACGCAAACCAAATTTTTTTAAAGTGCTTCAATTATTTATTATAGAAATTTAAAGTTAATTAAAAAACCTGAAAAAAATAAAATAACTAAGAAAAAGACGAAATCTAAATTATTTGAAAACTTAACTAAAAATAAACTTTATAAACTTAAAAAGAATAATAAAAATTATTAAAAAAAACAAATTTACGAATTTAAACGAAAATACTACGAAAAGAAAAAAAACGCGATATTAAAGCAAAATATCAAAATTTAAAATTTACGAAAGCCAATTTATTTTTCCTACGTTCTATATGACAAAAAAAAAATTTGAGAAAAAGAATTATATTTTTTTGACTTTTAACTATTTTTTTATGAAATAAATACTATTTAAACTAAATAAATGATTTAAAAATATTAAATGATTTTAAGAAAAATCCAAAAAATTTCTGAAAATGATAAACATTATTTAAAGCCTAGGAAAAATAAAATGTTCGAAAAATAAGCTACAATAAGCTACGAATTAAGCTATATGGGCTGAATAGCTTAATATACCAAACAAAAAAACAATATAAGAGAAACATAGAAGAAACTAGTAACACAAACAACCAGTAGAGCAGATGGTCATTGGTTGGGGATGCTGCGTCCATATGATTGGTGATGTTAGGGGTTCGAAACCCAGCTATGGCACATTTGTATTTTTTGTTTTTCTTTCAAGAAATTAAAAAAAAAAAAACATATACAAAGATAACAACAGGAGATTTTAACCAAAAAGCTCAATAGAGCAGTTGGTTTGGTAGTGTGCAGCTGCGTCTGGCATCAGACCGATGTCTAGTGTTCTAGTCCTACCTACAGCATAATTGCTTTTTATTTTATTTTTATACTCACTGATTACCCCAAACAGGTCTGATGGACAAGTTCAAGCTTCATACAGGAAATATAAGGAAACAAGGCAGCAGTTCAAAAATAGTACTAACACATCTGCTACAATGTTAACAATCAAACGAACATGTATAACAACAATAACAACAGCTAGCATTTAAGATAAAAACTGCAACAGCAGCCTAGAAATAAGGACAACAGCTAGGCGAAATCTATTAGTAGCAACCGAATGACTATGGCAGCGGCAATCAATAACTTAAGGGCAGCAACAACGAAACAAAACTCAAATAAGCCACAATAGCACGAAAAGCAAACAGTGTATACAAAAATGAAAACAAGCAAGTACTTAGTTCTAAATGTGGACTTAAGGGTGCTATTCTTTTGTTTAGCTTTGCTGTTGGTGGATTCCGGCGTATAGCAAACACGAACCACAAATATATAACCAAAACATAAACCCAATTTGACCCACAGATTTTGAGCTCAAAATTACATAGTCACTTGTCTTTTCGTTACTAACCCGTTCTTTTTGGTTCTGTGGGTTTCTTGGTTGCTTACGCAGGCCACGAACACACTTAAAATCACCCTCAAATAACCAAAACGTCACCAATTTTATCCTTATTGCGCAGTTAACCTTAAAGCAACAGTAGACACGTTTTTTTTTTCAACCAAATTCGTGATATTTGAGCTCAGTTAGATATAAAAAAAACGCAACGGACTTGTTTTACTTTTCTAAAAAACAGGGACACCAGCAGACCTAGAAAAACTTTAAAATAGGCAAATACTTGAATCAAATTAACTAATCAGTAGATACAAGGACTAAGGCAGCAAATCTAACGGACTTAGCAGCAATCTCAAACGAATGAAACAACAACCAATTACACCAATGTTCGATCCAAAACACTAAAAACTCCACAAATTGTGAGCTTGTGCGTGCACAGTAAGCTTAAACAACTAGCGATTTTTTTATTTTTTTTTTTATTTTTTTTTAGATTTATATGAAACCAAAAGCTAAACTAACCTTAAACTAGCCTTATAAAACTGAAGAAATCAAACTTACCCTATAAATCAACTCCTAAGATGGTGCTAACGTTAATCCCAAACGCTACTTTAGCAAGAAATAAGCAACAATAAAAGACAAGATCAATAAAGTACATGACCAATTGGAGAGCAGCAAGTAAAATAACAATAAGAAAGGCAAATTAAGCAAATAACAAGAACAAATCAGCAAACAAGCATAGAGATAAGCAATAAGAAGAAAAATTAGAAAATAAGCTTAAAGAGGAGGAAGTAACTTACAATGGGTCCGAGCATCAATTCTCTAACCAACAAACTATAAGACCTTCTACTCAACTCCGTTTAGATTATTTATACCCAATCATCCACCAAAAACTTAATACCCACAGCTTATGTCCCACAGAAACTTCAAATGAAATACCAAACTAGAACCAATCTTGAACCAAACTTCAATATCTTGAACAAGAACAAAGAACCAACTCCTTCTTCAAACCATAACCCATTAAGCTAATAGCCAAGCTTATTTGTCAAATAAGCTACACTAAAGCTTATTGGTACAGTAACTTCACAAACAAAAACTTGTTTGTATGATTAATGGAACTTGAAATGAAATGTAAATTTTTTTTTCAAGGAAAATAAATGATGCAAGGAATTTAAAGTGCAAGTATGTAAAGGGTGCAAGTAAATTAAATGGAACACAACTTCTATTCAAAATCGTATTGTCAGTACAAGGTTGATAAAAATTGGAACAGATTACAAGATGAAATATCAAAGCTATATATAATACAATGTTGAGGAGATAAACCCTAAACCTTATGACAACATCCTCTCTCTGTCTCGACCATTTTACACCCTTGATCTCTTTCTAGAACCCTCCAAAACTGAATCCAAAGGCTGAGATGGTTTGAAGTGTGTCGACATCCATTTGATGATCATCTCTTGGTCGTTGATATCTATGTGGTCCCAAAGGAATGGCTGTGAGCCATTGATTTAGAAATCATGTGACTCATCCTTCATACCAGCTGTCTTCATGTCTTGTTGTGATGAGTTGGAACATACCCATGTGGGGATGTTTTCTACAAGGTTTAATTGTAGATTGGAGGGGTCAATTTGAGATTGCCCCTTTGATTTGACCCGTTGGTAATTAGTACAGCTTGGTGAAGATGATGAATAGTTACCCCTCATACTTTCCCTCTGAAATGGTAAAATTGACTTGTTGACCATTGATATACGGGGAAAAGGGTTTTGGTGGGTTAATGGGTGAGTTTGGGTATGGTTTTAACAAGTTTGCCCCCTAAACTTTGTAGAAATATGAAAATCAAGTTTCCAGCCACAATCTTTCATTTTCTTTGTAAACAAGTTTACATGACTTGTCAATTTTGGCATGGCAATTCCCTTAACTTTAAACAAGGGCCATTTGTGCAACTTTGATAATCTTCAAGGGATATTAATGATATTTATTGAAATATCAGGGACCCAAATGTAATATGTGAGATTTACAAGGGTATAATATGACAATTCTTCAATTCTTGAGGGACCATTCTTGACAAATCTTCAAACTTCAAAGATTTCAATGAAAAATCATGATTCAGGTCCGGTTCTTTGTGCAGCTTCGTTTCCCGTGTTCGTTTTTGCTTCATTCTTGTGATTTTTTGTTGATTTCACGATATCCGTACCTAAAATACACAATGAACAAACACAAGCATATTTTGGGGTATTTTAATGATATTTTAAGTGTTTTAAGCCCGGTTTGGACGATGAGACTATGTATAATTACAGTCTCATCAAGAACCTTTTAAAAAATATTTCCTTCCAAATCACGGATGAAGCAGGTATGTTGTCGAAAATCAATCTCAAGGTTTGAATCACAAAACTGTCTCACTGAGAATAAATTATGACCAAGTCCTTCCACGTAATACACATGAGACACCGTAACATTCCCAATCTGATATTCACCATAACCCATGATCTTTACAATGTGATCATTACCAAATTTAACCGTACCTAGAAACTTGCTGACGAAATTTTTGAGCACCGAGCGATCTTCGGTCATGTGCTTGGGGCAGCCGGAGTCCAAATACCAGAGGATGATTTTGACCACCTGAAAATATCAGCAGACAAAGATGATGTATCGGAATCTAATTGTTCCTTTGTGTTAGCAGGTACAGATAAAATTATCTTAGATTTGCTACCATAAGGTCTCTTAGATTTTTAAATTTTCTTCCTAGTTGTCGGCTTAGATTCTAGTTGTCTAAGATCTTGATGTAATTCTTCACTGGTAGGCACAGTGCTAGGGGCAAACCTAGTTAAAGGGCGCTTCCATACTGTAGTGCTATGGTTCCTATTTAAAGGACGCTGAGCCCTAACTTTAGTGGATGTGTTCCTAGTTAAAGGGCACTTAGTTCCATTAATAGAAAGGTCCTACGAATGCGACGCCATTGCCATCCAACTTGGGTACGAGTTTTCCTAGTTGGCCTTCATTCAAGGTTGTTCCTAAGGGCATACATTTCATTCACGTGATCAACAAGACATAAATCATGACGCTGAGAAAACATACATTCATTACAATTCCAACATATTAAATCGGAATTCACTTTGCGCTTAGGCTGCTGCACAACTATGGGGCCTTTGGTTTTAGCTACATGATTCATTTTATTCAAATCTGAAATAACATTCCTAGGGTGAACTTCTACTTTCTTCTTCATAGTCCTACTAGTGGAAGGCTTGATCCTATCTTTCTTGACTTGTGATCCTTTAGTCCTAGTAGAAACATTTACTCCTGTAGAAGGCAGCAGGGGAATATTAGTACCAGATTTTAATGGTGCCTAAGTTGATTATACTAGAGATGGTTTAGCTCCTAGGGTTTTATTGAATGGAGTAATGGCAGTTGGCTTGGTGTTGGTGAGCGATGTAGAACTAGGTAAACCAATATGTTCCAGATGAGCCAGACAGTCGTGAACTTGATTAACATAGAGGGATGCCCAATAAAAGTGACTATTTAGGAGATCAATTATGCATAAATCATCGATAATTACCCTAACAAGATCAGCATGTTCTAAGCATACCTCATATAGCTGGCAAACTTTTCTGGATTGTTTTTATGCAATGGGTTCTTACAAAACTCTCTAGGTTTAGGTTTGGAGGCACTAGAGGGCGATGAAGAGATGGTAGTTGCGTTATCAACAACTTCTTTTCCTTTGAGTCGAAGTGTTTCCTTTAACTCAACTAGAACCATGTTTTTGTCTATGAGTTGAATATTTAAATCAGATATTTCCGCAGACTTTTGATTCAGTTGGTCAACAAGTGACTTATATTGTGCTTCATTAAAAGCGAATCGTTGCTCTATTGAACCATAAAGTTGCGTACATCCCTATTTAGCTCGTTCAAACTCCCCTAGAAGATAGATGATTCTATTTTCCAAGGCATGGTTTTTTAAGCTCTGCGGCCTCTAGTTCCAATTTCATAGTTTCTACTGATGACTCTCTCTTAAGTCTAATAATCTCTTCCTCTAATGCATTAATCACCTTGTCACTCATCTGATCGTTGTTTTCACAATCATTGTTTATTAGAAGAGTTTTAGGTTTAGATTGTTGTTTTATTTTAAGAGATATACAATGTTTTTGAAACTCATCAAAACGTTTAGAAAGTGATTTATAAGAATATAGAAGCATTAAAAACTTAGCGTCAGATTCGTGACAAGGTTGCTTATCTACTAGAGCATTTACATTCTCAACAATATTCACAGAGAGATCATGCACATCATCACATTTATTCACAAATAGATTCACAATATCAAAAGACATCACTTGTTCCAAGAGTCGGTCATTTGTTTCAAAACTTTTTCCTTCTCAATTAGCATTTGCTCATAAGCGTCGTCCATTTCATAGAAAACTCTTTGAACGTCTTTAATTCCAAAAGTTAAGTTTGGATCAATAGACTTAAACCCCACTTTAATATGCTTCACAAATGGAACGATCTCATCACGAAACGCAGCTTTAGCGTGTTCGAATTTACATTCTCCTTCGGTTAGGGCCGTGGGAGTCATACGTTCCTTAATAACCTTGTCAAAGTTGGCAAAATGTTATCGTGGCTCTTGCAAGCCATTAAACACCTTACTTACCGGTGGGATCACCTTTGGAATTTCCTTAGGTAATTGCGATTCAACAAGTGTAGGAGCCGTATTAGGAATTTCACTCAATGACACTTTTGATGGTTCGTAATTAACGTCCTTTTGTGTTTTATAGTCGGTTTTAAAATTAAGTTGATGTTTATTATGCGTTTCATAATCAAAAGGTTTAGGAAACTTAGAAAGCATTATCGGACGACTCTTTTCCATATGCGATGGACTTCACGTTGATAGGTGTGAAAACACGCATCTTTTCTACCACTTAATTACATTAAAACGGGACCTAAACGTATATTTTATGTCGTAAATGGCGGAATTATGCGTGGTTTGTGTTTTTATTGTGTTTCAGGGTCGAGAAGGTGAAAAGTGGAGAAAACACGGCTTTCACGGGCTTTTATTGAAGGAAAAGACAAAAGACGAAGTCGAAAGATCAAAAGTGGAAAAAGAACGGAAGTCCAAGACCAATTCTGAAGAATTATCGAAGAAAAAGTCAAAAGACGGAAGTTTACTAAAAGCCGAAGAACTCAAGTCTAAATTATGAAGAAATTACAAGACGAGTTCAAAGAAATCCCGAGACGAAGTCTGAAAAGTCAAAGAATTTAAAAAGACTGAAAGACTGGAAGACTGAGGACCAAGAAAGAATGAAAGAAAGAGGGAGCCACCAACCACTCCCCTCTCCTATAAATACCACCCTCACAACATGTGAGAGGGTTGGTTAGTTTTAGGATTAGATTAGGAGTAGGTAGTTTCTCTCTCTAGATTTAAGCTTTCTCTCTCTAGATTAATTTGTGTTTAAGCTTTTGTTATTGAATCCGTGCTTTTTAATTAAGCTTTTAATTCATCATCTTCTTCCTTTCTAGTTTGATTTGTTCTTATTCATCATTGTTCATGTTCTTGAGTTTTTATGATTTTGATCAAGTGGGTTTTGATTGATTTGGTTATGTTTGTTAGTTTTGATGATTTGTTTTGATTGATTATTGTTAGTTGATGCTTTTTGGTTGTTTTGGTTTAATCTTTCGTTTGATTTTGATTAATTTGTGGATTGGATCGTGTTTACTGTACATCCCTGTTCTTCGCTTGGTAGTTTCTGTATTTTATCATTCCCAGAAGTTCCGGATCAATGATCCTTCATTCGGAACATTGAAGTTCTGTGTCAACATTCCTTCATTCGGAAGTTTAAAAACTTCCGGATCAAGTGCTTCATCCGGAACTTTGAAAGTTCCGGATCAAGGGATGCTCATTCGGAAGTTTAAGAAGTTCCGGGTAAAGGGCTTCATTCGGAAGTTTAAGAATTTCCGGATCAAGGGCTGCTCATTCGGAAGTCTAAAAACTTCCGGATCAAAGGTGTTTCATTCGGAACTCTGAGAGTTCCGGATCAAGGGCTCTTCATTCAGAAGTTTAAAACTTCCGAATGAAGGTTTTTGTCAAGTTTGTTTTTGTTTGTTTTTTCCTTTTAAGTTCTTGTCTTTTATTTTTAAGATTATTTTTCCCGTCTTTTTATTTATGTGCACTTTTATTTGCTTTCCTTTTATTCAAGTTTAATTTCGTGTTATTTACTATTTAAAATTTTGATTTTCACAATTTACTTTTTGTTAAGTTTTAATTTTACGTCCTTTCATTTATTCCCTTTTTGTAACACCCCATTTTGGAAATGGAATATTACGCATAATCATGGCGTGTCATCAAAGCATACAAGGATAAATGTCTAAGCATTATTCGACCATAAAAGGGAAATACCGGAATCAAACATCGGTAACCCCAAAGTAAAGCTCATCACACACAAACATAAATACTGAAAAAGGAAAGGACGAAACAATGTCCATAGCAACTGTATCAAAGTAAAGGAAATGCATAAAGTAAAGAAAGGCAGTAAAGCTTCCAATCCATATGCACGTACGTTTGAGATCTACGAGCGTCCCTGAGTACCTTCCGTTTTGGGAACATGAAAAGGAAAACGGCTGAGCAAGACGCTCAGTGCACGGATGTACAATATAGCATGAAATAGGATAAACATGTAACATATAACAGCGGAAGACTAAGTTCTGAGTAAACTGGTTAAGTATTAAGAAAACTGGTTTTATAGTTTGAAAAGCCTTATGTTTATCTTATGAAAACTGTTTTAACATAAATATACCATAGCCCATATAGGTCATGAAAAGGTCACGTGCATGAATACTTGGAGGGGTGACCTCATCATGCTGATTAGAGGGGATGCCTCTAATTAATATACTGGTTTGGGTAGGAGGGATCAACTCCTTGTGAAGGGTGCAAGGCACACACCACATTCACCATGATAAACTGAATAAAACATGTAACTAGGATGCACCCATACGCCCCACCTGATATAATAATATGGCCAAAACTGAAAAGGGACGCCACGAGCAATCACTCCGCCGTGGGGAAGTCATAACATTGGTGCCTCCAATGTTATGGTTATGGTACCTCCATAACTAGGTGAAACTGGTCATGCTTGTATATGGCTATAGATTATGCTAATTAAACATAAGCAGTTCAAAACAATAAAACAAATACTGGGGAAAACAGTTGGCTGCATACGGGGAAATCCTAATAAGGAAAGAATGTCCATACTGAAAGGACGGGAATCCGTACCTCAAGTCCAGTGAATGAACGGAAGAAAGACTCCTACTTCTGGATCACTAACGCTACATGAATACACACGTGTATAAGTATCGATTCACTGATTACGTACTGGGTTTTATGTCTCATTTTAGCTGACTTGGTATGTTTTAGGTCATGGTTCACTGTTTAGAGCCTTAAACTGTGTTTATCTTGTATTCTAATTAATCCGTTTAAGTATTACTAGTATTTCATGTATTATTATACTTACTGTGTAATAATAAGTAACTTTCCAAAAATAGCAGGTTTCCAAAAATAGAAAGTTTCCAAAAATAGAAAGTTTCCAAAAATAGAAAGTTTCCAAAAATAGAAAGTTACCAAAAATAGAAAGTTTCCAAAAATAGAAAGTTTCCAAAAATAGAAAGTTTCCAAAAATAGAAAGTTTCCTAAAATAGAATTTACTGCTTAAAATAGATTAGTTTCTAAAAATAGAAAGTTTCCAAAAATAGATCAGCTGCCTTAATTAAATAAGTTTCCATATATAGAAGGTTTCCATAATTAGATTAGCTGCCTGAAATAGATAGATTTCCATATATAGAAGGTTTCCATAATTAGATTAGTTGCCTTATTTAATTAAGTTTCTATAAATAGAAGTTTCCATATTTAGAATTAAGCTGGTTACATAAGCTAACATATAAGTCTAAGTGTTTATAAGCTTGTTTCTTAAGTCATATGATATAGTATATAGTTTAATTATTATTTCATGTATTTTAATTAAACTATAGGTTAAGCATTTTAATTAAAGTATAACATGTTTTAATTAAAATGAAATGAAATACTTAGGTTAACATATGTATTATTATTATTAATAATATAACCTAAGTCATGTCTAAATTAATTAATTATAAGCATGTTTTAAATAATTAATTAATTATAACTTATAACATAAAATACTTAGGTTAAATTAATATCATGCTAAATTAATAATTAGAATAACCTAAGTCATGATTTAATTAATATCTCATGTGATTAATTAATTTATATCCTAAGTTCATGATTCATAAATATTAACATGAAGCATAAATCATGATTTAACCAACGAACCATGAATCGGGCATGAACTCGACACCGTACCCCGAGCCAAACTCGGGGCACGTGTGCCCCCTTGCTGCCGTGGGTCCCACATGAGCCAACCAAGACCAAAAATGGTCTTGGTGGTGGCGGCAATAAGCAAACCAAACCCCCTCTCGGGTTTGTTTTACTAGGCGGCTAAAACAAACACCCTTTCTATATCATTCTTTGATTTTAATTTATACCAAAACATGTTAGATCAATGTTTAATTATCATGTTTAAATAAGAAAAACAATAACATATTCATGAACATAAACAAAGATTCAAAAGAATTAAAAAGAAGGGTTTAAAAAGGTATACCACTA
Organism: Glebionis coronaria; assembly: GCA_025667525.1. Taxonomy (NCBI): domain Eukaryota; kingdom Viridiplantae; phylum Streptophyta; class Magnoliopsida; order Asterales; family Asteraceae; genus Glebionis; species Glebionis coronaria. The sequence continues at coordinate 422,961,077 of CM046874.1, forward strand.
TGTAGCTTGGAAAAGGATGAACAAACACTGATTATAGCAATAGTTTTTAAGATCAAAATCAACCAATCACCCTCCTATGGTGATGCTAAGGTGGCGGCACAAAGAGAGAACAAGGAGGAGGAGAGAAAACTCTTTTAGGGTTTTTGTGTTTATTTCTTGAAAGTGAAAAATGAAAACATATTTTTACCATAACCCCCCCTTTACTTGTAAAAGTCCATGGGCTAAGCCCACCTTGGTATATGTGCCGTGGGTATGGGGGCCCCACATGGGGTACCCGTACCTTTCTCGTGTCCCGATGTTTCGTGTTCGTTCGTGGTTAAACATGCTCGTGTTTAAAGTGTTTCTGTTTATTTTATCATGTCGTTTATCGTAATCTTAACGCTCGTAATTATATTATATGTATTTACGTAATTATTCTAGTTCGTATTTTAAATGGTGACCATGATTTAGTTATGTTCACGTGACATATTTATTAACTGTTTATCATGAGTTCGTACGTAATCGATACTTGTCATGTCATACACGTATGCACTTGCTTGATTATTAGCACATGAATGTGATCAATACTAAATGAGGTAAGTTTTAATCTAGGACGTACGATCTTAAGGGCACTATTCATGGTAAAAGCATGCGGGTTTTACAATTCTTCCCCCCTAAAAAGAATAATTCGTCCCCGAATTATAGATAAAGTAAGCTGAAAAGAAGTAACATACCCGAACTCAAAATATGAAGTGAGGGTAAGAAGCCCGGATAAACTCCTCTGTTTCCCAAGTGGCTTCCCGCTCGGTATGGTCCCTCCAAAGGATTTTGACGAAAGGAATCGTCTTCCTTCTCATGACTCGTTCTTGCCTGTCGAGTACTCGTTCGGGTTCTTCTATAAAAGTAAGATCCTCACGTATCTGTTCCAGTGGATACTGAACCATGTGAAGGGGATGATAATTGTACCCTCTGAGTAAGGACACATGGAACACGTTATGCACGTGCGAAAGCTGAGGAGGTAACGCCAATCGGTAAGATACTTCACCGATTCGTTCAATGATATCAAAAGGTCCGATGAAACGAGGACTGAGTTTTCCTTTGATCCCGAAGCGTTTAACACCACGTGCCGGCGAAACCTTGAGGAAGACGTGATCTCCCACATTAAAATGTATGTCCCTACGATGCTTATCGGCGTAACTCTTCTGACGTGACCGTGCTTCTTGCAACTTCTGTTTAGCTACCTCAATCTTCTCATTGGTCATTTCTATAATCTCTGGTCCTTCGAGTGTTCGCTCTCCCACTTGATCCCAGCAAGTTGGAGCGCGACACTTTCTGCCATACAACATTTCGAAAGGAGCACATTTGATACTTGCGTGCCAGCTGTTGTTGTATGCAAACTCGACCAAACAGATGTAATCGTCCCAATCACATGTCCATTCCAACGCACACGACCTTAACATATCTTCCAATGTCTGAATTGTTCGCTCCGATTGTCCGTCCGTTTGAGGATGGAAGGCTGTACTCAGCTTAAGTTGTGTACCCCAAGCTTTTTGCAGACCTTTCCAGAATCGCGACGTGAAACGAGGATCTCTGTCTGAGACGATGCTGGAGGGAGTGCCGTGGAGTCTCATGATCTCCCTCCTGTAAGTATCTGCGAGTTTACTTACCGGATCTTCCTTGCGTATCGGTAAGAAATGAGCTGATTTGGTGAGTCGATCAACAATGACCCAAATAGCATCGTGCTTCTTCTTGGTAGGCGGAAGACCGGTAACAAAATCCATGGTGATTTTGTCCCACTTCCACTCTGGAATATCCAACGGTTGAAGGAGACCGCCCGATCGCTGATGTTCGATCTTAACCTGCTGGCAGGTAAGACATTTGGAGACATAAGTGGCTACATCCTGTTTCATACCACTCCACCAAAAGTGCTGTCTGATGTCATGGTACATTTTTGTCGACCCAGGATGTATAGAAAATGGGGAGCTGTGAGCTTCAGCTAACAATGCTTCCCGGAGTTCTTGATTGTCAGGAACACAAAGTCTCGTGCCCTGCCAAACGATACCGTCTGCGTCCATTCTGAATTCTGTCTGCTTCTCCAAATTCTGAATTATCGCCCAAATCTCTCCATCATCCTTCTGCGCTTCCTTGATCCTAGTCAGTAACTCAGGTTCTACTCTAAGATTCGCCCAGTATCCGTGCTGCCCACGTACCATGATTTCGATGTCTAGCCGCTCCAGGTCTCTTATGTTTTGTTCCTTGATCTCAATGCCGTTGATCATTCCGGACTTTCTGCTGAGTGCATCTGCTACTACATTAGCTTTCCCGGGATGATACTGTAGGTTAATATCGTAATCCTTCAACAGTTCCAACCATCTCCTTTGTCTCATGTTCAATTCTCGCTGTGTGAAGATATACTTCAAGCTCTTGTGATCCGTGAAAATGTCGCATGATTCTCCGTATAAGTAATGCCTCCATATCTTCAATGCGAACACCACTGCAGCAAGTTCCAAGTCATGCGTAGGGTAGTTTTCTTCATAGGGCTTAAGCTGCCGTAAAGCATACGCGGTCACTTTCCCATGTTGCATGAGAACACAGCCCAGTCCCTTCCCCGATGCATCGCTATAGATCTGAAATCCACCTGTACCAGATGGGAGAGTAAGAATAGGTGCAGATACTAACTTCTGCTTTAGGTCTTCGAAGCTCTTCTCTCGATCTTCCGTCCAGACGAATTTCTCTCCTTTTCGCATCAGTTTGGTGAGAGGTAGTGCCAAGCGGGAAAAGTTCTCCACGAATCTGCGATAATATCCAGCTAAGCCTAAGAAACTGCGGACTTCTGTCGCCGACGTTGGTCTTGGCCATTTAGTGATAGCCTCAACCTTCGCTGGGTCCATAGTGATCCCTTCTGCTGATACAATGTGACCTAAGAATGCCACCTTGTTTAACCAGAACTCACACTTGGAGAATTTCGCATACAGCTGTTTCTGACGTAGAATCTGTAGTACCGTACGAAGATGGTCTTCGTGTTCCTCCGTGGACTTTGAGAAAATCAGGATGTCATCGATGAATACAATGACAAATTTATCAAGGAATTCATGGAAGATTCTGTTCATCAGATCCATGAATACTGCTGGAGCGTTAGTCAGGCCGAATGGCATGACCACAAACTCATAATGGCCATAGCGGGTACGAAAAGCAGTCTTAGCTATGTCCTGCTCTTTAACCCTCAGCTGATGGTAGACTGACCTTAGATCGATCTTTGAGAAGTGTTTGGCTCCTTGAAGTTGGTCAAACAGATCGTCTATACGTGGCAGTGGATATCTATTGCGGATGGTAATCTTATTAAGTTCACGGTAGTCAATGCAAAGTCGCATGCTGCCGTCCTTCTTCTTAACGAACAAGACCGGTGCGCCCCATGGAGATGCGCTTGGTCTAATGAACCCTCGTTCAAGAAGTTCCTGCAGTTGGTCCTTCATTTCTTTTAGCTCTATGGGAGCCATACGATACGGAGCCTTAGAGATTGGCTCAGCTCCTGGAACAAGGTCGATGTTGAACTCCACTTCTCTTGCAGGTGGTATGCCTGGAAGTTCATCTGGGAAGACGTCTTGAAATTCCGAAACTACTGGTTGATCCTGAATCGATGGGGATTCAGCATCCATGTCGTGAACCGTAGCTAGATAACCTTCGCAGCCATGTGACAGTAATGCACGTGCTTGCAAGGTAGATATCACTTGTACAGACCGTCTGGGTATGAACCCGTTATGAATGTACTCAGGTGCATTAATGTCGCCGAAGATCACCCGATATGAGTGGCAGTCTATGGTAGCATGGTGCTTGGATAGCCAATACATGCCGAGAATCATATCGAACTCAATCATGTCTAGGGGAAGTGCATCTACTGCACGAACTTTATCGTCAAACTCTGGAGGAAGACTCTTGTATACATGAGTTATTAATACAGAGTCCCTCAAGGGCGTGGAAATGGTAAGCCTATTTTCTAATGGCAAGGGAAGTGCCCTGATGTTCTTAGCATAAGTAGTGGAAATAACTGAATGAGTGGCACCCGTGTCGAAAAGAACACATGCAGCCTGGCCGTACATATACAAAATTCCAGTAATGGTACCTGTAGATTTGTTTGCCTGATCGCGCGATGTCGTGTAGACACGCCCAGTGGTAGGAGGCGGTTTAGTATCAGCATGACCCGAAGTACCCTCCATTTCACCCTTACGGCAATCTCTCATACGATGGCCAGGGAGGCCGCACTTGTAGCACGCGTCGGAATCACGACGACATGGGCCATGGTGTCTGCGATGGCAAGTATTGCAAAGAGGATGAGTGAATCCTCCAGCAGGAGTCCTTGCTTGCTGAGGGCCTGCTGATGACAAAACGTGTTAAGAATAAAGTATATGCACGAGTATAGGACGTAAGCGTCATAAGATGTTTACCAGTGTTAGCTGAACGGTTAGACTGAGAACCCCTGTGGTTCTGGTCCTTCCCGTTACCGTGGTTCCTGGTAGAGGTTAATATAGTGTCAGCATGAGAGATATAACATGAAATCATAATAAGATGCGTAAATAGTAGGACCTGCTGTTGTTGGAGTGTCCCGCATTGTTACGGTAATTATCATTACCGTTGCGCCTTTCCACAACAAAACGGTCGTTATTGTGACCGTTTCCTTTGGGCTGATGAGGCTGCTGCTGGGTAGCCGGCTGAGACCGGTCCCCAGTTTTCTGCCTGGAAGATACAGTTTAAGAGATGATTATAGAACATATAATGATAGGATGCGGTCTGGTTAACGCTAGAACACGAAATGTTTTACCTCTTGTCGGGTCTTTCAGCTTCCCCGAACTCATCTCGTTCCTGCAACATCTCAAGCTTCCTTGCTGCGTCGGCCACTTGTGCTACTGTATTGAACGTAGCACATACCAGATTGTTCGCGACCGAGGTGCGAAGTGCCCACCTAAAGTGGTGTGCCTGCTCCTCAGGAGTACCAGCTGCTGCTCCTAGAAAACCAGCTAGGCGAAGAAAGCGCTGCATAAATTCGTTGCTATTCTCGCCCGCTCTCTGACGTATCCCATGGTATTCACGCTTGAGTTTGTCCTGCTCTGCCTTAGGAAAGAACTGCTCCATCACTCTCTCCTTGAATTGGGCCCATGTCAAACCAACGACCCATTCATCACCTCATTCTGACTGCGTCAAAGCTAGCCACCAGTTGAGTACATCGCCTTCAAACCGGTAGCATGCCAATCTCGCCTTGAAGGCGGGGTCACATCCCATAGCATTGAAAATCTTCTCAATGTGAGTCAACCAGCTTTCAGCATCGCTGGGGCTATCAGTCTTTTCAAAAGCTCTAGGACGGAGCTTGTTAAATCTTTCCAACCATACTGCTAGTGTCACTGGGGGAGGAGGAGGAGGAGGTGCCTGATTCTGCTGCTGCTGATTGTTGGCAGCTTGGACTTCAGCACGAATGTCATTCCTCAGTTGAGGAAGTAAGGCTTGCATGGCAGCCTGAATCGCAGCATTGAGCTGCTCTTGCTCGCGTGTGAGAACCATCTGACAGTATAACATAAACATATGATTAACAGTTCAAACATAAAATATAACTTATATATATACATGAAAAAAAAATTTATGCTAAAAATTTCACGAGAAAAATTTTATGCAAGAAAATCTTTGTATGAATGCATGATGCAGTTTTATGAAAACTTTTGATGCTCGAGAGTGAACGCCTCTGGTCGGTTCACTCAAAACAAAAGACATATCGAGGGGACGCCTATGGGTCGGTCCCAAATTTAAAAGTTTCGATAAAACACATGCGACTAAATAGGGCCAGTCCTGTACCAACCATTACTTAGTCAAAAACCCTGTAACAATGACATGTATATGTATGCTTAAAAATGATGAATGCATGAAAACAATTGTCAGTTCTAGGAAGACCGTAGTGACTACCCACTAATCACAGGTCATATTTGAGAGCCTACAGGTCGAAACCTTGTCTCTGATACCATAATTGTAACACCCCATTTTGGAAATGGAATATTACGCATAATCATGGCGTGTCATCAAAGCATACAAGGATAAATGTCTAAGCATTATTCGACCATAAAAGGGAAATACCGGAATCAAACATCGGTAACCCCAAAGTAAAGCTCATCACACACAAACATAAATACTGAAAAAGGAAAGGACGAAACAATGTCCATAGCAACTGTATCAAAGTAAAGGAAATGCATAAAGTAAAGAAAGGCAGTAAAGCTTCCAATCCATATGCACGTACGTTTGAGATCTACGAGCGTCCCTGAGTACCTGCCGTTTTGGGAACATGAAAAGGAAAACGGCTGAGCAAGACGCTCAGTGCACGGATGTACAATATAGCATGAAATAGGATAAACATGTAACATATAACAGCGGAAGACTAAGTTCTGAGTAAACTGGTTAAGTATTAAGAAAACTGGTTTTATAGTTTGAAAAGCCTTATGTTTATCTTATGAAAACTGTTTTAGCATAAATATACCATAGCCCATATAGGTCATGAAAAGGTCACGTGCATGAATACTTGGAGGGGTGACCTCATCATGCTGATTAGAGGGGATGCCTCTAATTAATATACTGGTTTGGGTAGGAGGGATCAACTCCTTGTGAAGGGTGCAAGGCACACACCACATTCACCATGATAAACTGAATAAAACATGTAACTAGGATGCACCCATACGCCCCACCTGATATAATAATATGGCCAAAACTGAAAAGGGACGCCACGTGCAATCACTCTGCCGTGGGGAAGTCATAACATTGGTGCCTCCAATGTTATGGTTATGGTACCTCCATAACTAGGTGAAACTGGTCATGCTTGTATATGGCTATAGATTATGCTAATTAAACATAAGCAGTTCAAAACAATAAAACAAATACTGGGGAAAACAGTTGGCTGCATACGGGGAAATCCTAATAAGGAAAGAATGTCCATACTGAAAGGACGGGAATCCGTACCTCAAGTCCAGTGAATGAACGGAAGAAAGACTCCTACTTCTGGATCACTAACGCTACATGAATACACACGTGTATAAGTATCGATTCACTGATTACGTACTGGGTTTTATGTCTCATTTTAGCTGACTTGGTATGTTTTAGGTCATGGTTCACTGTTTAGAGCCTTAAACTGTGTTTATCTTGTATTCTGATTAATCCGTTTAAGTATTACTAGTATTTCATGTATTATTATACTTACTGTGTAATAATAAGTAACTTTCTAAAAATAGCAGGTTTCCAAAAATAGAAAGTTTCCAAAAATAGAAAGTTTCCAAAAATAGAAAGTTTCCAAAAATAGAAAGTTACCAAAAATAGAAAGTTTCCAAAAATAGAAAGTTTCCAAAAATAGAAAGTTTCCAAAAATAGAAAGTTTCCTAAAATAGAATTTACTGCTTAAAATAGATTAGTTTCGAAAAATAGAAAGTTTCCAAAAATAGATCAGCTGCCTTAATTAAATAAGTTTCCATATATAGAAGGTTTCCATAATTAGATTAGCTGCCTGAAATAGATAGATTTCCATATATAGAAGGTTTCCATAATTAGATTAGTTGCCTTATTTAATTAAGTTTCTATAAATAGAAGTTTCCATATTTAGAATTAAGCTGGTTACATAAGCTAACATATAAGTCTAAGTGTTTATAAGCTTGTTTCTTAAGTCAAATGATATAGTATATAGTTTAATTATTATTTCATGTATTTTAATTAAACTATAGGTTAAGCATTTTAATTAAAGTATAACATGTTTTAATTAAAATGAAATGAAATACTTAGGTTAACATATGTATTATTATTATTAATAATATAACCTAAGTCATGTCTAAATTAATTAACTATAGGCATGTTTTAAATAATTAATTAATTATAACTTATAACATAAAATACTTAGGTTAAATTAATATCATGCTAAATTAATAATTAGAATAACCTAAGTCATGATTTAATTAATATCTCATGTGATTAATTAATTTATATCCTAAGTTCATGATTCATAAAAATTAACATGAAGCATAAATCATGATTTAACCAACGAACCATGAATCGGGCATGAACTCGACACCGTACCCCGAGCCAAACTCGGGGCACGTGTGCCCCCTTGCTGTCGTGGGTCCCACATGAGCCAACCAAGACCAAAAATGGTCTTGGTGGTGGCGGCAATAAGCAAACCAAACCCCCTCTCGGGTTTGTTTTGCTAGGCGGCTAAAACAAACACCCTTTCTATATCATTCTTTGATTTTAATTTATACCAAAACATGTTAGATCAATGTTTAATTATCATGTTTAAATAAGAAAAACAATAACATATTCATGAACATAAACAAAGATTCAAAAGAATTAAAAAGAAGGGTTTAAAAAGGTATACCACTATGTAGCTTGGAAAAGGATGAACAAACACTGATTATAGCAATAGTTTTTAAGATCAAAATCAACCAATCACCCTCCTATGGTGATGTTAAGGTGGCGGCACAAAGAGAGAACAAGGAGGAGGAGAGAAAACTCTTTTAGGGTTTTTGTGTTTATTTCTTGAAAGTGAAAAATGAAAACATATTTTTACCATAACCCCCCCCCCCCTTTACTTGTAAAAGTCCATGGGCTAAGCCCACCTTGGTATATGTGCCGTGGGTATGGGGGCCCCACATGGGGTACCCGTACCTTTCTCGTGTCCCGATGTTTCGTGTTCGTTCGTGGTTAAACGTGCTCGTGTTTAAAGTGTTTCTGTTTATTTTATCATGTCGTTTATCGTAATCTTAACGCTCGTAATTATATTATATGTATTTACGTAATTATTCTAGTTCGTATTTTAAATGGTGACCATGATTTAGTTATGTTCAGGTGACATATTTATTAACTGTTTATCATGAGTTCGTACGTAATCGATACTTGTCATGTCATACACGTATGCACTTGCTTGATTATTAGCACATGAATGTGATCAATACTAAATGAGGTAAGTTTTAATCTAGGACGTACGATCTTAAGGGCACTATTCATGGTAAAAGCATGCGGGTTTTACACTTTTTTTTTTAAAGTTTTAAATTTCGCACTGTTTTCATTTCAACTTGTTTTAGTATTAGTTTCTCGTCATTTATTATTCAGTCTTGCTCATTTGTTGTACCAATACCAAAACTATTTGTTTCACCAAGAACAACTGATCTCACACAATTAACCGAAAATCAATTCGAAGAGATACCGAGAACGAACTTTAAACGAGTAAAAATCTAGTTATTAAAATGGCGCCGCTGCCGGCTCTTTTCGATTTCCTCTCAATAATTGTGATACTTCCCCGAATTGATACAATCTCAATAATCCCCGGTAGCGGCGCCATTTGATACAAGCATTTTCATTGGGTTCAATTTTACTCTCGATATCCTCTCGAATTGATCTCGGTCTTAAGTGGAATGATTGTTCTTGGTTACTAAAAAAGGGGTTGTGGTTTTCTATTCTACTAAATGTTAAATGTGATAGAATGTAAACTTAGATTTAAAGATAATTACTTTAATGACAATATATAAAACTTGAATTAAACTTAAAATTAAAATTGAAATTAAAATGTGAAATATGAAATAAAAATGAAGAAACAGAAACAGTAACAATTAATAATGCTCAAAAGATGATTGATTCGGAACTTTGACCTTGATCCGGAACTATTGATCCGGAACTTTTCACCCGGAAGTCTTCATTCGGAACTTTTGGAAAAATCCTTCACTCGGAACTTTCTTCGGAAGTTGATCCGTAACTTCGTTCGGAAGTTTAGCTCGGAAGTTGGGTCGGAACTTTTCACCCGGAACTTTACTCGGTACTTTGGTTCATCCGGAAGTTTTGCTTCATTCGGAACTTTCTACTCATCCGGAACTTTCTACTGACTCAGAACTTTTTGAAATAAAACTCATTCGGAACTTTTTGAAAATAACCTTCATCCGGAACTTCTTAAACTCATTCGGAACTTTTGTTCATCCGGAAGTTTAAGTTCATTCGGAACTTTTTGGAGAACAAATTTATTCGGAACTTTTTAAACAAAAACTCATTCGGAACTTTTAAAGGAAACTCATTCGGAACTTTCCAAAAACATGTTCATTCGGAACTTAAGTGTTCATCCGGAACTTTGGTGTTCATCCGGAACCTGGGAAACACAAATACAGTAGCTTTACCCGAAGAACAAGGAAACCAATTTTAATCCAAAAATCACCAAGTTTTTCAACAAAAACTTAAATAAACTAATCACTAATGATTTACTAACCAATAACTACAAATCCCATCAACAAAAACATAAATCCCAACAACTTTTAAGGATCAAATCAATCAAATAAGAACTTGAAAACTTGAAATAAAAGATGATGATGAACAAGATGAAATGGAAAGATTTAAACAAGAACTTGTATTGAATGATTAATGTTTTAACAATCACCAAACCAAGATGAAATTACAAGATTGAAAATCAAAGATCAAAATCACCAAACACCCTAGTGGTGTTGGTGATGGTACGAAAACAGAAAAAAGAGAAAAAAGGGGAGGAGAGAAAAACTAAAAACTGGAAGGAAAGTGTGAGGGGATGGGCTTTATATAGCCTTGTCTTTTGGTTCGTGAGTGGGCTTTCTCCCGTTCTTCTTGTCTTCTCGTCTTTTCAGAAAAGTTGATGTTTTCGATTCTGATTCGGGATTTGTCGTCGATTAAATTCAACTCGTCTTTTAATTTCTTCGTTTAATAGACTTGAGTTTCTTCGACTTATGTAAATCTTCCATCTTTGGTCCTTTTCTTCGATAAATCTTCGAATAGGCCCAGTGACTTCAAATCTTTTGCATCTCTTGGACAATAGACTTTATCTTGAGTCTTTTTCTTCGATAAATCCCGTGCAATCCCATGTTTTCTCCATTATCCATCCGGTTGGCTCTGAAAACACAATAAACACAAAAACCACGCATAATTCCAAACAAATGATATTAAATACGCGTTTTGGTCTCGTTTTAGCCAGAATTAAGTGGTAAAAGGATGGGTGTTTACACACCTATCAAATCCCCTACACTTAACCATTGCCATGCCCTCATGCAATGCTCAGTGATAAAGCAATTTTACACTTTTCTCATCATTAATCAACCTTGGCCTTATTCAAATTCTACTAGAAAAAAATTAAAGTACTTAAAAGAATTTAAACTTTAAAGGAAACAGAAGGATAGAAAACCATTTTCACTTGAAAATAGCTACATGGAAATAACTTGCAAAGAGATCAATGACTTACATTAGGGCTTTGGTGCTGCGAAGATTTATCACCCTCAAGTTTCACGTTCCCCAAACTAAGCTTAAAAACGAGATCATTGTTATTATAGGTTAGCAATTCAAACACTTACACACATGGCTTAATTAAATGCTTAAACTCCCTTATTCCTAGGTGTATCTCTTATATTTTATTTTTGTCTTAGAATGATCATGAAGATGCATTTTTGGACTTATTTCGATAGTTTATTTAGGCTGAAAGCAAAGTAGGACGATTTGATCAATAGTTAGCTAAAGGACAAAATCTCTTAAAACTGCTTCTCGGGATATCAAAAAGTTCATATCTTGGCATAACTCGGTTCACGATTTGAGACCTTTCTCGGGCCGATATTTGGCATGTACTTCATACTTCATATCTTGAGAGACGTGCTTGAGATAATGGTCTTCTCATCGTTCATAGAGTTTCTTCACTTGGAGACTTTTGAGAGGTACTCCAACTTTGTTGACCACGACTTCATGATTATTTCTTCAATCTCTATTTGGGATTTTGAGATACAACGATCCGCCTCCTTTTCGGACTTGGATCTATTTATCCTCATACCTTGTTAGGGTCTTTTCGGATAGACTTCTCCATCATCTTTATGGGAGTTGATTGCTTTTCGTCGTGAGTCTTGATCCTTCATATTGACTTTGGGAATAATGCTTTTCACATCACCTTGGATCTTTAGCAATAAAATGGAATCCTCATGCCTTGTTAGGGCCTTTTCGGACTCGCCAATCTTCGCGCCCCGCTTCATAAGTTATGCCTTGGCTATGAACTCTTATCATTACCGAGCAACTTTTAAACGATCTTGGGCTAGAAGCTAAGTAACTTTTCAAATCGTACGACCTTACTTATTGCAGATAGTTTATTAGCAAGTGATGGGAGAATAGGCAAATAATTACACCAAGTGAGCTTGTGCAAGAACACCGACTTATAATTTACTCTATCATTTCTCGTCCTCCACAATTTAAAATCTCAAGTAATGAGACTCGTGGATACTTAGCCTAATAAACCAATTAAGGTCTACATGGTTAAGGATACTAGCTAGAATAAACTTAGATAAGTCTATTCGGGTTGAGTCAAAATAAACGCAACGGGCCTAATATGTCAAAGACTTCTAAACTAGCTACTCCACTTTATTAATATTTTTGACTTTATTGCGGGATATATACATATGAAAGTAATGATAAAAATTTAAAAATTACGACAAAATGGCCAAAGTTAATAAAAAATTTGAAAAATGTTGAAAAAGATGATTTTCCGGTTAAATGAAGGCATTTTCATGGAAAAGTCCACTTAAAACTTTGATAGAAGTCCCCCCTACACTTAAGATAAACATTTTCCTCAATGTTTAAGCATGTGGGAAAAGGCTCCCCTACACTTATTACATTGTGCACGTTGGTTAAATCAAGCTAAGGAAGAGACGACTAACGTGATCAATTTCAAATGTGAGTATGAAGAAAATTGAATCACGATAGTTGAGAGAAAGAACCGGATTTCGGATAACAACGGGAGCACGGTTCTTCAAAGATTCCAAGAGTGCACTTATCCCTGTAATCACATCACCACACAAAAACAAACACGTATAAAAGCCCCCCTAGACTTAGGAGGTTAAAGCATAAAAAGATAGATACTCGGGCTGCCTCCCGAGGAGCACTTGTTTTTGATAACCGAGTCACGAGCCTGACTCGACCCAAAATTAGTTCATGGGGAACGTGGTGAGGGATGGAATCACCTCCTGAGAGGTGTCCTCACCAAAGTACAACTTCACTCGTTGGCCATTCACCTTAAAATTCGGTCCATCAGGTTGAGCGAGCTCGAGAGTACCATATGGAAAATTTTGGGCAATGGTGAATGGGCCGGACCAACGAGATTTCAGCTTGCCCGAAAAGATTTTCAACCGAGAGTTAAAAAGTAAGACTTTGTCTCCAACATGGAACTCTCGGTTCTTAATCTTAGAATCGTGAATGAGCTTAGTCCTTTCCTTATAGATCAAAGAATTTTCATAAGCCTCATTACGGAGTTCATTCAGCTCATTGAGTTGGATCTTGCGTAGGTCACCGGCTTTGTTTATATCAAAATTAGCCCACTTCAAGGCCCAATAAGCCTTGTGCTCCAACTCAATGGGGAGGTGGCATGCTTTCCCGTACACAAGACGATAAGGCGTACAGCCGATTGGGGTCTTGTAAGCAGTACGGAAAGCCCACAAAGCATCATAAAGTTTATCAGCCCATGAGGCACGATGCTCTCCCACGGTTCTTTCGAGAATTCGCTTTAGTCCTCGGTTGGATATTTCAGTCTGGCCATTAGTTTGTGGGTGGTAGGCTGTGGAAAGACGATGGTTTACACCGTACTTAGCCATGACTCTAGCAAATTGGTCATTGCAGAAATGAGTCCCACGATCACTAATAATGGCACGAGGCAGACCGAATCTAGCGAAAAGAGCTTTCAAAAAGTTACAAACCACCCTTGCGTCATTAGTGGGTAAAGCTTTGGCTTCAACCCATTTGGAGACGTAGTCAACGGCTACAAGGATGTATTTGTTTCCTTTAGAAGAAGGGAATGGCCCCATAAAGTCGATACCCCAAACATCAAAGATTTCACACTCTTGAATGAAATTCTGAGGCATCTCGTCTTTATGTGTGATCGTGCCTTGTTTCTGGCACACATCACATTGTTTAACCATATTGTGAGTGATTGTGGTAAAATTACACCCTTTAGGAAAAAGGCGTAAAAGTGGTAAGTATCAAACAAATGATTTTAGGAAAAATCAAGTGTTAATGACCCTTAATGGTGTGAAAGTTCGTTTCCCAAGGAGGTATATGTGTGTGAGAAATTTGTTAAATGTTTGTGATTAATGATTGGTTTAGAAGGGGATTAGAAAAGAAGATGACGAAAACGTAAAAATAAAAATCACCAAGAAAAATCACTATTAGAAAGTTAAAACGTAGAACCTTAAAAATCACCAAAATAAAAAAATAAATTCTAAAAATTACCAAAAATTCATCAAAAATCAAAAATAATAAACTAAGAGTTTACCAATGATCAAAACTTTTTCAAACCTTTTAAATAATTAAATATTTCATTTTTAAATGCTAATTAAAGCCCTAAAAATCAAATAAAATATCAAAAAGCCCAAATAAAGATTTTTCAATTGTTAAAACTCTAAAATGACCTAAAAAGATTAAAAACTATTTTTAGAAATTTTAAAACTAATAAAAACTATTTAAAATGATTTAAAAACTATTAAAAATTAAAATAATTATAAAAATTAATCTAAAAGTGATAAAATTATTCTAAAAGTTGCTAAATTCCTATTTTAATGTATTAAACCTAAGAAAAATGTAAAAAGTTGGAAAAAGTGAAATTTTAAAAATAATAATAAAATAATAATAAAATAATATTAAAAATCCAAAAATTCTAAAAAATTCTAAAAACTTGCAAACTAGCTTATTTTAACCTAAATTATCAGAAAATCAAAGTGAAATTACCAAAATACCCCTAATGGGCCCTCAAATGGGCCAAATCCAAAAATAGTCAACCTAAACGGGCTTTTGGGCCCAAAAAGTCAAACTTGGCCCAATTGACTTGGAAAAGCCCTATCTGACTTAAAATTCAATTCTAAGAACAAAACTCTAAAGGCCCAAAAGCTGAATGTGAGCTTATCATAGCTTATTGAACACAAAGCTTATTCTTATTGGGCTTTTCAGCCCATTAAGCCATAAGCTAATGCCATAAGCTCTAATTTGACACACAACCCTCTTTTAGGATGCTTAAAAGATCTGTCAAAAGAAATTTCCAATAAGCACACTCAATAAGCCAGAAAATAGAAAAGCAAAAATTCACAAAACGATAAAATAGTCGTTTTTGAGAAATAATGCACCTCAGAAGCTGATTCAACTTGCAAAAGCTTTCAAATGGACTCAATAAGCAATATCAATCAACAAAAATCCAATAAGCTCAACCAATAAGCCAGAATAAGCACAAATGAACTTATGTAAAAGTCAAAGGAGTTGGTTTTCTAGTCAAACCTAAAAGTCAACCACCCAAATGCTCCAGTATGAACAAATGGGTCAAAATATGAGCACCTATTACAAAAACAAAGTTGTTGCTGGTTGGAATAAGCTGTTATAGCTTATTGATAAGCTGACACCAAAATTGCACTATCAGTGGCAACCAGCAGGGGAAAGGAGTTCCCACTGCTTTGACTAATTGACCAAGCTTTTATGAGAGTTCTGGTTTGATTCAATTGGAAACAAAGGCACCCTTGTGATCAGTGAATCACAAGGAGTCAACAGCAACAATAAAATCACAAAATGATCCACACAATAAGCCACAATAAGCCAAACAGTCCACATATATGCTCCAGATATGCAAATAAGCAGTTAAGCACTTAATAAGCAGATTTAAGCAAAATAAGCCAACCAAACTTAACAGGATGCATACACAAGCTATATAAACTAACAATAAACACAAAGCAACAAGAATCAAACACTAAATCAAAGAAATCAGCAAGATCAAAGCACTAGAAGTTACTGATGAACAATGAACATATGCAGAAACAAGTTTTGCTGATATACTTGACACTTGATCCAATTTCAAGCCTCAAATCCTTCTACCCTGGTGTTATTAACTATGATTTAGCACTTGTTAGCCCTAGCCTAAGCCTAGATCTAGGTGTCCTCAAAATCCTAGCCAATTTTACCAAGTTATGAAGATTTTATAGCCAATCTATGAATCTATGTGTTCAAGACCTCAAAACCTGCAAACAGATGAACAATATCACCTAAACAACAGATACCAACACTAGCAACCAACAAACAAACACTTAACAAGCCACAAATCCAACTTATGCAGTAATCCCAAACACCCTTTTAAAACTTGATTTCACAAATTTTCAAAGGCTTATGAAGATTCAACCCACAAATCAGATCAGTAACACCTCAATAACATCAAACAAAGCCAAATCAACAATAATCAACCACAATAACACAGATTCAACCATAAACATGCAAATTCACCAAAAATTCAGAAAATAAAAGAGAAATTGAAAAAGGAGAAGGGTGCAAACCTCCAAGACCTACATCCAGGCCCTGGATTGTTTGAGTTGAGGTACTAGCAGAACAAGTACCAGCTTCCAATGCTGCTAAGATGAACAAACAATAAGGTGAGATCAAATAAACAAGCACTTTCTGATTTTTGAAACCCAAGCTTTATCAACTAAAACCTTGCCTCAAAAACCTTCAAACATATAAATGGAACTCAGAATTAGGCTATTCTAACACCAACTTTTAATAAACAAGAACAAGATTTCTCAAAATTCAAAAAATCAAATTTTATTACTTAAAAAGGAATTACAAAGATTGATAGCCTAAAACTGGAACAAAAGGACTCTCACATGTTGAGGTCTCCTTTTATAGGCAAATGCCTGGCTAAACACTATTCATAAACCCTAGAAGTGAAATTCCCTAAATGCCCTAAGTCCTTCTAGACGTTTTGGTGGAATGAGCTGTTCAAATTCATCTTGGACGTTCATTTCAGCTTTGATATGAAGCAATGATCCTTGGCTGTTGATTTGGCCACGTCATTTTACTTGAAGGCCAAGTTGTGTTTTCATTGGCTGAGAATGTTGAGTGTGGGGTCCAAGGAGTAGTGGGAGTGAGGGTTTTATGTGTGGGATTTGTTTCTGCACATGCGAATCAAGTGTGGGTTAGGTTAATTTAGATTTACCCTTTGTTTAAGTTGGTGTAAATTCTGGGCTGGTAAAAGTGAATAGTGACAAGTTTTGATCCGAAAATGGGGGAGTGTTATGTGTTTGGCGCATTTTCGTTTCAAATGTTTCAAATGCACAAGTTTGCCCCTTGTTCTTTCTTTCTTTTGTCTTTTGTGTTTAAAAACCCATCAGCGCCCATTTCCTTTGTATCAACGTTTCATTACTTGTCATTTTTGGCATAAACTTTCCAAAAAGGGTTTCAAGGGTTAATTTTGGACTTTTTGCATATTTGAAGGACTGATCTTGGACAATGTTGATCTTCAAAGGTCTTCATTGTATCTTTAACTTGATGAGGGACCATTATTGGCAATTTTGATTTGTTGAGGGACTAATCTTGCCATTTCTTCAAAGTTGAAGGACCTTTTGTGTAATTTTGACAAACTTAAGGGACCAAACTTGTAATTATGAATATACAAGGGTTTTAAGTGTCATTTCTTCAATAAATGAGGATCAATCTTGTTTGTCTTCAAGTCTTCAAGGGTATTTGTTGAGAATTTCCATGATTAGGGCCCGGTTCTTTGTACGGCTTCGTTTCTCGTGTCCGTTTTTCCTTGTAACTTGTGATCTTTTGTCTTTTTCACGATATCCATACCTAAAATACACAAGTAAACAAACACAAGCATATATATGGTATTTTTATGACATTTTATGCATTTAAAGCCCGAAAAGAACGATGGGATCATGTATAAATGCCATCTCATCACTCCCCCATACTAAGCCATTTCCGTGCCCTCACGCAATGCTAGAATAAAGTATCTAAGCATCACCAAAGTTCAATTTTATTAACCTTTATTGAAGAGTAAAAAGACTTGTATCATACTACGATGATGTGTAAAGACATAATGTATGATTTTCATCACAAAAAGTGACTTTTAGGGTCAAAGAATAGAAACAAGTAAATGTCCCTTAGAGTAAACTTCGTCATCCTTGATTGTCATACATTCCATGCTAAGTGCAAAAACAAGATCATTGTTGGTACAAGTCACAATGCTAACACTACTCATACGTCCAAATTGTGTAATACTTTTTCTCCCCGCAATCCTAGTTATTATAAAAGGAAATGGGTTACTAGCATTTTTTATCTATTTGTCATGGATCACAAGTGATTCATATTGACTTATTTAAGTAGTTATTAGTCCGAAAGCAAAGTAGCACGATTTGATCAATAGTTAGCCGAAGGACAAAATCTTTTAAAACGGCTTCTCGTGTATCTCCTTAAGTTCATATCTTGGCATAACTCGTTTCACGATTTGAGACCTTTCTCGGACCGATATTTGGCATGTACTTCATACTTCAAATCTTGGGAAGACGTTCTTGAAATTATGGTCTTCTCTTCATATATTTGGAATTTCTTCACTTGACGTTTTTGAGAGATTCTTCATATTGGACCACGACTTCATCATTTTTCTTCAATCTTTACATTGGATTTTGATATACAACGATCCGCCTCCTTTTCGGACTTGGATATATTTATCCTCATACCTTGTTAGGGTCTTTTTGGATAGACTTTCTCCATGATCTTTAGGGGAGTAATTGCTTCTCGTCGTGTGTCTCGATCCTTCATATTGATTTAGGAATAATGATACTTCACATCATCTTTGGATCTTTAGCAAAAATAGAGCTCCTCATGCCTTGTTAGGGCCTTTTTGGATAATCGCCAATCTTCGCGTCCCGCTTCAATAAGTTATGCCTTGGCTATGAACTCTATTCAACCCCGAGCAACTTTTAAACGATCTTGCGCTAGAGGCTAAGTAACCTTTCAAATCGTACGACCTTACTTATTGCAATTATGTTTTATTCCTAATGCATTGATCTTATGGGAAGAAAAAGCCACAATTAAAAACACATGAGTTTTTGAAAGAACACTTTCATGTTCTACGTTTAGCATGATCACTTGTCTAACTCTATCATTTCTCGTTCTTCACTATATAAAGACCTCTAATTAAAGAGACTCGTGAATACTTAGCCATGCAAGTCAAAATTAAGCCAAATTTGGATTAGCTTTCATTAAGACTATATCAAATTAAAGTTTTGGGTTTTCAAGCCACCTATAGGATCTTGCACTTTCTTGGACTTTTTCAAGTTTAGAGAATGCGTTTTAAAGTTCCCTTGATAAGTAACTTTCTAGAATCAATTATAGGAACTTGCGAAAAGTTCTTGTTCTTAACCCGTAAGAGTTAAGACTTTCGCGTTTTAAAGCTCCCTATATAAAAGTCTAGAAAAACTTGAATTGAGCGGGTTAAGGAATGTAAATGGCTCCAAATGCCCATCAAGTCAAAAATTAACTCTTATTCTTCCCATCAGAAAATATACATTCGTGTCTTAAAAACACTTATGAAACATGAGAAAAAATTTAAAATTTGGCCATTTTTAGCCTTATTAGCAAAACAAAACATTGAAAGTTGGAAAGCGTGAGGGCGTAGCAAAGCAAGTACCTATTCACCCCCCCATACTAAAAGTAAACATTGTCCTCAATGTTTCGAGTCTAAAGGTGGAGCACCCCCATACTAGAGACGAAGAGTCGAATGCTTAGGATCTAGCATGGAAAGGGTGATCAACAATATATCTAAAGCCGTTTATTAAGTATGCTAAAAGATAATTGTTAGAACAATAAAGTATATGTCATGGAATCGTGAAAAACTTCTTCAAACGAACGATGGAGGCTCACGTAAACGAACACGAGAGTCTTCAATCGTAGATGATGATGATGATCTAGATAACACAATCACAAACAACCACGAGACAACGAGTAGAAAGGGTACAAGTCCCCTTATTAGTGAATAGTGAGCATAAAAGATAAGCATGGGATCTCCCCCACGAGGCACCTCGTTTTTTATTACCGAGTCATGAGCTCGACTCGATCCCCTCAATGCTAATTATCATTGGGGAAGGTGACTTGGTCGAGGGCAACCATTGAAGGAATTTCCCCACCAAAGTAGTGCTTAAGCCTATGTCCATTCACCTTGAAATTAGGACCATCATCTTGAGCTAGCTCAATGGTCCCATATGGAAACACTTGTGTAATGGTGAACGGACCCGACCAACGAGATTTCAATTTCCCGGAAAATATTTTAAGACGAGAGTTAAAAAGCAACACTTGATCACCAATGTTAAAAACCCGGTTTTTAATCTTTGAATCATGAAACTTCTTAGTCTTTTCTTTAAAAATTAATGAATTTTCATAAGCATTATCCCTTAATTCATCCAATTCATTCAATTGTATTTTCCGGTGATCTCCCGCAGTCTTCAAGTCAAAATTTGCATGCTTAAGGGCCCAATATGCCTTGTGCTCCAACTCAATGGGCAAATGACAATTTTTTCCATAGACTAACTTATAAGGAGTGCAACCGATAGGTGTCTTATAAGCAGTCCTAAAGGCCCATAAAGCGTCATCGAGTTTGTCGGACCATGAAGCACGGTTTTCTCCAATTGACCTCTCTAAAATCCTTTTCAAAGCTCGGTTCGAAACCTCAACTTGCCCACTCGTTTGCGGGTGATAAGCCGTAGAAAGACGATGTGTAACCCCATATTTCTTTAGAACCTTTTCGAATTGGTCATTACAAAAATGGGTTCCACGATCGCTTATAATAGCACGATGGGTTCCGAACCGAGAGAATAGTTGCTTCAAAAACTTCACTACCACACGAGCATCATTAGTATTCAAAGCCTTAGCTTCCACCCACTTAGAAAGGTGGTCCACCGCGACGAGGATATATTTGTTGCCATGAGACGATGGGAACGGCCCCATAAAGTCTATTCCCCATATGTCGAAAATCTCACATACTTGAATTATGTTTTGCGGCATTTCATCACGTTGAGACGGTTTTCCTTGACGTTGGCACGAATCACACGACTTCACAAGTGCGTGTGCATCACGATAGATAGAAGGCCAAAAGAAACCGGCATCGAACACTTTCTTAGCCGTGAGATTAGCACCGTGGTGACCACCCGTGGGTCCCTCGTGACAAGCTCTAAGGATATTAGAGGCTTCGGCACCAAACACACAACGTCGAACGAGTTGATCCGCACAAATCCGAAAGAGATAAGGGTCGTCCCAAAAATAGAACTTGACGTCACGAAAGAATTTTCGTTTTTGTTGTGTCGTCATACCCTTGATTATGAAATTGCCCGCATGGTAATTTGCAAAGTCGGCAAACCATGGGGTGGTGTCTTTAGAATTCACTACACCGAGAGTCTCAAGAGGAAATGTTTCGGTAATTTCCTTGTTCTCGAAAACATCTTTGTGAGGATCTTCTAGACGAGAGAGATGATCGGCCGCTAGATTCTCGGCTCCTTTTTTGTCAAGCACGGTGACATCAAATTCTTGGAGGAGGAGCATCCAATGAAGCAATCTCGGCTTAGCATCTTGCTTAGCTAAGAGATACTTGATAGCCGAATGGTCGGTATACACAATGCTTTTAGTCAAGACGAGATAAGGTCGAAATTTCTCAAAAGCATAGACCACGGCAAGCAATTCCTTTTCCGTTGTGGTGTACTTTAATTGAGCCTCGGTCATCGTCTTACTAGCATAGTGGATAGGACGGAAATGCTTGTCATAACGTTGCCCTAAGACGGCCCCTATAGCATAATCACTTGCATCGCACATGATTTCAAAGGGTAATTCCCAATTAGGAGCAACAAGAATGGGAGCTTCGGTAAGTTTCCTTTTGAGAGTTTCGAAAGCCTTAACACAATCCTCATTGAAGTTAAAAGGAGCATCCTTCTCGAGAAGGTGTGTCATAGGACGAGAGATTTTTGAAAAGTCCTTGATGAAACGACGATAAAAGCCCGCGTGGCCTAGGAAACTCCTAACTCCCTTAACGGTTTTGGGATGAGGTAACTTGGCGATGACGTCTACCTTAGCTTTATCGACCTCAATCCCCGCCTTCGACACCTTATGTCCTAAGACGATTCCTTGTTTACACATAAAATGACATTTTTCCCAATTAAGCACAAGATTGGTTTCTTCACAACGTTTTAACATTTGTTTGAGATTAGATAAACATGACGTGAACGAATTACCAAACACCGAGAAGTCATCCATAAACACTTCCATCGACTTCTCGATCATATCGTGAAAAATTGCCATCATACACCGTTGAAACGTACCGGGTGCATTACAAAGTCCGAAAGGCATCCTACGATAAGCGAACGTTCCATAAGGACACGTAAACGTAGTCTTCTCTTGATCACGAGGGTCGATAGGGATTTGAAAGTAACCGGAAAAACCATCTAAAAAGCAATAGAATTCATTTCCCGCAAGTCGCTCCAACATTTGATCCATGAAGGGCAAAGGAAAGTGGTCTTTACGAGTGGCGTCATTTAACTTTCGGTAGTCAATACACACCCTCCAACCGGTCACAACACGAGTGGGAATTAACTCGTTGTTTTCATTAGGCACAACGGTCATTCCTCCTTTTTTAGGGACACAATGGATTGGGCTCACCCATGGGCTATCGGATATAGGATAAATCATTCCCGCGTCAAGGAGTTTAAGGACCTCCTTTTTAATGACATCGTGAATTTTGGGATTCACCCTTCTTTGACTTTGAATTGCGGGTTTGTAGTCCTCCTCCATTAAAATCTTGTGAGTACAAAATTTTGGGTCAATACCCTTAATGTCGGATATATTCCACGCATTTGCCCCTTTATGAGCCTTAAGAACTTTCAAGAGCTCGGTTTTTTCATCATTAGCAAGACCTTTTGCAATAATAATCGGCAACTTGTCATCACCTTCCAAGAATGCGTATTCAAGGTGAGAAGGAAGATCTTTCAATTCAAGGATAGGTGGTTCCTCGATTGAAGATTTTGGTTCAACACTCATAACTTCCATCGGCGAAAGAAATGGTAGAATAGAAGTATCATTACTAATCAACACCTCATCTTCATTGTCGATTTCATTTGAAGTGAAATCGCCTCCTTGGAATGAAGTGAGATTTGGTGTGGAATTAGCAAGAATTGGATCCAAAATAGTGGGATTGCCACTTGACGAGCTATCGGAAAAACCTAACACTTCTTGTGAAACCTCATCGCAAACCACATCAATGATGTCAATGTGATTGATGGTAGCGATTGCATAAACATGAGAAGGTTTAGAGTTTTGAGTAGCGTTTATAACAAGTTCCTCTTCGTTGAATCTCAAAGTGATAGTTCTCGCATGAACATCGATAAGCGATCTCGAAGTGTCTAAAAATGAACGACCTAAAATTAGAGGAACTTGAGGATCCGCGGGGATGTCAACTACTATAAAATCAACAGGATAGTAGAACTACCCCACTTTCACGAAAACATCTTCGGCTACTCCACATGCCATAATCGTAGAATGATCGGCCATCTCGATGGACATGTTCGAAGGAATGAGAGCCGGAAGCGAAAGCGATTTCCAAATGGAAAATGGCATCAAATTAATGCTCGCACCAAGATCGGCCAAGGCGAGGCATTCTTTCATATCTTGTATGTCACAAGGCATGAGAAACTTTCCGGGATCACCAACTTTTTCCGGTATGCGGTTAAGATAAACCGAAGAACAATTAGCAAGCTTTGAAAGCTTTTCCTTATCGCTCATCATACTTTTAAAAGTGGAAGCGAAACGAGGCATATATAACAACGCGTCGGCTAAACTCACATCAAAATGCACTTGTTGAAACATTTTTATAAAAAGCTCGATTTGTTGTTTGTTACGTTCTTGCAACTTCTCTTTGTTTCGTCTTGAAGGGTAAGGTAAAGGTGGTGTGGGTTGGTCATTAGGCAACGGCCTTGGAAACTCGGGTTCCATAATTGGTATTGGTTCAACCGTAGGTGTGGTTTGAGCGGTACTTCGTGGGATTGTAATGTGCTCCTTTTCGACCATCACCTCGGGTTCTTTCTCGATTTCCTTCTCCTTAGAAGTACTTGGACGAGAGATTGGTTCTTTGAAAGTTTTACCACTTCGTGTAGTAATAACCTTCATTTCTCCCTTCGGGTTTGCAATGGTATCGCTAGGAAGACCACCCGAGGAAGAGGGTTTACACATGATTGCTTCAAACATCTTAGCCATTCGGTCCTCAAATTTTGATTGCCTAGCATCCGCTTTTAATAACTCTTGCTTAATCTCATGTTGTCCTAATTCCATCTTTTGTTGATTTTTTTGTAGACGTTGGACATTTCCTTCCATTTTGTTTGCATGAGTCTTAAGTTCATTAGCAAGTTCATTTTTTAGCTCGTTTTTCAACTCGGATCTTAAGCTAATCATCTCACGTTGCATATTATCAAATTTGGCATCATTAGCCTTAGCATAATCCAAAAATTCTCCTTGCAAATTTTTAGTGTGAGCATTTTGAAAACCTTGTGTAGTGTTTTGAAAATCACGGTTTTGATTTTGATTAGAAATTTGTCCATTCCCACTTTGATAATTCCCCTTGTTGTAATTGCGTGTGTTGCCTTGGTAATTACCTTGGTTGTTGTTTCGATAATTGTTAACATTTTGATTGGGTGGAGCTTGATTTTGGCGAGAACCTTGACCGTTTTGGTTGTAAGTTCCCGTTGCTACATAAGCACTCGAAGTGTTACCATCCACGGTAATGAACTCGGAAAGATCATGAGCTCCCCCACAAGATAAACAACTCTTAGCAACCGCTTTAACCGAAGCGGAATTGGAAGCTTCTTGAGCCTTCCAATTGGACATTAGATTAGCAAATCTATCAAAAAACCGATTTTCCTCATTAGCTTCATCATGTAAGGCGTTAATGCTACGAGACGATTGTGACGAAGATGACGAACCCATGTTGGCAACACTCGGTGTGTTACGAGGGTTATAAACCTTAGATCTATTTTCAATGATTTGTAAAGCCTCATTTGTCGTCTTGCACAAAAAATTACCACCCGCGGCGGCATTCAAATAATCTCGTTCATGATCATTAAGCCCATTATAAAAAGTATCCACGTGATGCAATTCCGTAAAATCATGGTGTGGACATTCATGTAACATCTCTTTAAAGCGTTCCCATGCCATTGAAAAACTTTCATTATTTCTTTGCACAAATCGTAAAATCTCATTTTTCAAGTGTGTTGTTTTAGATGGTGGAAAAAACTTGTTCACAAACTTAGAAACGAGATCGGCCCATGTCAAAATCGAATTTGGCGGTTCTTTCTCGAGCCAAATTTTTGCGGGTCCATCCAACGAGTATGGAAACAACATCATCTTAATGGCGTCATGTGGAACATCCTTAAACTTGCTAGTGGCGGTGAGACGGTTAAAATTCCTAATATGGTAATGCGGGTTGTCTTTCTCGTGGCCTCTAAACTTATTTGCTTGCAACATCGACATTAAACCCGTATTAATTTCGAAATTCTCCGCAAGGATGGCGGGAATTACAATAGCCTCTCCAAAACCCTCGGTGGGTGCTTGTAGCAACTCCATCATAGTACGATTAGCCATGACGACTTCTTGTTCTACAATAGGTTCAACAATTGGAGGTTCTTCAACAATCAACGTCTCTTGATTTGCTTGCTTTTGAAGTCGTTTACGAGCTCGTTTTGCTTGATTACGAGTGATCATAAACTTCACGAAGAATGGGAGGTGAGCAAAGAAGATTCTTTTTGGGTGTTTTGTGAATTTTCAATTTTATTTTTTTTTGTGTTTTTGATGATATTTAATTTTTTTGGATTTTGGTATATCTTCGTAGACAACAACCTACAAAATCTCTCCTCGAATCAAACTCTTGATTAAAGAAGCCTCAAAGGAATGAAAACGATCACGTGGAGTGAACGCCTTCGAATGACTTTAGAACTTTGGTGAAAACCAAATTGTTCAAGAGGGTTTAATCACAAAGAAACCAAGCAAATATATTATACGTAATAATACTTTGGGCGGCAAAACCCTCGATTAGCCTTCAATCTCAAAATACTCACAAGCAAGCGGGGAAACGAGGCGGCGCGAAGCACTTAAGAGCCTTTTTCCTTAGGGTATATTTTATAATACCCGCCTTATACCCACCTTATAGTTTGTATCTTTCAAAATCGAGCTTCACGAAAGTATTTATCTATTTTTGCCTTTTTCTTTTTGTTTGAGATTCGAATACAATAATTGAGTGATGAAATCCCAATTAAGGTTGTGTTTTCACACTTTTGGAGATATTGTAAATTTATTGTGATACTTAATACAATATAGTAATAATGATTGTACAAGAAAACCGATAATACGTATTAGTAGAGTTCTACTAATACAAATACTATATTGTTAATATTAAAAACAACAATGCAAATTAATCACGACACACCTCCCCGGCAGCGGCGCCAAAGTGATTGTGGTAAAATTACACCCTTTAGGAAAAAGGCGTAAAAGTGGTAAGTATCAAACAAATGATTTTAGGAAAAATCAAGTGTTAATGACCCTTAATGGTATGAAAGTTCGTTTCCCAAGGAGGTATATGTGTGTGAGAAATTTGTTAAATGTTTGTGATTAATGATTGGTTTAGAAGGGGATTAGAAAAGAAGATGACGAAAACGTAAAAATAAAAATCACCAAGAAAAATCACTATTAGAAAGTTAAAACGTAGAACCTTAAAAATCACCAAAATAAAAAAATAAATTCTAAAAATTACCAAAAATTCACCAAAAATCAAAAATAATAAACTAAGAGTTTACCAATGATCAAAACTTTTTCAAACCTTTTAAATAATTAAATATTCAATTTTTAAATGCTAATTAAAGCCCTAAAAATCAAATAAATTATCAAAAAGCCCAAATAAAGATTTTTCAATTGTTAAAACTCTAAAATGACCTAAAAAGATTAAAAACTATTTTTAGAAATTTTAAAACTAATAAAAACTATTTAAAATGATTTAAAAACTATTAAAACTTAAAATAATTATAAAAATTAATCTAAAAGTGATAAAATTATTCTAAAAGTTGCTAAATTCCTATTTTAATGTATTAAACCTAAGAAAAATGTAAAAAGTTGGAAAAAGTGAAATTTTAAAAATAATAATAAAATAATATTAAAAATCCAAAAATTATAAAAAATTCTAAAAACTTGCAAACTAGCTTATTTTAATCTAAATAATCAGAAAATCAAAGTGAAATTACCAAAATACCCCTAATGGGCCCTCAAATGGGCCAAATCCAAAAACAGTCAACCTAAATGGGCTTTTGGGCCCAAAAAGTCAAACTTGGCCCAATTGACTTGGAAAAGCCCTATCTAACTTAAAATTCAATTCTAAGAACAAAACTCTAAAGGCCCAAAAGCTGAATGTGAGCTTATCACAGCTTATTGAACACAAAGCTTATTCTTATTGGGCTTTTCAGCCCATTAAGCCATAAGCTAATGCCATAAGCTCTAATTTGACACACAACCCTCTTTTAGGATGCTTAAAAGATCTGTCAAAAGAAATTTCCAATAAGCACACTCAATAAGCGAGAAAATAGAAAAGCAAAAATTCACAAAACGAAAAAATAGTCGTTTTTGAGAAATAATGCACCTCAGAAGCTGATTCAACTTTTTTTTTTTTTTGGTAACCGTGATTTCCGACTCATTGGTCGACTAATCCACGGGGTTTGAGCCCACCGCCACACAGACTCAAACCAGGTAAAGCCCTCCATTTCAGGAGGTTGGCGTGGCCACTTCAAGATTGTTTGCAGCTTGCAAAAGCTTTCAAATGGACTCAATAAGCAATATCAATCAACAAAAATCCAATAAGCTCAACCAATAAGCCAGAATAAGCACAAATGAACTTATGTAAAAGTCAAAGGAGTTGGTTTTCTAGTCAAACCTAAAAGTCAACCACCCAAATGCTCCAGTATGAACAAATGGGTCAAAATATGAGCACCTATTACAAAAACAAAGTTGTTGCTGGTTGGAATAAGCTGTTATAGCTTATTGATAAGCTGACACCAAAATTGCACTATCAGTGGCAACCAGCAGGGGAAAGGAGTTCCCACTGCTTTGACTAATTGACCAAGCTTTTATGAGAGATCTGGTTTGATTCAATTGGAAACAAAGGCACCCTTGTGATCAGTGAATCACAAGGAGTCAACAGCAACAATAAAATCACAAAATGATCCACACAATAAGCCACAATAAGCCAAACAGTCCACAGATATGCTCCAGATATGCAAATAAGCAGTTAAGCACTTAATAAGCAAATTTAAGCAAAATAAGCCAACCAAACTTAACAGGATGCATACACAAGCTATATAAACTAACAATAAACACAAAGCAACAAGAATCAAACACTGAATCAAAGAAATCAGCAAGATCAAAGCACTAGAAGTTACTGATGAACAATGAACATATGAAGAAACAAGTTTTGCTGATATACTTGACACTTGATCCAATTTCAAGCCTCAAATCCTTCTACCCTGGTGTTATTAACTATGATTTAGCACTTGTTAGCCCTAGCCTAAGCCTAGATCTAGGTGTCCTCAAAATCCTAGCCAATTTTACCAAGTTATGAAGATTTTATAGCCAATCTATGAATCTATGTGTTCAAGACCTCAAAACCTGCAAACAGATGAACAATATCACCTAAACAACAGATACCAACACTAGCAACCAACAAACAAACACTTAACAAGCCACAAATCCAACTTATGCAGTAATCTCAAACACCCTTTTAAAACTTGATTTCACAAATTTTCAAAGGCTTATGAAGATTCAACCCACAAATCAGATCAGTAACACCTCAATAACATCAAACAAAGCCAAATCAACAATAATCAACCACAATAACACAGATTCAACCATAAACATGCAAATTCACCAAAAATTCAGAAAATAAAAGAGAAATTGAAAAAGGAGAAGGGTGCAAACCTCTAAGACCTACATCCAGGCCCTGGATGGTTTGAGCTGAGGTACTAGCAGAACAAGTACCAGCTTCCAATGCTGCTAAGATGAACAAACAATAAGGTGAGATCAAATAAACAAGCACTTTCTGATTTTTGAAACCCAAGCTTTATCAACTAAAACCTTGCCTCAAAAACCTTCAAACATATAAATGGAACTCAGAATTAGGCTATTCCAACACCAACTTTTAATAAACAAGAACAAGATTTCTCAAAATTCAGAAAATCAAATTTTATTACTTAAAAAGGAATTACAAAGATTGATAGCCTAAAACTGGAACAAAAGGACTCTCACATGTTGAGGTCTCCTTTTATAGGAAAATGCCTGGCTAAACACTATTCATAAACCCTAGAAGTGAAATTCCCTAAATGCCCTAAGTCCTTCTAGACGTTTTGGTGGAATGAGCTGTTCAAATTCATCTTGGACGTTCATTTCAGCTTTGATATGAAGCAATGATCCTTGGCTGTTGATTTGGCCACGTCATTTTACTTGAAGGCCAAGTTGTGTTTTCATTGGCTGAGAATGTTGAGTGTGGGGTCCAAGGAGTAGTGGGAGTGAGGGTTTTGTGTGTTGGATTTGTTTCTGCACATGCGAATCAAGTGTGGGTTAGGTTAATTTAGATTTACCCTTTGTTTAAGTTGGTGTAAATTTTGGGCTGGTAAAAGTGAATAGTGACAAGTTTTGATCCGAAAATGGGGGAGTGTTATGTGTTTGGCGCATTTTCGTTTCAAATGTTTCAAATGCACAAGTTTGCCCCTTGTTCTTTCTTTCTTTTGTCTTTTGTGTTTAAAAACCCATCAGCACCCATTTCCTTTGTATCAACGTTTCATTACTTGTCATTTTTGGCACAAACTTTCCAAAAAGGGTTTCAAGGGTTAATTTTGGACTTTTTGCATATTTGAAGGACTGATCTTGGACAATGTTGATCTTCAAAGGTCTTCATTGTATCTTTAACTTGATGAGGGACCATTATTGGCAATTTTGATTTGTTGAGGGACTAATCTTGCCATTTCTTCAAAGTTGAAGGACCTTTTGTGTAATTTTGACAAACTTAAGGGACCAAACTTGTAATTATGAATATACAAGGGTTTTAAGTGTCATTTCTTCAATAAATGAGGATCAATATTGTTTGTCTTCAAGTCTTCAAGGGTATTTGTTGAGAATTTCCATGATTAGGGCCCGGTTCTTTGTACGGCTTCGTTTCTCGTGTCCGTTTTTCCTTGTAACTTGTGATCTTTTGTCTTTTTCACGATATCCATACCTAAAATACACAAGTAAACAAACACAAGCATATATATTGTTAGAAGTACGTTTTAACGTATATTAGAAGTATCGGTCACTCCACAATATGATTTATGTTGTAATAGCTCGTAGTTAGTAATTAGTTATTAATTGCTTATTAACTTAAGTAAGAACCGGTCCATGGGCTTGTCATGGACCGGCCCAAGCCCATGTTATGCTTGGAACTATAAATACCCCTTTCCACTAAGGAAAGGGGTTGGTTGTTGTCATTTTCTTTGTTTCCACTTAATAAAATTCACATAGTTTCTCTCACTTTCTCTCTCTAACTTTCTCTCTCTAGAAATCAACAAACCCCTTCATAGATTCATTGATTATCAATATTCTACATTTGGTATCAGAGCTATGGGATGATTTAAGGTGGTGATTTGTGTGGTTTTTTAGTTTTTGATTGTATTAGTGTTCTTTAAGAAAAATCATCTTGATTCTTGGTGTTTTTGGTGTTTTTGTGATTGGGATTAGTGGATAAGTATTAGTTGTTACTTATTTTAGTCGAAAGCACAAAACTTTTTGGGTTATTTGGTCAAAATCTGGGCTTAATCTTCATTGTTACTGTTCGACTGTTCATCGGAACAATCTTCTGTTCATTCAGCAAAAGTTCCGGATCAAGGAGTTCCGGATCAAGAAGTTCCGGATCAAGGAGTTCCGGATCAAGGAGTTCCGAGTCAAGAAGTTCCGAATCAAGAAACTTCCGAACCAAGAAGTTCCGGATCAAGAAACTTCCGAACCAAGAACTTCCGAGTCAAGAAGTTCCGGATCAAGCCAAAGTTCCGAACCAAGAAGTTCCGGATCAAGCTCCAAAGTTCCGAACCAAGAACTTCCGAACCAAGAAGTTCCGGATCAAGCTCAAAAGTTCCGAACCAAGAACTTCCGAGTCAAGAAGTTCCGGATCAAGCCAAAAAGTTCCGAATCAAGGTAATCTTCCGAATCAACAAAAAGTTCCGAATCAAGGTAATCTTCCGAATCAACAAAAAGTTCCGAATCAAGGGTTATTTTGCTTGTTTTTTCGACGATTTTTTAGAGGATTTAATCTTGGTTTCTTACAACAAAAACACAACACAATTCACAAGCTTTACTTCACTGCTCGATCAACCGATAATCTCTGTTTCTTTGAAGAAAAACAAAATGAATCCAAATTCAGTAATGCCTCAGATGACATCTCTTACGGATATATCAATCATAACGGGAACTGATAGCCGTCCACCGATGCTTATTAAAGAGGTGTTTGAGGCATGGCAAGGTCGAATGATGCAATATCTAAAGGGGAAACCGACATACGGAAGGCTTATGGTCAAATCGATTCTGAATGGTCCACTCGACTATGGTACCATTACGGTTGACAACGTGACTAGACCACGAGAATTTGAAGAACTCACTCCAGCTCAACAACTTGTTGCAGATGCAGATGAAAACGCTCTTCAAACAATTCTCCAAGCTCTTCCCCATGACATCTATAGGATGGTGAGTCAGTATACGGTGGCAAAGGATCTATGGGAACGTCTTAAGGTGTTGCTACAAGGCACGTCTCTCACCAAACAAGAAAGGGAGTGTCAGCTGTATGATTTGTTTGATAGATTCACCTACAACCCAGGGGAAACGCTTCACGATTATTACTTCAGATTCACCACACTCATGAATGATCTGAATGTATACAATCTTGTGATTGCACCATTCCAGGTTAACACCAAATTCTTGAATACTCTACCTCAAGCTGAATGGGGTGAGTACATTACCGATGTCAAGTTAACCAGGGATCTGCATAAGTGCAATTTGGATCAAATATATGCCTTCCTTCAGCAGCATGAGAAGCATGTGATTATGCACCGTTCTCCTCGTGGTATGCACCCAGATTCCTTAGCTTTGATGGCGAATCAGCCAAGCTTGTCTCACAACAACACACCCTATATCTTGGGACATCAAGCTTATCATCAATCACCTTACATGACTCCAGCCTTTCCCCAATACTCGATTCTACCACAACCACCCACCTCACATCAGCAACAATATCGGTTCAATGCACCTTCACCACAGTATGCTTCACAACTTCATCCAGCAAATGTTGCACCTTATGCTCAGCCATCATATTCTTCTTATCAAGAGAATGCAGCATATCCATCAAGCTACCCTGATCAAATGAGTATTCCTTATACTGATTATGTAGCTCATCCAGATCAAGCACTGTATTGTGATGATGAAGAAGTCCCCGTTCCTGTTTTCCAACAAGGAGCTGACCTAGTTGAAGTGCTAACTACCATGTCTGCTTATCTCACAAGAACTTTAAGCAAACGAGGATACAGAGGATCAGCTCCTACCAACAATCAGTTGAGGAATTCATCCAATTCTCGCCAACAAGCTACAATTGAGAATGGCAGGGTAATGGTTCAGCCAATTCAACCATATCAGGGGAGACCTTCCACTTCAACCAATGCTCGAACGATCAATCCTGCTCCTGCTCCAATGGTCAACAATCCTCCACGGGCTAATACAGGCAAGTTGAGAATGATCACATGCTACAACTGCAAGGAAGAGGGTCATATGTCCAGGGATTGTAAGAAACCCAAGAGGAGAAGGGATGGACAGTGGTTTGCAGAAAAGATCTATCTGGTAAATGCTCAGGCGCAAGGAAGGGAACTTGATGAAGAGGAGCTTGCATTTCTTGCTGACCCAGGGATTGCTGAACAAGACGTTGTCACTACGCAGAATGCAGCTTACCAAGCCGATGATCTTGATGCGTATGACTCCGACTGTGATGACTTTCAAACTGCAAAGGCTGCTCTCATGGCAACTATCTCCAGCTTAGGGCCAGAAAAGAGATCTGAGGTACTTATTAATAACACCGATAATACCACTGATGCTAGTATTCAACCACATCAAGTTGTGCAAGAGAGTGCTGACTCGAATGAATCTTCGGTGGTGTGTCCTTCAAACGAGGAGACAAACAATGATAGCAATATCAATGTGAGTCCTCAAACTTTGAGTGAATCACAACCGGGACCCAGTTCGCATACGCCTACTCCTGCTCAACAAGATTTGGTCATGGTTCCTGCTACATTACTTAGCCAAATGAATGCTGCACTCTTAGAAACCTTAGCTAAGAACAAGAATTTGTCTGATGAGCTTGCCTTAAGCAATGAGAAAGTACAAACTTTGGAATTAGTGCCTTCGTCAAGTGTTCTCACAAATCTCGAATATGATCATTTTAGAAACAAACAAATGGGTCACTTGCAAGAGATAGAAAACTTAAGAGCAAATCTGTCTAATGAACTTAAAGAAAAGGAGTTAGTGGTCACTAATTTTCAAAAACTTCAAACTGATTTTGAATTACTCGAATCTAAGAAGACTGAAATGGAGATTAATGCTGCTAATAAGATTAGAAGTCTAGACTACTTGCTTTTAAGACAATACGCTGCTTCTCAACTAGTGCACTTATTTGATGCTTCGTTTAGAGAGTTTAACTTATCACGTCTAAAAGGCCTTCCCCCTAATCCATGATATGCAAAACAAGCTTTAAGACATAGTCCTAGACTTTATAATGCAACTCAATTAGGATTGGCTTTAGACCCGATTGTTTTTCCCAATGATCGAACAAATAAGGAACTAGTTGATGAGGATCGGTCATACAATTCAGCAAAATATCCCGATTGTGATTATTTTAAAATGAATAAGGAGCTTGCTAAAACTGATTTTAGAGTTCGCTTCCATATGGATAAAGATCTCATTACAGCACCAACCTACATGATAGAGGAAGAAAGCCCTAGTACATTTCCTACACTTGTCAACATGGAAGATCCTAAGGAAATTCCAAAGAATCTTCCACCGGTTAGCACTGTATGGTTAAACTTGAAAGAGATTAACCGATACTTTACTAACTTTGACAAGGTCATTTTGGAATGTACGACTTCAAATGGCTTAAACGCCGGAGAATGGGCTTTCGAACACATGAACGAGGTGTTTAAAACTAAGATCAATCCGTTTGTCGAAAGTCTAAAAGGAAGTTTTGCATCTCTTAAGGAAAATCTTCAGTTTGAAATTGGTGAAGTTCAAAAAGTGTTTTATGAAATGGACACCGCTTACGAACTGCAACTAATTGAAAAAGAAAAGATTTTAACCGAATATGACCGATTCTTGTCCGAAGTTATCTCGTGTGATGTGCTTACTACTGTAAATGTTAATTATTCAAATGAGCTTACATCTGCGGTGATTAATTGTGATGCTGTGAATATTTGTAATGATATTTGTGATGATGTTTGTGATATTTCTGTAAATGTTGCTGAAACTGTAAATGAGGTAGATAATCATTCTTGTCACGAATCTAACGCTGAGTTTTTAAAGCTACAAGATTCTTACAATTTACTTTCACAACGCTTTAATCAACTAGAACAACATTGTATATCTTTAGAACTAAAACAACAAACTCAAAATGAAAATCTTTTGATATCAAATGTTTGTGAAAACGGTGTTGAGACTAGTGACAAGATGATTGCAATTGTTAAGACATTAGAGGAAGAAATCATGAGATTGAAGAGAGAGGTATCATCAAAGGAAACATTAAGAATGGAACTAGAGGCTGCAGAGTCTAAAAACCAGGTCTTAGAAATTAGACTATCAACTGTTCTAGGGGAGATGGATCGGACAAGGCAGGGACTATCCGCTCTTTATGGTTCACTAGAAGAACGCTTCGCTTTTAATGCGGCACAGCATCAATATTATGTTGAACAACTGAACCAAAAGTGCGAAGAAATCTCTGACTTGAACATCCTGCTCATAGACAAAAATATGGTTTTGGCTGAGTTAAAGGAGACACTTCTTCTCACCCGACAAGAAGTTGTTGATAACTTAGCTACCGACTCTACACCGTCCACTAGTGCTCCAACAACCAAGTCAGTAGTGCTTTATAAGAATCCGCTTCATAAAAGAAACCAGGTTACCTATGATGATTATAT
Source organism: Glebionis coronaria (assembly GCA_025667525.1). Classification (NCBI taxonomy): domain Eukaryota; kingdom Viridiplantae; phylum Streptophyta; class Magnoliopsida; order Asterales; family Asteraceae; genus Glebionis; species Glebionis coronaria. The sequence continues at coordinate 422,996,167 of CM046874.1, forward strand.
GAGGAATTCCATTAAGCATGTCGATCTTCTTAGGGATATTTTAGACGATCTTTATGCCTTAGATCCCTCAAGTAGCGAATATTATTCGGCTCATGAATATATTAAGCGAGTTCAATATTGCTTGGCATATTTGCAATATATAGGTACACCAGGTTCTGCACTACTTAATAATAGGCCCATTGCTGTCACTCCATTTAATAAGACTCCAGGAGCGAAACCGTCATTGGCACAATCAAGTAAGACACCTTTAAAATCTGTTGCTAATGTTCCCACTTTGCCTTCTACAGGATTAAAAGCGACTACTAAGGCTAAAGGATCGCCACTCAAGAAAGATAAGATCAAGCCCGCCACTAGTAGTGCCACAAAGAAGAAAGTAGAAGTCCACAATAGGAATGCTAGTTCAGTTTTAAATAAAATGAATCATGTTAAGACTAAAAGCTCTGCGCCTGTGCAGCAGCCTAAACCATTCGTGAATTCTGATTTAAATTGTTGGAATTGTAATGAATGTATGTTTTCCCAGCGTCATGATTTGTGTCTGATTGATCACGTTAATGAAATGAATGCTATTAAGAATGGTCTTGAATGGAAGCCAACGGGTAGAACTCGTGCCCAAGTTGGCTGGCAATGGCGTCCCACTGGTAGGACCTTTACACTAGATGGTAAAATGTGCCCTTTAACTAGGAATGCATCCATTGAGGTTAGGTCTGAGCGTCCTTTAGTTAGGAACACTCGCACTCAAGTATGGAAACAGCGCCCTTTAATTAGGTCAGCCCCCACTATAGTGCCTATCAGTGATGAAATACCTCAGGATTTGAGCCAATTAGAATCTACACCACCAATTAAGAAGAAGAAGGCTAGGAAATCTAAGAAACCTAGAATTAGCAAATCTAAGATTGTTAAATCTGTACCTGCTAATAACAAGGAACACTCAGATTCCGATTCCTCTACATTGTCTTTGTGTGGTGATATTTTCAGGTGGTCCAAATCATCCTGTGGTATTTGGACTCCGGTTGTTCAAAACATATGACCGGAAATCGCTCGATGCTCCGAAATTTCGTTAGCAAGTTTCTCGGTACGGTTAAATTCGGGAATGATCATATAGCAAAGATTATGGGATACGGTGAATATCAGATTGGAAACGTGACGATTTCTAGGGTATACTATGTAGAAGGTCTTGGTCACAACTTATTCTCAGTAGGACAGTTTTGTGATTCCAACCTTGAGGTGGCTTTTCGACAACACACTTGTTTCATCCGCAACTTGGAAGGAAAAGATTTGTTGAAGGGATCTCGTGGTGCAAATCTATATACCTTGTCCCTACAAGACATGATGGCCGCTTCTCCAGTATGTCTTCTCTCTAAAGCTTCTAAGACCAAGTCATGGTTATGGCATCGCAGATTATCTCATCTTAACTTTGATGCTATTAATCATCTGGCTAAAAACGAATTAGTTCATGGTCTTCCAAAGCTTAAATTTCACAAGGATCATTTATGTTCCGCGTGTTCAAGGGGGAAAAGCACCAAGAAATCTTTCAAGCCCAAAGCTGAAGACACCAATCAAGAAAAACTTCATCTTTTGCATATGGATCTTTGTGGGCCGATGAGAACTGAAAGTGTGAGCGGTAAGAAATTCATTCTGGTAATTGTGGATGATTTCTCCAGGTTTACATGGGTTAGATTTCTACGTACAAAGGATGAAGCACCAAAGGCTATTATCACCTTTCTGAAATTCATTCAAGTACGTTTGAATACCACTGTCCGCCGTATTCGTACAGACAATGGTACAGAGTTCGTCAACCTGACTCTTCGTGATTATTATGAAGGAGTTGGTATATCACATGAAACATCCGCTGCACGCACTCCACAACAAAACGGTGTCGTTGAAAGACGGAATCGTACACTTATGGAAGCTGCTAGGACCATGCTTATTTATGCGAACGCTCCATTGTTCTTGTGGGCAGAGGCTATTTCTACTGCATGTTTCACCCAAAACCGTTCTATCATTCGGAAACGCCATGGAAAAACACCTTATGAGCTTCTACATGACCGCAAACCTGATGTTTCATTTTTTCATGTGTTTGGTGCTTTGTGTTATCCAAACATCAATAGTGAGAACTTGGGTAAGCTTCAACCAAAAGCCGATATAGGTATTTTCATTGGTTACTCACCGTCCAAAAGAGCATACCGAATCTATAACCGTCGTCTTGGCAAGATTGTAGAAACTATGGACGCAGATTTCGACGAGCTGACAGCGATGGCTTCTGAGCAACACAGCTCTGAACCCGCGCTTCATGAGATGGGAACCGGTGCTATTAGTTCCGGATTAGTTCCCAACAATCCTACTTCTACATCATTTTTACCACCATCAAGGCCCGAGTGGGATAAACTGTTTCAACCGTTGTTTGATGAATTCTTCGATCCCCCGACTGATGAAGTTCCAGCACCTGTAGTAATTGCTCCAATACCTGAAGTGGTTGCTCAAGCTAATGAACCTTTATCTAATGCATCTACAATTCACATTGAACCGGATGCACCTTCACCAAGTGATTCTCAAACTACAACTGAATCATCACCCCTACTTGTGCCTAATGATGTAGAAGAGGATTCTACTGATCACGACTTGGAATATGCTCACTTGCAAGAGCTTCCTTTCTTTGGTGTAGCGATCCCTGAAAACCCTTCAGCCGCGTCTACCTCAGAAGAAGCTCCTTCTATTGTTCACTCCCGACCACCTAGGATTGAAAACCATAGCACTAAATGGACAAAAGATCACCCAATTAGGAATGTTATTGGAGATCTAGATCGACCAGTCTCTACACGCCATCAATTACAAGAGAGTGCACTTTATTGTTACTTTGATGCATTTCTCTCTGAAGTTGAACCCAAAAATTGGCAGCAGGCTATGACCCAATCATCTTGGATTGAAGCTATGCAGGAGGAACTCAATGAATTCAAACGACTAGAAGTATGGGAATTGGTTCCTCGCCCTGACAAAGTTAACATCCTTACTTTGTTATGGGTTTATAAGGTTAAACTTGATGAGATGGGTGCGGTATTGAAGAATAAAGCTAGATTGGTCGCTAGAGGATATAAACAAGCCTTGGGTATAGACTTTGAGGAATCTTTTGCTCCTGTGGCTAGATTGGAGGCGATTAGACTATTCCTTGCGTTTGCTGCTCATATGAACATGATCGTCTATCAGATGGATGTGAAGACGGCATTTTTGAACGGTGAACTAAGGGAAGAAGTTTATGTCAGTCAACCGGATGGGTTCGTCAGTACGGAGTCTCCTAATCATGTGTACAAGCTTAAGAAGGCTCTCTATGGGTTGAAACAAGCTCCACGCGCATGGTATGATCTCCTGTCAACATATCTCATGTCGGAAGGCTTCTCCAAAGGCAAAGTGGACCCCACTCTATTCACTCTCAAAGACGGCAACGACATGCTTCTGGTACAAATTTATGTTGATGATATAATATTTGCCGCCACTAACATAGAATTGTCTAAACAATTTGAGAAGATAATGTCCACACGCTTTCAGATGTCGATGATGGGAAAAATCTCATTTTTCTTAGGATTACAGATTTCTCAGAATCCCAGAGGCATCTTTATTAATCAATCCAAATATGCTCTAGAATCTCTTAAGAAATATAACTTTGAGAATTGTGACCCCGTAGACACTCCAATGGTGGAGAAATCCAAGTTAGATGAAGATAGGAATGGGACTATTGTCGATCCAAAACTTTACCGAGGGATGATCGGCACCCTTCTATATCTGACTGCTAGCAGGCCTGATTTGCAATTTGCTGTATGCATGTGTGCCCGGTATCAGGCTCGGCCTACCGAAAATCACCTACATGTTGTGAAAAGGATCTTTCGGTATCTAAAAGGAACACTTCATCGTGGTCTATGGTATCCGAAAGATTCCTCTATTGCTTTAATATCATACGCAGATGCCGATCATGCTGGATGTCAAGATACGAGGCGTAGCACTTCTGGATCTGTGCAACTCCTTGGAGATAGATTGATCAGTTGGTCTTCAAAAAGGCAGAAAAGCGCTGCAATATCAAGCACGGAGGCTGAATACATCGCCATGTCCGGTTGTTGTGCTCAAGTCCTTTGGATGAGATCACAATTAACTGACTACGGTCTTGGATTTAACAAAATCCCGATGTATTGTGACAACAAGAGCGCCATTGCCCTTTGCTGCAACTATGTTCAACACTCCCGGGCCAAGCACATAGACATTCGCTACCATTTCAATAAGGAGCAGGTGGAGAACGGAGTGATCGAGCTGTATTTTGTCACTACTGAGTATCAGCTGGCGGATATGTTCACCAAAGCCTTAGATCGAGGACGAATCGAGTTTTTGATCGACAAGCTTGGTATGAAATCATTCACTCCAGCGACTCTCAAAGAGTTGGCAGAAGAATCAGCTGAATAGTCGTGGTAAACTATTCAGAGTATCCTTTTGTTCGTGATCATGTATATTATCGTAAATATATAAACCACAAAAAGAAAATACAAAAATATAAAACCTTGAAAAACCATAAAAAATATAAAACCTAGAAAAACCATAAAAAATATAAAACCAACAAAAACCATAAAAAGTATAAAATCAAGAAAATCCAAAAATATTTTTCATTTTTAAAACGGGCGTGTCTTTTAGTACGGTAATATTTACGGCCTTAGAAATGTCGATTAATATTGACACGGTGCCATAAATAGAGTCCGTATAAAAGTTGTACATTTTTAAAAACATGCCCATTATGGCTTGTAGTTATTTCAGACTGCAACCCGGTTTTCATATTAAAGTCATGTATTTCCTTGGAAAACGTTGGCTCAGAACGGGAATTAATTTTCTCGGGCGTGATTTACAAGCCAAATCATGCAAAGGGATCAAGATTACTTTATAACTTGGTCTGACACGAATTTGTGTACGTCTCAGTGCATTAATTTGTTAAAATAAGAGAAATCTTATTAAAACCACGAATCAAATTTTTCAAGATATAAATTGGAAATGCTTTCATCAATATTTGACTCTTTAAACAATGACTACAGCTCTTTAAATAGAAACGGGTCATCGTTTAAGGGGGAGAAAATATTAAAATCATCTTTGTCATTAAATTGATTTTCAAAAGTGATTGTGAAAATTAAGGGCTACACGGTATTTGAGTGGTTTTGCTTTAGAAAACGACTCGTGTTCGTTCTAAGTGATAGGCATGGCTTTTAGATTTTGGGGATATGCTAATAGATTGCGTTTGCTAAGTTGTGTGTAGGTTTAAACAAGGGATAAGTAAAATGAAAAATTATAGACAAAAAGGAAAAAGAAAGATAAATAGAGGGACTTAAAGTGTTAGTTGTTTAAACTTGTCAAAACTTTTGACCTAGTCAACTAAATAACCCCCGCCCCCCTATTTTCTAATCACTGTTTTCCTGCTCATTTGCCGCCATTGTTACTCACACACACAAGAACTCAATTCACTCGCTTAATCCATCTAGATCCTGTTCCTTCGTCTATTTAAGGTATATACATCAATATGTTAACTTCTAATCCTCATTTCTTATCATATAAATCTGTTAAACATGCTCAATTACTCAGTCTAATCCACTTAGGGTTTTTGATTAAATTAGGCTAAATTGATTAGGGATTTATGGTGGGATTTGCTCGGAATAGGTTAAATGATGTTTAAAATGCCTTAGTTTGCCTTAGAAACTCACAAACGCGCTAGAATAAACATCTGAGATTCGTTTGTAAAAGTTCCGGATGAACATGGCTTAGAACTTCCGAATGAAGGATTTCTTCTGAAAAACTTCCGAATGAGGAAGTTCCGAATGAAGTACTTCCGAATGAGGAAGTTCCGAATGAAGAACTTCCGAATGAAGGAAGTTCCGAATGAAGAACTTCCGAATGAAGGAAGTTCCGAATGAAGAACTTCCGGATGAAGGAAGTTCCGAATGAAGAACTTCCGGATGAAGGAAGTTCCGAATGAAGAACTTCCGGATGAAGGAAGTTCCGAATGAAGAACTTCCGGATGAAGGAAGTTCCGAATGAAGGAATGTTCCGGATGAAGGAAGTTCCGAATGAAGAACTTCCGGATGAAGGAAGTTCCGAATGAAGAACTTCCGGATGAAGGAAGTTCCGAATGAAGAACTTCCGGATGAAGAAGTTCCGAATGAGGAGAAGTTCCGAATGAGGAAAAGTTCCGGATGAAGATGTTCCGAATGAGGAAAAGTTCCGGATGAAGAGTTTGATTATTCTTGTTTGCATGCTATCTATGTACTTGTTGTTTTATCTTATGAAATGTGTTATGCTTAGAAGTAAGAATGATATATATCTATCTGTTTTTGTGCATCAACCTTTCATGTCTTATCTTAAGCAGATAAAATGACTAATCCAACAGTACAAGCTATCCAAGAATCTAGAGAAGTCGATATTGCTAAAGCTCGAACCCTTAAGTTTATACCCAACAACTATAGGCTGAAGCAAGTCTCTAAATCCACTCACCATGGTTTTAAGGTCGCCATAGCCATCCTCGATAACTCTCATTTCAAGAACGCCCTTAGGAATACAGCCTCGGTGCCTTATGAGTATATGTTTGAATTTTGGGCAACCAAGGAAATCACTTCGAACAAGATCACCTTCACCATCGACAATAAGCAGCAGACACTCACCGTTTCAGACTTCCGTAAGATTCTTGGTATACGGGATACACCGAAGGGCATGTCTTTCTCAAGGGATCCTACTAAAGATGAACTCGTGGAGTTATTTGAAGCACTTGGATGTCCGGAAATACGAGTTGCATCTGAGTTTACCACTGCAAAGGTGGGACAACCTTGGAGAGCATTGATGGGTATTCTCAGTAAATGTCTTACACCAAAAACGAGTGGCCATGATGCACTGCGCAGTCCTATAATAAACCTCTTCTATGGCATGTACAAAGCTGAAAATTCAGATTATGCTTTGTTGATATGGGAAGAATTCACATTTCAACTCTTCTACAACAAGAAGCTGAAGACAAACTTCTTTCCTTATCCTCGGTTTATTAAGCTAATCATTAATTATTTTATGAAGCTTGATACTACTATTGATAGGCGTACAGCAGGTCGCTATCACACTGAAGAAGCTGATGATACTGTAGATCTGAGGCATGAAGGACCGTCTATTGGTGTGATTCCGGGTCCTATTCCTGATTACCTTCTATCTGATAAAATCAAAGGTTCTGCAGATTACAAGCTACTGCAGATAGAAATCCAGAGGCTGAAAGCAAACCTTCAAACTGGAGAAGACTCATCCACAACGGTTAAGAGTAAAGGTAAACGCAAACAACCAGCTGCGTTACCTGAACCCGAAACCAAGAAGAAGAAGACAGAGGGTAAGAAGGGAAAGGGTAAGGCTGATGAGATGGCTTTACGTGATGAAGAAGATATTGTTGATTCTACTATGGATAAAACCGAGAAACGAATGATGAAGATAGCAATTAAAAGGAGTAGGAAAGATACAGGCGGTAGTGGTTCAGGTGCGAGGGTAGATATCGAGGATGAGTACGAGGAACCGGATGATGTTGATGAGTTTGGGTCACCTGAACACTATTCCACTTCGAAGGAGCCATCAATCCCTATTTCAGCAAGTGTGGAAAAGGAACCTGTTGCTCCTACGATCATGGTGTCAACTCAACCCTTAGCAACTCAACCTCCACCCATACAACCCTTAACCACCAGACCGGCTTCAACACCATTTCTTCCACCACCCATAATTCCCATCCTTAGCACCGCAGTAACAACCGAGCCTATTCAATCAACCCAGAGCAGCTCTGCAACATCTGCAATGGCTGCATTAGTGATGGCCGAAATGTTTGACAAACATGTGGATACTAACAAACGCGAAATGGATGAACTTCGCCAAGAGTTGCAAAGACGAACTCAGAGGGAAGAAGAATCTAGGAAAGCCCAAGAGGAGATGATTGCTAGGTTCACTTCAGATATGGAGTTGACTAGAAAAGCACATGCAGAAGAACTTGCTCGGGTTAAGCAGGCTGAGGCTGATAAGCATGCGGCACGTATTACCAGACTTCAAGCGATGAGGGATAAATATAAGGAACAAAAAGAAGCACTTGAAGCATCTGTGAAAGAAAGAGTGCAAGAATCCGTTGAATCCTTAATGCCTAAACTTCGCGATGAGTTGAAGACACTTGCTGCTGACAACTTGATGGTCAAATCATCCAACCCTTCAGAAGCCGCCTACAAGATTTCTTATGACCTGACGGATTTTGAATTGAAGAAGATCCTTAAGGCTCGTATGGTGGAACTTGGGTCGTTTGATAAGTCGAAGATTCAACGGGCTCTATATAAATCCCTGAATGATGCTATCATGGAGGATGATAGATTATTCAAGACGTTTGGAAGTGTGGTACCATATCACATCTTACCTGAGGAAGAAAGGGAAGAAAGTGAAGAAGAGGGTACGGGTGAAGAAGAGGAAGAAGAAGAAGAAGAAGGAGAAAAGGATAAAGACGATGACGAGGGTGGTGATGATGATGAGGATGATGAGGATGATGACGAGGATGATGATGATGATGGCGATGATGGTGGTGATGAGAATCAGGAGAGTGCTAGAGGTAGTAACGGGGATGACAATCAGGATGATGATGGGGGTGAACAGCCGAAAGAGGGAGACAAGGTTACCAGCTCCAAGAAAACTGCTTCTAAGACTGGAACCAAGTCCACAAAAGATGCAGCACAGAAGGACAAATCGACATCCTCGGAATCAAGACGAACTAAGTGGCGCCACGATGTGAATGCCACTACAGCGTCTTCGGCTCCCGGTATCTCTATCGCTGTATCTTTACCTATTACCACTAACCCCATTAGTTCTGTTGTTGTTGCTCCTGTGATTGCAGAATCAGTGACGGAACCCGAAGCTGCACAACACTTTCTAGTTCACGACACTGCCGAAATGCCTGAAACTGAACCAACAGATATTCACACTTCAACTCCTCTACAACAAGCACAACAATCTACGGTTCCTGAACCAAGCATTCGTGCCTGGGAAGACACGTTGGAGATAGACGAGTCTGCACCACCATAGGCTTGGATCACGGCAGCAGCACAATATGATCCGATCACAGATGCTGACAAAGATGTGCTGTATCTCCGTATCCGAAGTCCGATTGACTTATGTGCATTTCTTGCTCATGAGTATAAGACTTCGGTTACTCCATCCTTGGTGAAGAAAGCACTGAAAGATAAGAGACTGCGTGCCAAAACCCGATTACCCCGAATGGAGCTCGAGTACTATGCCGATGAGATCCTGAAGGCTCTGAATACCGTTCAACGGCCAGGTCTTCATAAATCAGAACGAGCTCCACCTCCAATGGATCCTGCTCAAGATAATCAGATTGCTCTTGACTTCTTCGTCACCAATGATCTTGTGTATCTACTGAAGGGGTCCTCAAAGTACGCAACATCCCTGACTTTGCTGAAAGCTGCCAACTGGGGGACAATACCCTTCATCGAGGAAAAGGTAAATCGACTCTGGGTCCCAAAAATGAATCGTAATTATGATATGTATGTTGTCATAGGTGCATCTCATTGGGACGAACGAGTCCGAAGGGCGTACAGGGGTTGCTGCTTGGTCAATTCTGGAAGCAATGTTCGATCTGACATCCGCATCTCCAGCATCTTAGGAATGAAAACTGAAGCCAAGAACGGCTATTATCATGTGACGGAGATTCGCTTGAAAAGGGAGGATGATAGGGAATACAAAATCCAGCAAGGAGACTTTTCCATCATTCGTCTTGAGGATATCGAAGATATGCTGCTTCTGATGACCCGAGATCAACTTACACACATTCCTCGTGAAGACCTGATTGCTTTGAATACAGCACTTCGTATGTTCACACGAAGCATTGTCATCAAGTCACGAGTTGAAGATCTTCAGTTGGGAGTCGAAAGCTATCAGAGGAAGCTCAATTTAACCCGTCCTGTGAATCAAGTGCTACCTCAACATGTAGAAAGATGTCCCTATACCGGCATTTCTGTCCCGAATTCCGGCATTTTCTACTTGAACAGTCGAGGTTTGATGAAGTTTATGAGGGTGGGGGAGCTTCACAAGTATAGTGATGGAACTCTTCTACAAGTCAGAGGAAAGTTGGAGCATCTGAACTCGGGAGGAACTTTGCCAGAGATGACGGAGGATTGGCATCCGGGTTACCGACAGATGGCAAAGTACGTGATCAAGAAGATCGATCAAAAGCTCCGTGAACGTAGATTGATGAGGAGCTTGGAAAGATTCGTGGGTGGAAGACCGTATTTAGTGCACCACAAGCTACTGCAACGATCCATCTAATGGGTTGTACATTTCAGGTCACTTTATATTGGTTTTCAATTGTGAATATGTATATTTGTGAATAATGTGCTTGTATGGCTTGCTGTAGTGTTAAGGTATGATAATTTTTCAAGAATTTCTCACGAGATTCTAAATCTTTCAAAATATGTCATACCAAAGCACTACAACTATCCCTTATTAACTTAAGGGGGAGCAATAACTTGTTCTATGGCCAAACATCGATTTCATTTTTTACCCAAAGACCGGTTAATCCATTCAATATCCCAAATATTAATGGTTAACATTTTGGATAAGGGGAGAAAATGGGATTAAGGAGAAGTAAGTGATACTTGGCTAAAAGATGAAAAAGACTTAACGATAATCCAACTTAATATGTGTTAAGCACGTGTTAAGGGGGAGCGTTTTTGATGAACAAAACACCTAAGGTACAAAACTTTTGATGTTAATATCACAAGTACCTTAGGTGATTTTCAATGATTTTTCATGGTGGCAATTCCTTCCCAAAACACGCTTAATTCATGACGGATGTGGTGACAAAAGGGTGGTAGGAATAGGTTTAGTCCAATGATTCATCAGAGCCGATGGAATCTTCCCAAGGACAATTCACTAGATAGAATTAGAAGTCCTAGGAAAGATGGAGAAAGAATGTGAACGTAGCTGAATGCCGACCAAGTACTTAAGCTAGCACTGGAACAATCACAACAAGGTGCTAGTGATGACGTATTGGTAAGCATTGAAGGGGTTGAAGAATGAAAAAGAAATGTAAAGATAAAGGGTGTAAAGAAAGAAGCCCTCCTTACAACTTTAGGCAGAAACCGGGTCAATACATATGCTATTGAGGTCATTTTTGCTAATGATTCTCGGTATTGAAGAAAGACATCATAGACCCAGTGATGCAATGCACAACCCTTCCCAGCTAACTCAAATATCTCTCAAAAGGTATTTGTTTTAATCACACGGAGATCAACACGTTATCTATTGGTTTATTCACTCCGAATAGACTGGTATTGAAAAGGTGGCACTCCTCTCCAGCCATCGCTCACTAAATCAAAACGCACAATCGAGTCTAGAGCCAAGAGATCATCAAAAGTCTCATTAGGACACTTTCCATTTATTCCTTGCTTTCTCACACACTGTGAAAAGTAAGAGATTTTCATGAGTCCTACGCAGTATTCCTGTAATATTGCCAGAACATCCGAGTAATACGCAAGTATCACAATGAAGATGGAAATCCTGCTTGAGCCAACATCAAACAAGCTCATGGTAGGTTACACGTGCGGTTCTTTTAGAACCAATCTTGTGAAAAACTGGAAGGTAACAGTGGTTTAATTCTTAATTGAACTTAAACTCGTTCCAGGCCTCTTCGCATTATCATATGATCTTGCCAGAACACTCAGAGTGACTCTTTATTGACCACAGTGACGAGTGGAAATCCTTCTAGTGTCAACATCAAACAGCACTTGGTAGGTAACGTGCAAGATTCTTTATGAATTGAGCTCGTGACAACTGGAAAGCAACGATGGTGAAATTCTTAATTGAAATTCACTTGTTCCAGGTTTCATGAATTGACGGCTTTTAATCACAAGGATAATTTATCCAAGTGATTCACTCTTTATGTTCGCAGTCAGCTTTGGACGGTCGAATAAAGAGAACGGGTTCACCCGCGAAATCCTGTCAGGAAGTTACTTAATTGAAACTATCCGTCACGGGTACGATATCTAATATCGTCCAACGGTCTTCACCGACCGGAGGTAAAATGCTACCGAATTAGAATAAGATGTTCAAAGCCATTTTATTCGTGTCGTTGCTGCGTACCTGTTAAAGACGGTGGCGTTGTTGTGTACCTGTTGAAGACGGTGGCGTTGCTGTGTACCAGTGAAGACGGTGGTGTTGCGGTGTTCCTGTAAAAGTCGTTCCCACATGCTTATGTCTTTTGCAACAAAGTTCAGCAAAAAATTCAAGAAAGTACAAGATGAAGTCTTCCGCTGTACCAAACTCTGAAGCTTTCGAGAATTCAACAAAAAGACGTAAGTGTGTGGAACATGAAGTCACGAGGAGGCAAAGTTCACAAGAAAGGCAAAGATCGCACGTGAAAGGCCAAAGAACAATGCTCTCAAGTCAAAGCCAAAAGGATCAAATCAACATATTCACAACAAAAGAAAGAAAAGAAGAAAAGACTACGAGCTAAAGAACGAAGACTTAGTATAGTATGCTAGGTTTAGAACTTTGTAACGTGGAGTGACCTCCCTTAGGGGGAGATTGTTAGAAATACGTTTTAACGTATATTAGAAGTATCGGTCACTCCACAATATGATTTATGTTGTAATAGCTCGTAGTTAGTAATTAGTTATTAATTGCTTATTAACTTAAGTAAGAACCGGTCCATGGGCTTGTCATGGACCGGCCCAAGCCCATGTTATGCTTGGAACTATAAATACCCCTTTCCACTAAGGAAAGGGGTTGGTTGTTGTCATTTTCTTTGTTTCCACTTAATAAAATTCACATAGTTTCTCTCACTTTCTCTCTCTAACTTTCTCTCTCTAGAAATCAACAAACCCCTTCATAGATTCATTGATTATCAATATTCTACATATATGGTATTTTTATGACATTTTATGCATTTAAAGCCCGAAAAGAACGATGAGATCATGTATAAATGCCATCTCATCACTCCCCCATACTAAGCCATTGCCGTGCCCTCACGCAATGCTAGAATAAAGTATCTAAGCATCACCAAAGTTCAATTTTATTAACCTTTATTGAAGAGTAAAAAGACTTGTATCATACTATGATGATGTGTAAAGACATAATGTATGATTTTCATCACAAAAAGTGACTTTTAGGGTCAAAGAATAGAAACAAGTAAATGTCCCTTAGAGTAAACTTCGTCATCCTTGATTGTCATACATTCCATGCTAAGTGCAAAAACAAGATCATTGTTGGTACAAGTCACAATGCTAACACTACTCATACGTCCAAATTGTGTAATACTTTTTCTCCCCGCAATCCTAGTTATTATAAAAGGAAATGGGTTACTAGCATTTTTTATCTATTTGTCATGGATCACAAGTGATTCATATTGACTTATTTAAGTAGTTATTAGTCCGAAAGCAAAGTAGCACGATTTGATCAATAGTTAGCCGAAGGACAAAATCTTTTAAAACGGCTTCTCGTGTATCTCCTTAAGTTCATATCTTGGCATAACTCGTTTCACGATTTGAGACCTTTCTCGGACCGATATTTGGCATGTACTTCATACTTCAAATCTTGGGAAGACGTTCTTGAAATTATGGTCTTCTCTTCATATATTTGGAATTTCTTCACTTGACGTTTTTGAGAGATTCTTCATATTGGACCACGACTTCATCATTTTTCTTCAATCTTTACTTTGGATTTTGATATACAACAATCCGCCTCCTTTTCGGACTTGGATATATTTATCCTCATACCTTGTTAGGGTCTTTTTGGATAGACTTTCTCCATGATCTTTAGGGGAGTAACTGCTTCTCGTCGTGTGTCTCGATCCTTCATATTGATTTACGAATAATGATACTTCACATCATCTTTGGATCTTTAGCAAAAATAGATCTCCTCATGCCTTGTTAGGGCCTTTTTGGATAATCGCCAATCTTCGCGTCCCGCTTCAATAAGTTATGCCTTGGCTATGAACTCTATTCAACCCCGAGCAACTTTTAAACGATCTTGCGCTAGAGGCTAAGTAACCTTTCAAATCGTACGACCTTACTTATTGCAATTATGTTTTATTCCTAATGCATTGATCTTATGGGAAGAAAAAGCCACAATTAAACACATGAGTTTTTGAAAGAACACTTTCATGTTCTACGTTTAGCATGATCACTTGTCTAACTCTATCATTTCTCGTTCTTCACTATATAAAGACCTCTAATTAAAGAGACTCGTGAATACTTAGCCATGCAAGTCAAAATTAAGCCAAATTTGGATTAGCTTTCATTAAGACTATATCAAATCAAAGTTTTGGGTTTTCAAGCCACCTATAGGATCTTGCACTTTCTTGGACTTTTTCAAGTTTAGAGAATGCGTTTTAAAGTTCTCTTGATAAGTAACTTTCTAGAATCAATTATAGGAACTTGTGAAAAGTTCTTGTTCTTAACCCGTAAGAGTTAAGACTTTCGCGTTTTAAAGCTCCCTATATAAAAGTCTAGCAAAACTTGAATTGAGCGGGTTAAGGAATGTAAATGGCTCCAAATGCCCATCAAGTCAAAAATTAACTCTTATTCTTCCCATCGGAAAATATACATTCGTGTCTTAAAAACACTTATGAAACATGAGAAAAAATTTAAAATTTGGCCATTTTTAGCCTTATTAGCAAAACAAAACATTGAAAGTTAGAAAGCGTGAGGGCGTAGCAAAGAAAGTACCTATTCACCCTAAGTGATTGTGGTAAAATTACACCCTTTAGGAAAAAGGCGTAAAAGTGGTAAGTATCAAACAAATGATTTTAGGAAAAATCAAGTGTTAATGACCCTTAATGGTGTGAAAGTTCGTTTCTCAAGGAGGTATATGTGTGTGAGAAATTTGTTAAATGTTTGTGATTAATGATTGGTTTAGAAGGGGATTAGAAAAGAAGATGACGAAAACGTAAAAATAAAAATCACCAAGAAAAATCACTATTAGAAAGTTAAAACGTAGAACATTAAAAATCACCAAAATAAAAAAATAAATTCTAAAAATTACCAAAAATTCACCAAAAATCAAAAATAATAAACTAAGAGTTTACCAATGATCAAAACTTTTTCAAACCTTTTAAATAATTAAATATTCAATTTTTAAATGCTAATTAAAGCCCTAAAAATCAAATAAATTATCAAAAAGCCCAAATAAAGATTTTTCAATTGTTAAAACTCTAAAATGACCTAAAAAGATTAAAAACTATTTTTAGAAATTTTAAAACTAATAAAAACTATTTAAAATGATTTAAAAACTATTAAAACTTAAAATAATTATAAAAATTAATCTAAAAGTGATAAAATTATTCTAAAAGTTGCTAAATTCCTATTTTAATGTATTAAACCTAAGAAAAATGTAAAAAGTTGGAAAAAGTGAAATTTTAAAAATAATAATAAAATAATAATAAAATAATATTAAAAATCTAAAAATTCTAAAAAATTCTAAAAACTTGCAAACTAGCTTATTTTAACCTAAATAATAATAAAATCAAAGTGAAATTACCAAAATACCCCTAATAGGCCCTCAAATGGGCCAAATCCAAAAACAGTCAACCTAAATGGGCTTTTGGGCCCAAAAAGTCAAACTTGGCCCAATTGACTTGGAAAAGCCCTATCTGACTTAAAATTCAATTTTAAGAACAAAACTCTAAAGGCCCAAAAGCTGAATGTGAGCTTATCACAGCTTATTGAACACAAAGCTTATTCTTATTGGGCTTTTTAGCCCATTAAGCCATAAGCTAATGCCATAAGCTCTAATTTGACACACAACCCTCTTTTAGGATGCTTAAAAGATCTGTCAAAAGAAATTTCCAATAAGCACACTCAATAAGCCAGAAAATAGAAAAGCAAAAATTCACAAAACGACAAAATAGTCGTTTTTGAGAAATAATGCACCTCAGAAGCTGATTCAACTTGCAAAAGCTTTCAAATGGACTCAATAAGCAATATCAATCAACAAAAATCCAATAAGCTCAACCAATAAGCCAGAATAAGCACAAATGAACTTATGTAAAAGTCAAAGGAGTTGGTTTTCTAGTCAAACCTAAAAGTCAACCACCCAAATGCTCCAGTATGAACAAATGGGTCAAAATATGAGCACCTATTACAAAAACTAAGTTGTTGCTGGTTGGAATAAGCTGTTATAGCTTATTGATAAGCTGACACCAAAATTGCACTATCAGTGGCAACCAGCAGGGGAAAGGAGTTCCCACTGCTTTGACTAATTGACCAAGCTTTTATGAGAGTTCTGGTTTGATTCAATTGGAAACAAAGGCACCCTTGTGATCAGTGAATCACAAGGAGTCAACAGCAACAATAAAATCACAAAATGATCCACACAATAAGCCAAACAGTCCACATATATGCTCCAGATATGCAAATAAGCAGTTAAGCACTTAATAAGCAGATTTAAGCAAAATAAGCCAACCAAACTTAACAGGATGCATACACAAGCTATATAAACTAACAATAAACACAAAGCAACAAGAATCAAACACTGAATCAAAGAAATCAGCAAGATCAAAGCACTAGAAGTTACTGATGAACAATGAACATATGCAGGAAACAAGTTTTGTTGATATACTTGACACTTGATCCAATTTCAAGCCTCAAATCCTTCTACCCTGGTGTTATTAACTATGATTTAGCACTTGTTAGCCCTAGCCTAAGCCTAGATCTAGGTGTCCTCAAAATCCTAGCCAATTTTACCAAGTTATGAAGATTTTATAGCTAATCTATGAATCTATGTGTTCAAGACCTCAAAACCTGCAAACAGATGAACAATATCACCTAAACAACAGATACCAACACTAGCAACCAACAAACAAACACTTAACAAGCCACAAATCCAACTTATGCAGTAATCCCAAACACCCTTTTAAAACTTGATTTCACAAATTTTCAAAGGCTTATGAAGATTCAACCCACAAATCAGATCAGTAACACCTCAATAACATCAAACAAAGCCAAATCAACAATAATCAACCACAATAACACAGATTCAACCATAAACATGCAAATTCACCAAAAATTCAGAAAATAAAAGAGAAATTGAAAAAGGAGAAGGGTGCAAACCTCCAAGACCTACATCCAGGCCCTGGATTGTTTGAGCTGAGGTACTAGCAGAACAAGTACCAGCTTCCAATGCTGCTAAGATGAACAAACAATAAGGTGAGATCAAATAAACAAGCACTTTCTGATTTTTGAAACCCAAGCTTTATCAACTAAAACCTTGCCTCAAAAACCTTCAAACATATAAATGGAACTCAGAATTAGGCTATTCCAACACCAACTTTTAATAAACAAGAACAAGATTTCTCAAAATTCAAAAAATCAAATTTTATTACTTAAAAAGGAATTACAAAGATTGATAGCCTAAAACTGGAACAAAAGGACTCTCACATGTTGAGGTCTCCTTTTATAGGCAAATGCCTGGCTAAACACTATTCATAAACCCTAGAAGTGAAATTCCCTAAATGCCCTAAGTCCTTCTAGACGTTTTGGTGGAATGAGCTGTTCAAATTCATCTTGGACGTTCATTTCAGCTTTGATATGAAGTAATGATCCTTGGTTGTTGATTTGGCCACGTCATTTTACTTGAAGGCCAAGTTGTGTTTTCATTGGCTGAGAATGTTGAGTGTGGGGTCCAAGGAGTAGTGGGAGTGAGGGTTTTGTGTGTGGAATTTGTTTCTGCACATGCGAATCAAGTGTGGGTTAGGTTAATTTAGATTTACCCTTTGTTTAAGTTGGTGTAAATTCTGGGCTGGTAAAAGTGAATAGTGACAAGTTTTGATCTGAAAATGGGGGAGTGTTATGTGTTTGGCGCATTTTCATTTCAAATGTTTCAAATGCACAAGTTTGCCCCTTGTTCTTTCTTTCTTTTGTATTTTGTGTTTAAAAACCCATCAGCGCCCATTTCCTTTGTATCAACGTTTCATTACTTGTCATTTTTGGCACAAACTTTCCAAAAAGGGTTTCAAGGGTTAATTTTGGACTTTTTGCATATTTGAAGGACTGATCTTGGACAATGTTGATCTTCAAAGGTCTTCATTGTATCTTTAACTTGATGAGGGACCATTATTGGCAATTTTGATTTGTTGAGGGACTAATCTTGCCATTTCTTCAAAGTTGAAGGACCTTTTGTGTAATTTTGACAAACTTAAGGGACCAAACTTGTAATTATGAATATACAAGGGTTTTAAGTGTCATTTCTTCAATAAATGAGGATCAATCTTGTTTGTCTTCAAGTCTTCAAGGGTATTTGTTGAGAATTTCCATGATTAGGGCCCGGTTCTTTGTACGGCTTCGTTTCTCGTGTCTGTTTTTCCTTGTAACTTGTGATCTTTTGTCTTTTTCACGATATCCATACCTAAAATACACAAGTAAACAAACACAAGCATATATATGGTATTTTATGACATTTTATGCATTTAAAGCCCGAAAAGAACGATGAGATCATGTATAAATGCCATCTCATCAATGAGCGTCACGATATATGGAGGGCCAAAAAAATCCCGAATCAAACACTTTTTTGGCGGTGTAGTTGGGACCAAAGTGACCGCCGGTGGGTCCTTTGTGGCAAGCATCAAGGATTTCTGACGCTGCCGGTCCGTCAACACATCGACGGATAATCAGGTCGGCACATTGTTTGAATAGGTAAGGGTCGTCCCAAAAGTAAGTCTTAATGTCGGTGAAGAACTTTTTCTTTTGTTGGGACGTCAACCCTTCCTTTAGAATTCCACCCGCCAAGTAGTTTGCAAAGTCCGCAAACCACGGGGTTTCATTAGATTTCGAATTTATAGACATTAAGGTCTCCAAGGGAAAAGAATCATTGATTTCTATGTTTGGATGATCCCCTTGGTAAGGATCCTCAAGTCTGCTGAGATGATCCGCGGCTAAATTTTCAGCTCCTTTTTTATCGCGAATTTCGATTTTAAATTCTTGGAGCAGCAAAACCCAGCGAAGAAGTCTTGGTTTGGAATCGTGCTTTTTCAACAAGTACTTCAGCGAGGAATGATCGGTATACACAATTGTTGTAGAAAGGACAAGATAGGGATTGTGATACTTCGAAAATAAATGATCGATTTCCTCTCAATAATTGTCATCCCTCCTCTCAATTTCCCCAACGCCTCTAAGGATTGTGATACTTCGAGTGAGATTAGTGATTTCGGTCTTGATAATTTCTTTCATGAGGTTTGTGATGTGCTAACTTTTGAGGAACTTACGGATGAGGTCGCTCTTAATGATGATGTTCCTTCCACCAACACTTTGGGAAATGATTCTTTGGCTTTCTCTAATCCTCTTTTCGATCAAGATGATGATTTTACTTCTAGTGACGACGAGTCACTATCCGATGAAGACGTTCTGCATGAAACTTTCAAGATTTATTCGAACCCTTTATTTGATTTTGATGACGCCTACATATCTAGTGAGGTGAATCCGCTCTTTGACGAAGGGATTAAGGACATTGATAGCGCTGCTTCTCTTGATATTAATGAGCATACTTTGTTAGCCACACATCCTTCTATCCCATAGGTGGAAAGACGTGAATCTACTGAAAAAGAGACGCAGGTGGAAGGTAATTGTTCTCATACTTCTCATATTACATTGCCACCTCATCCTACCACGTGCACACCCAAGCGGGTGATGTATCACTTTTACTCTCCTTGTTTCATACAGGGAAATGAGGATGAGTGCTTTGACCCGGGAGGTGACAATGACAATTCTATAATTGATACCCTCACGGCTTTGCCGAGTGCTCAACATCCATTGTCTTTGAGGGATGACAATGTGCTTACTTTACCCACCCCACCTCCCGTGGATCTTGAATTCACATATTTCTCATATGTCGAAAGGGTTTTTCTCCCATTCAAGACTTATCCCCCCGCCTCTCCTTTGTTGCTGTCAACCGGGAACGAGGACAAGGTCTTTGATCCCGGTATCACATTCGAGGCTTCCCCATGGACCATTTAATTCGGGGACGAGTCAGGCTCGTGACTTGGTCAACAAAAACAAGCGCTTTTTGGGAGGCAACCCAATTATCTATCTTATTTCACCATAAGTGTAGGGGGGAGCCCCGTTGGTGTTTCTTGTTCTCTTTCTTATCATATGCAGGGATTAGAGCTTCAAAGACACACTCTTGATGACTTTTGACGAACCGTGATTCCGTGTTCCCTTCTTCCCGGTTCTATCCTAAACTCTTTTCGATTCACTATTTTATATTTCTCAATATTAAAATAGGAATCTCTTTAGTTGTCTCTTCCTTAGCGAGATTTAAACAACGTGCACAATGTCCTAAGTGTAGGGGAGTTTACTCCCACATGCTTAAACATTGAGGACAATGTTTATATTAAGTGTAGGGGGACTTCTATCGAAGTTAAGTGGCCGTTTCCTTGTATTTGTCCTCATTTTAACCGGAAAATCAATTTTTCGACATTTTTCAAAATTTTTAATCTATTTTGGCCTAGTTGTAGTCTCCTTTATTTTTGTCACTTTCTAGTATTTTAATAAAATGGTTTTAGCAAGTTTAGATATCTTAGATATATTAGGCCCGTTGTGAATATTTTGACTCAACCCGAGTTTACTTATCCAAGTTCACTCTAGCTAGTATCCTTAACCATGTAGACCTTAATTGGTTTATTAGGCTAAGCATCCACGAGTCTCATTCCTTGAGATTTTAAATTGTGAAGAACGAGAAATGACAGAGTTGGTTACAAGTTTGGTATTCTCTCATTAACTTATGTGAGTTAATTATGATCTTTTTCTCCCATCACTTGCTAATAAATTATCTGCAATAAGTAAGGTCGTACGATTTGAAAAGTTACTTAGCTTCTAGCCCAAGATCGTTTAAAAGTTGCTCGGTAATGATAAGAGTTCATATCCAAGGCATAACTTATGAAGCGGGGCGCGAAGATTGGCGAGTCCGAAAATGCCCTAACAAGGCATGAGGATTCAATTTTATTGCTGAAGATCCAAGGTGATGTGAAAAGAATTATTCCCAAAATCGATATGAAGGATCAAGACTCACGACGAAAAGCAATCAACTCCCATAAAGATGATGGAGAAGTCTATCCGAAAAGACCCTAACAAGGTATGAGGATAAATAGATCCAAGTCCGAAAAGGAGGCGGATCGTTGTATCTCAAAATCCCAATTAGAGATTGAAGAAATAATCATGAAGTCGTGGTCAACAAAGTTGGAGTACCTCTCAAAAGTCTCCAAGTGAAGAAACTCTATGAACGATGAGAAGACCATTATCTCAAGCACGTCTCTCAAGATATGAAGTATGAAGTACATGTCAAATATCGGCCCGAGAAAGGTCTCAAATCGTGAACCAAGTTATGCCAAGATATGAACTTTTTGATATCCCGAGAAGCAGTTTTAAGAGATTTTGTCCTTTAGCTAACTATTGATCAAATCGTCCTACTTTGCTTTCAGCCTTAATAAATTATCGAAATAAGTCAACAATGCATCCTCGTGATCATTCAAGACATCAATAAAACATAAGAGATACCCATAGGAATAAGGGAGTTTAAGTGATTAATTGAACCGCATGAGTAAATGTTTGTTATGCTAACTTGTACTAACAATGATCTTGTTTTTAAGCTTGGCATGGGGAACGTGAAACTTGAGGGTGATAAACATTCATGACACACAAGCCCTAATGTAAGTCTTAGATTTCTTTACATGTTTCTTCCTTGATTGCATCTTGTCATTTTCTATCTTTTTTATTTTCCTTAGTTGTTTAATAAAGGCCAAGGTAGGTTGATTATGATGGAAAGTGTAAACCTTGCTTTATTGCTAAGCATTGCATGAGGGCATTGCAATGGTTAAGTGTAGGGGATTTGATAGGTGTGAAAACACCCATCTTTTCTACCACTTAATTACATTAAAACGGGACCTAAACGTATATTTTATGTCGTAAATGGCGGAATTATGCGTGGTTTGTGTTTTTATTGTGTTTCAGGGTCGAGAAGGTGAAAAGTGGAGAAAACACGGCTTTCACGGGCTTTTATTGAAGGAAAAGACAAAAGACGAAGTCGAAAGATCAAAAGTGGAAAAAGAACGGAAGTCCAAGACCAATTCTGAAGATTTATCGAAGAAAAAGTCAAAAGACGGAAGTTTACTAAAAGCCGAAGAACTCAAGTCTAAATTATGAAGAAATTACAAGACGAGTTCAAAGAAATCCCGAGACGAAGTCTGAAAAGTCGAAGAATTTAAAAAGACTGAAAGACTGGAAGACTGAGGACCAAGAAAGAATGAAAGAAAGAGGGAGCCACCAACCACTCCCCTCTCCTATAAATACCACCCTCACAACATGTGAGAGGGTTGGTTAGTTTTAGGATTAGATTAGGAGTAGGTAGTTTCTCTCTCTAGATTTAAGCTTTCTCTCTCTAGATTAATTTGTGTTTAAGCTTTTGTTATTGAATCCGTGCTTTTTAATTAAGCTTTTAATTCATCATCTTCTTCCTTTCTAGTTTGATTTGTTCTTATTCATCATTGTTCATGTTCTTGAGTTTTTATGATTTTGATCAAGTGGGTTTTGATTGATTTGGTTATGTTTGTTAGTTTTGATGATTTGTCTTGATTGATTATTGTTAGTTGATGCTTTTTGGTTGTTTTGGTTTAATCTTTCGTTTGATTTTGATTCATTTGTGGATTGGATCGTGTTTACTGTACATCCCTGTTCTTCGCTTGGTAGTTTCTGTATTTTATCATTCCCAGAAGTTCCGGATCAATGATCCTTCATTCGGAACATTGAAGTTCTGTGTCAACATTCCTTCATTCGGAAGTTTAAAAACTTCCGGATCAAGTGCTTCATCCGGAACTTTGAAAGTTCCGGATCAAGGGATGCTCATTCGGAAGTTTAAGAAGTTCCGGGTAAAGGGCTTCATTCGGAAGTTTAAGAAGTTCTGGATCAAGGGCTGCTCATTCGGAAGTCTAAAAACTTCCGGATCAAAGGTGCTTCATTCGGAACTCTGAGAGTTCCGGATCAAGGGCTCTTCATTCGGAAGTTTAAAACTTCCGAATGAAGGTTTTTGTCAAGTTTGTTTTTGTTTGTTTTTTCCTTTTAAGTTCTTGTCTTTTATTTTTAAGATTATTTTTCCCGTCTTTTTATTTATGTGCACTTTTATTTGCTTTCCTTTTATTCAAGTTTAATTTCGTGTTATTTACTATTTAAAATTTTGATTTTCACAATTTACTTTTTGTTAAGTTTTAATTTTACGTCCTTTCATTTCTTCCCTTTTATTTTTTAAAGTTTTAAATTTCGCACCGTTTTCATTTCAACTTGTTTTAGTATTAGTTTCTCATCATTTATTATTCAGTCTTGCTCGTTTATTGTACCAATACCAAAACTATTTGTTTCACCAAGAACAACTGATCTCACACAATTAACCGGAAATCAATTCGAAGAGATACCGAGAACGAACTTTCAACGAGTAAAAATCTAGTTATTAGCGTCATCACGAACATTTGGAGGATCTAACACCTTCCCAAGTTTGGTAGCGTCATAAAGTCTTGGGTTGTCAATAAGAGCTTGCTTTGCGTAACCCCGGTTAGGTGGTAGGTCTTGTTGACGTTTTAAATCACATTCCTTAAATGATGACGTTAACAAATGTATCGTGTGAGTCGCAGAATATTGTTTTAAAAGCAAATTATCTATCTTTTTAATCTGGTTAGAAGCATTAGTTTTCGTTTCAACCTTTTTGACTCGAGTATTTTGAAATCCGTTTTAAGTTTTTGAAAATTAGTGACAACTGACTCTTTTTCTTTAACTTCTTTAGAAAGATTTGCTCTTAAATTTTTAATCTCTTGTAAGTGATTCATTTGAATTTTACGAAATTCATCAAATTTGGGATTAGTTAGCGTGTGGTCGAGGGGTTAATTATAAAGTTTGAACCTTTTCCTTATACAAAGCAAGCTCGGCGGATAGGGTCTTATTAACACCTAGGGTTTCGATGACAACATTATTCATTTGGCCAAGCAAAGTTGTCGGAACCATTACTAAATCTCGTTGAGTAGGGGGTCCATATGCGAAATAGCTTCCGGTTGTATTTCGCTCAAAGTCTGGGAACTTGCATTGATATTACTATCATTGTTCATCTCCTCGTTTGACTTACTCACCACCGGATTCTCTTCCGGATACTTAGACTCTTGCCCAACTTGATCTCGTGCAATACTAGTATCAATGGTAACACTTGGTACCTCAGATGTTTGATCTGACCCATAAACCAAAAGATTTGCCATAAGAGCTGCTTTGGCGGTGTTGAAGTCATCACAGTCGGAGTCATATGCATCGAGATCATCTGCTTGATACGCTGCATTATAAGTGATGGCTGCTGTGATTCCATCATTATCCGCTACTCCTGGATCCGCAAGAAACGCTAACTCCTCCTCATCTAACTAACAGCCATTTGCTTGAGCATTAACCAATAACACCTTCTCATTAAACCAAGAAGCATCCATTTTTCTCTTTGGTTGCTTACACTCCCTAGCCATGTGTCCTTCCCCCTTGCAATTATAACACGTGATCATCTTCAGATTGCCATTTGCATTTCCTCTAGCAGCAGTGCTATAAGCTCTTGCACCGGTGTTGGAAGAACTTGGTCTCCCCTGAATTAGTTGCACCATGACTCTGCCTTCTTGAATGGTAGCTTATTAACGAGAGTTTGAAGAGGTTCTCAGCTGATTGTTGGTCGTGGGAAGTCCTATAAATGCTCGTTTATTCAAGGTTTGAGTGATATAGGCAGACATGGCAGCTAGAAATCATCACTATAAAAGGCTTGTACTTGAGGAGCTTGATATGCACTTGGAGGATTGTTGATTTGTTGTGAATAGCTTGGATTAGGTCTGAGCATTGGTTTGGGACCCGACCGGACCGGCCAAGACCGGACCGGACCGAGGACTGAAATGGTCCAAAACCCCAGACCGAGACCGGACCGAAATGGTCCGGTCTGGTCCGGGTTGGTCCGGTCTGGTCCGGGTTGGTCCGGTCCGGTTCGGTCCTTGGTCCTCGGTCCAGTCCTATTAGGCATAATCGACAAGATTTAGGTAAGACCGAACCGGACCGGACCTGACCGAGGACCAAATTCGTCCATAACCCCGGACCGAGGACCGGACCGAAATTGTTCGGTCCGGTTCGGTTCGGTCCGGTCCGTCTGGTTTTCATGTTCGGGTCGGTTTTAGGTCTGTCGTGCTCAACCCTAGCTTGGATGAAGAACTTCAGTGGGCTGATAAGTAGTTGCATAAGCTGGTGGTGCTTGATGATGAAGGTATGGTTGGTGAGCACGAGTTGATGAATATGAATCACTGTGTGATGGTGCTTCTGGATGCTGATACTGCTGATGCGAAGTAACTGGTTGTAGTAAAAGAGAATATTGTGGGTAGCTTGGAGTTTGATACAAGGACTTCTGATATGATTGCTGCCCAGTTTCATAAGGAGAATTGTTGTGGAAAACAATTGTTGATTTGACATTAACGCCATTGGTTCATGATAACATGATTGAGACATACGAGACATTGTCACATGCTTCTCGTGTTGTTGCAAAAAGTCATAGAGTTGATCCATATTAGTAATGTGCAAATCCATTACCAACTTGACATCAGTAACATAACGGCTTCACTCTATTGGTAAAGTGTTCAAGAACTTAGTGTTGATTTGAAATTGGGCAATCTGCATGTTGTGAATGTTCAATTCATTGAGCAATGTAGCAAATCGCCAATAAAAATTATGAAGTGTTTCCCCTGGGATGTATGTAAACCTATCAAATAGGTCATATAATTGGCACGCACGTTCTTGTTTGGTGAGTGAAGTCCCTTGTAGCAATACAACAAGACTTTCCCATAACTCCTTCGCTATCTTATGATGACTTACTAATCGATGAATGTCACGTGGAAGAGCTTGAAGAATAGTTTGGGTAGCCTTTTCATCAATATCGACAATGAGTTGATTTGCTCGAGATAAGTCAAAAAATCCCCTTGGTCGAGTCACGCCTTCCTTAGTAATGGTGCCCCAATCAAGTGGTCCGTCTTCGATTGACTTGAGCATTAGTCTCCCATTAGGTCTACCTACAATATATGATTTCATTCGGCTCTGTCATGACTCAAATATCTCTTTGATAAGCATCGGTGGACGGGTATCGGTACCCGAGATGATTGATAAGTCTGAGAGCGACGGCATTGTCGGCATTAACGAATGAGGATTCATCTTAAATCACTCTTTTGAAAAAGATTATCGTGTGATCGAGCAATGAAATAAAGTAGTTGTGTTTGTTGTTGTAGAACTAATACGAATTTTTGATCAAAGAGCGAGCTGTCGCCAGGTTTAATGATTTGGTGGGATCCTGTAGTGGCTGGTGAACCGCTTCTTCTTCTTCCACGAAGATTCACACAAAACCAAGCTTGGATGGAACTGAACAAGATTTGACGTTTACTAATCGTGGAGAAACCGAGAAATAAATTCACGTGATTTTACAAACCACCGATTAAACAGTAAATATTCCTAAGTTCGTGTGTTGTTGTTGTTGAAATGTTCTAAAAATTGCTAAGTCTTGAATCTCGCAAAAATGCAATTCGTAATATTCATAGAGCTAATCTCGCAATAACTTTAAGTTGAAAATCTCGCAATATTGCAACTCCAAATTTCGCGATGTTTGAACAAAATTAATCTCGCAATAGTGAACTTATGATTTCGCAATAATTAACAGATTCCTCGCAATATTGAACTTGGTGATTTCACAAATGAAGACCTAATCTCGCAATATCCGAATCTCGAAGATCTCGCAATAAATCACCCTTGTAATTTCGCAATAAATCTACACCAAAATCTCGCAATAATTTTAACAAGTATTTTCGCAATAATCAACAATTTCGCAATACCACAATTTCCCAATAAAACTGAATTTCGCAAAAAATATGTAATTTCGCAATCAATGGCAATTTCGCAATAATTAGGGTTTATAAACTCGCAAAAATGCAGATTTTCGAGATTTTTCACCAAAATTGAGCCAAACGCCAAAATTTTTGTGTTGTTGATCAAAACAAAAAAACTCAAATCACTACCACAACTATGTAGATGATTTGTAGAAAGATTTAGACCACAAAAACACAAAAAAAAATGAAATCAAGGTAGTCGATCTTTAAAAAGTACACGAACACTATCAAACTTAGATCTAAACAAAACAACACTATATTTCACCCCATGGCTCTTGATACCAATTGTAGAATATTGGTAATCTTAGATCTAGAGTGAGGTTGATGGTTTTATAAAGAGAGAAAGTAGAGACGAATATGTGTTTTATTAAGTAAAAATATAACCAACCAACACCCTCTCCATCAAAGGAGAGGGTTTATAACCCAAGTCCATAGTGGACATGGGCCTCCGGCCTATGGACAAGCCCATGGGTCGGGTTAGATAATAAATGTATCTACAATAATTTAAGTACGAGCTAACAACGTTAATAATATTGTTGGAGTGACCGATACTTCTAATATACGTTAAAAACGTATTTCCAACATACACGAAAGCCCACCAACGGGGGCATAAATCCCGGACGGATCCGCTTCCAACAAGCAGAGCCGCTCACAACGTCGGACGCGCGCTCCCAGTGAAGCATGTCCGAGAACCCTGCGGACTAAATCTCATAGAATCAATCCGCAGGTCACGATTATACCACAAACAGACAAATGGGCGTTTGGACCACAAAGGCCCACTCTCAAGTATCATCCGAGAAACAAGGAAGGCCCAGTACTTTCTCCTATAAATAGTACTTACTTGTACTCCAAACGAGGTACGATTTTCTCACTCATCTTTACACACACATATATCTCGGACGATATGAATATTTACTCTCACGCCGGAGTATAATCGTGAGGTCCGTCCCCATGATAAGGGCTAATGGTTTTATTCTACGTGTGCATGAAATCGTCAATCACATATCTTGATAGTACAAGATCCTTTCATAACACAAAGCATCTAAGTACCTCCCGGCAAGTAATTAGATCTACTTTCAACCTCGACCGATCACTGTACTAACAATATCTAATCTGAAGTTTTGTTTTATAAAAACGTTACAAGGATCGTGTCTATTACTTGCTTTGTAACTCGAACCCCAACAGATCTCTTCTTACACAATGAACACCATAAAAGGAATTTTGCAAACTAAACTACAACAAAAATTTTAGTTAAAATGCTGTTTGATAATAACTTAAGTGTCTTAGTAGAAAACACACTAAATTTATTAAGTTATATAAAATATTTGTTTGTGATTTAATAGAAAAAATAACTTTAAATATTAAATCAAAACTCTTTATATTAAATTATCTGTTAATTAAATCTATTATAATAAAAAAAAAAACAAACAAACCTAAATCAAAGACCATATATAAAAATTAACCCCTTATATATTTATAGAATAAAGAAACTACAATAATGTCTCTTGATGGACGTGGTGGAGTGGTAACCCACCCAGCCTCAAAATATTTTTTTTCAAATTGGTATCAAACATTTTAGTTTAATGAGATCGATATATCTCATTTGTATAGTTATATCATATGCCTCTAGAAAATTTAATTTAAGCTCAGTTCTGGTATGTTCTGTACTTTTGTATTTGCTCGATGATATCTTCATAACTCTTTTCTAAAACGATCTTAAAAAACGTATTCAATAGTTTAACTCGCGTCTCTGTGTTAATTATACATTTGAAAATGTGTAATAACTAAAATAAAATATCAAGTGAATTTACACACCTTGGTAATTTTGACAATTTGTTGTAAATCAACATTTGTTCTTCTCAAACAACCAAAACAAACCATTAAATTACAATGTACTACAAATAAAAATTACTCAAATACAATTTTCTAATATATCATGTTGGCATTGACATATCTTTCAAAACCATTTATTGAAAACGATAGATGGTTATATAAAAAACAATATCTAGTATTAAAAAAAAAACACTGTCACTGGTTTTTGTTATATTTAAATGTTATTCAATAATTTTCAATAAACATTTATGCTCCAATACATAAGATTGGATTTCAGCCAAATTATTCCTGTAGACAGCTACACAACATGAAGTGTAGGGTATAGAGACCATGCTCCTTATCTTAGCCGACCTGTCTACATGTTTTTAAATTAGTTATTCGGCATAGTTAAAATCAGCAGAAATAACCAGAAGTGTTGCACGTCATTTTGGTAGCTTGACGCCGAATGCATACCAAGGATGGTGACTTATTAAGTTTGTGTTTCAAAACGATGTAAAAAGTCAATATTAGTGCGAAAATCATGTCCTATGGACCTTGCTGTAAAGGTACAGCCAAATAGTGCATCCCCTACTGGTTTTCGCCTTATTGGTTATCATTATCCGGAACCGGGACCAAGCATGATTTTATGATTTACAACTAGGTAATGCCTCCATAAATCTTTTGAAGTTGATCTCCAATAGCTTTGCCAGAGAAAGGGTCCAAAAGATTTGGTCAGCAAAGTTCTTGTTTTTTTATTATCATGGTGAGCCAATGGTACAAGTGATCACATATAGCCCCACAATTATCATATATGGAGTACTATGTAAAACAAGCTGGCTATGGCAGAATCCTACTTAAACAGGCTGGAAAATTATCCCAACCCACTTGGATCTTCTTTAAATTGACCTTTCTATAGCAACATAACAGATTTTGACAATATTATAACTTAACTGCTAAGATTTGTTTATATCCTGCCTGAGTACTGTACTAATGGTAATGTATACTCTTTTTATGGATGCACATGTTAGTATAATGTTATGACTCATGATTTAGTCATCTATGCCCAAAAATTAATCTTTTACATGACACATTTAACAAAAAAGGATGATCTATAATACATTTTAACCATCATGATACAACTATCTAATGCAGTGTTTGAGCAGTTTACAAATTTGCCCTTGTTCCCAAAAGAACAAAATGACATACAAACAAGAACAATGCTTCAATTTAACCTTTTAAGGGAGCAAAAAATGAAGATATATTAAAAAACTGAATTAACCTGTGTATCGGATTTGTTGTTCTTTTAACTTGATCTATCGGCAATCCATGGAGTCAAATGAGTCCGCAAATCCTGAAGGCTTTGAGGGAATACTCGATTGTGTGTGATTAAATGACATATCAAATGTTCTCGAAGTGCCCTCGTCGGCTTGCCATCTTTGAAGGGCTTGCGGAAGGCTCATATGGAGGTCGATTCCGTAACCATCTTCTTCTTCCGGCCGAGAAGGTTTCCATTGTTCCACAAGAGGACCCAATACATTAACCGCGTGTCCCATATCAGGTCTTTGAAATGGCTCTCGTGCTGTGCAGTGGCCTGCAAGCTCAGCTACCTTGGATATGCTGTCAAGAGTTTCTTCATCTTCAGTTTCAAGTGTTTGGTCAATGGCTTTAAACATGTTTTCCTTTGAGATAAGGACCCTCCTAAACCATGTTACTAAATGACACCTTTCATCCGGCATGTTCTCATCGAGGGCTTTTCTACCTGTTATCAACTCCATCAACACAACCCCAAATGCAAAAACATCCACCTTTGTAGTCACTCTTCCGGTAGCTGTTGATCAAAATTCACAAAAGTTAATGGAAATCCCTTTTTTGAATCCAATTTGACACCAAAGAGTTAGAAAACACCCATAAAGGAGAATTTCATTTACAGTCTTTGTGACAGCAACGAACACAGATGTTAAAAGAATATGTGCAGGAGACTTGTCTTTTAGATGTTTGATCAATATAACATAAAATATATCAGATATGAGGTCCTTACAGTCTTTTAAAGTCAATGTGAAAGAAAATGTGAAAAAAAAAAAAAAAAAAAAAAAAAAAAAACTTGTTTTTTATCTGTTTACCGGAAAAATCCCAAAATTATGAATGCTGGCTTTTTACAGTCATTTTAGTGCCAAAGATAACATATTTTTAACCAAATGTGTAGGAATCCTGTCCCTATAGTTGATTAAATCATTACATATTACTAATCATAAACAGCAAAGTACTCACCAGCATACTCAGGTGCAAGATAACCGAAAGTTCCAGCAAGTTTTGTCTCAACAGAGTATTTCCCATCAGGGGCATTTTTGACCAAACCGAAATCTGCAACTTTAGCTCTCATGTCATCGCCAAGAAGAATATTTGATGGCTTTAAATCTCTATGAATAAAGCTTGACTGTGCCAAACTATGCAGATACTCAACCCCTCGAGCCACATCCAAAGCAATTGAAACCCTTTGTTTCCAACTAAGAGGAGGGGTCTTATGTTCACTCCATTCAAACAAATGCTGAGTTAATGTTCCATGTGGCATGTACTCATAGACCAAAAGCCGCTCATTGCCATTCACACAATAGCCAAGAAGAGCCACTAAGTGTCTGTGCCGGACTTTTGTAAGAACAGCAATCTCAGCTTGGAATTCATTCAACCCTTTTGTACCCATGACACCCGATTCCATCCTCTTAACCGCAATCTTGGTCCCATCATGTAATTCACCTTTATAAACGACCCCAAATCCACCTCTTCCCAATATATTATCTTCACTGAAATTATTAGTAACTTGTCTAAGAACTTGAATCGAAATCACAACATTCCCACCTTCAAAAACATGCATTTCACTATGATCACCACTACTTTGACTCTGCAACTCACTAAAACCGCCAGCATACCCATTAGAACTACTGCCCACCGCACTCGTCTTCATCAATTCCTTACCAATTTCCGGATTCTCGACACGCCCAAATTTCTGATGCCTTTTCTTAACACAACATTTGTAAACCACAAAGAAAACAATCGCAACAAAAACAAGAACACCAAACACAATCCCAGCAACCATACCACCTGAAACAGAAGACCCTTTTGCGGAACCGGACGGGCTTCCACCCGATCCATTAGAACCACCTGGCACGGACCCAGGTGGCCCATCGGTTCCGTTAGTAATATTCTGACCTAAGAGCTTATTCCCATCTACTGTAAACTTAACCCTTGATGGAAATACAGGTATGGTACCAGAAAGATTATTATTCGCCACATCTAGAACCTGAAGATCGGGTAAAGTTGTCAACGCTTGAGGAATCACGCCAGTAAGATTGTTATCATTTAATGTCAAGCTTCTTAGCGAGGTCAAATTAGCAAAAGCAGGCGAAATGGTACCCGAAAATTTCTGCTTAGCAAAGTTAACAGTTGCTACATTCTTGCCACTAGAATCACATGTAACAAAAGTCCATCTTTGACAAGCATTATTTCCTGTCCAAGATTCAGCTAAACTCGCAGGGTAGCCAACCGCCCCAGCAGCCTCAATCAACGCAGTCACCTGAGGATCACAAGGTCCCGGTGTAGGTAAACAAAAGCTATTAGAACTAACATCAGCCTTAACACCGTCCTTAAACATAGGCAATGCACCTTGCAACTTATTATTCCTCAAAGTAACATTAAGTAACTGAGGCAAACTCGTCAAAGAAGGGGGAACAATACCAGTAAACTGATTATCCCTTAATTGCAAATCAAACAAATTTTCGCATTTACTAAGATCCGGTATTGGACCAGTAAAAGCATTAGCTTGTAACCAAACCTGTGACAACTCTGTCATAGAAGCAAGGACATTTAAACTCCCAGACAAGCCAGTTTTCTGATTATTTAACCAGAGATTCTGAATCTGTGACCCGCCAAAAGTGGAAGGCAGACCTCCGGTTAAATCATTATAACTGAGCCTAAGACTTTGCAAATTAGGAAAGCTAGCAAAGAAATCTGGAATAGGCCCAGTTATCATAGCATTACTAGCTTCAAAAGACTGCAATATAGTACTACCAGTAATATCACCAGGAATAGTCCAAGATGACAGATCTAAGTTATCAGATATGGAAAACCTTTGCAAGTTAGTCAAACCTACAAAGAAGCCTTTGGAAATAGACGTAAAGTTATTCTCATCAAGAAACACTTGCTCCAAGGAGGTCAAGTTAGCTAAAGATGGCAACTCACCAGACAACGAGTTACGCTGCAAAGCCAGCGTTTTAAGCTCAGTAAGCTCGTTGAGATTAGGTGGTAATGAGCCTGACAGAGATTTAGAAGCTAAGTTGATGGAAGTGACACGTTTAGAGTTGTCACATTGGATGTCTTCCCATGAGCAATAGTCAGTGCCTGTTTTCCATGAAGATGGGGGTGGAGTTAAGGTGGTCAGAAAGGATGACATGACTGCTGCGTCATCGGAGGATACGGTGGTGATGAGGAGGAGGAGGAGGACGGTGGTGGTGGTGGTGGTGAGAAGGACATGTGCCATTGGGGTTGTGACAGGTGAAGAAATGAATGAAGAGAAGAAAATATATACTCTATATATGGTATTAAATGAAAAGACAGATAGATAAGTTAGTGTTTTTGAGTTTACGCTTTTTTTTTGAACATTTGCTTGGACTTGGTGGATACCGCCTTCTTTTAAGGCTAAAGGAGGGTAAATTGCTAGGGGTGTTCATATAAACCGAGAAACTTACGAATTGAGCCGAACCGTATAATTTGAAACCGAAAAAATTCGAAACTAAAAAAGTTCGAAACCGAAAAAACTCGCTTATAACGGTTTGGTTTCGATTTTCATTTTTAGATATCCGCGGTTAACCGAACCGTACATATTATATGAAATTTTTATAATTGCATATTCAAATAATAGTACATGTATTACTTATATTAGTACAATATTTTTATTGTACAACGAATTTATCTCTTTAATGTCAACATTTCAAAACATGTATGTTTAAAATTTAGTTGATGTGATCCTAATCCATAGACATTGAATAAATTTTTTTTGTTAATATGTTATTTATGACTATTTGAATGCATTTTTTGTAACGAAATAACTTCTTTATGATTATTATCTATCTAAATATCATTTATTTATACGAGAACAGTGTTTTATGTCGTAAACAATGTTATTATTTATAAACATAAATTCGATAAACTTATAATATGGTTAACCGTAACTCGAACCGCGGGTAATCGGTCATCTCGGGTAACCGCATGTCCGGTTAACCGCCTTGTATGGTTCGGTTTCGGGTAGTAAAATTAACTACCCGCCCCGCGGTGGATAGTTAAAATTGTCTAACTACCCGACCTGAACCGACCCGTGAACACCCCACCGTTACTTCCGCGTCATCTCAGCTTTCTCTCTCTACTCACTCAATTCATTTTATAACTTTATTGGCGGTGAGAAACTTACCGTCACGTCATATCATATTTCTTTCTTCTTCTTAATTTTTTAATTCGTAAACGTTTATTATTCAAAAATTAAAACATTTATTCAATATTTAAAAAGATTACATAAACCCGAATAATAAAACTACAAATCAGCATTAGCATACAAGTGTTCGACTAAATCAGCTCGAAGGTTATGATGTGTTTGTGCTGACCGGATGTACCTCATAATTGCTCGTCTTTGCTCATCGTTTCGGACAATGTCCTCGGGTTGGTGATCTTCCTCCGAGAACCAGATGGGTGAAATTGCACGACCTTTGTATTTTCGAATCATATTGTGTAATATGATACATGTATACATCATATTCTGGATTCGTTCTTTTCTCATTGTCTTTTGAGTATGAGTGGCTATTATGGCCCATTTCTTTTTTAGAATCCCAAAAGCTCGTTCCACATTCTCCTTGTCGATTCTTGTTTTTTCTTGTACAAAATTCTTTTGTTGTCATCATCCGTAGGTTCTGGTATTGTCTTAATAAGTGGCACAAATTTCGGATAAATCCCGTCAACGAGATAATATCCACAAGGGTAAGAAACACCGTTAGTCACAAATGGAACCTCTGGTGCTCGTCCGGTCTTGAGATCGTTAAACAAGGGAGATTGGTATAAGACGTGGATGTCGTTGTTGGATCCAGCTACACCAAAGAAAGCATGCCATATCCATAAATCTTGCGACGCAACAACTTCTAATAAAATAAACAGATTCGAACCGTGATCACGTCAAACATATTGGCATTTATAGGCGTTCGGACAACCAAACCACTCCCAATCAGTACAATCAAGGGTTCCTTACATCCCTGGAAACCCATGTTTTTCTTCGTGATGTTGGTAAAGTTTCTCAACATCAGTGTATGTGAGTTTACGCAAATATTCGGGCCCAAACATGTCCATCACATAATTGCAAAATGATCAAGAGCTTCCCTTGAAGTTCTGATGAGACTCTAATTATACATAGTCTCATCGCCTAAATCGGGCTTAAAATACGGAAAGTATCATAAAAACCTTGCAAAAACCCTTGTATTTGTTCATTGTGTGATTGTAAAACCCGCTTTCAAATCCTCAAACATTTAATTACACGCGGTCTCAGATTCATTAAAACGATACGTAAATCATAAATAAACACGAAAATAAATAATTATCAATTAATTATCAAATTTATTCTAGTAGTAAGTATAAACTATTTATTCATAAAATAAATAATGTACGTTATGAATAAACACTAAAACTAATCACGGATATTGCGTAAGTATCATAACACGAAAAAATGAAAGTATACTTATGTTGTGATGGGTTACGACTGAAACCAAAGGAAGCAAGACTGGCTTTAGGCCCAGCCCGCTTGGAAAAAGTAAACATCACGAATTCCATCTCATTTTACAAACAAAAGAAATAAAAATCTAGGGTTGTGCGGATATTGCGTAAGTATCATAACACGAAAAATGAAAGTATACTTATGTTGTGATGGGCTGCGGCTGAAACCAAAGGAAGCAAGACTGGGCTTTAGGCCCAGCTCGTTTGGGAAAAGTAAACATCACGAATTCCATCTCGTTTTACAAACAAAAAAAATAAAAATCTATGGTTGTGGGATTAAGGGTGCCGCCGGCTAGAGATAAAAAAACAAGGGAGTTTGGTTTGAAGATTGATCTTGAAATTCGTGTGTCACTATTGTTAGTCCTAAATCACGCAAGTTATTGGTAATCTATCTTTCTTTTCTTTTGACAATCAGAAATCCATGAACAATTAACATCAAGAACAAAGGGTTGTCTAGTTAAACATGTTTATATATACGAATTTAAAAGAGTAACGAGATTTGTTGTTGTTTTGGTTCGGCTGGGCACACAAACCGAGACCAGTGGGTCTCGATGGTTCATTTCCAACCAGCCGCAACCCACTAGGGGCACGGTGGTGGTGTTGGTTGTGACGGTAGCAGCACAGCGACCACCAGGGGTGTTTGGGTTTATAAACAGTGGGAACCACCAACAGTCGGTGGGTACTTACGCCACAGCAGGGGGAACTGACACTAGGTCAGTGGGTATTTGATACTCGGTAGGGGGAACACTGGACGAACAGTGGGACTCGCGGCCAACCAGTGGCAATCAGACAAGAAGCGGGGCTGCTGGCCGCCGGCTTAAACCAATAGCCGCCAGTTGTTGGTGGGGGTTTTAGTTGTTTTGGCGACTTGTTTTGTGCGACCGAGATGAATGTCTCGGTAAGCTTGGTTGGTTTTGACTCGGGTTCGGGTGACACGAAAAGTTTGAAACGACGCGTACGCTTTAACGATCTAGAAAGTATGTTTTAATTAAATTGTTTTGAATAAATTAATCAAGTTTCAAACCTTTTCACTTTAAATTAATTAGCGTTTATTAAAATTAATCACGTTAAATTAAGTTACTTGTTTAATACTTGATTATTAGGAAATGATTTAATTATTTTGAAACCATTTTTGGAAATGTTCTATCTTAGGAAACTTTCTATTTCAGTAAAATTTCTATTTTTAGCAGATTACTGATAACAGTATAATTATATAAAAATACATGTTATACACTAATCAGACTATAGTAAGATACACTAAGAAGAGTACAGAAAATACAATAATCAGTAAAAACCATAGAACGGTCAGATTTACCAGATTATACACAAGACAATAAAATAATACGAGAACATATAAGTCCAATTAAGAACAGTAAGAAGCAGTAATAATAAACAGTAACCAGACAACTCATTCGTGTCCCGTATTCGTGTAGCTATTGTGAAGTCAGAGTAGGAGTTTCATCTGTTTTCTCTTCAGTCAGACTGGACACACGGTACGGATTTTCCGTCCTTTATGGACTTCTTTTCCTATGCATGATTAGGATTCCCCGTCTGTAGCCAAATATTTTTCCCAGTATATGTTATGAACTTTACATTAATTAGCTTGATAACTATATTAAATTGCCTGAGCTTTATATACATGCATGATCAGTTATAACTATTTGCGGAGGTACCGTAACTATAACACTTGAGGCACCGGTGTCACGACTCCTCTGTGGGGGAGTGATTTCTCTCAGCGTCCCTGATAGGTGTGAAAACACCCATCCTTTTACCACTTAATTCTGGCTAAAACAAGACCAAAACACGTATTTAATATCATTTGTTTGGAATTATGCGTGGTTTTTGTGTTTATTGTGTTTTCAGAGGCAACCGGATGAATATTGAAGAAAACATGGGATTGCACGGGTTTTATCGAGGAAAAAGACTCAAGACGAAGTCTATTGTCCAAGAGATGCAGAAGATTTGAAGTCATTGTGCCTATTTGAAGATTTATCGAAGAATAGAGCCAAAGATGGAAGATTCATATATGTCGAAGAACTCGAGTCTATAAAACAATAGATTATAAGACGAGTTGGAATAATTCACCGACACTTCTCAAATCCAAAGTGGAAACGTTTATTTGAAGAAGCGTGAAGACTTAAGAAGAAAGAAGAAAAAGAAGCCCAAATCAAAGCCCAATCAAAAGCCCATAACCACAACACACGCCTATATAAAGCCCTTACTTCACAAAATTTCACACACTTAGCTTAGCTTAGTTTTTATTTTCTCTAGTTTTAGGGAGAGAAAGTTTAGAACTTTCTCTCACTAGATTTCATCTTTTTCTCTTTCAAATTCAAACTTTTGTATCATTTTTCGTTAATCAAATTCAAGTTTTTATCTTTTAATCTTTAATCTCATCCTTCCTTTCTTTTACTTTCATTGATTTTGGTACAAATCTCGTATGATCTGTGTCGTTCATCTATGATTTGTGCTTAAAAAGTTGTTTACTTTTTATGTTTCCTTAAGTTTTTACATAAATAAGCTTTGCGATCCTTGTTCTTATTGGCTTATTTGTTGATTTAGCTTATTTACTTTTTAAGGTTTAAGTTCATCTTTTTATTGATTTGATTTAAAAGTTGTTTATTTCGAGCTTAGATAAAGTGTTTTTAGTGCTTATTTGATCAGCTTATCATTGGATTCGAGCTTGTTTGGGAGTTAGCTTATTCCATAAGCTTATTTCCTTGGCTTTTTACTCGAATTGGCACCATTTTCGGAAAGGGAAACTCCCTTTTCCGACCTTGTATTCCGACCAGCAACATTCAACCTTTTCCGATTGAGTCCAATCGGAAAAGGGTTTTGTTTTCCGATTGGTGGCGTTATGGTTTTCCGATCTGCCCCATTTGCCTAGATTCCGATTGGATCTTTTAACCTATATTCCGATTGAATTCAGTTTCGTATTCCGATTGGTATAATTCTTGAGTATTCCGATTGATCCCCTTTTGTCCACTTTCCGATCAGCATCCATATTACACATTCCGATCACTCAATCGGAATACATTCCGATTGAGGCAGTTTTCCCATTATTCCGATTCACCTGTTTTGTTTTGTTCCGATCTTACTTTCTTTTAGTCTTTCCCAATCAAGTCATATTTTTACAAAGTTGTCCAAGTGTTAGTTTTTATTGAATGTTCCTTAATTTTTCTAATATAAACTTTAAGTTTTCAAGCATTTATTTTTAAACTCGTGTTTTTACTTTAATCATTTAAAGCTTTTAAGTTTACTCTTCGGCACTTGATTTCTTTTAACTAGTTTAAAATAGATAAACAAACCAAACTCCTTTTTATTAACCAAGAACAAATCATTCTACTTAAAGCCGAGATCAATTCGAGGAGATTCCGAGAAAATTATTTTGAACCCATAGAAAATCATAGTATCAAATGGCGCCGCTGCCGGCTCTTCTCGTTAAGATCAAAAGTTTTTTGTGAGAACTTGGATTTTGGGATCCGTTCCCCGTGAACGTTACTTTTTCACAAATATTTTCAAAAAAATCCTAAAAAATATAAAATTTTCAAAAATACAAAAAAAAAAATTAAAAAACATAAAAACCAAAAATATTTTTGCTTTGTTTTTCTTTGTTCGTTCTTTTGTAGGTGTATGCGCACTCGATCCACGTCATATCAAGAGCCCGAGCCTCTCGATCACTTAGACATGGCCGGTGTACCACCTCCAAACAATAATAACAACAACAACCCACCTTTCAACAACATGAACAATAACAACAACAATGAGCCCCTTCCGGATAATCGGCCGATGATTGAACTGCTGCAAGCTCATGTAGATGGCAACACGGATCCAATTGTCATACCTCCAATTGCCGCCAACAACTTTGAGCTAAAATCAGGCTTTATCCAGATGGTCTCCGCTCAACCATTCTTGGGACGTACCATTGATGACCCACATGACCATATCAAGAGATTCTTGCAACTCACTAACACGGTCAAGTTCAATGGAGTTCCACAAGAGGTTATTAGGTTACAACTTTTTCCCTTTTCTTTAGAGGGACAAGCCCGGCATTGGCTTGCTAAGGAACCGCCACAGAGTATTCTCTCGTGGACGGATTTGGAGACTAAGTTTATCAATTACTTTTTCCCACCCTCTCGTACTACCGCTTTGTGGAATGAAATCATAAATTTTGAACAAAAGTACGATGAGTCGTTCAGTGAATCTTGGGATCGTTTTAAAGATCTTTTAAGAAAATGCCCACAACATGGTTTTACCAAAGTACATCAAATTAATACTTTTTACAATGGTTTAAGCATGAGTGACCAAGATTCACTGAACAGTGCCTCGGGGGGTAATCTATTGGCTAAGACTTCCAATGCTGCTTGGGATATCATTGAGAACAAGTCTCGTGTGCAAACCAAGAGTGTTCGGACCAATGTCGCTAGTGCTAGCACTAATGACAGCGACAAGCGACTTGACAAAATCACCACGCTTCTTGAATCGCTTGTCACCCACACCGTCAG
Organism: Glebionis coronaria; assembly: GCA_025667525.1. NCBI lineage: Eukaryota > Viridiplantae > Streptophyta > Magnoliopsida > Asterales > Asteraceae > Glebionis > Glebionis coronaria. Next base: position 423,036,271 of record CM046874.1, read on the forward strand.
CAACAACAACAGCAACAACGCTAAAAACGGTCAAGTGAACGCTGTCAGCCAACCTTGTGAGATATGCGGTGGTCCTCATTCTTACACCACTTGTACCGCCACCCAAGATTACCCTGCAGAGAATGTGAATGCAGCATATGGCACCTATACTCAACCTGCTTATCAAGCAAAACCTCAAGGTGACCGCAACTTGCTTAGCTACCGTTCCAACAACTATCTCTCACCACCTGGTTTTAATCCTAACAACCAAAACCAACAACAAAACCTCAACCGCCCTCCTCAACAACAACAAACTCGTACACCATACATCCCTCCTCACAAGCAGCAACAACAACCTCAACGAAACACCCAAGTTTACCAGCAACCTGCTTATCAACCACCCGCATACACTACTCCTTCAAACCAAACCCCCGCATCACATCAAGACATTGGAACCTACATGAGGACTAACGATGTGATCGTGGATAATCTCCAACAAGAAGTGCGCAACTTGAAAGCAGATCTGATGAAACAAGGGAATGATCTGAGAGCTGATATGAAGAACACTATGGATAGTCAAACAAATGATTTAAGAAACATGATGGCTAGTTTCTTCCAAGGTAATCAACCCTCTTCTTCGGGTACTCTTCCGAGTAATACCGTTGCGAATCCAAGAGGGGAGATGAAAGCAATCACCACTCGAAGTGGCAAAGGTACCAAGGAACCCGAGTTTCCTATACCTCCACCGGTGGTTGTGACTAAGGAGAACGAGTCACCTGCTCCTATTCCTCATCCTTCTCCTTCCCCAATTTCTCCACCTCTTCCTTCTACCCCTCCTCCACCCAAGGATGTGAGTGATCCTATTCTTCCAAAGCCTTCCTCTTCTTCCAATATACCTTATCCATCTAGGTTGAGGAAAGAGAAGCTCAAAAGCAAGGACGATATTCAGGTTTCTAACTTTCTTAAAATGTTTAAACAACTGAATTTCAATATCTCCTTCGCTGAGGCTCTCGCTCACATGCCTAAATATGCGAAAATGTTTAAAGATCTTCTGAGCGACAAGGAAAAGCTCCTCGATCTCGCCAACACCCAACTTAATGAGAATTGCTCTGCAGTGCTCTTAAGGAAATTGCCAACCAAGCTTGGTGATCCGGGTCGTTTCTTAATTCCTTGCAATTTCCCGGGAGTAGAGAATTGCATGGCCCTAGCCGATCTAGGTGCCAGTATTAATCTCATGCCTCTAAGTGTTTGGAAGCAATTATCTCTCCCAGAGCTAGTCCCCACCAAAATGACTTTAGAATTAGCTAACCGTACCGTTGCTTATCCAGTGGGGATAGCCGAAGACGTTATTGTAGGAGTCGACAAATTCACCTTCCCTGCTGATTTTGTTGTCGTCGACTACGAGATGGACCCCCGTGTGCCACTAATTGTTGGTCGTCCATTCCTTAGGACCGGTCGCACTCTCATTGATGTTGAAGCCGGTGAGCTTATCATGAGAGTGGGTGACGATAAAGTAGTCTTCAACATGGGAAAGTTGTCTAAACAGCCTTATTCATATGAGAGTGTTAATTGTATTGACGTTCTTGATGAGGCTTGTGAAGAACACTTTAATGATGCTTGCAAAAGTATTCCTACCTCTCTTCCCAATGTTGAGACGTGTCCTCTATTGATTCATCATTGTCTCTATTTGGAGATAGTGATTTATTTTGGAACAATCTTGAAGATACCATGGGAGATGCGAACTTATCTACTGATGATTCTCCCACCAATGGGGATGAAGACATGAATTTCTTTGACAATCTTCTCACCGAAGACAATCCTTCGCCTCCATCTCCCACGATCATTGCAATCGATACTCCGACTTTGAATACGCCTCCCGTAGAAAATCCTCCGGATTTAGAACTTAAGGAGTTGCCGCCCCATCTCGAGTATGTGTTCCTTGACGAAGAGAAGAAGTCGCCAGTCATTATTGCTAAGGACTTGAAAGACGAAGAGAAGACTCGTCTCATTGCCGTGCTGAAAGCTCATAAGAAGGCTATTGCTTGGAAGATTTCGGATATTGGTGGAATTGATCCTCACTTCTGCACGCACAAAATTCTCATGGAGGACGACTATAAGCCCACTATTCAAAGCCAACGAAGGGTGAATCCAAAAATCCATGAAGTCATCAAAACAGAAGTTATAAAACTTCTTGATGCGGGTATGATTTACCCTATTTCGGATTCACCATGGGTTAGTCCAATCCATTGTGTGCCTAAGAAGGGCGGAATTACCGTTGTTCCCAATGAACACAACGAGTTGATTTCCACTCGTCTCGTTACTGGGTGGAGAGTTTGTATAGACTACCGCAAACTCAATGATGCCACGAGAAAGGATCATTTCCCTCTACCTTTTATGGACCAAATGCTTGAACGTTTAGCCGGTAATGAGTATTACTGCTTTCTTGATGGTTTCTCGGGTTATTTTCAAATACCCATCGATCCCCAAGATCAAGAGAAGACTACATTCACTTGTCCCTATGGCACATTCGCTTACAAAAGAATGCCTTTTGGCCTATGTAATGCGCCCGGGACTTTCCAAAGGTGCATGTTAGCTATCTTCCATGACATGGTTGAACAAACCATGGAAGTCTTCATGGATGATTTCTCGGTCTTCGGGGATTCTTTCTCTTCCTGCCTTGCCAATTTGGAACGTATGCTCAAGCGGTGCGAAGACACTCGCCTAGTTCTGAATTGGGAAAAATGCCATTTTATGGTAAAAGAAGGCATCGTGCTTGGACATAAGATCTCGAAAGCCAGTCTTGAAGTAGACCGTGCTAAAGTCGATGTTATCGCTAAGTTGCCTCCACCTTCAACCGTGAAGGGTGTGAGAAGTTTCCTGGGCCATGCGGGCTTCTACCGTCGATTCATCAAAGATTTTTCTCAAATCGCTCGCCCGATGACCCACCTCTTGGAAAAAGATACTCCTTTTATCTTTTCCAAAGAGTGTCTTGAAGCCTTCAACGCGCTTAAGGATAAGCTTACTAAGGCACCCGTCTTAGTTACCCCTAATTGGGAGATGCCATTTGAGTTGATGTGCGATGCTAGTGATTTTGCTATTGGAGCGGTTCTGGGACAAAGAGTGAACAAACACTTCCAACCAATCCATTACGCTAGCAAGACAATGACGGGGGCACAATTGCATTATACGACAACCGAAAAAGAGCTTTTAGCTGTTGTCTATGCCTTTGAAAAGTTCCGCCCCTATCTTGTCCTTTCCACCACCATTGTGTACACCGATCATTCCGCGTTGAAGTACTTTTTGACAAAGCAAGATTCCAAACCAAGACTTCTTCGCTGGGTTTTGCTGCTCCAGGAATTTAAAATCGAAATTCGCGATAAAAAAGGAGCAGAAAACCTAGCCGCTGATCATCTCAGTAGACTTGAGGATCCTTACCAGGGGGATCATCCGAACAAAGAAATCCATGATTCTTTTCCCCTGGAGACCTTAATGTCTATAAACTCGACTGCTGACGAAACCCCGTGGTTTGCGGACATTGCAAACTACTTGGCGGGTGGAATCCTCGTTGACGGGTTAACATCCCAGCAAAAGAAAAAGTTCTTCAACGACATCAAGACTTACTTTTGGGATGACCCGTATCTTTTCAAACAATGTGCCGACTTGATTATTCGCCGATGTGTTGATGGACCGGCAGCTTTCGAAATCCTTGATGCTTGCCACAAAGGACCCACTGGTGGTCACTTTGGTCCCAACTACACCGCCAAAAAAGTGTTTGATTCAGGATTTTATTGGCCCACCATCTACCGTGATGCTCACGAGATGGTTAAACGATGTGATGCTTGCCAAAAACAAGGCACGATCACACATAAAGACGAGATGCCTCAGAATTTCATTCAAGAGTGTGAAATCTTTGATGTTTGGGGTATCGACTTTATGGGGCCATTCCCTTCATCTAAAGGAAACAAATACATCCTTGTTGCCGTTGACTACGTCTCCAAGTGGGTTGAAGCCAAAGCTTTACCTACTAATGATGCAAGGGTGGTTTGTAACTTTTTGAAATCGCTGTTCGCTCGATTCGGCGTTCCTCGTGCTATTATCAGTGACCGCGGGACTCATTTTTGCAACGATCAATTTGCAAGAGTCATGGCTAAGTATGGTGTCAATCACCGTCTTTCCACCGCCTATCATCCCCAAACCAATGGGCAGGCCGAGATATCCAACCGTGGATTGAAGCGAATTTTGGAGCGTACTGTGGGAGAGCATCGTGCCGCGTGGGCCGATAAGTTAGATGATGCTCTGTGGGCTTTCCGTACTGCTTACAAGACCCCGATTGGTTGTACACCTTATCGTCTTGTGTACGGGAAAGCATGCCACCTTCCCATCAAGCTGGAGCATAAGGCGCACTGGGCCTTGAAGTGGGCTAACTTCGACATCAACAAAGCCGATGATCATCGCAAGATTCAACTCAACGAGCTCAACGAACTGAGGAACGAAGCTTATGAGAACTCGCTGATCTACAAAGAGAAGACGAAGATCCTTCATGACGCAAAAATCAAGAACCGAGAGTTCCATGTTGGTGATCAAGTCTTACTTTTCAACTCTCGGCTGAAGATCTTCTCTAGCAAGTTGAAGAGCCGCTGGTCTGGTCCATTCACCGTCGCCAACGTCTTTCCGTATGGGACCATTGAGCTTTCTCAGCCAAATGGGCCCAATTTCAAGGTGAATGGCCAGCGTCTAAAGCTGTACTTTGGTGAGGACATCTCTCAGGAGATGATTCCATCCCTCACCACGTTCCCCATGAACTAATTTTGGGTCGAGTCAGGCTCGTGACTCGGTTATAAAAAACAAGCGCTCCTCGGGAGGCAGCCCGAGTATCTATCCTTTTACGTTTTAACCTCCTAAGTGTAGGGGGACCTGCATAGGTGTTTGTATTTGTGTGGTGATGTGATTACAGGGATGAATGCACTCTTGGAACCTTTGAAGAACCGTACTCCCGTGTTATCCGAAATCCGGTTCTATCTCTCAACTATCGTGATTCAATTTTCTTCATACTCACATATGAAATTGATCACTTTAGTCGTCTATTCCTTACCTTGAGTTAACCAACGTGCACAATGTCATAAGTGTAGGGGAGACTTTTGCCACATGCTTAAACATTGAGGACAATGTTTATCTTAAGTGTAGGGGGGACTTCTATCGAAGTTTTAAGTGGACTTGTCCATGAAAATGCCTTCATTTAACCAGAAAATCATCTTTTTCAACATTTTTCAAATTTTTAATTAACTTTGGCCATTTAGTCGTAATTTTTAAATTTTTATCGTTACTTTCATATGTATATATCCCGCAATAAAGTCAAAATTTTTAATAAAGTGGTGTAGCTAGTTTTGAAATCTTTAACATATTAGGCCCGTTGCGTTTATTTTGACTCAACCCGAATAGACTTATCCAAGTTTATTCTAGCTAGTATCCTTAACCATGTAGACCTTAATTGGTTTATTAGGCTACGCATCCACGAGTCTCATTACTTGAGATTTTAAATTGTGGAGGACGAGAAATGATAGAGTCAATTATAAGTCGGTATTCTTACGCAAGCTCACTTGGTGTAATTATTTGCCTATTCTCCCATCACTTGCTAATAATTTATCTGCAATAAGTAAGGTCGTACGATTTGAAAAGTTACTTAGCTTCTAGCCCAAGATCGTTTAAAAGTTGCTCGGTAATGATAAGAGTTCATAGCCAAGGCATAACTTATGAAGCGGGGCGCGAAGATTGGCGAGTCCGAAAAGGCCCTAACAAGGCATGAGGATTCCATTTTATTGCTGAAGATCCAAAAGTGATGTGAAGAACATTATTCCTAAAATCAATATGAAGGATCAAGACTCACGACGAAAAGCAATCAACTCCCATAAAGATCATGGAGAAGTCTATCCGAAAAGACCCTAACAAGGTATGAGGATAAATAGATCCAAGTCCGAAAAGGAGGCGGATCGTTGTATCTCAAAATCCCAATTAGAGATTGAAGAAATAATCATGAAGTCGTGGTCAACAAAGTTGGAGTACCCCTCGAAAGTCTCCAAGTGAAGAAACTCTATTACGATGAGAAGACCATTATCTCAAGAACGTCTCTCAAGATATGAAGTATGAAGTACATGCCAAATATCGGCCCGAGAAAGGTCTCAAATCGCGAACCAAGTTATGCCAAGATATGAACTTTTTGATATCCCGAGAAGCAGTTTTAAGAGATTTTGTCCTTTAGCTAACTATTGATCAAATCGTCCTACTTTGCTTTCAGCCCTAATAAACTATCGAAATAAGTCCAAAAATGAATCTTCATGATCATTCTAAGACAAAAATAAAATATAAGAGATACACCTAGGAATAAGGGAGTTTAAGCATTTAATTAGGCCATGTGTGTAAGTGTTTGAATTGCTAACTTATAATAACAATGATCTCGTTTTTAAGCTTAGTTTGGGGAACGTGAAACTTGAGGGTGATAAATCTTCGCAGCACCGAAGCCCTAATGTAAGTCCTCGATCTCTTTACAAGTTATTTTCACGTAAGTTATTTTCTATTCTCTTGTTTACATTAAAATTTTAATTTTTATTAGTACTTTAAATTTTTGTTTAGTAGTATTAAGGCCAAGGTTGATTGATAATGAGAAAAGTGTAATTGTGCTTTGTCACTAAGCATTGCATGAGGGCATGGCAATGGTTAAGTGTAGGGGATTTGATAGGTGTGAAAACACCCATCCTTTTACCACTTAATTCTGGCTAAAACAAGACCAAAACACGTATTTAATATCATTTGTTTGGAATTATGCGTGGTTTTTGTGTTTATTGTGTTTTCAGAGGCAACCGGATGAATATTGAAGAAAACATGGGATTGCACGGGTTTTATCGAGGAAAAAGACTCAAGACGAAGTCTATTGTCCAAGAGATGCAGAAGATTTGAAGTCATTGTGCCTATTTGAAGATTTATCGAAGAATAGAGCCAAAGATGTAAGATTCATATATGTCGAAGAACTCGAGTCTATAAAACAATAGATTATAAGACGAGTTGGAATAATTCACCGACACTTCTCAAATCCAAAGTGGAAACGTTTATTTGAAGAAGCGTGAAGACTTAAGAAGAAAGAAGAAAAAGAAGCCCAAATCAAAGCCCAATCAAAAGCCCATAACCACAACACACGCCTATATAAAGCCCTTACTTCACAAAATTTCACACACTTAGCTTAGCTTAGTTTTTATTTTCTCTAGTTTTAGGGAGAGAAAGTTTAGAACTTTCTCTCACTAGATTTCATCTTTTTCTCTTTCAAATTCAAACTTTTGTATCATTTTTCGTTAATCAAATTCAAGTTTTTATCTTTTAATCTTTAATCTCATCCTTCCTTTCTTTTACTTTCATTGATTTTGGTACAAATCTCGTATGATCCGTGTCGTTCATCTATGATTTGTGCTTAAAAAGTTGTTTACTTTTTATGTTTCCTTAAGTTTTTACATAAATAAGCTTTGAGATCCTTGTTCTTATTGGCTTATTTGTTGATTTAGCTTATTTACTTTTTAAGGTTTTTATGAAAAGTTCATCTTTTTATTGATTTGATTTAAAAGTTGTTTATTTCGAGCTTAGATAAAGTGTTTTTAGTGCTTATTTGATCAGCTTATCATTGGATTCGAGCTTGTTTGGGAGTTAGCTTATTCCATAAGCTTATTTCCTTGGCTTTTTACTCGAATTGGCACCATTTTCGGAAAGGGAAACTCCCTTTTCCGACCTTGTATTCCGACCAGCAACATTCAACCTTTTCCGATTGAGTCCAATCGGAAAAGGGTTTTGTTTTCCGATTGGTGGCGTTTTGGTTTTCCGATCTGCCCCATTTGCCTAGATTCCGATTGGATCTTTTAACCTATATTCCGATTGAATTCAGTTTCGTATTCCGATTGGTATAATTCTTGAGTATTCCGATTGATCCCCTTTTGTCCACTTTCCGATCAGCATCCATATTACACATTCCGATCACTCAATCGGAATACATTCCGATTGAGGCAGTTTTCCCATTATTCCGATTCACCTGTTTTGTTTTGTTCCGATCTTACTTTCTTTTAGTCTTTCCCAATCAAGTCATATTTTTACAAAGTTGTCCAAGTGTTAGTTTTTATTGAATGTTCCTTAATTTTTCTAATATAAACTTTAAGTTTTCAAGCATTTATTTTTAAACTCGTGTTTTTACTTTAATCATTTAAAGCTTTTAAGTTTACTCTTCGGCACTTGATTTCTTTTAACTAGTTTAAAATAGATAAACAAACCAAACTCCTTTTTATTAACCAAGAACAAATCATTCCACTTAAAGCCGAGATCAATTCGAGGAGATTCCGAGAAAATTATTTTGAACCCATAGAAAATCATAGTATCAGTCCCTTTTACTTTAGCTTGGCCATTTATCAGTATTATCAGCAGGGCGTATGGGTGCATCCTAATTTATCAGTTTACAATTTATCAGGTCAATGTGGTGTGTGCTCTACATCCTTTACATTAGAGCTGATCCCTCCACCCAGTTTATCAGTTAGAGGTCACCCCTATAACACTTAACCTATATAAGCTCTTGGCACTTAAAATACAGTAATTACATGTTTTCATATTAAACAGTTAATAGTTCAGCTTTATCAGTTATAAACCAGGTTTACTAGAATATACATAGTTTTTGCTGCATTTTACTTATTAGTCTTCCAGTTTCAGTACTTTCTTTTATTTGTTCAGCTTAGTATTCCAGAACCTTCTTTTATATTCCAGATATTCTTATCATGTCATTATATCCGTTCACTGAGCGTATTGCTCAACCGTATATTCTTTCCATGACTCATACGGCAGGTACCTAAGGACGGACTTGAGCATTTAACGGACGTGCATAGGATGGGAGCTACCTGATACTTCTATTCCTTTTGCATTTCATTTACTTTATGCAGAGTTTGAGTTTATGTTTGGGAGCCGATGTTTGATTCCGGTTTTCCTTTATGGTCATGTATGCTTTACTACATATTACCTTGCATGCTTTGATGACACGCCGTAAATACACGTAACGGTCTACTTATCAAATGGGGTGTTACAATTATGGTATCAGAGCCCAAGGTTTCGACCTGTAGGCTCTAAGCTGACTTGTGGCTAGTGGGTAGTCACCAGGAAACTTCGTAGATCTTGGCGTTTGTTTTCCATGTTTCTCATGCATTTATCAGTCAGTTTTCTTAAAATTTTGGCTAAGTAAAAGGTTGGTACAGGACTGGCCATATTTAGTCGCATGTGCTTTTCAGTCGAATTTCATTTTGGTGAACCGACCCATAGGCGTTCACCTTTGCTCATTCAGATTTTGTTTTGGTGAACCGACCCATAGGCGTTCACCCTTACTCATGTCAGATTTATGTTTTCATTCAGATGCTAATTAGTAAACCAACCCATAGGCGTTCACCATTGCTCATGTCAAATTTCATGTTTTCAGTCGATAGTTGTTTTGTGAACCGACCCATAGGTGTTTACCTTTGTTCATATCATGATGTTTCATTGAAGTTTTGACTAGTATGGATTGGACAACAGCCATCCACATTTAGTCCCAGATTGTAAATTTCTATACATGACAGTTCTCGTAAATTTTTGACAAGTATGGATCGAACCAGAATCGTCCATACTTAGTCACATGTCTTCTCCTTCGAATTTGGTAGATTGAACCACAACTATCCACACCAGTTGTTGTTAAACCTCAGTTGATTATACTCTTATGTTCTTTGTAACAATCAAGTTCTCACAATCTCACGTTGATGTCGTTTTCATGTTGATTCAGTTTCACATCTCCTTATGAGGATTATGTTATCAGCAGGGTGATGATGTTTTCATGCTAAGACATGGAAGGATTACAGTAAAATCCCGTTTCATGATAAATCATGTTTGGTCTTCATCAATCATGTTTTCATGCTGACCATTGTTGAAACTCCGTTTAATCATACTTTTGAGCCTCTATACAACCAGCATTAAGTCTACGCAAGAATTGTAAGCCTATCATGTTACTCGTTTCTGTTTTCAGTTTGCTAACCGGTTAAATCAATTTATTTTCCTTTGATAATACCAGACGGTTGACACCAGTATCGATCATCTCAAGAAATTGCCATCAGAGCCATGTACAGTATTTCATGTGTACTCCATGTACAGTATCTCAGGTGTACTACATGTACAATATTCCACGTGTACTTCATGTATAGTATTCCAGATGTACTCCAGATGTACAGTATTTCATGTGTACTCCATGTACAGTATCTCAGGTGTACTACATGTACAATATTCCACGTGTACTTCATGTATAGTATTCCAGATGTACTCCATGTGTATTGTTAATCGATCCTCAATCATCTCAAGCATTTCTACTTGTCGATATTCTACCAGATGCTGATGTTGCTCGTAAGTTGAAGATTTTTGTAACACCCCACTTGGATAAGTGGACCGTTACGTGTATTTATGGCGTGTCATCAAAGCATAAGGTAAATGTCCTAAAACATTAACTGACCATAAAGGAATACCGAAATCAAACATCGGTAATCCAAACATAAGCCCAAAACATGAAAAGAAAAAAAATACTGAAGGAAAGGACTAAACAATGTCCAAATAAGCAGAATAATGTAAGAAATGCATAAAGTAAGAATTCTGGATAGCTTCCATCCAAATGCACATGCTCTCGGAATCCTAAGAGCGTCCTGGTGTACCTGCCGCTAGAACATGAAAGGAACTACGGCTGAGCAAACCGCTCAGTGAACGGATATAAAGCATGATAAGAATATACTGAATGAAACAGGCGATAGAATACTGAAGCTGTAAGACTGATATGTAACATGTGGTAGAATTCTGCATAAAATCTGAGAAACCTGATTCATAAATACTGAAACTGAAATATAACTATTAATTCTAAAAACATGCATTTACTGTATTTTGATTGCCAGAGCTTATATAGGTCACGTGCGGTAACAACCGTGCATGAATAACTGGAGGGGTGACCTCGTCATGCTTTAGAGGGGTGACCTCTAAATACTGTGCTGGGTGGAGGGATCAGCTCCAATGTGAAGGATGTAGAGCACACACCACATTCACCCTGATAACTTGTAACACATATAAGCCTAGGATGCATCCATATGCCCCACTAATAATACTGATAAAATGGCCAAGCTGAGCTGAGTGGGACGATGCAGGATATCACTCTCCTGCATGTGAGTCACGACACCGGTGCCTCTAGTGCCGTAGTTACGGTACCTGATAGGTGTGTAAACACCCATCCTTTTACCACTTAATTCTGGCTAAAACGAGACCAAAACACGTATTTAATATCATTTGTTTGGAATTATGCGTGGTTTTTGTGTTTATTGTGTTTTCAGAGCTAACCGGATGAATATTAAAGAAAACATGGGATTACACGGGTTTTACCGAAGAAAAGGACTCAAGATGAAGTCTATTGTCCAAGAGATGAAAAAGATTTGAAGTCACTGGGCCTATTCGAAGATTTATCGAAGAAAAGGACCAAAGATGGAAGATTTACAAAAGTCGAAGAAACTCAAGTCTATTAAACAAAGAAATTAAAAGACGAGTTGAATTTAATCGACGACAAATCCCGAATCAGAATCGAAAACGTCAACTTTTCTGAAAAGACTAGAAGACAAGAAGAACGGGAGAAAGCCCACTCACCAACTAAAGGGAACACCTATATAAAGGGTTCCCCTCACACACTTTGCATGGAGTTTTTGTTTTTTTTTCTTCTCCCCACTTTTTTCTCCTTTCTGTTTCGTAGATATCACCAACACCACTAGGGTGTTTGGTGATTTTGATCTTTGTTTTTCAATCTTGTAATTTTAATTCTTGTTTTGTGATTGTTAAAACATTAATCATCAATACAAGTTCTTGTTTAATCTTTCCATTTCATCTTGTTCATCATCATCTTTTATTTCAAGTTCTTAAGTTCTTATTTGATTGATTTGATCATCAAAAGTTGTTGGGTTTTATGTTTTTGTTGATGGGATTTGTAGTTTATGGTTAGTAGATGCTTTGTGTTTAGCTTTATTTAAGATTCGGTGAAAAACTTGGTGGTTTTTGGCATTAAAATCGTTTTCCCTGTTCTTCGGGTAAGGTAACTGTTTGTTAGTTCCCCATGTTCCGAATGAACCAAATGTTCCGGATGAGTTGAAAGTTCCGAATGAACTGCATCTTCCGAATGAACACAAAGTTCCGGATGAACCAATAGTTCCGAGTGAACAAAAAGTTCTGAATCAGTCTTTAAGTTCCGAATCAGTTTTATCTTTTAAAAGTTCCGAATGAACCAAAAGTTCCGGATGAGCAAAACTTCCGAATGAACCAAAAGTTCCGGATGAGCAAAAGTTCCGAATGAATGTTATTTTCAAAAGTTCCGAATGAGTTAAAAAGTTCCGAATGAGTTGATTGTTCCGAATAAACTTCCGACTCAAAGTTCCGAAGAAAGTTCCGGATAAACTTCCGAACGAAAAGTTCCGGGTGAACTTCCGAACTAACTTCCGAATCAAAGTTCCGAGTGAAGGATTTTTCAAAGTTCCGAATGAAGACTTCCGGGTGAAAATTTCCGGATCAATAGTTCCGAATCAAGGTCAAAGTTCCGAATCAATTTTCTTTCAATCTTACTTACTGTTTCTTTTTGTATCTGTCTTAATATATCTCATTGTTTCTTCATTTAATATTCTAAGTTTAAGTTTAATTTTAATTCCAGTATTTTAATTCAAGTTTTTATTAATTGTCATTAAATTAATTGTTTTTGACTTAAGTTTTCATTCTAGTACATTTAAACTTTTTAGTAGATTAGAAAACTAAACCCCCTTTTTTTAGTAACCAAGAACAATCATTCCACTTAGAACCAAGATCAATTCGAGAGGACTGAGAGACATAAATTGAACCCATAGAAAATCCAGTGTATCAAATGGCGCCGCTGCCGGCTCTTCTCGTTAAGATCAAAAGTTTTTTGTGAGAACTTGGATTTTGGGATCCGTTCCCCGTGAACGTTACTTTTTCATAAAAATTTTCAAAAAATCCTAAAAAAAAATATAAAATTTTCAAAAATACAAAAAAATTAAAAAACATAAAAACCAAAAATATTTTTGCTTTGTTTTTCTTTGTTCGTTCTTTTGCAGGTGTATGCGCACTCGATCCACGTCTTATCAAGAGCCCGATCCTCTCGATCACTTAAACATGGCCGGTGTCCAAAACAACAACAACATACCACCTCCAAACAATAATAATAACAACAACAACCCACCTTTCAGCAACATGAATAATAATAACAACAATGAGCCTCAACCGGATAATCGGCCAATGATTGAACTGCTGCAAGCTCATGTAGATGGCAACATTGATCCAATTGTCATACCTCCAATTGCCGCCAACAACTTTGAGCTAAAATCAGGCTTTATCCAGATGGTCTCTGCTCAACCATTCTTGGGACGTACCATTGATGACCCACATGACCATATCAAGAGATTCTTGCAACTCACCAACACGGTCAAATTCAATGGTGTTCCACAAGAGGTAATCCGGTTACAACTTTTTCCCTTTTCTTTAGAGGGACAAGCCCGGCATTGGCTTGCTAAGGAACCGCCACAGAGTATTCTCTCGTGGACGGATTTGGAAACCAAGTTTATCAATTACTTTTTCCCACCCTCTCGTACTACCGCTTTGCGGAATGAAATCATAAATTTTGAACAAAAGTACGATGAGTCGTTCAGTGAATCTTGGGAACGTTTTAAAGATCTTTTAAGAAAATGCCCACAACATGGTTTTACCAAAGTACATCAAATTAATACTTTTTACAATGGTTTAAGCATGAGTGACCAAGATTCACTAAACAGTGCCTCGGGGGGTAATCTTTTGGCTAAGACTTCCAATGCTGCTTGGGATATCATTGAGAATAAGTCTCGTGTGCAAACCAAGACTGTTCGGACCAATGTCGCTAGTGCTAGCACTAGTGACAGCGACAAGCGACTGGACAAAATCACTACGCTTCTTGAATCGCTTGTTACCCACACCGTTAACAACACCAACAGCAGCAACACTAAAAACGCTCAAGTTAGTGCTGTTAGCCAACCATGTGAGATATGCGGGGGTCCTCACTCTTACACCACTTATACCGCCACCCAAGACTACCCTGCTGAGAATGTGAATGCAGCATATGGCACCTATCCTCCACCTGCTTATCAAGCTAGACCTCAAGGTGACCGTAATTTGCTTAGTTACCGCTCCAACAACTACCTCTCACCACCCGGTTTTCCTCCTTCCAACCCAAACCAACAACAAAACCTCAATCGCCCTCCTCAACAACAACAACAACCTCGTACACCATACATCCCTCCTCACAAGCAGCAACAACCACCTCAATGAAACAACCAAGTTTACCAGCAACCTGCTTATCAACCACCCGCATACAATGCTCCTTCTAACCAAACCCCCGCATTACATCAAGACATTGGAACCTACATGAGGACTAACGATGTGATCGTGGATAATCTCCAACAGGAAGTGCGCAACTTGAAAGCAGACTTGGTCAAACAAGGGAACGATTTGAGAGCTGACATGAGAAACACGTTGGATAGCCAAACAAATGACTTGAAGAACATGATGGCTAGTTTCTTCCAAGGTAATCAACCCTCTTATTCGGGTATTCTTCCGAGTAACACCGTTGCGAATCCAAGAGGGGAGATGAAAGCAATCACTACTCGCAGTGGTAAAGGTACCAAGGAACCCGAGCTTCCTATACCTCCACCGGTGGTTGTGACTAAGGAGAACGAGTCACCTGCTCCTATTCCTCATCCTTCTCCTTCCCCAATTTCTCCGCCTCTTCCTTCTACCCCTCCTCCACCCAAGGATGTGAGTGATCCTATTCTCCCAAAGCCTTCCTCTTCTTCCAATATACCTTATCCATCTAGGTTGAGGAAAGAGAAGCTCAAAAGCAAGGACGATATTCAGGTTTCGAACTTTCTTAAGATGTTCAAACAATTGAATTTCAACATCTCCTTCGCTGAGGCTCTCGCTCACATGCCCAAGTATGCAAAAATGTTTAAAGATCTTCTGAGCGACAAGGAAAAGCTTCTCGATATTGCCAACACCCAACTTAATGAGAATTGCTCTGCAGTGCTCTTAAGGAAATTGCCAACCAAGCTTGGTGATCTGGGTCGTTTCTTAATCCCTTACAATTTCCCGGGAGTAGAGAATTGCATGGCCCTAGCCGATCTAGGTGCCAGTATTAATTTAATGCCTCTAAGCATTTGGAAGCAATTATCTCTCCCTGAGCTAGTCCCCACCAAAATGACTTTGGAATTAGCTAACCGTACGGTTGCTTATCCAGTGGGGATAGCCGAAGACGTCTTTGTAGGAGTCGACAAATTCACTTTTCCTGCCGATTTCGTCGTCGTCGACTACGAGATGGAACCTCGTGTTCCCTTGATCGTGGGTCGTCCATTCCTGAGGAACGGCCGCACTCTTATCGATGTTGAAGCCGGTGAGCTTATCATGAGAGTGGGTGACGATAAAATCGTCTTCAACATGGGAAAGTTGTCTAAACAACCTTATTCATACGAGAGTGTTAATTGTATTGACGTTCTGGATGAGGCTTGTGAAGAACACTTTAATGATGCTTGTAAAAATATTCCTACCTCTCTTCCCAATGTTGAAACCGTTGCCTCTATTGATTCCTCACTGTCTCTATTTGGAGAAAGTGATTTGTTTTGGAACAATCTTGAAGACACTATGGGAGATGTGAATTTAGCTACTAATGATTCTCCCACCGATGGGGATGAAGACATGAATTTCTTTGACAACCTTCTCAACGAAGACAATCCATCTCCTCCATCTCCCACGGTCATTGCTATCGATACTCCGACTTTGAATACGCCTCCCGTCGAAAATCCTCCGGATTTAGAACTTAAGGAGTTGCCGCCTCATCTCGAGTACGTGTTCCTTGAAGAAGAGAAGAAGTCGCCTGTCATTATCGCGAAGGATTTGAAAGATGAAGAAAAAGCCCGACTTATCACCGTGTTGAAAGATCATAAGAAGGCTATTGCTTGGAAGATTTCTGATATTCGTGGAATTGATCCTCACTTATGCACACACAAAATTCTCATGGAGGACGACTTTAAGCCCACAATTCAAAGCCAACGAAGGGTGAATCCAAAAATCCATGAAGTCATCAAAACAGAGGTCATCAAACTTCTTGATGCGAGTATGATTTACCCTATTTCGGATTCACCATGGGTTAGTCCAATCCATTGTGTGCCCAAGAAGGGCGGAATAACCGTTGTTCCCTGATGAGACTGCTTTTATACATGGTCTCATCATCAAAAACGGCCTTAAAATGCATGAAATATCATAAAATATGCCAAATATATGCTCGTGTTTGTTACTTGTGTATTTTTAGGTACGGATATTGAGGAATTGGCAAAAGAACACAAGAATCAATCAAAAACGAACACGGGAAATGAAGTCGCACAATGAACCGGGCCCAAGTTTGGATTTTGCAAAAAGACCCTTGAAGAATTGAAGATTGGCAAAAATGGCCCCTCATCTTTGAAGAACTTGTCACAATTGACCCTCCAAATGTCAATTGTACAAGTATGGACCTTAATATTTGAAGATATTACAAGACCAGTCCATCAAGTTTGAAGAATATACTAAAGAAACCCTTGGAAAAGTTTTGGAATTGATTGTGCCATTTTGACAACTTGGCAAAAGTTGACAAGGCAAAAGAAGGCGCTGATAGCTTTTAATTACAACTTGGAAGAAAGTGAATAGCCTGGGGACCAAATCTGCCAATCCACCAAACCTTCCCAACCAGTCACCACATGACACCTCAGCCCTACCCACCCATCAACCCATATAACCTACCCATATCCTACCCAACTCGTCCATACCCAAATTCCTTTAACCCGGTTTATTAATAAGCTGTGGTCAAACAAGGTCAAACCATTTTTCCCACCCAAACACACCTTTTAAATTAATCTTTTCTAAAAACAGATTAAACCCAACCCCTAATCCCTATAAACCCTAATTATTTCCCAGACCTAATCACACCCAAACAAAAGGGGTTTTGTCCCATCTAGTGCAGATTGCTAATTGACATCCATCTCACCAAAACCCACCTCCTAACCACACCACCAACACACCCATGTGAGCAGTAGGGACCTCCCCTGCTGCGTCACTTTCACTCAAAAACCACACCCGACCAATTAAACGCACCAGATCATTCCCCTTGGTCCCCAAGGCTCATCCAACGTCCAAGATCAACATTTCTAAGCTGGCATCCAGTACAAGCATCACATGGGGCGTTTTTGACCCAAACATCAGTCAAAGAATCAAGGGCATTCCTGGCAATCCAATGTTTAGGGTTTTCATAGTCTAGATAGTTCTATTGATAGCTATAAAAGGAGAATGCAACCTGTGCATATCCCTTTGTTCCAGTTTTTAAGCTTTTTCACTTCTAATTCCTTTTTAAGAAAATAAAAGTTTGGTGTTTGTTAAATGCAAGTGTAATTCCTTTTTATGTTTTTTAAAAGTTGTGTGTGGTGTTAAAAGCTTAAGCTGAGTTCCAATTATATTGTTTAACATTTTAGGTGTTTAATGTTTCAAAAAGGTTTTTAAGATAAATTTATCAAGTTTCAGAAAATCCAAGAATTGTGAAGTGAAAGTGGAACAATTTTTGGATTTTGTGACTTGTTTTGAGAAGAGTTAAAGGTTTGAAGGATTTTTGAAAAGGTTTTAAGTTTTCAGAAAAATCAGAAAAGTGCATTTTTCTTGTGTTTGTTTAATTTTTGCAGGTTTGATTGTTTGAGTTGTTGATATAGTTCTGCATACACCCCAGTGTATAAGGAGGTGGTATTGCAACCACAAAGAACCTTGGATGTAAGGTTCTTGGGTAAGATTTCTTATTCCCTTTTGAAATTTCAGAAAAATTGAAGTTTTATGGGATTTGCATGAATTGCTTAGTTAGTTGTTTAATCTGGTTGGTTTTGTGTTGTTATGTTATGATATGTATGATAGAATAGTTTTAAATCAGTTTGATAGAGTTTTAAAGTGAGTTGCTTTGAAAAAGTTGGATTGAAAGTTTTTAAAGGGTGTTTGGATAAGTGTTTTAGCAGGATCATAATCTTTGATTGTGCTTCTAAAACGTGTTAAAAAGGTTGAGTTAGGTTGTGTTAAGTCAAGTGTTGTATTATATCAGGTTTGGAAGAGATTTGAAACAGGTTTGTATGAAAAAGAGTGGAAAAAGGGAAGCCTAGAATTGTATGAAACCTTTTTACTTGATTTTGTGAAATCTGTGCCATCACAATCTTATAATCTGTTAAGTGTGGGGTTTATTGAGAATATTTGTTTGTTTGTATGCTAATGGTGAGTTGGTGAACAAAATTTGGGAAGTTAAAAGTCATTAGAGTGTAAGTTTTTAGCTCATAAAACCACCAGACCTAAGCCAATTGTCACAGCAACCTTGAAATGCCTATGAGTGCTTTTGGTGTGCTTGTTTTTGTGATTATCTGTGATTAAGGTGTGTATTATCTGCTCATTTTGACTCCCTTCACTCAGAAAGGGTGAAGGGGTGCCCTTTGTTCCAAAAAAAAATCACCACCAAATAAGCTCAAAGCCAAATCCTTTTGGCTTACACCACCTGTGAAAACAAGATAACTGCTTGTGTTCAAACTAAGAACTGGCCACGTTTTCCTTTGATTCTTGTTAAATCTTGTGTAAAAAGAGTTTTGGTTTGTGTTTTAAGCAACTAAGGGTGTCACTGTTTGGATTGAAAAAAAAATAAAAATAAAAAAGAAATTTTGGCAAAAAGGTCACCGCAACGGGCTCGAACACGCGACCTGCAGCTCAGGAGTAACGTGTTCTACCATTGATCTAGATGCCTTTTTACGTTAGCCTTCCAATTCAATAGTTATTTAACCACGTTTTCATTTGAGCTTATTTTAATAAGCCGTAGCTTATTTTATTTTTCCTAGCTTATTTATTAAGTGTTTTTAGCTTATTTGATTTTTCCTAGGACTTTTATAGGCTTAGGGACTTTTCTGTTTTAAAAAATTATTTTTCCTATTATTTAATTAATTTCAAGGATTATTTTTAGTTTTAAATTTAGAAAGTCAATAAAAAATAGTGAACAGTAATTAAAAAAGTCCAAAAAAATAGTTTTTTGGCTTTTATTTGTATTTTTGAGGTTTACAAATCATAAAGTTTTCAAAAACTTTAATTTTTAATTTTATTTAATTTTAGGGTTTTTAGACAACTTTAAAAATTAATATAAAATTAACTAAAAGGTTTTAGGAGCTTTAATTTACATTTTCTTCTTAGTTAGAATATTTAGGATTTTTGAGAATTTTTTAGAATTTATTTGAGAACTTTTAATTTTTTAGATTATTTTAATATTATTTTATTATTAAAAATTCAAAGTTTTATTTTTATTTCTTTTTCATTTTTCCTAGATTCTAGACATTAAAATAGGAACTTTTTCACTTTCCAATTAATTTTTAGGCTTTTCAATTAATTTTTAGAATTAATTTAAGATTTAATAGATTTTAATAGTTTTTAGGAGTTTAAAAATAGTTTAAATTGGTTTTAAAATTTTTAAAAATAGTTTTTAGCTTAATTAGGTCATTTTTGAGGTTTACAAAATATAAAATCTTGTCTAGGGCTTTTTAGTATTTAAAAGTGATTTTTAGGGCTTTAATTAGCATTAAAAAGTCATTATTAAATTAATTAAAAGGTTTTAGCAAGTTTGGATTTTTTGTAAACTCTTAGAATTTTATTGTGGATTTTTAGTAATTTTTAGGAATTTTTAGGTTAAAATTTTAAATTTTGCACTTTTTACGTTCTACGTCGTAACTTTCTAGTAGTGTTTTTGCCTATTTTTCTATTTTTTCGTCTTCGTAATTTTCTCTTCTTTTCTTCTCATTAATAATAAAAAACAAATCAATCAATCATTCATTACACAACACACTAGCCTCCTCGAGAGAACGACCCCCATCAAGGGTCATAAGTGTTTACGTTTTCCTAAACGTACGCTTAATACTTACCGCTTTTTACGCTCTTTTCCTAAAGGGTAGTAAAAACACTACATCAATTTTTGGCGCCGCTGCCGGGGAGGCGTGTTGTGTTTTGATTGAACCATTGTTGTTTTCTATATTAGCCATAAAGTAATTGTATTAATAGCACTCTATTAATACGTATTATCGTTTTTCGGTTTTTGTGTGAATATTATTACTATATAGTATACGTAGAACAATAAATACACAAGTACTCCAAATACGTGAGCAATCACAACCTTGATTCGGGATTTCATCACTCGATCATTGTATTCGAATCTCAAACCAAAGAAAAAGGCAAAAATAGATAAATACTTTCGTGAAGCTTAATCTTGATAATACAAACTATAAGGTGGGTATAAGGCGGTTGTATTTCACAACCTAAAGGAAAAAGGCTCTTAAGTGCTTCGCGCCGCCTCGTTTCCTCCGCTTGCTTGTGCGTATTTGATTTTGAGAGTGAATCGAGGGTTTTGCCGCCCAAAGTATTATTACATATCATATATATTTTCTTGGTTTCCATTTGATTAAACCCTCTTGAACGATTTGGTATTCCACCATCGTTCTAAAGTCATCGAAGGCGTTCACTCTACGTGATCGTTTTCATTCCTTGAGGCCTTTTTAATCAAGAGATTTGATTAGTGAGGAGATTTGTGGACTCATTGTCTACTTAATACATTTACCAATTTCCAAAAAAGGTTAATACAATCAAAAACCACAAAAAAATTGAAAAAACACAAAATACCAAAAAGAATCTTCTTTGCTCGCCTTCTCGTTGTACGTGACGTTTATGCAAACTCGCTCTAAAGCTAGACGTGCTCGTAAACGAAGAAACAAATCACTCACTCATTCTAGTGAGGAGTCTCCAAGTGAGGAACCTATTGTAGAACAAGAAGCTATCATGGCTAATCGTACTATGATGGAGTTGCTTCAAGCACCCACCGAGGGTTTTGGAGAGGCCATTGTGATTCTCGCCATCCTTGCGGAGAACTTTGAGATCAAGACGGGTTTAATGTCTATGCTTCAAGCAAACAAGTTTCACGGTCACGAAAAAGACAACCCACATTATCACATTAGGCAATTTAATCGTCTCACCGCGACAAGCAAGTTTAAGGATGTACCACACGATGCCATTAAGATGATGTTGTTTCCTTACTCGTTAGATGGACCCGCCAAGATTTGGCTTGAGAAAGAACCGCCGAATTCGATTTTGACATGGGCCGATCTCGTGTCTAAATTTGTGAATCAATTTTTTCCACCATCTAAGACAACACATTTGAAAAACGAGATTTCACGTTTTACACAAAGACCAAATGAAAGTTTTTCAATGGCTTGGGAAAGGTTTAAAGAAATGTTACATGAATGTACACACCATGATTTTTCCGAATTGCATCAAATTGACACTTTTTATAATGGGCTTAATGAACATGAACGAGATTATTTAAATGCCGCCGCGGGTGGTAATTTTTTGTGCAAAACGACCAATGAGGCTTTGAAAATCATAGAAAATAGGTCTAAGGTCTATAGCCCTCGTAACACACCGAGTGTTGCCAATTTGGGCTCGTCATCATCTCGTTCCATTAATGCCTTGCAAGATGAAGCAAATGAGGAGAATCGGTTTTTCGATAGGTTTTCGACTCTTATGTCTCATTGGAAAGCTCAAGAAGCTTCAAACACCGCTTCGGTTAAAGCGGTTGCTAAGAGTTGTATTTCATGTGGTGGAGCTCATGATTTTTCCGAGTGCATTACCGCGGATGGTAACACTTCGAATGCTTTTGTAGCCACGGGAACTTATAACCAAATCGGTCAAGGTTCCCGCCAAAATCAAGCTCCACAAAATTAAAATGCTAATAACTATCGAAACAACAATCAAGGTGGAAATTACCAAGGAAATCAAAGGAATTATAACAAAGGTAATTACCAAAGTGGAAATGGGCAAATTTCAAACCAAAACCAAAACCGTGATTTTCAAACTCCTACTCAAGGTTTTCAAAATGCTCACACTAAAAATTTGCAAGGAGAATTTTTAGATTATGCTAAGGCTAATGATGCTAAGTTTGATAACATGCAACGTGAGATGATTAGCTTAAGGTCCGAATTGAAAAATGAGCTTAAAAACGAACTTGCTAATGAACTTAAAACTCATGCTAATAAAATGGAAGGAAATGTCACACGACTCCAACAAAATCAACAAAAAATGGAGCAAGGACAACATGAGATTAAGCAAGAGTTGTTAAAAGCGGATGCTAGGCAATCTAAGTTTGAAGATCGAATGGCTAAAATGTTTGAAGCTATCATGTGTAAGCCTTCTTCTTCGGGTGGTCTTCCTAGTGATACCATCGTAAACCCGAAAGGAGAATTGAAGGTTATTACTACTCGTAGTGGTAAAACTTTCAAAGAACCCATTTCTCATCCAAGTACTTCTATGGAGAAGGAAAAAGAGAAAGAACCCGAGGTTGTGGTTGAAAAGGAGCACATAGCAAGCCCACGAAGTACCGCTCAAACCACACCTACGGTTGAACCAATACCCATTATGGAACCCGAGATTCCAAGGCCGATGCCTATGCCTAATTTGCCCCAACCCACACCACCTTTACCCTACCCATCAAGACGAGACAAGGAGAAGGCACAAGAACGAAATAATTATCAATTTGAACTCTTTATGAAAATGTTTCGTGACTTGCATTTTAATATAAGTTTTGCCGATGCCTTAGTCATGATGCCTCGATTTGCCGCGAACTTCAAAAGTATGTTGAATAACAAAGAAAAATTGCAAAAATCGTCTAGTTGTTCTTCGGTTTTTCTAAGCCGCATACCTCAAAAAGTCGGTGATCCTGGAAAGTTTTTAATCCCATGTGCTATACAAGACATGGAAGAATGCTACGCCTTGGCCGATCTTGGTGCTAGTATTAATTTGATGCCTCTTGAGATTTTTAAATCGCTCAATCTTCCAAATCTCACTCCTTCAAGAATGTCAATCGAAATGGCCGATCATTCTACGATTCTAGCTTGTGGAGTTGCCGAGGACGTCTTCGTGAAAGTTGGGAAATTCTATTATCCCGTGGACTTCATTGTTGTTGATATTCCCATCGATCCTAAAGTTCCGTTAATTTTAGGTCGATCTTTTTTGGATACCTCGAGAGCACTTATCGATGTGCATGCAAGAAAAATCACTCTTCGTTTCAATGAGGAAGAACTCGTCATTAATGCAACCCAAAACTCCACGCTTTCTCATGTTTATTCGATCACATCTTTGTACAATGTCAATCCGATCAAAAACATTTGTCAAAAGATTTCAAATAGAGTTTTAGGAGTTGATAAAAATGAAGTTCCGTCCCCTCCGCCGATGGAGGTTAAGAGTGTTAAGCCTATGATTCCAATCTCGAGTGATTCTTCGGATGATGAATACGTTGATCCCGATGGGGAGGTTTTCTTTGTTGACAAAAGATTTGAAAACTTGCCACCACCTAAACCAAAACGTTTTCAAAATGTGAGAATTTTTAGTGTGACTAACATTGTTTTAGATACACCAAATATTTTTGACATAATCAAATCGGGTTTTCACAAGGAGAGTTTTAAAGATGAAAAAGGAAAAGATTTTGAATTTAATTTAAAAGATTTTTCTACAATTCTAACTCCGTCATCACCGCGTTTATTGAGTACTACAAGCTCGTCTTCTCCTTTTGACGATGCTTTGTGTGGACTTAGTGTGGGGGAAGCCCCTTATGTTCCCTCCCCTTTCTCCACCGAGGACGAGATATTTGATCCTGGAATTGCTTATATAGGGAAATCTCGGTCTTCCACCGATGCAATAAATGGAAAATCTTTTCATTTGATTGGTGCGAGTCTACCTCGAGTAGCTCAATGTTTTGCCTTACCCATTGTCCCACCCTTCTATTTCTTCTCTCCTATTTTCTTCTATCCCATTGGGATTTGTGTTGGAGTTGTGTTGTCTCGTCTTTCATCCGAAAACGAGGACGCTATCTTTGACCCCGGTATACGTTTATCGGATTTTTAAAGTACTTCATGTGCTTTTGGGCCTTGTTTATCATGTAAGCCCCACCAAAAATTGACCATACCATGATTATCCCTAAATGATCACATTTATGGGGATTCGAGTCGAGCTTTTGACTCGGTTATCAAAAACAAGGTGCCTCGTGGGGGAGACCCATGCTTATCCATGTACATATTATTGCTTTCTAATTAGTGTAATGTGAGGGGATTTGTGCCCTTCCAACCTTTGTTCCGTGGTTGTTTGTGCATTGTGTCTTTTAGATCATCATCTTCACGATTGGAGCCTCTCGTGTTTCGTTTATGGGAGCACTCGATCGTTTGCTTTGGAGGCCTTTCCCAATATCCATCATGATATATCCTTTTATGTTCTAACCTTAGGTTTTTAGCACACTTCATAAACGGCTATTACTTATTGGTTGCACCCTTTCCATGCTAGATTAGGCATTCGACTACGTCTCTAGTATGGGGGTGTTTGCACCCCTAGACTCGAAACATTGAGGACAATGTTTAACTTTAGTATGGGGGGGGGGGGGTGAATAGATACTTGCCTTGCCAAACCTTCACGCTTTCCAAAGTTTATCGTTTTGTTTATCGTTTTCTTGCAAAATAAGGCTAAAAATGGCCAAATTTTAAAATTTTTCTCATGTTTTATAAGTGTTTGAAGACACGAATGTAGATTTTCCGATGGCGAGAATAAGAGTAATTTTTGACTCGACCGTGCGTGTTGAGCACTTAGCTTTGATTCCTTAACTACACATTAGGCTAAGTCTCTTAAATGAGGACGAGAAATGATAGAGTTAATTATAAGTTACTATGCTAAACGTAGAGTACTCGTATTCTTTCAAAAACTCATGTGTTCTCGTTGTTTGCTTATTCTCCCTTCGCATGTAAATATTTTTTGCTTAATAAATATTGATTTAGCGGTTTAGTTTTGATTGTTGGGTTTCTAGTCTTTTCTAGTAGCTTCCGTGTAATTAAATTGGGAAGACATTAAGGTATCGCCAGCGTCACGGTTTTGAAGTATTGGCAACCCGAATAATGGAAAGCTTCACCCAATAATAAGATTTCAAGTGCTCACCTAAATCAAGCAAACAATTTGAAGCCCCACAAGGCCTAAAATCTATGCAAAATTGAAAGTGAATCAAGCCTTAATCTTCGAAGCTTTAAAGATCCAAAATTCGCTTTAGCGTGAGGATATACGTCTTTGGCTAATAAAACCACCGATGATGGCGGATAATAAAAGGCAAGGCAAGACCGAAGTCATAATAAAAGCTTCATGGCGAAGTTGAATAAAAGATGGAGGTAAACCAAAGATAATAAGGTCCTTCCGTTAGGGGGCGTATAAAAGTCTTGGTAATAAGTCTCATGTTCAAAACCGTTATAAAACCGTGTTTATCGATCCTTCTTGTCAACTTAATTTTTTAACATCGTTGTCTATTAGGAGGGGTTATTGATTTGATGGTCTTAGTTACACCGTTAGGACTCTATTTTTAGACCTAAATCTCTATTATCGCATAAGTCAATGATGTATCCTCGTGATCATTAAGACAAAATAAAATATAAGAGATACAACTTAGGAATAATGGGAGAATAAGTACGTGATTAGGGCATATGAGTAGTGTTAGCATTACTAACTTATAATGACAATGATCTCGTTGCACGCTTGGCATGGAATTAAGGTGAAAATCGAGGACGACGAAATTATTTCTAACGAAGCATTCACGTGTTCTTGTTCTATGAACCTAAACGTCCCATTTTGCGATGAAAATCATACATTATGTCTAAAACGCAAGTAGTAGCAATAGTGTAGTGTAGCTAGTTATCATTTCAATAAAAGTGAATAAAATTAAAATTTGGAGATGCTTTGATACTTTATTCTAGCATTGCGTGAGGGCACGACAATGGTTTAGTATGGGGGAGTGATGAGACTGCTTTTATACATGGTCTCATCATCAAAAACGGCCTTAAAATGCATTAAATATCATAAAATATGCCAAATATATGCTCGTGTTTGTTACTTGTGTATTTTTAGGTACGGATATTGAGGAATTGGCAAAAGAACACAAGAATCAATCAAAAACGAACACGGGAAATGAAGTCGCACAATGAACCGGGCCCAAGTTTGGATTTTGCAAAAAGACCCTTGAAGAATTGAAGATTGGCAAAAATGGCCCCTCATCTTTGAAGAACTTGTCACAATTGACCCTCCAAATGTCAATTGTACAAGTATGGACCTTAATATTTGAAGATATTACAAGACCAGTCCATCAAGTTTGAAGAATATACTAAAGAAACCCTTGGAAAAGTTTTGGAATTGATTGTGCCATTTTTGACAACTTGGCAAAAGTTGACAAGGCAAAAGAAGGCGCTGATAGCTTTTAATTACAACTTGGAAGAAAGTGAATAGCCTGGGGACCAAATCTGCCAATCCACCAAACCTTCCCAACCAGTCACCACGTGACACCTCAGCCCTACCCACCCATCAACCCATATAACCTACCCATATCCTACCCAACCCGTCCATACCCAAATTCCTTTAACCCGATTTATTAATAAGTTGTGGTCAAACAAGGTCAAACCATTTTTCCCACCCAAACACACCTTTTAAATTAATCTTTTCTAAAAACAGATTAAACCCAACCCCTAATCCCTATAAACCCTAATTATTTCCCAGACCTAATCACACCCAAACAAAAGGGGTTTTGTCCCATCTAGTGCAGATTGCTAATTGACATCCATCTCACCAAAACCCACCTCCTAACCACACCACCAACACACCCATGTGAGCAGTAGGGACCTCCCCTGCTGCGTCACTTTCACTCAAAAACCACACCCGACCAATTAAACGCACCAGATCATTCCCCTTGGTCCCCAAGGCTCATCCAACGTCCAAGATCAACATTTCCAAGCTGGCATCCAGTACAAGCATCACATGGGGCGTTTTTGACCCAAAAATCAGTCAAAGAATCAAGGGCATTCCTGGTAATCCAATGTTTAGGGTTTTCATAGTCTAGATAGTTCTATTGATAGCTATAAAAGGAGAATGCAACCTGTGCATATCCCTTTGTTCCAGTTTTTAAGCTTTTTCACTTGTAATTCCTTTTTAAGAAAATAAAAGTTTGGTGTTTGTTAAATGCAAGTGTAATTCCTTTTTATGTTTTTTAAAAGTTGTGTGTGGTGTTAAAAGCTTAAGCTGAGTTCCAATTATATTGTTTAACATTTTAGGTGTTTAATGTTTCAAAAAGGTTTTTAAGATAAATTTATCAAGTTTCAGAAAATCCAAGAATTGTGAAGTGAAAGTGGAACAATTTTTGGATTTTGTGACTTGTTTTGAGAAGAGTTAAAGGTTTGAAGGATTTTTGAAAAGGTTTTAAGTTTTCAGAAAAATCAGAAAAGTGCATTTTTCTTGTGTTTGTTTAATTTTTGCAGGTTTGATTGTTTGAGTTGTTGATATAGTTCTGCATACACCCCAGTGTATAAGGAGGTGGTATTGCAACCACAAAGAACCTTGGATGTAAGGTTCTTGGGTAAGATTTCTTATTCCCTTTTGAAATTTCAGAAAAATTGAAGTTTTATGGGATTTGCATGAATTGCTTAGTTAGTTGTTTAATCTGGTTGGTTTTGTGTTGTTATGTTATGATATGTATGATGGAATAGTTTTAAATCAGTTTGATAGAGTTTTAAAGTGAGTTGCTTTGAAAAAGTTGGATTGAAAGTTTTTAAAGGGTGTTTGGATAAGTGTTTTAGCAGGATCATAATCTTTGATTGTGCTTCTAAAACGTGTTAAAAAGGTTGAGTTAGGTTGTGTTAAGTCAAGTGTTGTATTATATCAGGTTTGGAAGAGATTTGAAACAGGTTTGTATGAAAAAGAGTGGAAAAAAAATTGTATGAAACCTTTTTACTTGATTTTGTGAAATCTGTGCCATCACAATCTTATAATCTGTTAAGTGTGGGGTTTATTGAGGATATTTGTTTGTTTGTATGCTAATGGTGAGTTGGTGAACAAAATTTGGGAAGTTAAAAGTCATTAGAGTGTAAGTTTTTAGCTCATAAAACCACCAGACCTAAGCCAATTGTCACAGCAACCTTGAAATGCCTATGAGTGCTTTTGGTGTGCTTGTTTTTGTGATTATCTGTGATTAAGGTGTGTATTATCTGCTCATTTTGACTCCCTTCACTCAGAAAGGGTGAAGGGGTGCCCTTTGTTCCAAAAAAAAATCACCACCAAATAAGCTCAAAGCCAAATCCTTTTGGCTTACACCACCTGTGAAAACAAGATAACTGCTTGTGTTCAAACTAAGAACTGGCCACGTTTTCCTTTGATTCTTGTTAAATCTTGTGTAAAAAGAGTTTTGGTTTGTGTTTTAAGCAACTAAGGGTGTCACTGTTTGGATTGAAAAAAAAATAAAAATAAAAAAGAAATTTTGGCAAAAAGGTCACCCGCAACGGGCTCGAACACGCGACCTGCAGCTCAGGAGTAACGTGTTCTACCATTGATCTAGATGCCTTTTTACGTTAGCCTTCCAATTCAATAGTTATTTAACCACGTTTTCATTTGAGCTTATTTTAATAAGCCGTAGCTTATTTTATTTTTCCTAGCTTATTTATTAAGTGTTTTTAGCTTATTTGATTTTTCCTAGGACTTTTATAGGCTTAGGGACTTTTCTGTTTTAAAAAATTATTTTTCCTATTATTTAATTAATTTCTAGGATTATTTTTAGTTTTAAATTTAGAAAGTCAATAAAAAATAGTGAACAGTAATTAAAAAATCCAAAAAAATAGTTTTTAGGATTTTATTTGTATTTTTGAGGTTTACAAATCATAAAGTTTTCAAAAACTTTAATTTTTAATTTTATTTAATTTTAGGGTTTTTAGACAACTTTAAAAATTAATATAAAATTAACTAAAAGGTTTTAGGAGCTTTAATTTACATTTTCTTCTTAGTTAGAATATTTAGGATTTTTGAGAATTTTTTAGAATTTATTTGAGAACTTTTAATTTTTTAGATTATTTTAATATTATTTTATTATTAAAAATTCAAAGTTTTATTTTTATTTCTTTTTCATTTTTCCTAGATTCTAGACATTAAAATAGGAACTTTTTCACTTTCCAATTAATTTTTAGGCTTTTCAATTAATTTTTAGAATTAATTTAAGATTTAATAGATTTTAATAGTTTTTAGGAGTTTAAAAATAGTTTAAATTGGTTTTAAAATTTTTAAAAATAGTTTTTAGCTTAATTAGGTCATTTTTGAGGTTTACAAACTATAAAATCTTGTCTAGGGCTTTTTAGTATTTAAAAGTGATTTTTAGGGCTTTAATTTGCATTAAAAAGTCATTAGTAAATTAATTAAAAGGTTTTAGCAAGTTTGGATTTTTTGTAAACTCTTAGAATTTTATTGTGGATTTTTAGTAATTTTTAGGAATTTTTAGGTTAAAATTTTAAATTTTGCACTTTTTACGTTCTACGTCGTAACTTTCTAGTAGTGTTTTTGCCTATTTTTCTATTTTTTCGTCTTCGTAATTTTCTCTTCTTTTCTTCTCATTAATAATCAAAAACAAATCAATCAATCATTCATTACACAACACACTAGCCTCCTCGAGAGAACGACCCCCATCAAGGGTCATAAGTGTTTACGTTTTCCTAAACGTACGCTTAATACTTACCGCTTTTTACGCTCTTTTCCTAAAGGGTAGTAAAAACACTACATCATTCTCAATGAACACAACGAGTTGATTTCCACTCGTCTCGTTACTGGGTGGAGTGTTTGTATAGACTACCGCAAACTCAATGATGCCACGAGAAAGGATCATTTCCCTCTACCTTTTATGGACCAAATGCTTGAACGTTTAGCGGGTAATGAATATTACTGCTTTCTTGATGGTTTCTCGGGTTATTTCCAAATACCCATCGATCCCCAAGATCAAGAGAAGACAACATTTACTTGTCCCTATGGCACATTTGCTTACAAAAGAATGCCTTTTGGCTTATGTAATGCCCCCGGGACTTTCCAAAGGTGCATGTTAGCTATCTTCCATGACATGGTTGAACAAACCATGGAAGTCTTCATGGATGATTTCTCGGTCTTCGGGGATTCCTTCTCTTCTTGCCTTGCCAATTTGGAACGTATGCTAAAGCGGTGCGAAGACACTCGCCTTGTTCTGAATTGGGAAAAATGCCATTTTCTGGTAAAAGAAGGCATCGTGCTGGGACACAAGATTTCCAAAGGCGGTCTTGAAGTAGACCGTGCTAAAGTCGATGTTATCGCCAAGTTGCCTCCACCTTCAACCGTGAAGGGCGTGAGAAGTTTTCTGGGTCATGCGGGCTTCTACCGTCGATTCATCAAAGATTTTTCTCAAATCGCTCGCCCGATGACCCACCTCTTGGAAAAAGATACTCCTTTTATCTTTTCCAAAGAGTGTCTCGAAGCCTTCAACTCGCTGAAGGATAAGCTAACTAAGGCACCCGTCTTGGTTACCCCTAATTGGGAGCTTCCCTTTGAGTTGATGTGCGATGCTAGTGATTTTGCTATTGGAGCGGTTCTGGGACAAAGAGTGAACAAACACTTCCAACCAATCCATTACGCTAGCAAGACAATGACGGGGGCACAATTGCATTATACGACAACAGAAAAAGAGCTTTTAGCTGTTGTCTATGCTTTTGAAAAATTCCGCCCCTATCTTGTCCTTTCTACAACTATTGTGTATACCGATCATTCCGCGTTGAAGTACTTGTTGACAAAGCAAGATTCCAAACCAAGACTTCTTCGCTGGGTTTTGCTGCTCCAGGAATTTAAAATCGAAATTCGCGATAAAAAAGGAGCTGAAAACCTAGCCGCGGATCATCTCAGTAGACTTGAGGATCCTTACCAAGGGGATCATCCGAAAAAAGAAATCAATGATTCTTTTCCTTTGGAGACCTTAAAGTCTATTAACTCGAATTCTGATGCTACCCCGTGGTTTGCGGACTTTGCAAACTACTTGGCGGGTGGAATTCTCAAGGAAGGGTTGACGTCTCAACAAAAGAAAAAGTTCTTCACCGACATTAAGACTTACTTTTGGGACGACCCTTACCTATTCAAACAATGTGCCGATTTGATTATTCGCCGATGTGTTGATGGACCGGCAGCTTTAAAAATCCTTGACGCTTGCCACAAAGGACCCACCGGTGGTCACTTTGGTCCCAACTACACCGCCAAAAAAGTGTTTGACTCGGGATTTTATTGGCCCTCCATATATCGTGACGCTCACAATATGGTTAAACGATGTGATGTTTGCCAAAAACAAGGCACGATCACACATAAAGACGAGATGCCTCAGAATTTCATTCAAGAGTGTGAAATCTTTGATGTTTGGGGTATCGACTTTATGGGGCCATTCCCTTCTTCTAAAGGAAACAAATACATCCTTGTAGCCGTTGACTACGTTTCAAAGTGGGTTGAAGCCAAAGCTTTACCTACTAATGACGCAAGGGTGGTTTGTAACTTTTTGAAAGCTCTATTCGCTAGATTCGGTGTGCCTCGCGCCATTATTAGTGATCGTGGGACTCATTTTTGCAATGACCAATTCGCAAGAGTCATGGATAAGTACGGTGTAAATCATCGTCTTTCCACAGCCTACCACCCACAAACTAATGGCCAGGCTGAAATATCCAACCGAGGACTAAAGCGAATTCTTGAAAGA
The DNA here is from genome assembly GCA_025667525.1 of Glebionis coronaria. Lineage (NCBI taxonomy): Eukaryota > Viridiplantae > Streptophyta > Magnoliopsida > Asterales > Asteraceae > Glebionis > Glebionis coronaria. Next base: position 423,068,042 of record CM046874.1, read on the forward strand.
ACCATGGGAGAGCATCGTGCCTCATGGGCTGATAAACTTGATGATGCTTTGAGGGCTTTTCGTACTGCATACAAGACTCCGATTGGTTATACACCATATCGTCTCGTGTACGGGAAAGCGTGCCACCTCCCCATTGAGTTGGAGCACAAGGCTTACTGGGCCTTGAAGTGAGCTAATTTGATATCAACAAAGCCGGTGACCTACGCAAGATCTAACTCAATGAGCTGAATGAACTCCGTAATGAGGCTTATGAAAATTCTTTGATCTATAAGGAAAGAACTAAGCTCATTCACGACTCCAAGATCAAAAACCGAAAGTTCCATATTGGAGACAAAGTCTTACTTTTTAACTCTCGGTTGAAAATCTTTTCGGGAAAGCTGAAATCTCGTTGGTCCGGCCCATTCACCATTGCCCAAATTTTTCCATATGGTACTCTCGAGCTCGCTCAACCTAATGGACCAAATTTTAAGGTGAATGGCCAACGAGTGAAGTTGTACTTTGGTGAGGACACCTCTCAGGAGGTGGTTCCATCCCTCACCACGTTCCCCATGAACTAATTTTGGGTCGAGTCAGGCTCGTGACTCGGTTATCAAAAACAAGCGCTCCTCGGGTGGCAGCCCGAGTATCTATCCTTTTATGTTTTAACCTCCTAAGTGTAGGGGGGCCTCTTTAGGTGTTTGTATTTGTGTGGTGATGTGATTACAGGGATACATGCACTCTTGGAAACCTTGAAGAACCGTGCTCCCGTGTTAACCGAAATCCGGTTCTATCTCTCAACTATCGTGATTCAATTTTCTTCATACTCACATTTGAAATTGATCACTTTAGTCGTCTCTTCCTTAACTTGAGTTAACCAACGTGCACAATGTCATAAGTGTAGGGGATACTTTTCCCACACGCTTAAACATTGAGGACAATGTTTATCTTAAGTGTAGGGGGGACTTCTATCGAAGTTTTAAGTGGACTTTTCCATGAAAATGCCTTCATTTAACCGGAAAATCATCTTTTTCAACATTTTTCAAATTTTTTATTAACTTTGGCCTTTTAGTCGTAATTTTTAAATTTTTATCTTTGCTTTCATATGTATATATCCCGCAATAAAGTCAAATTTTAATAAAGTGGTGTAGCTAGTTTAGAAGTCTTTGACATATTAGGCCCATTGCGTTTATTTTGACTCAACCCGAATAGACTTATCCAAGTTTATTCTAGCTAGTATCCTTAACCATGTAGACCTTAATTGGTTTATTAGGCTAAGTATCCACGAGTCTCATTACTTGAGATTTTAAATTGTGGAGGACGAGAAATGATAAAGTCAATTATAAGTCGGTATTCTTGCACAAGCTCACTTGGTGTAATTATTTGCCTATTCTCCCATCACTTGCTAATAATTTATCTACAATAAGTAAGGTCGTACGATTTGAAAGGTTGCTTAGCTTCTAGCCCAAGATCGTTTAAAATTTGCTCGGTAATGATAAGAGTTCATAGCCAAGGCATAACTTATGAAGCGGGGTGCGAAGATTGGCGAGTCCGAAAAGGCCCTAACAAGGCATGAGGATTCCATTTTATTGCTAAAGATCCAAAGTGATGTGAAAAGCATTATTCCCAAAATCGATATGAAGGATCAAGACTCACGACGAAAAGCAATCAACTCCCATAAAGATCATGGAGAAGTCTATCCGAAAAGACCCTAACAAGGTATGAGGATAAATAGATCCAAGTCCGAAAAGGAGGCGGATCGTTGTATCTCAAAATCCCAAATAGAGATTGAAGAAATAATCATGAAGTCGTGGTCAACAAAGTTGGAGTACCTCTCAAAAGTCTCCAAGTGAAGACACTCTATGAACGATGAGAAGACCATTATCTCAAGCACGTCTCTCAAGATATGAAGTATGAAGTACATGCCAAATATCGGCCCGAGAAAGGTCTCAAATCGTGAACCGAGTTATGCCAAGATATGAACTTTTTGATATCTCGAGAAGCAGTTTTAAGAGATTTTGTCCTTTAGCTAACTATTGATCAAATCGTCCTACTTTGCTTTCAGCCTTAATAAACTATCGAAATAAGTCCAAAATTGTATCTTCATGATCATTCTAAGACAAAAATAAAATATAAGAGATACACCTAGGAATAAGGGAGTTTAAGCATTTAATTAAGCCATGTGTGTAAGTGTTTGATTTACTAACTTATAATAACAATGATCTCGTTTTTAAGCTTAGTTTGGGGAACGTGAAACTTGAGGGTGATAAATCTTCGCAACACCAAAGCCCTAATGTAAGTCATTGGTTTCTTTGCAAGTTATTTCCATCCTTTTGTTTACTTTAAAGTTTTAATTTCTCTTAGTGTTTTATTTTTGTTTAGTAGTATTTTAATAAGGCCAAGGTTGATTGATTATGAGAAAAGTGTAAATTTGCTTTATCACTAAGCATTGCATGAGGGCATGGCAATGGTTAAGTGTAGGGGATTTGATAGGTGTGTAAACACCCATCCTTTTACCACTTAATTCTGGCTAAAACAAGACCAAAACACGTATTTAATATCATTTGTTTGGAATTATGCGTGGTTTTTGTGTTTATTGTGTTTTCAGAGCTAACCGGATGAATATTAAAGAAAACATGGGATTACACGGGTTTTACCGAAGAAAAGGACTTAAGATGAAGTCTATTGTCCAAGAGATGCAAAAGATTTGAAGTCACTGGGCCTATTCGAAGATTTATCGAAGAAAAGGACCAAAGATGGAAGATTTACAAAATTCGAAGAAACTCAAGTCTATTAAACGAAGAAATTAAAAGACGAGTTGAATTTAATCGACGACAAATCCCGAATCAGAATCGAAAACGTCAACTTTTCTGAAAAGACTAGAAGACAAGAAGAACGGGAGAAAGCCCACTCACCAACTAAAGGGAACACCTATATAAAGGGTTCCCCTCACACACTTTGCATGGAGTTTTTTTTTTCTTCTCCCCACTTTTTTCTCCTTTCTGTTTCGTAGATATCACCAACACCACTAGGGTGTTTGGTGATTTTGATCTTTGTTTTTCAATCTTGTAATTTTAATTCTTGTTTTGTGATTGTTAAAACATTAATCATCAATACAAGTTCTTGTTTAATCTTTCCATTTCATCTTGTTCATCATCATCTTTTATTTCAAGTTCTTAAGTTCTTATTTGATTGATTTGATCTTCAAAAGTTGTTGGGTTTTATGTTTTTGTTGATGGGATTTGTAGTTTATGGTTAGTAGATGCTTTGTGTTTAGCTTTATTTAAGATTCGGTGAAAAACTTGGTGGTTTTTGGCATTAAAATCGTTTTCCCTGTTCTTCGGGTAAGGTAACTGTTTTTGAGTTCCCCAGGTTCCGAATGAACCAAATGTTCCGGATGAGTTGAAAGTTCCGAATGAACTGCATCTTCCGAATGAACACAAAGTTCCGGATGAACCAATAGTTCCGAGTGAACAAAAAGTTCCGAATCAGTCTTTAAGTTCCGAATCAGTTTTATCTTTTAAAAGTTCCGAATGAACCAAAAGTTTCGGATGAGCAAAACTTCCGAATGAACCAAAAGTTCCGGATGAGCAAAAGTTCTGAATGAATGTTATTTTCAAAAGTTCCGAATGAGTTAAAAAGTTCCGAATGAGTTGATTGTTCCGAATAAACTTCCGACTCAAAGTTCCGAAGAAAGTTCCGGATAAACTTCCGAACGAAAAGTTCCGGGTGAACTTCCGAACTAACTTCCGAATCAAAGTTCCGAGTGAAGGATTTTTCAAAGTTCCGCATGAAGACTTCCGGGTGAAAAGTTCCGGATCAATAGTTCCGAATCAAGGTCAAAGTTCCGAATCAATTTTCTTTCAATCTTACTTACTGTTTCTTTTTGTATCTGTCTTAATATTTCTCATTGTTTCTTCATTTAATATTCTAAGTTTAAGTTTAATTTTAATTCCAGTATTTTAATTCAAGTTTTTATTAATTGTCATTAAATTAATTGTTTTTGACTTAAGTTTTCATTCTAGTACATTTAAACTTTTTAGTAGATTAGAAAACTAAACCTCCTTTTTTTAGTAACCAAGAACAATCATTCCACTTAGAACCAAGATCAATTCGAGAGGACTGAGAGACATAAATTGAACCCATAGAAAATCCAGTGTATCAGTACCTCCGTAACTAGTACATAAACTGGTCGTGCTTGTATATAATGCTCAGGCAATTTATTTAGTTATTAATATGATTACTGATAAGCTTAAACATATACTGGGGAAAACATTTGGCTAAAGACAGGGAATCCTAATCATGCATAGAAAGGAAGTCCTTACTGAAAGGACGGAAAATCCGTACCTCTAGTCCAGTAATTGACGAAATGGAAGACTGAAGAATGCTACTCGGGCTTCACGTAAGCTACAACCATTAATAGACGCGAATAAGTTACCTGTTCTATATTTACTTTACTGATTTTATTGGCTTCTTATTTATTCATTATATTTCTGGAAGTCTGTACGTATTTTTAACTGATGAATCTATATTAATAATTATTCCTTAATATATTAATAACCTACTACTAATTACGGTATAACTAAATCTGGCGTTATATTATTACGAAAATAAGTAACTCGTTAAAATATAACGTTTTCTAATTTATAAGGTTTTTCTAAAGTCATATATAATCTATATAATAAAATTATACTTTTTAATTATTTCAAAACTATTTAATTATAATTTAATTTAAAATATAGTTTAAACCTTTACAAAAATTAATTAATAAAAGTATAAAATAAAATCTACCTTTTCCTCATTATAGTTAAATCGAGCCTACCGAGATACCCCTTCTCGGTCGCACTAAAATGATTAAACCAAAATATATAAAATCTGACTTTTAATTAGCGACAGAAAACTGTCGCTAAAAACTGTCACTAAAAGCTACGTTTTAAAAACTGCACATATTACAATTTTGCGACAGTACTTAGTGTCACGAAAACTGTCGCTAAACTTAAACCAAAACTCATTATTTTCTGTCTATTTTTCCCACTGCTGAAAACCCATTGTTCCCACTGCTTGTTTGTTTTATTCCCACTGCTACACCCAAACACACCCTGCTTTCTTTCTTTTCCCATTGTTTACTAATCCCAAACACCCCTTTCTGCTAGTTACACCCAAACACCCCCTGTTGGTGTTGTGGTTCCCACTATTTACTAAACAACCACCCCTGTTGGGTTTTTTACTCGCTGTCGTCCAACATCAAACCAACCCGCCCCTTGGTGGGTCACGGCTGGGCCAAACAAGAACACACCGAGACCTCCTATTGGTCTCGGTTCGTGTGTAAACAACAACCCGACCACAATGGACAGATTTTCAAGATTAATGCTTATAACTCACGTGTTCTTTATTATTAATACAATAAATTTCGATGATGTATATAAAACAAGGAAGGAAATGGTTACCATTACACGTGTTTAGGATGGACTACGAACACACAACAAATCAAAGGAGGATCAAAAACCCGTTTTCCCCTTTTTCTTCTTTTATGGCCGGCGGCCATTTTTCCACTTAGGGTTTTATGTTGCTTCCCGTGTTTTAGAAATAAGTAGTGAAAATCCCATTTACTAGCTAATTTGTTTAGTGGGCCGGGCTCATGGGTTTTACTTGTTCTTTTCTTTTGTTTCCTAAACTGCGGCCCAAGACCAAACATAAGCATACTTTATATTTTTTGTTTTTCGTTTCGTTTTGCTTATAAACGTTTAGCTTGCGTTTTCGTGTTTTAAATCCCGTCCTATATTAATTTATTATTACTAAAATTACATATGTACGTAATACTGAAGTTAGTAATTAATTGTTAACTAATATTTATTTTCTAAATAATTAATTTACGTCACGATATTAATTAAAACTGTGACTGTACGTAATTAATATTTCTGGACTTTTAAGGCGGGTTTTACAATTCTTCCCCTCTAGAAAAAAATTCGTCCTCGAATTAGGGATACGACAATGCTGGGGTTTTACAATTCTCCCTCTCTAAAAAGAAAATTCGTCCTCGAATTAAATTAAGCTGGTAAAGATATAAAAGCTGAAAGGACACATATGCTGAAAGAGCATGAAAGCTAAAAAGACATATACGCTGAAGGATTATTCGTCCTTGGATTAGAACATAATGCTGCTGAAAGGGTATAAACATGACATGACTGAAGTGAACATGAAACGTGACATGACTGAAAGAACTTAAGTGGATTTATTAAAGGAAAAGGGATGAGAGGTCCGGATGTACTCCTCCGTTTCGAGTGGCTTCCCGCTCGAAACGATTCCTTCAAAGGTCTAAACACAATGAAAATCTTGGTCCTGATGACCCTGTCCTGATGAATACTGAATAGTTCTTGATTCCATACTTAAGACGGATTTTCTGAATCTGATAAAATGAACAAGCTATAGCATGTGGATACATGAAATGGTACGTATAAATACCCTGAAATATAACATTTACATATCTGAGCAAGCTGTTGAAAACATATAAGGGCGACTACGTGAACAATTTCGGACGTAAAACGTGAGCAATTGTGAACGTGGTTCATATTTATATGAGGTACGCTCAACATGAATTATATCATGAATGTGATACGCGAAACATACTGTGAACGTGGTACTAGAATGTATCATGAACGTATGCTGACTGAGGAATGAATGCCAAACGATACGGCATGAGATGTGAAACATCTGCCTGGTTATGGAATAGTTGTGCTAAACTTGAGTCTGATTTCCCAAGCTTTCTGTAACCGTATTCGGTAATAAACTGAGAAACGTGTATCGTGAAATGGCACACGAACTTGAACGTGAACAATGTTATGAACACAAACGTGAGCTTAAATTATGAGATAGCATAAAAATTTGAACTGAAACAGTATCATTCCGCGAATGAGACGTAAACGTGTAAGTGAAAATAAACATGAACTTAAAGTGGGCGTAAACATACACTTGATCGTGAACATGAATTCTGTCTGATATGATGGTCAAAGGAATGCCTTGAATTCGTACGATTTACTGCTGAATTTTAAAATTTTCTGCAGATCTGCTACTACGTGATCCTTTCGGATGAAAGAAACGCGCAGGCTGATTACATGGTTGACGATAACTTAGATAGTATCATACTTTCTCTGAGCCTGTGGTAGCTGATAACAATTCCATGGAATTTCGTCTCATTTCTGTTCAGAAATTTCTAAGGGTTGTAGTAACTCACTAACACGACGGCGTTCTATCTTGAACCTGCAGTAGGTCAGGCATCTAGATATGAACATAGCTGCATTAAGGTGTGATGCGGATTCTATTAAAGTTTTGTCTGGGATTATGGAACATTCTGGTGGAAATCTGGTTGAATAGTCGTAAAACATTTTTTAGTGAGAACTATCGGAAATTTCTGCGGTAGTAGTCAATTGAGTTCTAGAAGATTGTACTTCATTCACCGGCGTCGGTCGTGACCATCTGGTGATGGCCTTCACCTTCACAGGATTATCTGAAATTCCTTTCTGCTGAAATAGTGTGGTTAAGAAATGCCACCTTGTTCTACTGGGATTCATATCTAGAAAGCTGCGTATATAATTTTTCCTCCTATCGGAGAATCTATTCCACTGTGAGAAGATGATTATCTTGTACCTCTCTAGAATTGAGAAGATCAGAATGTTATCGAAGAACATACTGACGATTTTGTCTGCGAAGTCATAAAAATTTTATTCATAAATTTGATACTATAGTTGGTGCATTAGGGAGCTCGGAAGTATAATTCAAAAATTTTATAGTGTCTATAATATGTTTTTCTCACCACTGATGGTGACATGATCGTGAATTGTTCTGGAAAATATATAAGAAGTCATAGCAGATCAGATAAACCTGCTATTCGTGGAATGAACATCGATTAAAAATGGTGATCTCGTCAAAATATCGGTGGTCGATACATGATCTCATGTTACCGGTCTTCTTCCTGATAGACAGAAACGACACACTTCCTGGTGGTGCGCCAGGGCGAATAAAGCGTCATTCCGGTAATTCTTGCAGCAACTACTACAACCCTTTTAACTTAGATGCAACTCTGGACTAAGGAGTTTTGGAAACAGGCACTATTCTTGAGACGAGCTCGATATTAAATTATGTCTCGTAGTTAGGAAGGAATTTCTGGAATGACATCTGGAAATTTTTTTATAATCTGCTGATCATGGATTCGAGGAATTTTAGAAGTGAATTATATAACTGGTAGCTAAAAGTCTTCGTAGCTATGGACTGATAAGTCACGCGATTGTAAGGCAGAAATAATTTATACTGATTTTTCTGACAGAAAGTATAATGAATATATTTGGGATTTAGTAAGACGGATCTTGTCGTTAACTGAAAGGAATCACCTTAATAAACATGGGTGGTACTGTGGAGTCTTTTCTGGCTGAGAGACGGGTAACTACCTGATTCAAAATAAAGCTGGCATAGGAATATATGAAATAAACATGGCGATTTTTTTCACTGAATGTGTTCGTCTGTAACCTCACCGAATGAATACTGCGTGTCTAGCCTGAATAATACTCCAGTCGTGGTAGCTGAATTTTTAATGGTCTGATTTATGCATGGCATGATAAAATGGGTAAACTCCTTTGGAGGATACATTGAATTTCTGAGGGCATGGTTTAGTAAACATACGGAGTTATGAGTTATGACTCGTAGTTTGAGAAGATATTCGTATGACGTGTACCATGACTGGTGTCATGATGTGTGTCTTTCGAAATGATACCTGAGACCCATGTCCTGACTGGTTTTTTGATATAGGTTCTAGTGGGTGAATCTGGACAAGGCTGAAAATTTTGGTAATTACTAGGATTGGGGAACCGGTTAGACTACTGACCTCTGTATTTCTGGTCACGTCCGTTCCGGGGTTCCGATGGTTACTGACTGATAAATTATAAGCACGGTGGTTGTCAATACTGCTTTTTCTGTCAATTTATGACGGTCATTATCATGACCGTGATTCTTGTAACTATTTTGCTGAGTAGTCGGCTGGTTTACGGCTCCCACTCTTCTGAATGAACGGTTAGCTGAGTAACGTGTGACAGCTAACTGAGGAAGTAAGGCATGGACTAGAATGGTAGTGTCCGATGGTTGAAATTTTGTCTTGACATAAATTTCAAATTTATAGTTTTCGTTCTTGCTCTGCGGTGTCTTTATAGTATAACAGCATCAGCATCAGCATCTTGAGAAATCTCCAAAGTATCGGCAGCATCAGCAATTTTGAGGTCTTCAAAGTGTTCGCAACATCAACATCTGGTAAAATCTTCAACTCACGAGCAACATCAGCACCTGGTAAAATATCGACAAGTGGAAACGCCCAAGATGATTGAGGATCGATTAGTAATATCCATGGAGTAGGGTACCTGGTGTACACCTGGACTACTGTACATGAAGTACAAAATGAATATTGCACATGAAGCATATCGAGACATTGTACGTGGAGTACACATGTATCACTGTACAAGGAGTATAACTGAGGCACTATACAAAGGGTCCATATAGACTACTGTTCATGGCACTGGTGGGAATTTTATTGGATGGTCGATACTGGTGTCGCTTGTTTGACGTGATCTAGGAAATAAATTGATTTAAACGGTAGTAAACTGGTCTGAAATAAGTAACATGATAGCCTGTAATTCCTGCGTCGACTTACTGCTAGTTATATCAAGACTGAAAGTATGATATAATCGAAGTCCCAACAGTGGTCAGGATGAAGCATGATTAATGAAGGCCAATCATGATTTATCATGAAAATGGGTTTTACTAAAATTCTTGTGTATGAGAAACATCATTACTTTGCTGAAAACATAATCCTCGTAAGGAGACATGAACTGAATCAAACCTGAAGACCACATCAACGTGAGGATATGAAAATTTGACTGTTACTAGAACATAAAAGAAAATCAACTGAGGTTTAACATCAACTCGTGTGGATGGTTATGGTTTAATCCACAGTATTCATAGTAGGAAGCATGTGACTAAGTATGGGCGATTCTATTTCGATCCATACTTGTCAAAAATTTATGAGAACTGTCATGTATAGGAATTTATAATTTGGGACTAAATATGGTTGGCTGTAGTCCAGTCCATACTTGTCCAAATTTATGAAATGTCCTGATATGACAAAGGTGAACAACTATGAATCGGTTCACAAAACAACCTTCGACTGAATAGCATGAAATTTGACCTGAACAATAGTGAACGTTTATGGCTGGTTCACCAAGTAATACTTGACTGATAACATGAATCTAACATGAGTAAGGATGAACGCTTAGGGTCAGTTCGTCAATACAAGATCTGTACGGGCATGAGTGAACGCCTATGGGTCGGTTCATCAAAACAAAAAAATTCGAATGAAAAGCACATGCGACTAAATATGGTTAGTCCTGTACCAGCCTTTTACTTAGTTAAAACTTTAAGAAAACTGACTGATAAATGAAGAAAACTGATTGAATAATCCATGAGAAACATGAAAGATAACAACGCCAAAATCTAGGAAGTTCCTGGTGACTACCCACTAGTCACAGGTCAAGTTTTAGAGCCTACAGGTCGAACCTATATCTCTGATACCATAACTGTAACACCCCACTTGGATAAGTGGACCGTTACGTGTATTTATGGCGTGTCATCAAAGCATAAGGTAAATGTCCTAAAACATTAACTGACCATAAAGGAATACCGAAATCAAACATCGGTAATCCAAACATAAGCCCAAAACATGAAAAGAAAAAAATACTGAAGGAAAGGACTAAACAATGTCCAAATAAGCAGAATAATGTAAGAAATGCATAAAGTAAGAAGTTTGGATAGCTTCCATCCAAATGCACATGCTCTCGGAATCCTAAGAGCGTCCTGGTGTACCTGCCGTTAGAACATGAAAGGAACTACGGCTGAGCAAACCGCTCAGTGAACGGATATAAAGCATGATAAGAATATACTGAATGAAACATGCGATAGAATACTGAAGCTGTAAGACTGATATGTAACATGTGGTAGAATTCTGCATAAAATCTGAGAAACCTGATTCATAAATACTGAAACTGAAATATAACTATTAATTCTGAAAACATGCATTTACTGTATTTTAATTGCTAGAGCTTATATAGGTCACGTGCTGTAACAACCGTGCATGAATAACTGGAGGGGTGACCTCGTCATGCTGTAGAGGGGTGACCTCTAAATACTGTGCTGGGTGGAGGGGATTAGCTCCAATATGAAGGATGTAGAGCACACACCACATTCACCCTGATAACTTGTAACACATATAAGCCTAGGATGCATCTATACGCCCCACTAATAATACTGATAAAATGGCCAAGCTGAGCTGAGTAGGACGATGCAGGATATCACTCTCCTGCATGTGAGTCACGACACCGGTGCCTCTAGTGCCGTGGTTACGGTACCTCCGTAACTAGTACATAAACTGGTCGTGCTTGTATATAATGCTCAGGCAATTTATTTAGTTATTAATATGATTACTGATAAGCTTAAACATATACTGGGGAAAACATTTGGCTGAAGACGGGGAATCCTAATCATGCATAGAAAGGAAGTCCTTACTGAAAGGACGGAAAATCCGTACCTCTAGTCCAGTAATTGACGAAATGGAAGACTGAAGAATGCTACTCGGGCTTCACGTAAGCTACAACCATTAATAGACGCGAATAAGTTACCTGTTCTATATTTACTTTACTGATTTTATTGGCTTTTTATTTATTCATTATATTTCTGGAAGTCTGTACGTATTTTTAACTGATGAATCTGTATTAATAATTATTCCTTAATATATTAATAACCTACTACTAATTACGGTATAACTAAATCTGGCGTTATATTATTACGAAAATAAGTAACTCGTTAAAATATAACGTTTTCTAATTTATAAGGTTTTTCTAAAGTCATATATAATCTATATAATAAAATTATACTTTTTAATTATTTCAAAACTATTTAATTATAATTTAATTTAAAATATAGTTTAAACCTTTACAAAAATTAATTAATAAAAGTATAAAATAAAATCTACCTTTTCCTCATTATAATTAAATCGAGCCTACCAAGATACCCCTTCTCGGTCGCACTAAAATGATTAAACCAAAATATATAAAATCTGACTTTTAAAATTAGCGACAGAAAACTGTCGCTAAAAACTGTCACTAAAAGCTACGTTTTAAAAACTGCACATATTACAATTTTGCGACAGTACTTAGTGTCACGAAAACTGTCGCTAAACTTAAACCAAAACTCATTATTTTCTGTCTATTTTTCCCACTGCTGAAAACCCATTGTTCCCACTGCTTGTTTGTTTTATTCCCACTGCTACACCCAAACACACCCTGCTTTCTTTCTTTTCCCATTGTTTACTAATCCCAAACACCCCTTTCTGCTAGTTACACCCAAACACCCCCTGTTGGTGTTGTGGTTCCCACTATTTACTAAACAACCACCCCTGTTGGGTTTTTTACTCGCTGTCGTCCAACATCAAACCAACCCGCCCCTTGGTGGGTCACGGCTGGGCCAAACAAGAACACACCGAGACCTCCTATTGGTCTCGGTTCGTGTGTAAACAGCAACCCGACCACAATGGACAGATTTTCAAGATTAATGCTTATAACTCACGTGTTCTTTATTATTAATACAATAAATTTCGATGATGTATATAAAACAAGGAAGGAAATGGTTACCATTACACGTGTTTAGGATGGACTACGAACACACAACAAATCAAAGGAGGATCAAAAACCCGTTTTTCCCTTTTTCTTCTTTTATGGCCGACGGCCATTTTTCCACTTAGGGTTTTATGTTGCTTCCCGTGTTTTTGAAATAAGTAGTGAAAATCCCATTTACTAGCTAATTTGTTTAGTGGGCCGGGCTCATGGGTTTTACTTGTTCTTTTCTTTTGTTTCCTAAACTGCGGCCCAAGACCAAACATAAGCATACTTTATATTTTTTGTTTTTCGTTTCGTTTTGCTTATAAACGTTTAGCTTGCGTTTTCGTGTTTTAAATCCCGTCCTATATTGATTTATTATTACTGAAATTACATATGTATGTAATACTGAAGTTAGTAATTAATTATTAACTAATATTTATTTTCTAAATAATTAATTTACGTCACGATATTAATTAAAACTGTGACTGTACGTAATTAATATTTCTGGACTTTTAAGGCGGGTTTTACAATTTTACCAGATACTGATGCTGCTAACAATTCGGAGACCTCACGAATGCTGATGTTGCTGATACTTTGGAGATTCCACAAGATGCTGATGATGTTTATATTATGAAGACTCTTCAGAGCAAGGACGAAAACTATAGTTTTAGAATTCCAGACAAAAATATACTCCACCCATCAGACGCTACCATCCCATTCCATGCCTTTACCTCCTTAGTTAAATGCCACACGTCACTCAGTTGTTTCTTCAGCCAGAAGAGTGGGAACCGGTACCAGCCGGCCACTAAGCAGAATGACAACCGTCATAGAACTGAGAGACAAGGCGATAGTGATAACCAACGTGCTAATAATTAATCAGTCAGTAAACATCGGAACTCCAGAATGGACGTGACCAGAAATATAGAGGTCAGCAGTCTAACCGGTCCGCCAACACTAGCAGTTACTGATGCGTTCTTTGTGAGTATACACAAGTTTTAAATTTATACACGGATTTCCAAATAAGCTAAGAACACACAGGCAAGTATGACCCTTTCGTTTGTAGCTAGCTTGTTGTGGTAATCCGAGGTCGTTCACTAGGATTTGGGTGTTTTCGGTTGTAAAGAATCTAAGTAACAATGTAACGTTATTGGTAAAGATGGTTGTCACTCCCAAAATTACCATATAAGTAACAATTAAGCAATAAGCAAACAAGTAACTGATGGTTGAAGTTTTTACACACCTTTAGGAAAAGGAGGTAAATAGGACAAGCGTTAACAAGTGACTTAGAAAAATCACAAGTTATGACCCAAAGTGGGGATCGTTCTCAAGGAGGCTTGTTGTGTTTGTTAAGAAATGATTAATTATGTGATTATATTGATTATGAGAAAGAAAATAGAAAGGGGATAAGAAGAGAATGACGGTTACGATAACGGATTACACTAAGACGAAAAGGTCGTACACGTAAAACCGTAAAAGCACCAAAATTAAAAATTTACCCTAAAAATTCCTAAAAAATTGCAATAAATCCTAAATAATGTAATTAGAGTTTGCAAAAAAAAATCAAAAATCACCCAAACCTTTTATTTAATTAAATAATGATTTTTAATGCTAATTAAAGCCCTAAAAATCAATTTAATTAACAAAAAGTCCAAAATGAGTTTTATCACTTTGTAAACCTCTAAAATACCCTAAATTAATTTAAAAATATTTTTGAAAATTTTAAAGTTAATTAAAACTATTTAAAAATAATTAAAAACTATTAAAACTTAAAATAATTATAAAAATTAATCTAAGAACAACAAAAATATTCTAAAAATTGTAAAATTCCTAACTTTATGTATTTAACCTAAGAAAAATGTAAAAACTTGAAAAATATAAATTTTAATTTTTAATAATAAAATAATAATAAAAGAATATTAAAAATCCAAAATTTATAAAAAATTATAAAAACTTGCAAACTAGCTAATTTTAACCTAAGTAACATAGAAATGAAGTTGAAATTACCTAAATACCCTTATTAGGCCTAGAAAATGGGCTAAAGTCCAAACAGTCCCTTAATGGGCTTAGAATTAGCCCAATAAGAAAAAGTGGCCCAAATTAGCCCAAAAACCACTACTTGACTCAAAATTTGATTCTGAACAACTTTTTCCAATAGCCCAAGAGCTGAAAATGTGATATAAGCAGCTTATTCTTAATGGGATTTTTGGCCCATTAAGCCATAAGTTGATGCCATAAGCTGAAATTAAACACACAAGCTTCTCTAGACCTAAATAAGACTTCTGAAAAAAGAAATTTGAAATAAGCCAAAGGAATAAGCCTGAAAATGCAAAAAGCAATCTACAGAAAACGACAAAATAGTCGTTTTTGAGTTCTAGGCTATCCCAAGAGCTGATTCAAATTGCAAAAGCTTTTAAATGACTCAACTAAGCTTAATCAACAAAAGGTTTTCAAATAAGTTGACGCAATAAGCTGGAAAAAGCAAATAAGCACTTATGAAAAAGTCAAATAAGTTGGTTTTCTAGCAAAAAGTCAAAGTCAAAGTCTAATAAGCTCCAGTTCAATCAAATGGGTCAAATAATGAAGATCTATCACAAAAAATAAGTTGTTGCAGGTCTGGATAAGCCAAAATGGCTTATTGATAAGCTAACTGAAAATTTGTTCTAGCAGGGGCTAGTTTTGGGTGTTGAGCAGTGGGAACTTTTCCCACTGCTTGACTTGTTGACTTTTTTGTCTTTAGTGACTTTTTTGGAGATTCAGGTTACACAAAGGCACCCAAATGATCAGTGGATCAAGAGGAGTCAATAACAATCAAAATATCACAATCAACAACAGCCAATTAGTACAGTTTAATCAATTAAGCACCAGATCTGACACAGACATGAACACATAAGCAGTTATGAACTTATAAGCTGTTTTAGCAATATTCAACCAACCAAATTGCACCAAAAGCATATAAGAGCTATTATAAACTTAAATGAACAAGTCTAAACAGTTTTCATACAATGGCTCAAAGCCTAAATCAAGATTCAAGCAGATGAAGGTTACTGATGAACACTAAAACATGCAGTTTTTACTTTTGCTGATGCACTTGACCAACAAGCCAGATTCAATCACTCAGATCTATCTCATATGTTATATAAATGATGTTTTAACAACTTTTAACCCTAAGCATGCATAAATTCTATATTTTACCAAAATCTTAGGTCAAAAACAGTTAAAATCACTTAGATATAGCACAATGTATGATTCAAGGTTTCAAACCCAAAAACTTGCAGCAATATGCACTCAACCAAGCATATAACAGATAACAAGCACAAACACAAACTTCTAACAACTCAATACCAAGTTATGATCTTTAACAGGTAATCCCAAACACCCTTTTAACGTTTCAAAACCAAAATTTTCAAATCAAAAGTGAGTTTTAAGACCACCCAAGCCCAAATTAACACAATAACAGATGTATTAAGCAGATTCAAGCAAGATTAAGCCACAAAATTCACAAGAACACAAGCAACACTCAAATATCACAAATATCCAATATTTTATCAGATTTTGAGATTAAGGGTGTGTACCTCATGGATGTACATCCACACCCACGAATTTTGAGCTTATGTACTAGCAAGAAAAAGTACAAGCTTCCACAACAAAGCCTGCTAAGATTCACAAAGGTTAGAAGCAAAATAGTAAAATCAGAAAAGTGAAAAGCCTTGATTAATGCAACTCTTGTACTCCACACTTGATTATCCCCAAGTTATAAGCTTCACCACACCTTGATAACACAATATTAGGATGCTATGATCAGCCCTATAGCCCAAGAATTCCAAGATAGACCAAGAACTTAGCAAAATATCAAGCTTGAAGGAAAATGTGCAAACTTTTGCACACTCCTTGAAAACAGGTTTTGAGATTCAAGATAAGCAAACAAGTAACAATAATAAGCAGATATAAAGGATGGCACTTGAGTTTTCTTCACAATTTCAAACACATTTCATTAATACTGAAAATGTCTTTCTCCTTTCTTTCATTTGCAAATAAATAGCCCAAAAATACGAATCCTTTGTTAATGAAGTTTCCTTTTTCAGACTGTTGCCCCAAATACTTTTCCAAAGTATTTTCAGGGGTATTTCTTGCCAATTCTTGATTCTTGAAGGACTGATTTGGTATTTTCTTCAAGGATAATGGTCTTGACTTGTATATTTGACTTCTTGGAGGACTGAAATTGCCAAGTCATGATTAATGAGGGACCATTTTTGCCATTTCTTCAAAGTCAAGGGTCCTTTTGGTAATTTCGATATTTTCAAAGGACCAAACTTGTAATTCTTGTAACTTGGAGTGCTTCTTGGTGTGTTTGACTTTGAGGAGGATAAATATTGACATTTTAGTTTTGTTGAGGGACTAAAATTGCCAATTCTTCAAAGTGGAGGGCCCTTTTTGCAATATTGACAAACTTTAGGGACCAATCATGTAATTATGAAGATACAAGGGTACAAAGTGTCAATTCTTCCATATTGGAGGACCCTTCTTCATAAATCTTCAAATCTTCAAGGGTTTTCTTTGGAAAATTCTTCATTAGGGCTTGGTTCATTGTGCGGCTTTGTTTCCCGTGTTCGTTTTTGCATGATTCTTGTGATCTTTTGTCATTTTCTCAATATCCGTACCTAAAATACACAAGCAACAAACACAAGAATATATTTGGGTATTTAATGCATTTTAAGCCCTTTTCGGATGATGAGACTATGTAAAAAAGCAGTCTCATCACTCCCCCATACTAAACCATTGTCGTGCCCTCACGCAATGCTAGAATAAAGTATCATAGCACCTCCAAAACTCATTTTTATTCACTTTATTGAACGATAAACTAGCTATACTACTACTATCACTACTACTACTTGTGTTATAGACATAATGTATGATTTTCATCGCAAAATGGGACGTTTAGGTTCATAGAATAAGAACACGTGAATGCTTCGTTAGAAATAATTTCATCGTCCTCGATTTTTACCCCAATTCCATGCCAAGCGTGCAACGAGATCATTGTCATTATAAGTTAGTAATGCTAACACTACTCATATGCCCTAATCACGTACTTATCCTCCTAATTTCCTAAGTTGTATCTCTTATATTTTATTTTGTCTTGAATGTTTCACGAGGATACATTGTTTGACTTATGCGATAATAGAGATTTAGGTCTAAAAATAGAGTCCTAACGGTGTAACCAAGACCATCAAATCAATAACCCCTCCTAATAGACAATGATGTCAAAAAGTTAAGTCAACAAGAAGGATCGATAAACACGGTTTTATAACGGTTTTGAACATGAGACTTATTACCAAGACTTTTATACGTCCCCTAACGGAAGGGCCTTATTATCTTTGGTTTACCTCCATCTTTTATTCAACTTCGCCATGAAGCTTTTATTATGACTTCGGTCTTGCCTTGCCTTTTATTATCCACATCATCGGTAGTTTTATTAGCCAAAGACGTATATCCTCACGCTAAGGCGAATTTTGGATCTTTAAAGCTTCAAAGATTAAGGCTTGATTCACTTTCAATTTTGCATAGATTTTTCGGCCTTGTGGGGCTTCAAATTGTTTGCTTGATTTAGGTGAGCACTTGAAATCTTATTATTGGGTGAAGCTTTTGATTATTCGGGTTGCCAATACTTCAAAACCGTGACGCTGACGATACCTTAATGTCTTCCCAATTTAATTACACGGAAGCTACTAGAAAAGACTAGAAACCCAATAATCAAGACTAAACCGCTAAGTCAATATTTATTAAGCTAAAAAATATTTACAAGCGAAGGGAGAATAAGCAAACAACGAGAACACATGAGTTTTTGAAAGAATACGAGTACTCTACGTTTAGCATAGTAACTTCTAATTAACCCTATCATTTCTCGTCCTCATTTAAGAGACTTAGCCTAATGTGAAGTTAAAGAATCGAAGCTAAGTGCTCAACACGCACGGTCGAGTCAAAAATTACTCTTATTCTCGCCATCGGAAAACCTACATTTGTGTCTTCAAACACTTATACAACATGAGAAAATTTTTAAAATTTGGCTATTTTTAGCCTTATTTTGCAACAAAACGATAAACAAAAAGATAAACTTTGGAAAGCGTGAAGGTTTGGCAAGGCAAGTATCTATACCCCCCCCCCAATACTAAAGTTAAACATTGTCCTCAATGTTTCGAGTCTAGGGGTGCAAACACCCCCATACTAGAGACGTAGTCGAATGCCTAATCTAGCATGGAAATGGTGTAACCGTTAAATTTAAAGCCGTTTATGAAGTGTGCTAAAAACCTAAGGTTAGAACATCAAAGGATATATCATGGATATTGAGAAAGTCTTCAAAGCAAACGATTGAGTGCTCCCATAAAACGAACACGAGATGATCCAATCGTGAAGATAATGATCATCTAAAATCCACAATTCACAAACAACCACGGAACAAAGGTTGGAAGGGCACAAATCCCCACACGTTACTACATTAGAAAGCGATAATATGTACATAGGATAAGCATGGAACTCCCCCACGAGGCACCTCGTTTTTGATTACCGAGTCATGAGCTCGACTCGATCCCCTCAATACTAATTATCATTGGGGAAGGTGATTTGGTCGAGGTAGTTCAAGGATGGAACTTCCCCGCCAAAGTAGTGCTTCAACCTATGTCCATTCACCTTGAAATTGGTGCCATCATTTTGAGCTAGCTCGATTGTCCCATATGGAAAAACTTGAGTCACGGTGAATGGACCGGACCAACGGGATTTCAACTTACCAAAAAAGATTTTTAAACGAGAATTAAAAAGCAAAACTTGATCCCCGATGTTAAAAACCCGGTTTTTAATTTTAGAATCATGCAACTTTTTAGTCTTTTCTTTATAAATCAATGAATTTTCTTAAGCAATATCCCTTAATTCATCCAATTCATTTAATTGCATTTTCCGGTGTTTTCCCATGGTCTCCATGTCATCATTACTATGCTTTAGGTCCCAATAAGCCTTGTGTTCCAATTCAATTGGCAAATGACAATTTTTCCCATACACAAGCTTATAGGGAGTGCACCCAATGGGCGTCTTATGAGCGGTCCTAAAAGCCCATAAAGCATCGTCCAACTTATCCGACTAAGATTGTCGGTTTTCCCCAACGGATCTCTCCAAGATCCTCTTCAAAGCTCGGTTTGAAACCTCGACTTGACTACTCGTTTGTGGGTGATAAGCCGTAGAAAGCCGATGTGTAACCCCATATTTTCTTAGGACCCTTTCGAATTGGTCGTTACAAAAATGGGTTCCACGATCGCTTATGATCACACGAGGGGTTCCAAACCGAGAAAACAAGCTTTTCAAAAACTTGACTACCACACGAGCATCATTGGTGGGCAAAGCCTTAGCTTCCACCCACTTAGATAGGTAGTCAACTGCAACAAGGATGTACTTATTACCACGAGATGATGGGAACGGCCCCATAAAGTCGATGCCCCATACGTCAAAGATCTCACACACTTGGATGATATTTTGTGGCATTTCATCTTTTTGTGAGGCTTTTCCTTGTCGTTGGCATGAGTCACACGACTTCACAAGCTCATGTGCATCTCGGTAAATAGTAGGCCAAAAGAAGTCGGCATCAAACACCTTCTTAGCCGTGAGATTAGCACCATGGTGATCACCCGTGGGTCCCTCGTGACAAGCTCTAAGGATATTAGAAGCTTCGGTACCAAAGACACAACGTCGGATGATTTGATCCGCACACGTTCGAAACAAGTAAGGGTCGTTCCAAAAGTAGAACTTGACGCGATGAAAGAATTTTCGTTTTTCTTGAGTCGTCATACCCTCGATAATGAAGTTGCCCGCATGGTAATTTGCAAAGTCCGCAAACCATGGGGTGGAAGAATCAAGCTTAGAATTCACTACGCCAAGTGTCTCGAGCGGAAATGTTTCAGTGATTTCCTTGGGCTCGTAAACACTTTGGTGAGGATCTTCCATACGAGAAAGATGATCGGCCGCTAGATTCTCGGCTCTTTTTTTGTCAACGATTTTGTGATCAAATTCTTGAAGGAGGAGAATCCAACGAAGTAATCTCGGCTTTGCATCTTGTTTAGCCATAAGATACTTGATAGCCGAATGATCCGTATATACTATGCATTTTGTCAAGACAAGATAAGGTCGGAATTTCTCAAATGCATACACTACGGAAAGGAACTCCTTCTCCGTTGTAGTGTATTTTTAGTTGAGCCTCGGTCATCGTCTTGCTAGCATAGTGAATAGGCAAGAAGTGCTTTTCATGACGTTGCCCCAATACGGCCCCAATAGCATAGTCACTAGCATCACACATGAGCTCAAAGGGGAGGTTCCAATTGGGAGCAACAAGAATGGGAGCTTCGGTAAGTTTCCTCTTAAGGATTTCAAAAGCTCGTACACAATCTTCGTCAAAGACAAAACGTGCCTCTTTTTCAAGAAGATGTGTAATAGGTCTAGAGATCTTTGAAAAATCCTTGATGAATCTACGATAAAAGCCCGCGTGGCCTAGGAAACTCCTAACTCCCTTGACGGTTTTGGGATGAGGTAATTTGGCGATGATGTCTACCTTAGCTTGATCTACCTCAATCCCCGCTTCGAGACCTTGTGCCCTAAGACGATTCCACTTTTAACCATAAAATGACATTTTTCCCGATTAAGCACAAGGTTGGTTTCCTCACAACGCTTCAACATTCTCTCGAGATTCAACAAACACGAAGTGAACGAATTACCAAACACGGAAAAGTCATCCATGAAGACTTCCATCGTCTTCTCGATCATATCATGAAAAATAGCCATCATGCACCTTTGAAAGGTTCCCGGTGCATTGCAAAGTCCGAATGACATTCTACGATAGGCAAACGTTCCATATGGACACGTAAACGTAGTTTTTTCTTGATCACGAGGATTGATGGGAATTTGGAAGTAACCGGAAAACCATCTAAAAAGCAATAGAAATCGTTTCCTGCAAGACGCTCCAACATTTGGTCCATGAAGGGCAAGGGAAAATGGTCTTTACGAGTGGCTTCATTCAACTTACGATAGTCAATGCACACTCTCCATCCGGTCACGAGTCTAGTGGGAATTAACTCGTTGGCATCGTTTGGCACAACGGTCATTCCTCCCTTCTTAGGGACACAATGAATAGGAATCACCCAAGGGCTATCGGAAATATGGTAAATCATTCCCGCGTCAAGGAGTTTAAGGACTTCCTTTTTAATGACGTCGTGAATTTTGGGGTTCACCCTCCTTTGACATTAGATTGCGGGCTTGTAATCCTCCTCCATTAAGATTTTGTGGGTACAAAATTTGGGATCGATCCCCTTAATGTCGGATAACTTCCACGCAATTGCCCCTTTGTGATCCTTTAGAACATCGACAAGTGCGGTTTTTTCATCATCCGAAAGTTCTTTCGCAATAATAACCGGCAACTTGTCGCCCTCCTCCAAATAGACATATTCGAGATGAGGAGGTAAATCTTTCAACTCGAGGATAGGTGGTTCCTCAATTGAAGTTTTGGGCTCGATACTCATAACCTTCTCGGGTGGAGGAAATGGGAAATCGTTAAGAAAATCCTTGATAATCGAGAAGTCCTCATCGTTGTGGAGGTCTTCGTTACAAGTACGTGGAACATCGAATTCTTCCAACGTAAAACCACCACCTTCAAATGGAGTGAAGGTTGGTGTCGAGTTATCAAGGATGGGATCTAACATAGTGGGATTGCCACTATTTTCATCATCACCAAAACCTAGAACTTCTTGTGAAAATTCCTCGCAAACCACGTCAATCATATCAACGAGATTTATGGTTGCAATGGAATAAAACATGGGAAATTTGAGAGTTTTGAGTTGCGTTTATAACAAGTTCCTCGTCGTTGAAACGTAAGGTGATCTTTCTAGCATGAACATCGATCAAAGCCATAGACGTATCTAAAAACGAACGACCTAAAATGAGAGGAACTTGAGGATCCGTGGGAATATCGACAACGATAAAGTCTACCGAATAATAAAACTTTCCCACTTTCACAAAAACGTCTTCCGCCAATCCACATGCGGGAATCGTGGAATGGTCGGCCAACTCGATAGACATTAGTGAAGGAGTAAGATTAGGAAGATTGAGCGACTTGAAGATTGCAAGTGGCATCAAGTTAATGCTAACACCAAGATCGGCCAAGGCAAAGCATTCTTCCATATCTTGGATTGCACAAGGGATCAAGAATTTACCGGGATCACCGACTTTTTGAGGTATGCGATTAAGATAAACCGATGAACAACTAGACAATTGATGCAATTTCTCCTTGTTGTTCAACATACTCTTAAAGTTAGCGGCAAATCGAGGCATCATGACCAAAGCATCGGCAAAACTCACATTAAAGTGCAAATCACGAAACATTTTCATAAAAAGCTCAAATTGATAATTGTCGCGCTCTTGACGTTTCTCCTTTCTAAGTCTCGATGGATAGGGAAAAGGTGGTGTGGGTTGAGGCATAGGCATAGCCTTTGGAATCTCGGGTTCCAATGTTGGTAATGGGTCAACCGTAGGTGTCGCATGAGCGGTACTTCGTAGGATTGGGACATGCTCCTTTTGGACCACCACCTCGGGTTCTTCCTCAATTGCTTCCTCCGTAGGAGCAATTGGTTGAGGAGTCGGTTCCTTAAGTGTCTTACCACTACGTGTGGTAATCACTTTCATCTCACCCTCAGGGTTTGATACGGTGTTGCTAGGAAGACTACTCGAAGAAGGTTTACACATAATTGCCTCAAACATAGATGAAATTTTATCTTCATACATTGATTGCCTCTTCTCGGC
The DNA here is from genome assembly GCA_025667525.1 of Glebionis coronaria. Classification (NCBI taxonomy): domain Eukaryota; kingdom Viridiplantae; phylum Streptophyta; class Magnoliopsida; order Asterales; family Asteraceae; genus Glebionis; species Glebionis coronaria. The sequence continues at coordinate 423,091,531 of CM046874.1, forward strand.
TTTAATCATCTCTTGCTTAATTTCATGTTGCCCTTGTTCCATTTTTTGTTGGTTTTGTTGTAACCTAGTTACATTTCCTTCCATCTTGTTGGTATGGATTTTAAGCTTATTTGCTAACTCATTTTTCAACTCTTTCTTCAAGTCGTTCTTAAACTCGGATCTTAGGCTAATGATTTCTCTTTGAATGTTGTCAAACCTAGCATCATTCCCATTAGCGTATTCAACAAATTCATTTGGAAGATCTTTCAACGTTTGCAAACTTTTGTTGTTGTTTTGAAAATAATTTGATTTTTGTTTGAAACTTGATTATTAGCCCCTTGATTACCATAGTTTCCCTTGTTGTAATTGTTTTTGACACCAACTTGATTGTTGCGATAGTTGTTGTTAGCATTTTGATTTGAACCAAAACCCGGTGGAGTCAATTGATTAGAGCGGGTAACTTGACCATTTTGGTTGTAAGTTCCCGTGACCGCGTAGGCACTCGAAGTGTTACCACCGTTGGTAATGCACTCGGAGAAATCATGACCTCCACCACAATACATGCATGAAACCTCAACCGCTTTAGCCGTAGCGGGAGCACTTGGTTCTCCAACTTTGAACTCAATCAAAAGACCTTTAAGCTTATCAAAGATTTTGTTTTCCAAGTTCGCCTCAATTTGGCAAGCATCGATGGTAGTAGACAAAGAAGGTGAAGCCGAAGACGAAGCCTTACGAACACTAGACGTGCTACGAGGACTATACACCTTAGATCTATTCTCAATTATCACCAAAGCTTCCTCAACCGTTTTACACAAAAAATTACCACCCGCGGCGGCATTAAGGTAATCCCTTTCATGATCATTAAGTCCATTGTAAAACGTGTCAATTTGATGCAAATCGGAAAAACCGTGATGAGGACACTCATGTAACATTTCCTTAAACCTATTCCAAGCCGTTGAAAAACTTTCATTAAACTCTTGTGAAAATTTTGAAATCTCGTTTTTCAAATGCGTAGTCTTAGAGGGCGGAAAAAATAGGTTCACAAACTTAGACACGAGATCCTTCCACGTCAAAATAGAATTGGGTGGCTCTTTCTCTAACCAAATTTTAGCGGGCCCCGCTAAGGAATACGGAAAAAGCATCATCTTAATTGAATCCTTAGAGACATCCTTAAACTTGCAAGTGGCGGTAAGACGATTGAATTGCTGGATATGGTTGTTTGGATTATCCTTCTCATCACCTCAGAATTTGTTGTTTTGGATCATCGACAACAAACCCGTTTTCACCTCAAAATTCCCCGCAAGGATAGCGGGAATCACAATAGCCTCTCCATAACCCTCGGTGGGTGCTTGAAGTAACTCCATCATAGTACGATTCGCCATGGTTGTCTCTTCTCTTACAATGGGTTCGACAATGGGAGATTCTTCACTAGAAGATGTTTGGTTTCCTTCCTTTTGACGACGTTTACGTGCACGTCTTGCTTTGGAGCGAGTTTGCATAAACGTCACGTACAACGAGGGGATGAGCAAAGAAGATTCTTTTTGGTGTTTTGTATTTTTCCAATTGTGGTTTTTGATTGTTTTTACTTTTTTTTGGATTTTTGTGATTGTATTAAGTAGACAAAAATCTACAAATCTCCTCCTTAATCAAATCTCTTGATTAAAGAAGCCTCAAGGAATGAAAACGAGCACGTGAAGTGAACGCCTACGATGACTTTAGAACGTTGGTGGAACACCAAAACGTTCAAGAGGGTTTAATCAAATGAAACCGAGAAAGTATATATGATACTTAGTAATACTTTGGGCGGCAAAACCCTCGATTAGCTCTCAAAATCAAATATTCACAAGCAAGCGGATAAACGAGGCGGCGCGAAGCACTTAAGAGCCTTTTTCCTTAGGATATATTTTATAATATCCTCCTTATACCCACCTTATAGTTTGTATTTTTCAAAATTGAGCTTCACGAAAGTATTTATCTATTTTTGCCTTTTTCTTTGGTTTGAGATTCGAATAAAATGATTGGGTAATGACCTCCCAAGTCAAGGTTGTGATTTCTCACTTTTGGAGTACTTGTGTATTTATTGTTCTACGTATACAATATAGTAATAATATTCACTCAAAAAACGAAAAACCGATAATACGTATTAGTATAGTCCTACTAATACAATAGATATTATGGCTATATATAAAAACAAAAATTGACAAATCAAAACACAACACGCCTCCCCGGCAGCGGCGCCAAAATGATGGTTGAAGTTTTTACACACCTTTAGGAAAAGGAGGTAAATAGGGCAAGCGTTAACAAGTGACTTAGGAAAATCACAAGTTATGACCCAAAGTGGGGATCGTTCTCAAGGAGGCTTGGTGTGTATGTTAAGAAATGATTAGTTATGTGATTATATTGATTATGAGAAAGAAAATAGAAAGGGGATAAGAAGAGAATGATAGTTACGATAACGGATTACACTAAGACGAAAAGGTCGTACACGTAAAACCGTAAAAGCACCAAAATTAAAAATTTACCCTAAAAATTCCTAAAAGATTGCAATAAATCCTAAATAATGTAATTAGAGTTTACAAAAAAAATCAAAAATCACCCAAACCTTTTATTTAATTAAATAACGATTTTTGTAATGCTAATTAAAGCCCTAAAAATAAATTTAATTAACAAAAAGCCCAAAATGAGTTTTATCACTTTGTAAACCTCTAAAATACCATAACTTAATTTTAAACTATTTTTGAAAATTTTAAAATTAATTAAAACTATTTAAAAACAATTAAAAACTATTAAAACTTAAAATAATTATAAAAATTAATCTAAGAACAACAATAATATTCTAAAAATTGTAAAATTCCTAACTTTATGTATTTAAACTAAGAAAAATGTAAAAACTTGAAAAATCTAAATTTTAATTTTTAATAATAAAATAATAATAAAATAATATTAAAAATCCAAAATTTATAAAAATTTCTAAAAACTTGCAAACTAGCGAATTTTAACCTAAATAACACAAAAATGAAGTTGAAATTCCTAAATACCCTTATTGGGCCTAAAAAATGGGCTAAAGTCCAAACAGTCCCTTAATGGGCTTAGAATTGGCCCGATAAGAAAAAGTGGCCCAAATTAGCCCAAAAACCACGACTTGACTCAAAATTTGATTCTGAACAACTTTTTCCAAAGGCCCAAGAGCTGAAAATGTGATATAAGCTAGCTTATTACCAACAGCTTATTCTTAATGGGCTTTTTGGCCCATTAAGCCATAAGTTGATGCCATAAGCTTAAATTAAACACACAAGCTTCTCTTGACCTAAATAAGTCTTCTATAAAAAGAAATTTGAAATAAGCCAAAGGAATAAGCCTGAAATGCAAAAAGCAATCTACAGAAAACGACAAAATAGTCGTTTTTGAGTTCTAGGCTATCCCAAGAGCTGATTCAAATTGCAAAAGCTTTTAAATGACTCAACTAAGCTTAATCAACAAAAAGTTTTCAAATAAGTTGACTCAATAAGCTGGAAAAAGCAAATAAGCACTTATGAAAAAGTCAAATAAGTTGGTTTTCTAGCAAAAAGTCAACGTCAAAGTCTAATAAGCTCCAGTTCAATCAAATGGGTCAAATAATGAAGATCTATCACAAAAAATAAGTTGTTGCAGGTCTGGATAAGCCAAAATGGCTTATTGATAAGCTAACTGAAAATTTGTACTAGTAGGGGCTAGTTTTGGGTGTTGAGCAGTGGGAACTTTTCCCACTTCTTGACTTGTTGACTTTTTTTGTCTTTAGTGACTTTTTTGGAGATTCAGGTTACACAAAGGCACCCAAATGATCAATGGATCAAGAGGAGTGAATAACAATCAAAAAATCACAATCAACAACAGCCAATTAGTACAATTTAATCAATTAAGCACCAGATCTGACTCACACATGAACACATAAGCAGTTATGAACATATAAGCTGTTTTAGCAATATTCAGCCAACCAAATTCCACCAAAAGCATATACAAGCTATTATAAACTTAAATGAACAAGTCTAAATTGTTTTCATGCAATGGCTCAAAGCCTAAATCAAGATTCAAGTAGATGAAGGTTACTGATGAACACTAAAACATGCAGTTTTTACTTTTGCTGATGCACTTGACCAACAAGCCAGATTCAATCACTCAGATCTATCTCATATGTTATATAAATGATTTTTTAACAACTTTTAACCCTAAGCATGCATAAATTCTAGATATTACCAAAATCTTAGGTAAAAAACAGTTAAAATCACTTAGATATAGCACAATGTATGATTCAAGGTTTCAAACCCAAAAACTTGCAGCAATATGCACTCAACCAAGCATATAACAGATAACAAGCACAAACACAAACTTCTAACAACTCAATACCAAGTTATGATCTTTAACAGGTAATCCCTAACACCCTCTAACTTTTCAAAACCAAAATTTTCAAATCAAAAGTGAGTTTTAAGACCACCCAAGCCCAAATTAACACAATAACAGATGTATTAAGCAGATTCAAGCAAGATTAAGCCACAAAATTCACAAGAACACAAGCAACACTCAAATATCACAAATATCCAATATTTTATCAGATTTTGAGATTAAGGGTGTGTACCTCATGGATGTACATCCACACCTACGAATTTTGAGCTTATGTACTAGCAAGAACAAGTACAAGCTTCCACAACAAAGCTTGCTAAGATTCACAAAAGTTAGAAGCAAAATAGTAAAATCAGAAAAGTGAAAAGCCTTGATTAATGCAACTCTTGTACTCCACACTTGATTATCCCCAAGTTATAAGCTTCACCATACCTTGATAACACAATATCAGGATGCTATGATCAGCCCTATAGCCCAAGAATTCCAAGATAGACCAAGAACTTAGCAAAATATCAAGCTTGAAGGAAAATGTGCAAACTTTTGCACACTCCTTGAAAACAGGTTTTGAGATTCAAGATAAGCAAACAAGTAACAATAATAAGCAGATATAAAGGATGGCACTTGAGTTTTCTTCACAATTTCAAACACATTTCATTAATACTGAAAATGGATTTACAGAAAAGTGAACCAAGGAAAATTCAAGAGCAAAAGCTAAACTACTGATCCTATTGCCTTTTATAGGCTACAAATGAACTAGGAAATCAAGAAAAAACGTAACCCTAATGTTATAGAATCCCTGAAATGCCCTTGAGAGCTTTGGCTTTTTGTTGAATCATGTGACTGAATTGGCTTTTTGTGTGAGTTGGAAAGTTGAAAATTGCATCCAAAGGCCACAAATGAAGCTTAGGAATAAAGCTAAACAAGGATGGTTGGATCTTTTGGCACTTTTGGCTTTTTCCCCAAAACCGTGTGAGGAGGGTTTATCATGTTACCAAGGTGATGATGTGGCAAGGGATTTAAGGTTTAGGTTATGATTAAGACAAGCTTAGTCATAATTCTAGAGGTTTTGGTGGCTTAATTTTAAGTAGTTTGTAAAAGCCCAAATTGGATTAGAACATGATGAACATGGGGTTTTAATCTGTTTTTAGTTTAAACTTAGGTGTTAGGCACCAAAGAATTAATTAATACAGATTAGTTATTGATAGGTGTGTAAACACCCATCATTTTACCACTTAATTCTGGCTAAAACAAGACCAAAACACGTATTTAATATCATTGTTTGGAATTATGCGTGGTTTTTGTGTTTATTGTGTTTTCAGAGCTAACCGGATGAATATTAAAGAAAACATGGGATTGCACGGGTTTTATCAAGGAAAGGGACTAAAGACGAAGTCTATTGTCCAAGAGATGCAAAATATTTGAAGTCAATGGGCCTATTTGAAGATTTATCGAAGAAAAGGACCAAAGATGGAAGATTTACATATGTCGAAGAAACTCAAGTCTATTTAACGAAGAAATTAAAAGACGAGTTGAATTTAATCGACGACAAATCCCGAATCAGAATCGAAAACGTCAACTTTTCTGAAAAGACGAGAAGACAAGAGGAAAGGGAGAAAAGCCCACTCACCAACCAACCACTAGGACTATATATAGTTTCTCCCTTCACAATTTTAGGGAGCTAGCTTTTCATTTTTCTTTTTCCCAGTTTCTTAGGATCGGTTCTTCACCAACACCATTAGGGTGTTTGGTGATTTTTAATATTTCCTTTCAATCTTGTAAGTTTTAATCATTACTCTTGTTACTTTTACATTAATCTTTCAATTCCATCTTTTCATTCATCTTGTTCTTTATCATCTTCTATTGCAAGTTCTTAAGTTTTCTTATTTGATTCAAGTTTGATCTTAAAAAGTTGTTGATTTAGTGTTTTTATTGGTGGGATTTGTTACTTATGGTACTTAAATGATTATTGGTTAGTTTGGTAAAACCTTTTCGATTATTTGGAGCGATTTTGATCAAAACCCGTTCTCCCTGTTTTTACTCGTCTGCTGCTGTTCTTCATCCAGATATTCCGAATAGGAGTTTCTTTCCGCATAGGCAGTTTTATTATTTCCTTATTCGGAATATTTCATATATTCCGAATAGGGTCTTGCTTTCCGAATAGGCGAGTTTCTTTTTCCCTTACTCGGAATATTTTATATATTCCGAATAGAACTACTTTTTCCGAATAGGGGTTTTTACTTCTCTCTTGCTCGGAATATCTTCGATATTCCGCATAGCATATTTTTCCGAATAGGCATGTTATTCCGCATAGAACAACTTTTCCGCATAGGGTTAATTTTTCCGCATGGTTTCTTTTATTCCGCATAGAACTTGATTTTCCGAATAAAGCAGTTTTTCCGCATAGACCATATTTTCCGAATAGGGCCTTGTTTTCCGCATAGAAGTTCTTTCCGCATAGTATCCGATTAGGCTGTTATTCCGCATAAGTATTTGTTTTCCGAATAGCTCTTTTCTTCAGTAAGATCATTTCTCTGTTTTATCATTTAACCTTTTATATTTACTACAAGTTTAATTTCATTACTTCATTCAATTATCTTTTCAATAGAATAGAAAACCAAATCCACTTTTTGTCACCAAAAACAAATCATTCCACTTTTAACTGAGATCAATTCGAGAGGATTCCGAGAAAACGAACTTTTAAACATAGAAAATCGCGTGTATCAAATGGCGCCACTGCCGGCTCTTCTCGTTAAGATCAAAAGTTTTTTGTGAGAACTTGGATTTTGGGATCCGTTCCCCGTGAACGTTACTTTTTCACAAAATTTTTCAAAAAAATCCTAAAAAATATAAAATTTTCAAAAATACAAAAAAATAAAAAACATAAAAACCAAAAATATTTTTGCCTTGTTTTTCTTTGTTCGTTCTTTTGCAGGTGTATGCGCACTCGATCCACGTCATATCAAGAGCCCGAGCCTCTCGATCACTTAGACATGGCTGGTGTACCACCTCCAAACAATAATAACAACAACAACCCGCCCTTCAACAACATGAACAATAACAACAACAATGAGCCCCTTCCGGATAATCGCCCGATGATTGAACTGCTGCAAGCTCATGTAGATGGCAACACGGATCCAATTGTCATACCTCCAATTGCCGCCAACAATTTCGAGCTAAAATCAGGCTTTATCCAGATGGTATCCGCTCAACCATTCTTGGGACGAACCATTGATGATCCTCACGACCACATCAAGAGATTCTTGCAACTCACCAACACGGTCAAGTTCAATGGTGTTCCACAAGAGGTTATCAGGTTACAACTTTTTCCCTTTTCTTTAGAGGGACAAGCCCGACATTGGCTTGCTAAGGAACCGCCACAGAGTATTCTCTCGTGGACGGATTTGGAAACAAAGTTTATCAATTACTTTTTTCCACCCTCTCGTACTACCGCTTTGCGGAATGAGATCATAAATTTTGAACAAAAGTACGATGAGTCGTTCAGTTAATCTTGGGATCGTTTTAAAGATCTTTTAAGAAAATGCCCACAACATGGTTTTATCAAAGTACATCAAATTAATACTTTTTGCAATGGTTTAAGCATGAGTGACCAAGATTCACTGAACAGTGCCTCGGGGGGTAATCTATTGGCTAAGACTTCCAATGCTGCTTGGGACATCATTGAGAATAAGTCTCGTGTGCAAACCAAGAGTGTTCGGACCAATGTCGCTAGTGCTAGCACTAATGACAGCGACAAGCGATTAGACAAAATCACTGTGCTTCTTGAATCGCTTGTCACCCACACCGTCAGCAACAACAACAGCAAGAACGCCAAAAACGCTCAAGTGAACGCTGTCAGCCAACCTTGTGAGATATGCGGTGGTCCTCACTCGTACACAACTTGTACCGCCACCCAAGACTACCCTGCTGAGAATGTGAATGCGGCATATGGCACCTATCCTCAACCTGCTTATCAAACTAGACCTCAAGGTGACCGTAACTTGCTTAGCTACCGCAGCAACAACTATCTTTCACCACCTGGTTTCCCTCATACCAACCCAAACCAACAACAAAACCTTAATCGCCCTCCTCAACAACAACAACAACCTCGACAACCATACATCCCTCCTCACAAGCAGCAACAACCGCCTCAACGTAACAATCAAGTCTACCAACAACCTGCTTACCAACCACCTGCATACAATGCTCCTCCCAACCAAACCACAACTGCATTACACCAAGAGGTTGCTACCTACATGAGGACCAATGATGTGATTGTGGAAAATCTCCAACAGGAAGTGCGAAACTTGAAGGCAGACTTGGTAAAGCAAGGAAATGATTTGAGAGCCGACATGAGAAACACATTGGATAGCCAAACTAATGATCTGAGGAACATGATGGCTAGTTTCTTCCAAGGTAATCAACCCTCTTCTTCGGGTACTCTTCCGAGTAACACCGTTGCGAACCCAAGAGGGGAGATGAAAGCAATCACTACTCGAAGTGGTAAAGGTACCAAGGAACCCGAGCTTCCTATACCTCCACCGGTGATTGTGACTAAGGAGAACGAGTCACCTGCTCCTATTCCCCCTCCTTCTCCTTCCCCAATTTCTCCACCTCTTCCTTCTACCCCTCCTCCACCCGTGGCTGTGAGTGATCCTATTCTCCCAAAGCCTTCCTCTTCTTCCAATATACCTTATCCATCTAGGTTGAGGAAAGAGAAGCAAAAGAGCAAGGATGATATTCAGGTTTCGAACTTCCTAAAAATGTTTAAACAACTGAATTTCAATATCTCTTTCGCTGAGGCTCTCGCTCACATGCCCAAGTATGCAAAAATGTTTAAAGATCTTCTGAGCGACAAGGAAAAGCTCCTCGATATTGCCAACACCCAACTTAATGAGAACTGCTCTGCAGTGCTCTGAAGGAAATTGCCAACCAAGCTTGGTGATCCGGGTCGTTTCCTTATCCCTTGCAATTTCCCGGGAGTAGAGAATTGCATGGCCCTGGCCGATCTAGGTGCCAGTATTAATCTCATGCCTCTAAGTGTTTGGAAGCAATTATCTCTCCCAGAGCTAGTCCCCACCAAAATGACTTTTGTTGGAAATATGTTTTACGTATTTATGAAGGATCGGTCGCTCTAACGATAATTATGTAATGGGCTCGTGGTCCACTTAGTAATGTATAGTCCATATAGCCCACATGTAGGGTGGGCTATATATATACCCCTCCTAGCATGTTAGGAGGGGTTGGTGGTTCATTCATTTTACATCTTTTCATTTAATCTAATCACTTTCTCTCTCTACTTATCTTTTCTCTCCTTTCTCTCTCTACATTTCATCTTCCTCCTTCCCCATTTCCACCATTAATCAATAGATCTTCCATCATTTACCAAATCCTTAGAAATCGTAGACCTTCAATTGGTATCAAGAGCCATGGTTGAATCTTAGGATTTGCATTTTTTTTATCTATTGATTTGATTAAAAATCCCTTCTTTCTAAATTTTTTTCTTTCTTTTTTAGCCTTTTCGGATCAGTTTTTTAAATTTTTTATTCGTCATATCTTTTTTTTATTTATTTTTTATTTTTTTTATTTTTTTTGATAATAAAATTTCGTCTCATTTTTTATTTTTTATCTGTCCAATTAGTCTCTTAAAAATCAATTTTTTCTTAATAAAAGATTCGATTTTTTTTTAATCAGTCTAGTCAAGTTTATCTATTTTTTTTTTATCTGTCAAGTTTTTATTCAGTCTTTCCTTTTTCATTTTTTAATCATTTTTAATATGTCATTTTTAATCAGTTTTTTCTTCATTTTCATATCGGTCAAAAGTCTCAGTTTTTTGATCAAATCAGTCCATCGGTCCAAATCTGTTTACTCTGTCCAAACTGTCCAAAATTGTTCAATCAGTCCCAACCTGTCCAAAACTCAGTTTTCCGAATAGACAAGGTTTTCCGAATAGACAAGGTTTTCCGAATAGACAAGGTTTTTCCGAATAGACAAGGTTTTTCCACATAGAAAGGTTTTTCCGCATAGAAAGGTTTTTCCGCATAGAAAGGTTTTTCCGCATAGAAAGGTTTTTCCGCATAGAAAGGTTTTTCCGCATAGAAAGGTTTTTCCGAATAGAAAATCTTTCCGAATAGAAAATCTTTCCGAATAGAAAATCTTTCCGAATAGAAAATCTTTCCGAATAGAAAATCTTTCCGAATAGAAAATCTTTCCGAATAGAAAATCTTTCCGAATAGAAAATCTTTCCGAATAGAAAATCTTTCCGAATAGAAAATCTTTCCGAATAGAAAATCTTTCCGAATAGACTATTTGGAATTGACAGACTCTGGACTGACCCACCATCACAATACTCTCCATTCAAACATAACGGCAAACACACTCAAAACTGGTTTAAAAACTCAACCCTTGAATCCACCAAGACCTTGACATAGTCAAAAGACTCAACTCACAGACACCCCCTCACACCCTCACGACTCGACTGAAGACTCAAAACACTCTCGGACACCACTCTCACACTCGTCTAACCAAACCAACATCAACATTAACCAAAACAGACCCAAACACAAACAAACGGACGCACACTCATCTCTCGACAACAACTGACCTCACACCCTCACGACTCGACTCAAGACTCATCACACGCGCCTAATCAAACAGAATATCCCTCGACTCAACATCTCAAACCAAACCAACAGGACCCCCACACCTACACTCCCTCACCGACACCCTCTCGACTCTCACATTATCTCACTCTCGACTTCGAATCATCAAACCAAAACACATCCACAAACCTCTCAGCCTCACAGACCCTCACAATACTCTCGACCAACACCTCACAATACTCTCGACCCTCACTCGTCACGACTCCAAAAACACACCCAACACTCACCCTACAACAAGCAATCCCTCACCAACTCACAGACTCTCGACCAAGACTCCTCAACACCCTCGCAACTCACTCCCCAACACCCTCCCTCGTCTCAAATCCACTCACTCCCTCACCGACACCCTCTCGACCCATATTCTCTCGACACACTCACACCCACCACAACCCAACTCTTTCCCCTCACGACACTAAAACCCACAACCCACCCACCCTCGCTCGACCATCGACTCCCTCACCACTCGAACCCAAAAAGACATCATCTTGACTCAAAAATCTAGACACTTGACAAGAAAGACACGACAGTAGATAGAAGACAGACTCAATTAACCAACATGCAACAAAAACCTACCCGAGACCCCACTTTAGGATCTTGAAGTCGTTTCTCAGTCAAATTCATCAGGAGCTTCTTTAGTTTCGAACATCAATAACAGGGGAAATGGAGGATTGACGTATGATTTGAGTGATTTAAGAGTTGTATCAAGTCTTTAGAGGGACGGAGGAACCAAGAAGCCATAGTTGAGTGAGGCGGTTGTGTTTCTGAGAAGAGAGAGAGAGATAGGTTTTGTCTTGGGAGGAGAAGTCAACAATTGTGTGTTTATTCAAGTTGGGGACGGAGATAACGAGGATTAGGTAAGTGGGGCGGTGGACAGAATTTGATTGGGTCACGTGGGTTGCCAGGCGGAGTAAACAAGGCTTTGGGAAATCGTTATAATATTTATTTTTTTAGAAAACGTAATCTCTATATTTTCGTTACATTTATTTTTTTTAAAATTTTGGTTACATTTTCTTTTAAGTATATTTAGGATTAAATCTAAATTTTTATTTTTAGTTACATTTATTTTGTCTTTTTGTCATTTTTAAAATTTTAGTTTTATAAATTTTTTGCTTACTAAATTTTGGCAAATCGTGTTGAGGCGGGTACTTTAAAAGTTACCGTGAACAAATATTTGACGGGTTAACAGTTTTTGTGGTCGGATTTGACGACAAAGTGACGAGTCAACGTGACGGGATTTTTGATCGGGTTTAATTCATAATCGTTTGAGCCGACTACATTTTTTGAGCCGAATCGATTTGTACAATCCTGAAACCACAACATCCACATTATTTTTCCTCGATTTTCAATGGACCCGTTAAATTCGACACTTAAAGAGGGAGACTTGCATCGAATGCACGACAAAGCTAGAGAAAGTGGTATAAATTCATTTCAAATGCTTCAATATCATCTAGTTACTCTTTCGGGGATTCAAGAAGGGAGCGAATTTGTGACAATCTTTGGACAAGATCGTCATATATTCATCGACTCAATTTTCACCACTTTGACCAACCTCGCCGAGCAACTCAACCATAACAACTTTAATCACTCTGCATCGGCACTTGCATACAAGGCTCTTGTGACACACCTCACGCCTTTCCTCCAATTCAATGTCATCAAGCCTGAAAGTTCAGTGATTTGCCAATCATTTTTTCGAGATACACATACCGAGCTTCGAGTTTTCCGTGATACGATTTTGAAACTCATGTCATCGGTCTCGTCTTCGATTTATCAAAGATCACAACTTCAGCAAGCGTATGATAATGGAGTGCAAGAATCAATGACACAGATGCAAGAAGCGAATGGTCATACGGTTAACAACTTGGAGCCTTACGATGGCAAGAGCACGGAATCAGGAGGACAACATGATACCAGTGGCACGTCAGGGAATGTTCACGAGATCTTTTTTGATGACACCTTACCCGTTTATGACGAAGAGCCTGCAAACATGGTACAATGTGATGTTAATTATGATGTATATGCTGATGACATGCTGCATATTGGGCATTCTGAACCTAATTATGACAAACATGGGATGGAAAAGAGTGATAGAAATACCACTTCTGATTTATCCGATGAGAGTCATAATGGGGGAGAAAGTGTTCAAAATGCTAAACATCATAATAAATGCTTTACAAATGCCTCGTTAACTGATTCTGATTCCAAGATTAAAGAGCTTGAAACGATTGTTGCTCAACAATCAAAAGATTTTGAGGATGCCAAACTTGAATTTTCTAAGAAAACGGACAAATTTGAAACATACTTTGAAAAACTTGAAAAGTCAAACGTTGTTCTTGAAAGAAAATTGGATCAAACTGTTCTAGATTCTAAAGCTGAAAAGGATAATCTTTTGAAACAAATTCAACTGCTTGAATCTAAGTTGGCATCCCAAGATAACTTGCTCAAAGAGAATGAGACTTTAAAGGCTCAAGTACAGGAAAAGGTCTTTGCTATAGCTGCGTTGAAAAACGAGTTAAGGAAAACTAAAGGACCTAGTGTGGACACTAAGCTTGAAAAACCATCAATCTTGGGGAAACCGCCTACAAATCAGTTCGTCAGACAACCGACTGTCAGACAACCTACTGCATTTGGATCCGAGCGATCACAATCCTCGAGACCGCGGTTTGCCTCCCAAGTTGATTTGGGTCATATTTCTAGAACTGTCACTCCAGCAACTAGGCCCAATGTGATCACTCCAGCTTTAGCAAGACCAAATCATATGATTGCCTCTAGTTTCCCTAAAAATACCAAGACCACGTCTAGAACTAGTTCAAATGACGTTAGCCATAAATCTGGTCAAAGGGAAGCTATTCAAAAGACACATGTAAGAGATAGCAATGTCCAACCTAGTCAGATGCCTTCTAGATTACCCAACACTGCTAACCGTAGCATGCCATCTTCTAGGAGCATCGATCAATCATCTAGGAATTATTCAGACATTAAATATGCTACTTGTAAAACATGTAGAAAATGTGTCTTTACGGCAAATCATGATGCTTGTGTCAAGAAATTACTTGATGAGGTGAACTCCCGTGCTAGAATTAAGTCCCAGTGGATAGCTAAAATCAAACCCTTTGGTAAAGTTTGGCGCCCCACTGGTAGAACTTTTACTCTTGTAGGAAACGAGTGCCCTTTAACTAGGATAGTCTCTGATTCTACGAAGACTACTAGGGAGGAAATTGCAAAGGATGATACATCACTTAAGCCTGAACTTAAGATTTTCTATAAAAGGAAACGGTTGCCAACTAAGACAAGTGAATCATCCCCTCAGGCCACCTCTGACACAAGTAAAGCCAACTGTGAACCCCCACGTGCTTCAAAAATAGATATCTCTAACCCATGCAAAAGTATACAAACTCCTAATGAGAATGCAGGTACCAAAGTTGATGTTCCAAAAGAACGAAGCGGTCCAATCGTTGTATACCGTTCAACTAAGGACACTCTTAGAGTTTGGTTGCTGAAGAAGCAGATATCAGAGAAACAACTGTCTCAGGGGATTCATGGTTAAGTTGCAAAAAAAAGGACTTATAGTCACATCAAAGACTATAACTCGCTCATCAAAGAAAGGAAAGTTTATCGCCGATGATAAACTTATCCTAAAAACGAGAAATTCATTTTTCTCGGGCATGAGCTTATATCAAAAACATTCCAAGTTTTTTAAGCTCATGCATTAAGGCTTATAGATAAATGACAGTCTGTAACCCGTTCTTCAAAGGCAGGAAAGTTTATCGCCGATGATAAACTTATCCTTACAACGAGAAATTAATTTTTCTCGGGCATGAGCTAATAATAAAAACATTCGAAGTTTTTAAGCTCATGCACAATGACTTACAGTTAAATGTCAGACTGTAACTCGAACTTAAAATAAAGGAAAGATTATCTTTTATGATAACTTATCCTCTTAACGAGAAATTCACCTTTCTCGGTCATGAGCTTGTATTAAAACATTCGAAGTTTTAAGCTCAGAAAGGAAAGTGTATCTTTTAAATAAGAGAACTTTTCCTCATAACGAGAAATTAACCTTTCTCGGTCATGAGCTTTCCGTTAAAACAGTCAAAGTTTTCAAGCTCATGAAAACGACTTCTAAGTAAATGTCAGCTTAGGACTCGTTCTTCAGATAAAAGGAAAGTTTATCGCCGATGATAAACTTATCCTTAACAACGGGAAGTTTACAACTTCTCGGACTTGAGCTCGTTTTATAAGATATTCAACATCTTAAGCTCAAGTAATTGGTTTTCAAAACTTTGAACACAATTTTTCGAGAATTTCTCAAAAGGTTTTTCTAAATCTTTCAAAATTGTGTGTTCAAAAATGTTTTGATAAAAAGAGCATGTCTTCTGGAATCGATAATATTTACGAACCTAGAAATGTCATTCAATAATGACACGGGGTTGTAAATAAAGTTCGAGCAGAAGTTCAAATTTTTAAAACATGCTCAAAATGGTTTGCTATTATTTCAGATAGCAACCCGCTTTTCATAATCAAGTCAAGCATTTCACCGGAAAGCTTTGACTCAACAACGGGAATTAATTTTCTCGGGGACGTAACGAGGTGACCAACATTCGTGAACAAGAACCATGTGCTTCTTTCATATGATGTTCTCCATTATTCAGGTCCAACCTCGTACATTGCTAATCTTGTGAATTCATTATTATATCTGATCTTTGCACGTAATAAATACCTTACACTTGTGTTTAAAAGGTATTTAATTTACGTTTCAGCACACCCTCATTAATTTGAGGGGGAGCTTGTGTAACTCATGAAGATAATTGGATTTGCATTTTTCTTCCCAAATTTTCTTAAAAGGCTATTAAATCAATTGATATTAAAAACATCGATTGGGTTAATATTTTTAATATGGGGAGAAAATGTGATTTAATATGGGATATGATCAATCATAAATGGTTTGACTTAACGTGTTAGCTCATCCCGACATGTGCGAAATGTTTTCGAATATCGTAGCATATGTTAAGGGGGAGCAAAATGGATTTGCACTTCAAAAT
The DNA here is from genome assembly GCA_025667525.1 of Glebionis coronaria. Classification (NCBI taxonomy): domain Eukaryota; kingdom Viridiplantae; phylum Streptophyta; class Magnoliopsida; order Asterales; family Asteraceae; genus Glebionis; species Glebionis coronaria. The sequence goes on from CM046874.1 coordinate 423,107,585, forward strand.
GGATTTCATGGTGATTTATACTTACCCGCAACCCATTTATTTCACGACGATGAAGATTGTGGTGACATAAGGATGGTAGGATAGGTTAAAGTCCAATGATTTCTCTAGAACCGGAGGAATCTTCCCAAGGACATTCCATAGCTAGAAATAATAGTCCTTAGGAAAGATGGAGAAAGATTGTGAATGTAGCTGAATGCCGACCAAGTACTTAAGTTAGCACTGGAACAATCACAACAAGGTGCTAGTTATGACGTATTGGTAAGCATTGAAGGGGTTGAAGAATGAAAAAGAATTGTAAAGATAAAGGGTGTAAAGAAAGAAGCCCTCCTTACAACCTTAGGCAGAAACCGGGTCAATTCATATGCTATTGAGATCATGTTTAATGATTCTTGATATTGAAGACTGACATCATGGACCCAGTGATGCAATGCACAACCCTTCCCAGCTAACTCAAATATCTCTCAAAAGGTATTTGTTTTAATCACACGGAGATTAACACATTATCTACTGGTTTATTCACTCCGAATAAATTGGTATTGAAAAGGTGGCACTCCTCTCCAGCCTCCGATCACTAAAATCCAAAATACACGATCGAGTCTAGAGCCATTTGAGATCATCAAATATCTCATTAGGACACACTTTCATATTTACTTGCTTCTTCACACACTGTGAAAAGTAAGAAAGTTCTTAAGAGTCCAACGCAAAATCTTCATGATCTTGCCTGAACATCCGAGTAATACGAAAGTATTTACAATGAAGATGGAAATCCTTCTTGAGCGAATATCAAAAAGCTCATGGTAGGTGACTTGTGCGATTCTTTATGAATCAAACTTGTGATAACTGGAAAGCAACAGTGGTTTAATTCTTAAATGAATTTAAACACGTTCCAGGCCTCTACGCATTATCATATGATCTTGCCAGAACACTCAGAGTGACTCTTTATTGATCACAGTGACGAGTGGAAATCCTTCTAGTGTTAACATCAAACAGCACTTGGTAGGTAACTTGCAAGATTCTTTATGAATCAAGCTAGTGACAACTGGAAAGCAACGATGGTGCGGTTCTTAATTGAACTTCACTTTTTCCAGGAACATGAATTGACGGCTTCAAATCATGCGGTTAATATTATCCAAATGATTCACTCTTTACGTTCGCAGTCAGTTTTGGACGGTCGAGTAAAGAGAACGGGTTTACCCGCGAAATCTTGTCAAGGAGGTTCTTTATTGAAACTACCTGTCACAAGTACGATATTTAATATCGTCCAACGGTCTTCACCGACCGGAGGTAAAATGCTACCGAATTAGAATGAAATGTTCAAGGCCATTTCATCCGTGTATATGGTTTGTTGCTAACTGTCTTATGCAGCGTAACAAGAAGGTGGCATTGCGGTGTACAATCCAGAAGAAGTCGTCACCACATGCTTATACTACATACAATTAGTACTTCAACAAATTCAAGAAAGTCTGAAGGTCAAGTCTTCCGCTGTATCAAACTCTGAAGCTTTCAAGAATTTAAAGATATAAGTATGTGGAACATGAAGTCACGAAGAGGCAAATTTCACAAGTGATGAATGCACAAGGTCAAGGCAAGGAAACATGCTCAAGACTAAAGTCAAAGATCACATCAAGCATATTCACAAGAACAAGATCGAAGACTCAAGCATAGATGCTAGGTTTAAGATTTTGTAAAATGGTGTGACCTCCCTTAGGGGGAGATTGTTGGAAATATGTTTTCCCAAAGGAAGTCTCGGTCACATCATTATTAGCATAGATCACGAGCCATAGAATATTTAGAACTTTGTAACTTGGAGCGACCTCCCTTAGGGGGAGATTGTTGGAAATACGTTTTACGTATTTATGAAGGATCGGTCGCTCCAACGATAATTATGTAATGGGCTCGTGGTCCACTTAGTAATGTATAGTCCATATAGCCCACATGTAGGGTGGGCTATATATATACCCCTCCTAGCATGTTAGGAGGGGTTGGTGGTTCATTCATTTTACATCTTTTCATTTAATCTAATCACTTTCTCTCTCTACTTATCTTTTCTCTCCTTTCTCTCTCTACATTTCATCTTCCTCCTTCCCCATTTCCACCATTAATCAATAGATCTTCCATCATTTACCAAATCCTTAGAAATCGTAGACCTTCAACTTTGGAATTGGCCAACCGTACGGTTGCTTATCCAGTGGGGATAGCCGAAGACGTCATTGTAGGAGTCGACAAATTTACCTTCCCTGCTGATTTTGTTGTCGTCGACTACGAGATGGACCCCCGTGTGCCACTCATTATTGGTCGTCCATTCTTGAGGACCGGTCGCACTCTCATTGATGTTGAAGCCAGTGAGCTTATCATGAGAGTGGGTGACGATAAAGTAGTCTTCAACATGGGAAAGCTTTCTAAACAGCCTTATTCTTACGAGAGTGTTAATTGTATTGACGTTCTTGATGAGGCTTGTGAAGAACATTTCAAAGATGCTTGTAAAAATATTCCTACCTCTCTTCCCAATGTTGAGACCGTTTCCTCTATCGACTCATCACTATCTCTATTTGGAGAATGTGATTTCCTTTGGAAAGATTTGGAAGCCACCTTGGGAGATGTGAATTTAGACAATGACGATTCTACTGCCAATTGGGATGAAGATCTCAGTTTCATTGCAAATCTCCTCAGAGAAGACAATCCTTCCCCTCCATCTCCCATTGTTATTGCTATCGATACTCCGACTTCGAATACGCCTCCCGTCGAAAATCCTCCGGATTTGGAACTTAAGGAGTTGCCGCCCCATCTTGAGTATGTATTCCTCGAAGAAGAGAGGAAGTCGCCAGTCATCATTGCTAAGGATTTGAAGGATGAAGAGAAAGCTCGACTTGTCGCCGTGTTGAAAGATCATAAGAAGGCTATCGCTTGGAAGATTTCCGATATTCGTGGAATTGATCCTCACTTCTGCACACACAAAATTCTCATGGAGGACGACTTTAAGCCCATAATTCAAAGCCAACGAAGGGTGAATCCGAAAATCCATGAAGTCATCAAAACAGAGGTTCTCAAACTTCTTGATGCGGGTATGATTTACCCTATTTCGGATTCACCCTGGGTTAGTCCAGTCCATTGTGTGCCCAAGAAGGGCGGAATAACCGTTGTTCCCAATGAACACAACGAGTTGATTCCCACTCGTCTCGTTACTGGGTGGAGAGTTTGTATAGACTACCGCAAACTCAATGATGCCACAAGAAAGGATCATTTCCCTCTACCTTTTATGGACCAAATGCTTGAACGTTTAGCCGGTAATGAATATTACTGCTTTCTTGATGGTTTCTCGGGTTATTTCCAAATACCCATCGATCCCCAAGATCAAGAGAAGACTACATTCACTTGTCCCTATGGCACATTTGCTTATAAAAGAATGCCTTTTGGCTTATGTAATGCGCCCGAGACTTTCCAAAGGTGCATGTTAGCTATCTTCCATGACATGGTTGAACAAACCATGGAAGTCTTCATGGATGATTTCTCGGTCTTCGGGGATTCTTTCTCTTCTTGCCTTGCCAATTTGGAACGTATGCTTAAGCGGTGCGAAGACACTCGCCTTGTTCTGAATTGGGAAAAATGCCATTTTATGGTAAAAGAAGGCGTCGTGCTTGGACATAAGATCTCGAAAGCCGGTCTTGAAGTAGACCGTGCTAAAGTCGATGTTATCGCAAAGTTGCCTCCACCTTCAACCGTGAAGGGTGTGAGAAGTTTTCTGGGTCATGCGGGCTTCTATCGTCGATTCATCAAAGATTTTTCTCAAATCGCTCGCCCGATGACCCACCTCTTGGAAAAAGATACTCCTTTTATCTTCTCCAAAGAGTGTCTTGAAGCCTTCAACTCGCTTAAGGATAAGCTTACTAAGGCACCCGTCTTGGTTACCCCTAATTGGGAGCTGCCTTTTGAGTTGATGTGCGATGCTAGTGATTTTGCTATTGGAGCGGTTCTGGGACAAAGAGTGAATAAACACTTCCAACCAATCCATTACGCTAGCAAGACAATGACGGGGGCACAATTGCATTATACGACAACCGAAAAAGAGCTTTTAGCTGTTGTCTATGCTTTTGAAAAATTTCGCCCCTATCTTGTCCTTTCTACCACTATTGTGTATACCGATCATTCCGCGTTGAAGTACTTGTTGACAAAGCAAGATTCCAAACCAAGACTTCTTCGCTGGGTTTTGCTGCTCCAGGAATTTAAAATCGAAATTCGCGATAAAAAGGAGCAAAAAACTTAGCCGCGGACCATCTTAGCAGACTTGAGGATCCTTACCAGGGGGATCATCCGAACAAAGAAATCAATGATTCTTTCCCCTTGGAGACCTTAATGTCTATAAACTCGAAGCCGAATGAAACCCTGTGGTTTGCGGACTTTGCAAACTACTTAGCGGGTGGAATTCTCAAGGAAGGGTTGACGTCTCAACAAAAGAAGAAGTTCTTCACCGACATTAAGACTTACTTTTGGGAAGACCCTTACCTATTCAAACAATGTGCCGACCTCATTATTCGCCGATGTGTTGATGGACCGACAGCGTCTGAAATCCTTGATGCTTGCCACAAAGGACCCACCGGTGGTCACTTTGGTCCCAACTACACCGCCAAAAAAGTGTTTGATTCGGGATTTTATTAGCCCACCATCTATCGTGATGCTCACGATATGGTTGAAAAATGTGATGCTTGCCAGAAACAAGGTAAGATCACACATAAAGACGAGATGCCTCAGAATTTCATTCAAGAGTGTGAAATCTTTGATGTTTGGGGTATCGACTTTATGGGGCCATTCCCTTCTTCTAAAGGCAACAAATACATCCTTGTAGCCGTTGACTACGTTTCAAAGTCGGTTGAAGCCAAAGCTTTACCTACTAATGACGCAAGGGTGGTTTGTAACTTTTTGAAAGCTCTATTCGCTAGATTCGGTGTGCCTCGTGCCATTATTAGTGATCGTGGGACTCATTTCTGCAATGACCAATTCGCAAGAGTCATGGCTAAGTACGGTATAAACCATCGTATTTCCACAGCCTACCACCCACAAACTAATGGCCAGGCTGAAATATCCAACCGAGGACTGAAGCGAATTCTTGAAAGGACCGTGGGAGAGCATCGTGCCTCGTGGGCTGATAAACTTGATGATGCTTTGTGGGCTTTCCGTACTGCTTACAAGACCCCAATCGGCTGTACGCCTTATCGTCTTGTGTACGGGAAAGCGTGCCACCTCCCCATTGAGTTGGAGCACAAGGCTTATTGGGCCTTGAAGTGGGCCAATTTTGATATCAACAAAGCCGGTGACCTACGCAAGATCCAACTCAATGAGCTCAATGAACTTCGGAATGAGGCTTATGAAAATTCTTTGATCTATAAGGAAAGAACTAAGCTCATTCACGACTCCAAGATCAAAAACCGAGAGTTCCATGTTGGAGACAAAGTCTTACTTTTTAACTCTCGGTTGAAAATCTTTTCGGGCAAGCTCAAATCTCGTTGGTCCGGCCCATTCACCATTGCCCAAATTTTTCCATATGGTACTCTCGAGCTCGCTCAACCTAATGAACCAAACTTTAAGGTGAATGGCCAACGAGTGAAGTTCTACTTTGGTGAGGACACCTCTCAGGAGGTGATTCCATCCCTCACCACGTTCCCCATGAACTAATTTTGGGTCGAGTCAGGCTCGTGACTCGGTTATCAAAAACATGCGCTCCTCGGGAGGCAGCCCGAGTATCTATCCCTTTAACCCCCTAAGTGTAGGGGAGGACCTATTTTGGTCGTTTGTGTTTGTGTGGTGATGTGATTACAGGGATAACTACAATCTTGGAAATCTTTGAAGAACCGTGCTCCCGTGTTATCCGAAATCCGGTTCTCTCTCAACTATCGTGATTCAATTTTCTTCATACTCACATTTGAAATTGATCACTTTAGTCGTCTCTTCCTTAACTCGAGTTAACCAACGTGCACAATGTCATAAGTGTAGGGGAGACTTTTCCCACATGCTTAAACATTGAGGACAATGTTTATCTTAAGTGTAGGGGAGACTTTTATCGAAGTTTTAAGTGGACTTTTCCATGAAAATGCTTTCATTTAACCGGAAAATCCTATTTTTCAACATTTTTCAAATTTTTTATTAACTTTGGCCATTTAGTCGTAATTTTTAAAATTTTTATCGTTGCTTCCATATGTATATATCCCGCAATAAAATCAAAAATATTAATAAAGTGGTGTAGCTAGTTTAGAAATCTTTGACATATTAGGCCCGTTGCGTTTATTTTGACTCAACCCGAATAGACTTATCCAAGTTTATTCTAGCTAGTATCCTTAACCATGTAGACCTTAATTGGTTTATTAGGCTAAGTATCCACGAGTCTCATTATTTGAGATTTTAAATTGTGGAGGACGAGAAATGATAGAGTCAATTATAAGTCGGTATTCTTGCGCAAGCTCACTTGGTGTAATTATTTGCCTATTCTCCCATCACTTGCTAATAACTTATCTGCAATAAGTAAGGTCGTACGATTTGAAAAGTTACTTAGCTTCTAGCCTAAGATCGTTTAAAAGTTGCTCGGTAATGACGAGAGTTCATAGCCAAGGCATAACTTATGAAGCGGGGCGCGAAGATTGGCGAGTCCGAAAAGGCCCTAACAAGGCATGAGGATTCCATTTTATTGCTGAAGATCCAAAGTGATGTGAAAAGCATTATTCCCAAAGTCTATATGAAGGATCAAGACTCACGACGAAAAGCAATCAACTCCCATAAAGATCATGGAGAAGTCTATCCGAAAAGACCCTAACAAGGTATGAGGATAAATAGATCCAAGTCCGAAAAGGAGGCGGATCGTTGTATCTCAATATCCCAATTAGAGATTGAAGAAATAATCATGAAGTCGTGGTCAACCAAGTTGGAGTACCCCTCAAAAGTCTCCAAGTGAAGAAACTCTATTATGATGAGAAGACCATTATCTCAAGAACGTCTCTCGAAGATATGAAGTATGAAGTACATGCCAAATATCGGCCCGAGAAAGATCTCAAATCGTGAACCAAGTTATGCCAAGATATGAACTTTTTGATATCCCGAGAAGCAGTTTTAAGAGATTTTGTCCTTTAGCTAACTATTGATCAAATCGTCCTACTTTGCTTTCAGCCTAAATAAACTATCGAAATAAGTCTAAAAATGCATCTTCATGATCATTCTAAGACAAAAACAAAATATAAGAGATACACCTAGGAATAAAGGAGTTTAAGCATTTAATTAAGCCATGTGTGTAAGTGTTTGATTTGCTAACTTATAATAACAATGATCTCGTTTTTAAGCTTAGTTTGGGGAACGTGAAACTTGGGGGTGATAAATCTTCGCAGCACCAAAGCCCTAATGTAAGTCATTGATCTCTTTGCAAGTTATTTCCATGTAGCTATTTTCAAGTGAAAATGGTTTTCTATCCTTTTGTGTATTTTAAAGTTTTAAGTTCTCTTAGTATTTTAATTTTTAGTAGTATTTGAATAAGGCCAAGGTTGATTAATTATGAGAAAAATGTAAAATTTGCTTTATCACTAAGAATTGCATGAGGGCATGACAATGGTTAAGTGTAGGGGATTTGATAGGTGTGTAAACACACATCCTTTTACCACTTAATTCTGGCTAAAACAAGACCAAAACACGTATTTAATATCATTTGTTTGGAATTATGCGTGGTTTTTGTGTTTATTGTGTTTTCAGAGCTAACCGGATGAATATTAAAGAAAACATGGGATTGCACGGGTTTTATCAAGGAAAAAGACTAAAGACGAAGTCTATTGTCCAAGAGATGCAAAAGATTTGAAGTCAATGGGCCTATTTGAAGATTTATCGAAGAAAAGGACCAAAGATGGAAGATTTACATATGTCGAAGAAACTCAAGTCTATTTAACGAAGAAATTAAAAGACGAGTTGAATTTAATCGACGACAAATCCCGAATCAGAATCGAAAACGTCAACTTTTCTGAAAAGACGAGAAGACAAGAGGAAAGGGAGAAAAGCCCACTCACCAACCAACCACTAGGACTATATATAGTTTCTCCCTTCACAATTTTAGGGAGCTAGCTTTTCATTTTTCTTTTTCCCAGTTTCTTAGGATCGGTTCTTCACCAACACCATTAGGGTGTTTGGTGATTTTAATATTTCCTTTCAATCTTGTAAGTTTTAATCATTACTCTTGTTACTTTTACATTAATCTTTCAATTCCATCTTTTCATTCATCTTGTTCTTTATCATCTTCTATTGCAAGTTCTTAAGTTTTCTTATTTGATTCAAGTTTGATCTTAAAAAGTTGTTGATTTAGTGTTTTTATTGGTGGGATTTGTTACTTATGGTACTTAAATGATTATTGGTTATTATTTGGAGTGATTTTGATCAAAACCCGTTCTCCCTGTTTTTACTCGTCTGCTGCTGTTCTTCATCCAGATATTCCGAATAGGAGTTTCTTTCCGCATAGGCAGTTTTATTATTTCCTTATTCGGAATATTTCATATATTCCGAATAGGGTCTTGCTTTCCGAATAGGCGAGTTTCTTTTTCCCTTACTCGGAATATTTTATATATTCCGAATAGAACTACTTTTTCCGAATAGGGGTTTTTACTTCTCTCTTGCTCGGAATATCTTTGATATTCCGCATAGCATATTTTTCCGAATAGGCATGTTATTCCGCATAGAACAACTTTTCCGCATAGGGTTAATTTTTCCGCATGGTTTCTTTTATTTCGCATAGAACTTGATTTTCCGAATAGAGCAGTTTTTCCGCATAGACCATATTTTCCGAATAGGGCCTTGTTTTCCGCATAGAAGTTCTTTCCGCATAGTATCCGATTAGGCTGTTATTCCGCATAAGTATTTGTTTTCCGAATAGCTCTTTTCTTCAGTAAGATCATTTCTCTGTTTTATCATTTAACCTTTTATATTTACTACAAGTTTAATTTCATTACTTCATTCAATTATCTTTTCAATAGAATAGAAAACCAAATCCACTTTTTGTCACCAAAAACAAATCATTCCACTTTTAACTGAGATCAATTCGAGAGGATTCCGAGAAAACGAACTTTTAAACATAGAAAATCACGTGTATCAGTTATAATCTGTTATTAGTGAAAGGTGAGGTGGATGAAAGGTGAGAGCTGATTGGTGGAGAGGTGGTAGTGGGACAAGTGGCAAGATGTGAGTGGTCTAGGTATGTTTGTATGTCAGCCATAATTAACCCCTATCTTTCTCCTTTCTTTCATTTGCAAATAAACAGCCCCAAAATACGAATCCTTTGTTAATGAAGTTTCCTTTTTCACACTTTTGCCCTAAATACTTTTCCAAAGTGTTTTCAAGGGTATTTCTTGCCAATTCTTGATTCTTGAAGGACTGATTTGGTATTTTCTTCAAGGATAATGGTCTTGACTTGTATATTTGACTTCTTGGAGGACTGAAATTGCCAAGTCATGATTAATGAGGGACCATTTTTGCCATTTCTTCAAAGTCAAGGGTCCTTTTGGTAATTTTGATATTTTCAAAAGACCAAACTTGTAATTTGTAACTTGGAGTGCTTCTTGGTGTGTTTGACTTTGAGGAGGATAAATATTGACATTTTAGTTTTGTTGAGGGACTAAAATTGCCAATTCTTCAAAGTGGAGGGCCCTTTTTGCAATATTGACAAACTTTAGGGACCAATCTTGTAATTATAAAGATACAAGGGTATAAAGTGTCAATTATTCCATATTGGAGGACCCTTCTTCATAAATCTTCAAATCTTCAAGGGTTTTCTTTGGAAAGTCTTCATTAGGGCTTGGTTCATTGTGCGGCTTTGTTTCCCGTGTTCGTTTTTGCATGATTCTTGTGATCTTTTGTCATTTTCTCAATATCCGTACCTAAAATACACAAGCAACAAACACAAGCATATATTTGGGTATTTTCATGATATTTAATGCATTTTAAGCCCTTTTCGGACGATGAGACTATGTATAAAAGCAGTCTCATCAGTAACAAGTAACACGAATATGATGATTAAGCAAATAAAATGAGAACAATAATATTAAAGACAACACTTGCTTGGATTAGTTAAATACATTTGGATTGTTCATAAGAGGATGGTTTTGATAAATGGATTACAAGTAAAGAAGATGATGGTCACAAATTCCAATCTTTGATTTTAAAGTATATAACCAACGCGTTTGATTATAACACAATTAAATCAAGCATTAAGACAAATCAACCAATTCAAGATTATGTTTAGTTTAACGAGTTTGATTTACGATCGTTTCACAAAATCGTTAACAATCACACTTATGTTCCAATGCATAATCATACCACTAAAGAAATGGTCAATACAATAGATAATCATCCATAGACAAAACGATTATAACTGGTTGGTGAATGATAACCCTTTCGACCTATGAAATCATCAACAACTAATCAAGTATGATAAGAAAATAGAATGGAACTTAAGCACAATTGGATTTCAAACATAACATGAAATTGATCAAAACAATAATAAAACATAAACAATCCTCATGTCACAACATCATCCAAACAAGTGTAAAGAAAACTACTCCATGATCATATTAATCAACAAACATTCAACATATGACATAGAGTTCAACATAGTAAAAATAACAAGAGTTTACCCAAAGTAAGAATACAATAAGTAAATGAAAGGAATTAGAGCAATCCGTAGGCCTCCAATTGACTACAAGTTATGTGGTTTTTCGGGTTATGTATTTGAAATTCGTATTTGATATTTGAGGCTGGTTTTGGAGAGGTTTGGTGAAGGTTGGTGGTGATTTAGGTATCAAGAAATACTACCAATGATAAGGGTAATGACCCCTTAGAGTTTGGCAAGGTTATTTTGATGATTAGAGCTCCAAAATGTCACTTTTGGCACACCAATATTAAATCCAGGAATTGGGGTCTTCACCAAGGTTGGGAGAATTTCCTTGATGAATAATGGAGTTGGTTATGAGATTGATGAAGTGATATGGTTACATGACCCCAAGGGTCTTATTTATAGATGAATTAAGGCCTTGGTATTCAATGCATGAACGTGGAGCCAAAGAAATAAACTTGGAGCCAAAGCAAATATCTTGGAGCCAATGTTGTTCTAGAATGCTCCAAAGAAGCTTGCATGAATGTGGACACAATTTTGTCTAGATAAATGTTGGTGGCAACTTCACTCATGATGGAGGCAACTTGAACTATGTTGGAGGCAAATCAGCTCCAATGTGATGGTGGCAAGTTGGATGTGTTTTGATGGTGGCAACTTGTATTCTGCCAGTGGCAACTTCCATGGACTTGTACACTTCTTGAAAACACTTGTTCTTGCACCCGAGATTGATCTTCAAAGGCATATACTTGTCGGGATTCCTTCGTATATGCATGAATCATCATTTATTCTTTCTTTCTTTGTCTTTTCTTGATCTTGGCTAACTAACAACACAAAACACAACTTTACACATATATGAGCTATAAAGCCCACTAGTATAACCAAAAACCATGAAAAATATATGGATAACACTCAAGAAAACATGTTGAATTTGGGCGTTATCAAATCCCCTCACACTTAAGTTTTGCTCGTCCTCGAGTAAGGAAAAGAAAAACTTTGCTTGCCCTCAAGCAAATAAAAGAAAAATAAAGTTAGAAACTAAATACCTAGGTTTTAAAAGAAAAGAAAATTTTTAAATTTTTATGAAAATTTGAAAAATCTATGAAAATCTGAAAATATTTTTGGTTTTTATAAGAAATGGCTAAAGGTGCAAACCCCCTCACACTTAAGAGGTTGCTTTTCCTCAAGCAAGGAAAATAAAATATTTTTGTGATTTTTTTTATATATACGAAATCGCTAAAGGTGAAAACCCCCTCACACGTAAGAGTTTGCTTGTCCTCAAGCAAGTAAAAGAAAAACTTCCCACATGGTACATAAAAATGGTTTATTGAAAAATAAGATGTAAATCTACCAAGTACAAACAAAACTAAACCGAATGGCGTAAGCACCAAGTGTACACATCTAAAGAGGACTTTTATTGGGTTACAAGGCTAAGGGTTAATGGGTATGGATAAGACATGGGATATTTTATGAGAGGTGTATCACGAATATACAAGGTAAAAAGTCTAAGCCCCATGTTGCTAGTTACGGAACAAATCACAAACCCAAAATATGATCATAGCTACGAGCTTTATTCAACACATATCGATCAACACATATATATCACGTCTTAGCACATTGGCTAATTGATATCCAAATATACTTCGTCTTCCTTCATCGTCATAAACATATAGCTCATTAGCTATTTTTGTCATCATCAACTTTTTTTTTACTTTTTTTTCGATGACTTATTTTCTTTTTCTCTTTTTTTTCATCCTCCTCTTTTTTTTCGTTCTTTTTTTTCAACATACATCACATGCTCCCCTCACAATTCGCTTAAGCACACACCAAAAAAAATATAAACAAGAAGCTGCAGTCTCCATCTTTATTGGAATGGCACACACACATAGCGAAGTGTGGCAACTATAAATCATCAAAAACAATCCACCATACTAAGCAACTAGCAACCCACCATTTGGACTTCGACATGGGTTAGGCTAAGGTTTAAGGTTAAATATATTTTTTTTCTTTTTAGTGGATTTAATAAAAACTAAAATATTGGCTCAAAGGGTGTTCTAAGGGTATCTAGCACTAGACGAAAATGCTAACAAAAGGGTTAATATGGGTGGTTAGCTAATCGATGTAACCAACTAAAAAGAAAATGGAAAAGGCTATTTGGGTTTTATTCCTAAGGTTGCCTCTTTGTCACGCATATACACTTTTATCACACAAGTGTGATCTCACTAAAACTTTTTTATTATTTTTTATTATTTTTTTATAATTTTTTTTCAAATTTTATATTTTTTTTATTATGTGTTTTTTTACCATGTGGATGATTATTGAAACATATTTATATACAAACGTGTGAGAAAAAAATTAAATCCTAAGGGAAAACAAGTGTACAACTCTCCTTTATTTTTTTATATAACAAAAATTGGTTTCATTTTCCGATTTATTCCCCCTCACACTTAAGTTTTGGATTGGACTCAATGTTAAAAATAAACTTCAAAGCATGAAAAGTGAGGAAATAAATAAATAGTCAAAGAGAAACGAAACTTCCCGGGTTTTAGAAATTGCAATTGATCTCCATGTGATGCAATGCTACACCATAAGCTTGTGAGATCAATCGGTTCTTGATGCTTCATTCCTTCTCCATGTATGCATCCTCCTCCATTACCTATTGCTGCATTTATTCAAACAAAACAAAACAAAACAAACAAACAAGCACACATAACAAACAGACAAACAAGCACACATAGATATATAAAAACACTACTAGCAATGTACACCCCCTCACACTTAAGATTTTCCAAGTTAGAAAAATACTTTGGGGTGTACATATTTATTCTAAACACACAAAATTAAACACACAAACAACTAAAGCGCGGGTTGCCTCCCGAGAAGCGCTTAATTTATTATTGAGTCATTAGTGTTGTCCCTAATATAATGATGTTATAATCACACGAATTAAAGAAAGAAAGGTAGAAATGAGAAGAATTCTAGAGAGAGAAAGTAGTGAGAGAAAGTGAGAGAGAAATGGTTGGAACTAGGTGAATGTTAGATTAAGGAATGAGAATACAAATGAACCAACCACCCTCCTAACATGCTAGGAGGGTAGTATATATAGTCCACCCACATGCGGGCTTTAATGGACTATATATTGGGCCGGGCTTGTATTTTGGACTCTAATTAGTTTAAATCCAAGCCCGTGAATCACGACTAAATAACTACTTATTACAACGTTCTAATAAATAATACAATAGAAACCTATGACCGAACATTCTTGTTTGACTCAATATTTTGAGGCTAACAATCTCCCCCAATGTGAGGTCATTCCTTTTTGATATTTGGATTCTAATGGAGATTTATGAATTTCGTCATAAATGAGTCTTGAACGTGTAACAGTAGTTTTGTTCCTTCATGCTGTGATCTTTGAGCCTTTGTTGTTGTCTTTCGACTTTGTCTATAAGTCTTGAGATCTTCAAATCATCCTTGACTTGTCATTGCCATCTTGCGATCTTGTGTCTTTATCCACATGCTCACACTATCAATTGTTGGATAAGTCTTTGGGCATGAATATGTGGTTGTGAATCTTTGACTTTGCTGAGTACACCGTGATGCCACCTTCTCGAGACAAAACATAGACACGGACTGAATGGCTTTGACATTCGTCCTAAATCGGTAGCGTTTTACCTCCGGTCGGTGAAGACCGTTATACGATATTAAATATCGTACCTGTGATCAGGTAGATTCATTTAAGAATCTCCTTGACAGGGTTTCGCGGCTGTACTAGCCGTTCTCTTTACTCGACCGTCTCAAAGCAAGACTGCGAACATAAAGAGTGAATCAATTGGATAAATATCCGCTTGATTAAAGTCTTCAATTCAAATTCCTGGAACAAGTTTGATTCTTAACGAATCTTACCATTGTTTCTTTCCAGTTGACACAAGTTTGATTCATAAGAATCTCACAAGTCACCTACCGTAGCGCTGTTTGAGGTTGACTCTAGAAGGATTTCCATTCGTCACTGTGAATATTAATGAAAATCACTCTGAATGTTCTGGCAAGACCATAAAGATATTGCGTAGAAACCTGAAACGAGTTTGAATCAATTCAGAATCAAACCACTGTTGCTTTTCAGTTTTGCACATGTTCAATTCATAAAGAATCTTGCATATGACCTACCGCAGTGCTGTTTGATGTTAACACTGGAAGGATTTCCACTCATCATTGTGAATACTAAGTAGTATCACTCTGAGTGTTCTAGCAATATCGCAAGGATATAGCGTAGGACTCTGTTGATCTTCATCCGTGTGTCCTAACGAGATTTGATTGATCTCTTGGCTCTAGACTCGATTTGTGCACTTTTAGTGGTCGGAGGCTGGAGCAGATGCCACCTATTCAATATCAACTATCTCGGAGTGAGAAAGTCAATAGAAGTCGTGTTGATCTCCGTGACAATAAAACAAACTTCTTTTGAGAGAAGCCTGAGTAGCTAGGAAAGGGTTGTGCTTCACATCACTGGGTCCATGATGAGTTTGTCTTCATGATGATTTGACCCGGTTTCTGCCTAAGTTGTATGGAGGGCTTCTTTCTTTAGACCCTTTATCCTTACATTTCTTTTTCATTCTTCAACCCCTTCAATGCTTACCAAGACATCATTACTAGCACCTTGTTGTGATTGTTCCAGTGCTAGCATCAGTACTTAGTCGGCATTCAGCTACGTTCACATTCTACTCCATCTTTCCTAAGGACTTCTGATAGTCTATTGGATTGTCCCTGGGAAGATCCCTCCGGTTCTGGTTGGATCATAGGACTTAAACCTAACCACCCTTTTGACACCAATAACGTCGTGAATTAAAGATGTTGTGGGTATTTGATCGTAACCATGAAAACCACTTTAAATTCTAACAAAGTGTTTGAAAAACATTTAACACCTTGCTAGTTTTGTCGTTTCAGAAATGCTCCCCCTTCACATGTGCATCGATAATCGAAAGTGTTTCGCACATGTAGGTAAGAGTTAAAGTGCTTGAGTCTTATATTAGATCACATTTTAATCACATTTTCTCCCTATCTCTAATATATAAAATCTTTTGATATTAGAGATACCAAATTTTATTAAAATATATTTTGAAAAATAGTCTTGAAATCTCCGGGAGAAAGATGTGTGAATCTTTTGCATGAAGTTTAAAATGCTCCCCCTCAAAAATTGATCCAATTGAATTGTCATTGTGAGGATATGATCCACATTTCGCTTTTTGAGGATGGGAGTTGTTGAACACACAATTTTTGAAAGATTTTGAATATCATTGAAAAATTCTTGAAAAAATTGTGTTCAACGCTTTTTGAAAAATCAATTCTTTTTGTCGAAAGGTTTTTCTAAAGCATAAACTTGAGTTCATAGACTTTGAATGTCTTGACGAATCCACTCAAGTGTAAGAAGATTTAACTTCTTTTGCTAAGGGTAAGAGCACGAAATCGTACACTCCCCCGTGAATATAGTCTCGGGTTGCAATCTGAAAGTAATTACAAGCCATTGTGTTGAGCTTAAAACGTTGAATGTTTTGTGACAAGCTCAACCCGTGATAGATTGCTCTACCCGTTGTTTGGAAATATTGTCCAAAATAGACAATTTCCTTTATTAAAAGAGGAAATGACATGTTTTGAAAAATATTTACAACTTTCATTCGAGCTTTATGTACACACCCGTGTCGTTATTGAGCGACATTTCTAGGCACGTCCATATTATCGATACTGAAAGACATGTCGAGAATAATATTTTTGGATTTTGAAAGATTTCTTAATTTTGTGTTTTGCTTTGATGTGTTTTATATTTTTGTATTTTGCTTTTTCAAAGATATTTACAAGTTGATGTTTGAAAGATAAATCAAGCAGGCACCTTTGCCAGAATCTCCAGGTCTGCTGGAGTCAAACATCTCATACCAATTTGCCTAACGAGGTACTCAAACCTATCTTTCGACAGAGCTTTCGTAAACAAGTCGGCTAATTGGTAATCCGTTCCAACAAAGTATAATTCAACGATACCTCTTTCAACTTGTTCCTTTATGAAGTGGTATCTGACATCGATGTGCTTCGTGCGGGAATGTTGTACCGGGTTGCAGGAGATGGCTATGGCAGACTTTGAGTCACAGTACATAGGTACTTTATCAAAGTGGAAGCCATAATCCGTGAGTTGTGTTCTCATCCAAAGAACTTGAGCACAACACGCAGATAGAGACACATACTCCGCTTCGGCTGATGAAAGTGACGTGCAATCCTGCTTCTTGGAAGACCATCCCACAAGCTTATCTTGTCCTAGAAATTGTGCACCACCAGAAGTACTTTTACGTGTATCAAGACACCCTGCATGATCAGAATCTGAATAGGCCGTTAGAAAGAAACCGGTTTCCCTCGGATACCATAGTCCCAAATGAATGGTATTCTTAAGGTACCGAAAGATCCGTTTAACCTCCTTGAGGTGCTTTTCAGTGGGTCGTGCTTGATATCGTGCATAATAGCATGTAGCATGATGTATATCAGGTCTGCTCGCTGTCAAGTACATGAGGGACCCGATCATGGAACGATATCTCGTTTGATCTATGGGTAATCCCTCCAAATCAGCATCAAGGGATGTGGTTGATAATGGTGTCCCAACGGGGTCACATGATGTCATACCATGCTTTTTTATTATCTCTTGACAATACTTAGCTTGGTTAATGAAGATACCACTTGGGGATTGGTGAACTTGAATTCCTAGAAAGAATTTTAGTTCTCCCATCATAGACATTTCAAATCTGCTGTGCATTACTTTTTCAAACCATTTTGAAAGTTTTGGGTTTGTAGACCCGAAAATAATGTCATCAACATAAATTTGCACAAGCAGAATGTCATCCCCATATTTATAAGTGAATAAAGTTAGATCAATGGAACCTTTTGAGAAACCTTTGGATACCAGAAATTTCGAGAGCTCGTCGTACCACGCCCTTGGAGCTTGCTTGAGTCCATAAAGTGCTTTGTGGAGACGATACACCTTGTCAGGATAATGAGGATTGACAAATCCTTCTGGCTGCGTGACATAGACTTCTTCCTTCAAAGGACCGTTAAGAAACGCCGTCTTTACGTCCATCTGATAGACAATGAATCCCTTATGTGCCGCATAAGCAAGAAAAATCCTGACCGCTTCCATACGAGCTACTGGTGCAAATGATTCTTCGAAATCAATACCCTCTTTCTGTCCATACCCCTTAGCCACTAGCCTAGCTTTGTTCTTAATGATCGTGTTCTCTTCATCCATCTTGTTTTTCCAGATCCATCGAAGATTTAATGGTGTTACATCGGATGGTCTGTCAACAAGTTCCCAGACTTTAAGTCTTTCAAATTGTTGAAGTTCATCCGTCATCGATTCAATCCAAGCATGATCAGCTAATGTTTCTTTGATGTTTTTCGGTTCCGCTGAACTCACGGCGAGTGCGAACATATAAACATCAGCATCGGTGTTAAGCTGTCGTCTTGTGCGAACGGGCTGTGAAGGGTTTCCAATTACGTGAACCAAAGGATGATCTCGGGTCCAATGATGTGTTGAAGGATGTCGTTGATAGAAAGTATGCATATTTGACAGATCAACATGGCGAGTAGAAGACTCTCCAGTTTCGTGTACCGGTGTACCGAATGGGTTGATAAATTCGTCTTCGTCAGATAATGCATTGTCTGCTTGATTTATGTTCTCTGGAGCAATGACAGTAGTTGTGGATGTTGTAGGATCGATTGTTGAAGTAATATTCTGAGGAGGTAAATCTGCTGCAACCCGTGTTGAAGTAGATGAAGTTGTATCCGGTTGTTGACGATGATCGGAATCATCATTCATATCATGAGTGACAGCGGAAGACTTCGATACAACTTGTTTCTCCCCCGTGAAATATTCATCATACATTGGTCCATATAACATTTCCAACTCTTCAATTGTCGTATCGACTGTCATATCAGCTCTAGGAACATTTTCTGGAACCAACGTTGAACTTGACGGTTCATTGCTGTGGTCTTGAGTTCCGAGTTCCGTGCGGTTTTGAACGGAAGTCGTTTGTCGTTGTGGATCGGGACTTAAACTGCTTTGTTCAAGTGCCATCTCTTGAGATTCATCAAATCGGATGTGAATTGTCTCGACAATCAATTTTGTTCTTTTGTTGAACACTCTATATCCCTTTGACTGATTTGCATATCCCACAAGAATACATGCATCACCTTTTTCTTTCATCTTATCCAAATTTTCACCATCTCGTATAATGTAACAAGTACATCCAAAAACATGAAGGTGTTTGAGTGAAGGTTTTCGATCATGAATTATGTGATATGGTGTCTTTTCGTGTCTTGGGATAATTAAGGATCGGTTTTGTGTGTAGCATGCGGTTGACACGGCTTCGGCCCAAAAGTATAGTGGAAGTTTTGAAGCGGATAATAATGTTCGAGCAGCTTCAACCAAAGTACGGTTTCGTCTTTCAACAACACCGTTTTGTTCGGGTGTTCGAGCAATGGATGTTTCATGTTCAATCCCTTCGGCTTCAAAATACTTTCTCAGATTTGAATTCAAAAATTCTGTACCTCTGTCAGTACGAACCACTTTAACTTGAGCCTGAAGACCACGTTGTATCAATTTAAGGAAGTTGATGAGAACGTCGGGTGTTTCATCCTTGGACCTCAAGAAGTGAGTCCATGTGTACCTTGAGTAATCATCGACAATTACCAGAATATATTTCTTTCCATTGATACTCTGAACACGCATGGGACCACATAGATCCATATGAAGAAGATCTAACCGTCCTTTAGAGCTTGGTGTGGTCTTTGTTTTGAAGCTACTTCGTTTAGCTTTACAAAGTTCACAAGAAGAACAAAGATGATCTTTGATGAATTTCAAGCTTGGAAGGCCTCTCACAATATCTTTCTTGGAAAGCAAGTTAATGGTATCAAAGTTGAGATGAGAAAGACGTTGATGCCATAACCATGCCTGAGTCGTTGAAGCTTTAGCCATGAAGCAAATTGGAGTTGATGAAGTTGTGTCTTGAAGTGAAATTGTGTAAAGATCAGTACCCCGTGTACCGGTAAGTAAGTCATTCCCATCATAATCACGAACAAAACATGTCTTCTTTCTGAAAGCAACTTCCAAATCCGCATCACAGAATTGACCAACCGAGAAAAGATTGTGATTGAGCCCTTCGACGTAGTATACCCTTTTAATCGTGATATTCCCCTGAACCAAATCTCCATATCCTAGGATCGGTGCAAATTGATCATTTCCGAATCGGACCGTACCCAGGAACTTCTCCACGAAGTTAATTAGAAGCTTGAGATTCCCCGTCATGTGCTTCGTGCATCCGGAGTCCATTATGAAGAGAATTATTTGTATTACCTGCAGAAGAGTTAGAACACGATGGAGCATTTGCTAAATTGGATACCACAGTAGTTGTGATAGTAGAATCATTAGTGTCCTTATCAACATTTAAAGGCAAACTAACACTCGTTTTCACATTTTCTGTCCTAACTTTAGGCATCCATTTATATCCGGGAGGACATTGATTAGCAAACCACCATTTCCAAGACTTACTGACAGACTCATATAATTCCTTAATTTTGCTTCTAGGATTCTTAGTGGTGGAGTCTGATGCATTTCTTTTCTTAGTGGGGGTTGCACCAGAATGGTTCACTTTGCGTTTGGGTTTACTAGCTCTAATAGGCATTGCAACTTGCTTCTTAGTTCTAGTATCTACGCCTTTGACTTTATTTATAGCACACATAGAATGATTAGCATTAGCACACTTGCCACATTTGACACAAACAAATTTCACATTCATAGCATTCAAAGTCGAATCATTCAAATCGTCATGACACGCGATTACAGACGTTTTATTCTTAGAAACATTGAAAATCCTAGGGTGTTCTTCTACTTGCTTCATCTTCCCTTGATTCTTGTGTTTCCAGACCTTATCATTCTCTTGAGTGCTCTTAAGCTGAGGCCGGCTAACACTAGTAGTGGAGACTATTCCTGTAGTAGAAGACACACGAATATTAGTGTTTCTAGAAGTCTGAGGCGAGTGAGTATCTTTGTTTGTGGGCTTAGTGGGCATTCTATACATCCTTGGTTTAATCACATTATTGTGCTTAACACTTGGTGCTACAGGATTCCTTATGGGTTGAGCTTGTGGTAACCTGTCCTTTCCATCCATCTTGGGGGCAAACACAGGTTTTGCAAACGAGGAATTAGATAAAGCAGATGGTTTTCCCAAGATAGAGGATCTATTCTCTTTAGAGGCATTGGGTTGTCTAACAACATTTTTCGTAATGCTAGGTTCCACAATTTTTCCACCCATTTTAGCAATGAGTTTCTGCAACTCTGCTATCGCTCTGTCCCTGTCTTGTAATTGAGCTTTCAACTCTTTAATTTCCAAATTCTGTTCATTCATTTCTCGAAATGTTTGGGAAAGTTTTTCTTGCAATTTATTATCATGTGAAAAACGACCAACGTCTTTTTGCAAAGCAAGTTCAAGTGAATGACAATGTTTTTGAAGGAAATCAGTTTTGTGTTGAAGTAACTCAAAAGCCTTTTTGTCAACATTTTCTTTCCGTTTTGAAAGCTCAATTTCAAGACGTTCACATTCTTTGATCTTATCAAGATATTGGCATGCAACTTCAGAATATTCATCAATATCAGCACAAGATGTAAAATAAGCACACATAATATCTTTAGAAACGCATTCTTGCAAGAGTAAATCATATTCATCAGAAAAAACGGACTTGTCCATTTGAAGATCATCAATTGCTTTCTCAAGAGACTCAACATATTGTAAATCATCAAACATTTCAGACCGAATTAAGCTTTCGAATTTAATAACATTTTCTTTTAGTGTGGCCGCGTTCGGTATTAAGATTTGTTTGACAAGCACAGTTATGTCTTGAGGAATTGGTTTCTTCCACTCGTCATTTTGTCGTTGTTTCCAATCATTATCAATAATGGACTTAATATTATCTATGTAATGAGTAAGAAACCCAAATATCTGCCTACTCTTGCTTTTAGAAGCATCTAGGGGCAAGTAGTTGATGAACTTAGAAACGTTTGTTTTCTTAGTGGCAAACGCTTTCTTCCATTGAATTCTCTTTTCCCTGCATTCTAAAAATACTTCCTCACGAGATTTCTGAGTTTGTTTGTGGAACAGACCATAAAGACTATTCTCATAAGCATAATTATATGGTTTCACAAACTCCTTATTAACTGATGGTTGACTATCAGTATCCCAAAGGGCAGTCTCTTCACTATTGGCACTTAGAGGCATGCAATCAAGATCTGTCCTTTCAGTCTCATCAAGATAAAGATGCGGGTTCGCAGCTTGAGCTTTGGCAAGGTACTCAGGACTTGCAAAGCTAGCTTGACCCTTAAACATCGATGGAGGTGCTAGCATTCTTACGGATTGAATAGAATCATGCGTTTTATAAACAACGTTCTTCAAAAAGTCGACTTGTGCTTCTAGTTTCGTAACTTTTTCGGTTTCTTTATCATATCTACTTTTGAAGTCTTGTTTTAACGCATCTACCTCTTGTTTCTTATCCTCTAGAATTTTAGCAGAATCAGTAGTGGTCATAGAGAGCTTTTGTTCAAGTTCATTAACTTTGGTATTGGCAAGGTACGTTTTTTGACGTTCATCCATTAAGAAAACATTATATTGACGCTTCTCTTTAGCTAATAACTCAAGAGTGGTATTATATTTGTTTTCAAAATCGTCCTTTTGACTTTTTAACGCACTTCCCTTGTACCCCTCAAGCTCTTTGGTTTTCTGAAGGAGCTCATCTCTATAGCTTTCAGTCATCTCAGTAGATTTGATAAGAGCAGCTTTGCATTCTTCAAAACATTGAGTGAGCGTAGCGTTTGCCTTCTTTAATTGCTTTTGACTCTTTTTATTTTCAGTGACATCTTTTTGTAAAGTAGCAATTAAATTAGCAAGCGCAATACGTTCCTCTTCATCATATTCATTTGCATGTTGATCATCCTCAGACTCATTATTGCACATGTCTGATGAATCAGGTGTGGTATTACTATCAACCGTTTCCATCATACACGTGTCATTAATGGCATTGGGTAGATCACTATGCTCAGGAATATCACCAAACACATTATATTCATCAGTAGTGTGTACCTTATCGATTGGCTCAGTGTCAAAGATAGGACCATTGTCATCTTCAGTGACTTTGAGAACTTCTTCAACATGTGCCATGTACGAGTAATGTGCTTCTAATTCCTGGTCGGAGGCTTCATCATCAGTGTCATCAAGCATAGCTCCTTCCTCAGCTGACAGTTTGACCCCTGCTTCCATCTTCTTGCATAGCAGCATCTTTTCCTTATGGTAGCTAGAGTCTCTAACCCTTTTCGGCTTCCTGCATTCCTTTGCCATATGCCCAAAACCTTGGCAATTAAAACATTGAATCCCGCTTTGCTGAACCACTTGACTCCCAACCGTTTCCCTATTCCCAGTAGCAACAGCAATCCTCTGAGTATCATACTTTGCAGTTTGTCAATCATATCTTGCAGAACCCTCAACATGCGTTGGATTATGTCGATCATACCTAGAAGGACTTTCACCCGTCGACGTGTGTCATACCTTGGAGGACTCGCAACATATCGGTTCTTTGTGTTAGATGATGTTCGAAGATTGTTGTTGGTGGGTTTGTAGATCTTCTGGTAAGTCTTCATAATGAAAGCAATTTGTTGTTTCATCTCACGATTCTTCTGAGCTTGATCTTCATCACTATCTTCTTCAGATGATGACTCAGATGGTGGTGAAGTTGCTCTTGGTGCTTTGCCGCGTGATCTTGTGGATGATGAAGACTTGGATGATGTGGAATATCGTGGTGAGGATGATGGGCTAGAGTATGGCTTAGGAGCACGAGATCGATGATCTTGGACATTTTGAGTGGTAGTTAATAAAGCAAGTGGATTAGCCGTCTTTGCAACTCGTTCAGCACGAATCTCATTTGCTTCATGCTGAAATTGTTTCAAGATATCAAAGAGAGTGTGATAGTTTACCTTGTCTAACTGCTTCTGTTGTTTCACCAAAGTGACTAAACGTGTCCACTCTGGTTGGAGTTGTTGTAGAAATTGCACATTGACTTGCATGGTGGAGACTTCCAAGTTGTTTCTTGTCATATCATTCATCATCTTGTAAAATCTTGAATAATAGGACTCAATTGATTCTCCATCCAATGCAGTAAACTTACCAAAGTTCCAAAACAAGTTTGTTTTGACATCTTGCTTGTTGAGAGACTCTCCTTGTTGCAATCGTTCAATGGCCGTCCACATTTCTTGTGCTGTAGGACATGCATCGACTGTGGAATAAATATCATCTCCAATTCCACTTAGGATCATATAGATCGCTTCTTTTTCTGCATCATGCCAAGCACGTTTCTCGGGTGTAAGGTCAGATAAAGTTTCCTTTTTCTTTGTTGCAGGTACTTCTGGACATGTGTCTGTGGCTGGTGTATAAGGAATATCAATTTCAGAAAAAACATATGGGCCATTGTTAATACATTGTCTCAAGGCATCACCATTAGGTCTTGTATCAAGATAGCGAAGAAAGCGTGATTTCCATTGAGCATATCGACCAGCCACAAGCATTGGTGGTCTCTCTTTATTACCCGCGACCATGATGTTGTTGTTCGTCACACGATATTCTGCAGTAGAATCCATCCCAAAATTCTCTGAAATGATGAAGTGAATATGGATCTTAAGTAGATTTGTTGTGATTGTTGTTGTGGTTTAAATTCCGAAAATTGCAATTTTTCTCCAGGCCGACAATAAATTCTCCAGTCCGACTAAAACGGTAGTCCAAAAATTTTGTAATCGCCAAAATTTGAAATCTAGCTAGAAATGTCCTAAAACTAGTATGGAAAAAATTTGAATTTACTTGACGAAAAAATTTTAACTCTTTTTTTTTTTTTTTTTTATTTTTTTTTTTTTTGATCTTCGTGTAAACTACGTTCCGATACTAGTCTAGATGGTGGCTAAATCTAAAAAATAATCAAACAAAATTTAGCTAAACATGTCATAGGAATGTCCATCGGAATGTGCCATCGGAATACCCATCAGAATGTTTCTTAGATCGGAATGTCCTTTAGATCGCAATGTGCACCTGTCGGAATCCTCCAGATCGGAATGTTCAGATCGCAATGTGTACCTATCGAAATCCCAGATCGGAATGTTCAGATCGCAATGTGTACGTATCGAAATCCCAGATCGGAATGTGGCTGTCGCAATGTGGGCAGAGTAACGTTTCAAGATTTGCCTTAAATCCGTCGCAATCCAGATCGCAATAACGATCGGAATGTGCAGATCGGAATAAGGGGCTATCGCAATACTGATCGCAAAGTAAAAACCTAGGGTTATTGCGATCGAAATCGTACTCTCCTTTCCTAAATTCAAGCTGTCGCAATAATGGTGCTTTTTCTTCCAACTTTTTAGGCAACGGTTTTTGGCAACTTTTAGGCAACAAATTAGCAACTTTTAGGCAACAAATTCGTGATTTTTACCAAACCAAAACAACCAAATCTCTAGAACAAGTATATAGATGATTTGTAGCAAGATAAAGAACACGAAAACCACAAAAAAAATTGAATTCGAGTTGATTTATGGAAGAAATCACACGAATCAAATATAAGAAGAACAACCAATAACAAATCTACCCCGTGGCGATTGATACCAAATGTTGTCCCTAATATAATGATGTTATAATCACACGAATTAAAGAAAGAAAGGTAGAAATGAGAAGAAATCTAGAGAGAGAAAGTAGTGAGAGAAAGTGAGAGAGAAATGGTTGGAACTAGGTGAATGTTAGATTAAGGAATGAGAATACAAATGAACCAACCACCCTCCTAACATGCTAGGAGGGTAGTATATATAGTCCACCCACATGCGGGCTTTAATGGACTATATATTGGGCCGGGCTTGTATTTTGGACTCTAATTAGTTTAAATCCAAGCCCGTGAATCACGACTAAATAACTACTTATTACAACGTTCTAATAAATAATACAATAGAAACCTATGACCGAACATTCTTGTTTGACTCAATATTTTGAGGCTAACAATTAGCTAGACTCTTCCCCTCGGTGTTAGGATTCTTTAACGATACGGTCAAGATGGGAACTTCGGTTGGGTGCCATTGATTTTGATAATTATCATCTTTGAACCAAAGCAATTATCAATTTATAGTCCAAACTCTGAAAGGCTTCTTCGGCACATAATTGTCGTCCCTCTTTTTCTTTCTTCTACTTCCAACGTCATTTATTGATTTCAACTCAACGTCATGAATTGACATTACATCATGTTCAAACGTCTTCTCCTTTTTGTTTGCGATATACACGGTTGGAATAGGTTCTTCTTCTTCTTCTTCCTCGATAAAAGCAACATCACCTTTATCACTCTCGTTTCGGATAGAGGGTAGATCGAATCTTGTTTTGGTGTTGGTGATTTGAGGAAGGGACTTGGTATGTTGGATTTGCTTTTCGACACGATCGGTGTTTGTCTTCAAGTCTTCGATCATGGCTGTGTGGTTTCGGAAGTTTAGATCGATTTGAAAATCCAAGTCAACCAAATTGTTCTTAACACGTTCGTTATCTTCCGTTTGCCAAGCCATAAATTCTCTCATCATCTCCTCCGTTGAGGTTTCGGGTTTTTGGTGATATTGTGATGAGTGTGTCGTCACATCTCGAGGTCGAGATTGATGAATAGGACGGTTCAGGTTTAGGGTAAGATAGGAATGTGAATTCCTTGAATTTTGGTCATGATATCCTCGGTGATATTCTTGAACATAATTCGCTTCATGAGGTTCACACATCGGCGTGTCATCCTTCATGGTGGCTTTTGGATCGTGGTCGTCTCTACGATCGTCTCGCATATCTTTTTGTTCATTCCTTATGATTAGGAATTGGGAATCGATAAGCCTAGCGAGAGCTTCGAATTTCTCCATCAACACTGTGTGATCGAATATGTGGTTATTTCCACCAGCGGAAACAATGGTTTTAGGATAAGGTTCGTAAGGAATCCTTCGAATAATCGAGTTTTTCCTCGAGGATTTGGAATGCTTCGTTTGGAATATTGTAGAGGAAGATTACTCCGGTGTCGAGAGATTCTTGAGTTGGATCGTCTAAGCCACGATAAAATGTTTCAATTATCGTTCTCTTGGTTAGATCGTGTCCATAACAAGCGCGAAGCATTTGTTTCATTCGGAGCCAAGCTTCAATGAGAGTCTCGTCATTGAGTTGGTGAAAGTCATGAATGTCCTTTAGGAGACGTTTAAACTTTGCGGGTGAAAAGAATCGGCTTATGAAAGCTTCTCTTAATTCATTCCACGAAGTAATTGTTCCTTCGTCTAGTTCATTCAACCACGATTTAGCTTCTCCGGTTAATGAGAATGGGAATATCCTCAAGTTAATCGCTTCCTCTTGATTTTCACCATATTGGACAAGGCTACTAATCTCAAGAAAATCGAGAACGTGTCGGTGAGGATCAGATAGGACTTCTCCATCAAATTGGTTCTCCCGAATCATTTTCATGTGGGTACTCGTGATAGTGAAATTTTTCAAAATAGGGATTTGAACAATAGAGGAACTAGGTGTTGGAGCAATGATCCTAGTGTTTGACCACATTGGTTGATCATCGGGATCAATGATAAGAACGGTTGAGGAATCGGATTCGGTTTCATAAGTGAAGATTCCTTCGGTATGGAATGGGTTTTCGAATTTCGACTCGAGTATGTCGATAATGACAACACGTTCCTCGGTGAACGTTCGGGTGACTCGATGTCAAATATGATTTTATCAGGTTCACGAGTCTTCTTCTTGAACTTACGTTTAAGTTCATAGAATTTATTAACGAGGCACTTAACTCTAAGACGTGGGTTTATGAAAAATATAAATACTTCAAAAAATTTATTAATAACTAAAAATAAAAACGAAAATAAAAATAAAATATAAAGGAACTCAAAGAGAAAATATTTTTGCATTTTTTTACTAAACAAAACAAACAAAGTAACAATAGAAAATAAAAATGAAAACGTAAATGATATATTGTACCAAATCAATCAACCCGGATGGTTCAAATGACTTCGGGTTCTAAACATGGGGTTTGGGAATAAACCAGAGCGAATAGAAATACGAACGAGGCACAAATAGTTGGAATGGGGCGGTTGGGTGGGTTATGATAAAATAAGGATAATTGGTTATAAACTCGAAAAACGGATGTTAAACAAGTTAAAACACAATTAGGAACGGGTTTGAGTAAGGCTCGGTTCAAAATAAAAGAAGATAAAAAGAAACTTTTTTTAATGTTAAACAAGTTAAAACACAATTAGGAACGGGTTTGGGTATGGGAACCTTGTCGGCGGCAAGAAAGGGTTGCCGGACGGCAATCAAGCTTCTGTTGAAGCTTGCCGGCGGCAGATCTGACTTGCCGGATGTCAAGTTGGTTGCTGTTGGGGTTTGCCGGCGACATGAGGTCCTTGCCGGACGGCAAAGGGGCTTCTGTGGTGCTCTTGCCGGCGGCAGGAGGGTGTTGCCGGCGGCAATACTCTCCTGTCAGATTTTTTTTTTTGGCACTTATAATCTTAGAATACTTAAAAAAACTTTTTTGGGGGGTTGATGAAATAATCACTAAAAAGCATAATCTAAACACACTTTAATTTTTTAAACACAATAAGCACGAATTATATGAACGAAACACTAAACGAAACAAAGATTCTAATACACGAAAAACACAAACAAATCCTCGGCAACGGCGCCAAAAACTTGATGGTGGCGATGCCGGATTATGAGATTCAAACACGAAATTATAGAACTTAATTCCTATAAAATAAACAAAATTAGCAAGCACAAATAAACAAGAAGCAAGAAACAAAGATTCTAACACACGAAAGACACAAACAAATCCCCGGCAGCGGCGTCAAAAACTTGATGCGTTCTTTGTGAGTATACACAAGTTTTAAATTTATACACGGATTTCCAAATAAGCTAAGAACACACGGGCAAGTATGACCCTTTTGTTTGTAGCTAGCTTGTTGTGGTAAGCCGAGGTCGTTCACTAGGGTTTGGGTGTTTTCGGTTGTAAAGAATCTGAGTAACAATGTAGCGTTATTGGTAAAGATGGTTGTCACTCCCAAAATTACCATATAAGTAACAATTAAGCAATAAGCAAACAAGTAACAAGTAACACGAATATGATGATTAAGCAAATAAAATGAGAATAATAATATTAAAGACAACACTTGCTTGGATTAGTTAAATACATTTAGATTGTTCATAAGAGGATGGTTTTGATAAATTTATTACAAGTAAAGAAGATGATGGTCACAAATTCAAATCTTTGATTTTAAAGTATATAACCAACACGTTTGATTATAACACAATCAAATCAAGCATTAAGATAAATCAACTAATTCAAGATTATGTTTAGTTTAACGAGTTTGATTCACGGTCGTTTCACAAAATCATTAACAATCACACTTATGTTCCTAGGCATAATTATACCACTAAAGAAATGATCAATATAATAGATAATCATCCATAGACAAAACGATTATAACTAGTTGGTGAATGATAACCCTTTCGACCTATGAAATCATCAACAACTAATCAAGTATGATAAGCAAATAGAATGGAACTTAAGCACAATTGGATTTCAAACATAACATGAAACTGATCAAAACAATAATAAAACATAAACAATCCTCATGTCACAACATCATCCAAACAAGTGTAAAGAAAACTACTCCATGATCATATTAATCAACAAACATTCAACATATGACATAGAGTTCAACATAGTGAAATAAAAAGAGTTTACCCAAAGTAAGAATACAATAAGTAAATGAAAGGAATTAGAGCAATCCTTAGGCCTTCAATTGACTACAAGTTATGTGGTCTTTCGGGTTATGTATTTAAAATTCGTATTTGATATTTGAGGCTGGTTTTAGAGAGGTTTGGTGAAGGTTGGTGGTGATTTAGGTATCAAGAAACACTACCAATGATAAGGGTAATGATTCCTTAGAGTTTGGCAAGGTTATTTTGATGATTAGAGCTCCAAAAATGTCACTTTTTGGCACACCAATATTAAATCCGGGAATTGGGGTCTTCACCAAGGTTGGGAGAATTCCCTTGATGTATAATGGAGTTGGTTATGAGATTGATGAAGTGATATGGTTACATGACCCCAAGGGTCTTATTTATAGATGAATTAAGGCCTTGGTATTCAATGCATGAACTTGGAGCCAAAGAAATAAACTTGGAGCCAAAGCAAATATCTTGGAGCCAAAGTTGTTCTAGAATGCTCCAAAGAAGCTTGTATGAATGTGGACACAATTTTGTTTAGACAAATGTTTGTGGCAACTTCACTCATGATGGAGGCAACTTGAACTATGTTGGAGGCAAATCAGCTCCAACGTGATGGTGGCAAGTTGGATGTGGTTTGATGGTGGCAACTTGTATTCCGCCAGTGGCAACTTCCATGCTGAGTGACTTGTACACTTCTTGAAAACACTTTTTCTTGCACCCGAGATTGATCTTCAAAGGCTTGTACTTGTCGGGATTCCTTCGTATATGCATGAATCATCATTTATTCTTTCTTTCTTTGTCTTTTCTTGATCTTGGCTAACTAACAACACAAAACACAACTTTACACATATATGAGCTATAAAGCCCGTTAGTAAAACCAAAAACCATGAAAAGTATACGGATAACGCTCAAGAAAACATGTTGGATTTAGGCGTAATCAGTTACCAAAATTATCAACCTTATTCGTATCCACCTACCAAAACACAGGTCAAGACATTAGTCAAGACTCAGGTCTCAAGTATCATTTCGGAAGACACATGTCAGGACACCAGTCATGGTACATGTCATAAGAATATCTTTTCTACGTACGAGTCAAAACTCATAACTTCAGTAAGTCTTCTAAACCAGACCCTCAGAAATTCAGGGTACCCTCCAAGGAGGTATACCCGGTTCTGTTATGCCACGCATAAATCATACCATTAAAATTTCAGTTACCCCCACTGGAGTATTATCTAGGTTAGACACGCGGTGTTCGTTCTGTGAGGTTACAGACGAACACATTCAGTGAGATCTGCCACGTTTACTTCACGTATTCATATGTTAGCTTTATCTCAAATCATGTATTATCTACCCTCCAGCCAGAAAAGATTTCATAGTATCACCCATATTTTATAAAGGTTTTCCTTCCAATTGAAGACAAGGTCCATCTTACTAAATCCTAAATACTGTCATCTTGTTTCTGTCAGAAGAATCAATACAAATCATTTCTGCCTTACAAGCACGCGAATTATTATCGTATAGTTGCGAAGAATTTCTAGTCACCATTCATGATGTGATCTCTGAAGTTCCTTAAACTCATGATCAACAGATTATTCCAGAGTTTCCAGAAATCCCTCCCTAACCACGAGATAGAGTTTAACATCGAGCTTGTTTCAAGGACAGAACCTGTTTTTAAAACTCCTTATCACGGGATTCCAGCTGAGTTAAAGGATTGTAAGATTAGCTACAAAAGTTCCTAGCACGAGGCTTTATTCGCCGAGTGCACCACCAGGAGGTACACCGTTTCTGTCTGTCAAGAGGAAGGCCGGAAACATGAGATCATGTATCGACCACAAAAAATTTGACAATGTCACCATTCATAATAGATATTCATTACACGTATAGAAGGTTTGTATGATCTGCTACGAAGTCTTAAACATTTTTTCCGGAACAATTCACGATCATGCTACCGTCAGTGGTGAGTGAAAGAACATGATGTTTCCAAGACTGCTTTTGCACACGTTATGGTCTCTTTAAAATTTGATTTTATGCTTCTGAGCTCCCAAATGATCCAGCTATATTACAAATTGATGAATAAATTTTTTTATGAATAATTTGACAAATTCGCGAGTATATTCATCGATAACATCGTGATCTGCTAAATTATAGAGAAGAACATAAGAATCATCTTTTCATGATCCTGCAGATTCTCCGATAGGAGAAAACTATATACACAGCTTTCCAGATGTGAGTTCCAGTTGAACAAGGTGGCATCTCCGAGCCACATTATTTTAGCAGAAAGAAATTTCAGAAATCATACGAAGGTGAAGGCCAACACCAAATGGTCAAGACCGACGTCTGTGACTAAAGTACGAAAATTTTCTAGAACTCAGTTGACTGCTACCACAGAAATTGCTGACAGTTCTCACGATTAGCTTTCCATAACTAAGCTTACGCATAAAGGAGAGGACCTACACTAAAATTTTGTATTCCATAAGATCCTACGCTAGGAGAGATCTAATTTACCGAGACTCATAATTCTTTCATGACTATTCACCCAGATTCCACCAGAATATACCATAATCCCAGGCAGAATTTTTATAGAATCAGTATAACACATTGATGCAGCTATGTTCATATCTAGATGCCTGACATACCGCAGGTTCAAGATAGAACGCCGTCATGCTAGTGAGTTATTACAACCATTAGAAATTCTGAACAAAAATAAGACAAGATTCCATGAAGATTTTTATCAGTTTACCACAGAACTCAGAAAAATATGATGCTATTTAAATCATTGTCGACCATTTAACCCAGCCTACATGTTTTCTTTCATCCAAAAGGATTTCGCAGTAGCAGACCTACAGGAAATTCAGCAATAGATCATACAACGTTTAGGTATTCCATTAACCATCATATCAGATAGAAATTTCATGTTCACGAATCAAGCTCACGTTCATGTTCACAATCACGTTTACGTTCATATTCACGTTCACGTTTACGTCTCACGTCCACATTGTGATGTTGTTTCAGTCCATATTTTGTGCTATCTCATGATTTAAGCTCACGTTCGTGTTCATGACATTGTTCATGTTCAGGTTCGTGTTCCATCTCACGATACACGTTTCACAGCTTGTTACTGAATATGGTTACAGAAAGCTTGAGAAACCAGACTCAAGTTTAGCACAACTTTTCCATACCCAGGCAGACGTTTCAAGTCTTATGTCGTATCATTTGGCATTTCCCTCCTCAGTCAGCATACGTTCATGATATGTCCATGTATCAGGTTCATAGTATGTTTCACGTATCACGATCATAGTATGTTTCATGTATCACGTTCATGATATATTCCATGCACAGCGTTCATCATATGATCGCGAACCACGTTCACAATTGCTCACGTAGCACGTTCATAATTTTTCACGTAGCTCGTTCCAATATGTCTTCAGTAGCTTTACTCAGAGATATAAATGTCATCGTTTCATGTTATTGATAGGTATCATTCCATGTATCCTACATGTTATATCTTATTCATTCGATCAGATTCAGGAAAATCCATATCAAGTATGGAACCAGAAACTATTTAGCATCGTCAGGACAAGGTCATTAAGACCAAGAGTGTTCATTGTGTCAAGATCTTTGAAGGAACCGTCTCGAGCGAGAAGCCACTTAGAACGAGGAGTCCATCCAGAATTCTCATCCTTTTCTTTCCATAATTCAGTTATGTTCTTGTAGTTAGATTACATTCCATGTCCTCAACAGCCATGTCATGTTCCATGTCCTCTTCAGCCATGTCACGTTCCATGTTCTCTTTACTCATATCACGTTCATGTCCTTTCAGCTTACATGTCTTTTCAGTTTACATGTTCTTTCAGTTCTTATATCCAGCAACTTTAGTACCTTTAATTCGAGGACGAATTTTTTTTGTGGGGGAAGAGTTGTAAAACCGCAACATTATCGTGTATCTAATTCGAGGACGCATTATTTTTTTTAGAGGGGAAGAGTTGTAAAACCCGCTTTCAAATCCTCAAACATTTAATTACACGTGGTCTAAGATTCATTAAAACGATACGTAAATCATAAATAAACACGAAAATAAATAAGTATCAATTAATTATCAGATTTATTCTAGTAGTAAGTATAAATTATTTATTCAGAAAACAAATAATGTACGTTATGAGTAAACACGAAAACTAATCATGGATATTGCGTAAATATCATAACACGAAAAATGCAAGTATACTTATGTTGTGACGGGCTGCGACTGAAGCCAAAGGAAGCAAGACTGGGCTTTAGGCCCAGCCCGTTTGGGAAAAGTAAACATCAGGAATTCCATCTCATTTTACAAACAAAAGAAATAAAAATCTAGGGTTGTGGGATTAAGGGTGCCGCCGGCTAGAGATCAAAAACAAGGGAGTTCGGGTTGAAGATTGATCTTGGAATTCGCGTGTCACTATTGTTAGTCCTAAATTACGCAAGTTATTAGTAACCCATCTTTCTTTTTGTTTGATAATCAGAAATCCATGAAGAATTAACATCAAGAACAAAGGGTTGTCTAGTTAAACATGTTTATATATACGAATTTAAAAGAGTAACGAGATTTGTTGTTGTTTTGGTTCGGCTGGGCACACAAACCGAGACTAGTGGGTCTCGATGGTTCATTTTCCAACCAATCGCAACCCACTAGGGGCGTGGTGGTGGTGTTGGTTGTGACGGCAGCAGCATAGCGACCACCAGGGGTGTTTGGGTTTATAAACAGTGGGAACCACCAACAGTCGGTGGGTACTTACACCACAACACGGGGAACTGACACTAGGTCAGTGGGTATTTGATACTCGACAGGGGGAACACTGGACGAACAGTGGGACTCGCGACCAACCAGTAGCAATCAGACAACAAGCAGGGCTGCTGGCCGTCGTCTTAAACGAACACCAGAAACAAGCAAAAACAAACACAGGGTCACGAAGCCGCACAAAAGAACCTGACCCGGATGTGGAATTTACAAAAAACCCTTGAAGTTTTGAAGATGTATAAGTTTGGTCCCTCAACTTTGGCAACTTGTCACAAATATCCCTTGAAGAATCAGTTTATACAAGAAATGCCCCTAAAGTTTGAAGATGTTGGGAATAAAATGACCAAGTCCCTAGCCGCTGACAAGTGGAGTTCGAGACGCTGACAAAGATTATTGTAGCCACTGTCAAGTTATGTGTAGCCGCTGACAAGAAGCTACTGAAAAGAAGAATCCTACCCACTGTGGGATTGCATGGGATGCATGGATTAACATGTTTTATTTATTTAGGAAGATATGTATGAATAAGTTTATTTCTTATGTTTATCTTTGTATATCTTCCTAGAATAGTTGATCCTTAGCTTTTTGTACAAGGTTCCTTGGTGTATAAAAGGAGGTAGATTCAATTAAGAACCTCCTTGACAGGGTTTCGTAGATGTACTAGCCGTTCTCTTTACTCTACGTCTCAAAGCAAGACTGCTAATGTAAAGAGTAAATAGGTTGGATAACCCGTCAGATTAAAGTCGTCAATTCATATTCTTGGAACAAGTTTGATTCATAAGGAATATTACCATTGTTGCTTTCTAGTTGACACAAGCTTGATTTACAAAGAATCTCGCAAGTAACCTACCGTAGCACTGTTTGATGGTAACACTAGAAGGATTTCCATTCGTCACTGAGAATAGTGAAGAGTATCATTCTGAATTTTCTGGCAAGACCATAAAGATATTGTGTAGAAACCTGAAACGAGCTTGAATCTTTTAAGAATCAAACCATTGTTGCTTTTCAGTTTTACACATGTTCAATTCATAAAGATTCTTACACATGACCTACCGCAGTGTTGTTTGATGTTAACACTGGAAGGATTTCCACCCATCATTGTGAATACTATGTAGTATCACTCTGAGTGTTATGGAAATATCACAAGGATATAGCGTTGTTGGGAATAAAATTAACTAAGTCACTGGGACGCTAACAAGAAGAACTTGGACGCTGACAAGAGTAAACGAGGCATTGATAGGTGAATACTAACAAGGCATATTTGAGCGCTGACAAAGAGAAGTTCAACCACTGATGGAATACTTAGTCTACACGTTTTGTATTTCTAGTAAAGATATGATCGATATTGTATTTTATATATTTATCTTTACCTAGAATAGTTGATAGGTAGACCTTTGTACACGACTCCTTGTGTTATAAAAGGAGTTCGTAGGGTTCATAGTTTGATATCAAGTTTTAACAAGTTTTTACACTTTCATTATACGCAAGTTTCATTATCAATCAAAGTGAAAGTTTAGTTTACTTTTTTTTGCTTTGTTCTTTGTTTTAAGTGTTAATTTCGCATAACACTTAGATTGTTAAATACACAAAGTTTCTCTACGTGTTAATCTTGATTCAAGCTCGTTTAACACAAAGCTAATCGATCTAAGTTTGGGATCAACAAGTAGTATCAGAGCTTGTTGAGGAACTTTGATCTAAAAGAACACTAAACCCTAAAAAACCCTAAATCACCAGAAACCCTAAACCAAACAAGATGTCTACCACAGAATCTTCATCCTCATCAAATCATAACCTCAAGATCCCTATGCTCGACCCTGACAACTTTGAACAATGAAAGTTCAATTTTGAATAGTATCTTCAAGTCAATGACTATGCTCTTTGGGAAGTCATTGAATATGGCAATCAATTTGATAAAGCATCTAAGATTCAGGCTGCTATTACAGCACGAAGTACAGCCGTACAAACTGGTGATGCTCTTAATGAAAGACCCGAAGATGGAAGAGGTGTCTCAGTGGTTGAGATAACCTTGAGAAAGAATGATATGAAGACCTTAAACATTCTTAAACTTTCCTTGGGTCCAAAGAACCAGCACAAATATAGAAGCTATGAATCTGCTAAAAATCTTCGGGCAGCCCTTCACGTTACCTTGGTGGTAATGATGATACAGCCAAAGAAAGGAAGAAGCAACTGTTGAGTGAATATGCTGTGTTTAAGGCTCATCCCAATGAGACGCTAAGTGAGGTAAGAAGTAGGCTTCAAGGCATCACTAGAAAGTTGGATTTTATGGGAACAGAACTTGAAGATGCTGATATCATTTTTACATTCCTTGGAGGTCTTGGTGATGTATGGAAAATTAAAGCTAGATCAATTGTTGCTACCAATGCCCATAAGAGTGCTTCTTTTGATGATATCTACAATAAGCTGAAAATTGTGGAGAATGAGATCTTACTTAAACATGGAAAGAAGTCAACATCTGGAAGCATGGCTTTCATCTCATATAGTGAATCTCAAACCATTGACAAAGACTCATATGTTAATGGATTGAGTGTACATCCTGTTACTGGATCAACTTTTGTCAGTGGTGGATCAACCTTTGTCAACGACTCGAATTTTGACGTTGACACATACAATGTTGGATCACAAAGTCTTAAACCTGTTGGTATTGATTTTGATAAAGTATGTGCATACATTACTGCATTACCCAATGGTTCCATAGTTACCTATGAGGATCTTGAGCAAATCAGTGATGCTGATCTGGAAGAGATGGATATCAAGTGGAATATGTCCCTTGCAAGCATAATGCCAATATATGGAACAAGAGGTTTGGTAGAAAGATGACTTTTAATGGCAAAGACACAGCTGGATTTGACAAATCTAAGGTTGAATGCTATAATTGTCATAGGATGGGACACTTCATGAGAGAGAGTAGATCTCTACGAAGTGATGATACTGGAAAGAAGTCAAGACAGATGGTTACTATTAAGGATGATGAGCCAAATGCTATGGTTTTCATGCAAGGTATTGATGGCATTGGATGGGACTGGAGCTTTATGGCAGATGATGTGGTAGAAAATCAAGCATTGGTGGCTGAAAAAGAAGAGGAAAAGAACGTTCACTTTGCTCTCATGGCCAACTCCTCCTCTTCATCAGATAATGAGGTATATGATGATGTCTTTTGTAGTAAAGGTTACAGGTTAAACACTAAAAAACTTAACAAAGAAATTTTAAAATTAAAATCAGATGTTTTTGATGTAGAAGTTAGACTTGCAAACTATAAAAGAGGGCTTGTACAATCTGATGGAATGGTAGAGGAATATAAGAAAATGGAATTGGACCTAAAAGATCAAATTAATGTTTTAACTAGAGATTTGAATGTCAACAATGAAGCTAGAGAATCCTTAATGAAATGTAGGGCTGACTTACAACTTCAGTTAAGTGAAGCCATTAAGGATAAAGAGAATGTAGGGCTTAAAATTGAAAAATTTGATAAAGCCAGCCAAACCCTAGAAAAATGTGTGAGTGAACAAAGAAACCCTGGGGACATGTCAAGAATTGGGATGAAAGAGTATGCTGCCATTCTACCACCTGCTGGGGACTTCTTTGGTGTCCTGAAAAAGGATCTCTCTTGGGCTGGTATTCTAGAAATCCAAGAAAAGGAATTTATTCCTCCACCTAGAGTGCTTTCCCCAGTTGAGGAGCATAAGCAAAAAGTGACTAATATTGAACAATGGAAGAAAGCCAACCCTATGTTATTTGTTAAGGGAGGGCTTCTTAGTGATGAAGAAAGTAAAGTTAAACCAATAGTCATCACTAACCCTACCACTAGAAAACCTATTGACCTTGGCTCTATAACTAAGACCAAATCTAGTGTTAAATATGCTGAAATGTATAGGAAACCTAGTTCACCTCAAAGCCAAGTAAGTGTTAATGGGACAAGGTTCTTTCAATCTAGACCTAAGGTTATGTCTAGAAAGGCTTGTTACACATGTGGGAGGTTTTTCTCACTTGGCTTATAAATGTGCCAGCGGCTCTAAATCCACCACTGACAATAAGTTAACCATGGTCAAACCTAGACCTTTTATCTAAAAAAGTCCCCAGACCACTAGACTAGCTCCTTTATTTTCTAGAGGGACTAATACTCATGGACAAAGACCCTTTCAAAAGACCAACACTTGGTCTAACAGACAATGGGTTCCTGTAGCAAACCCTAATTTGGACGCTGATTGTTAAATACACAAAGTGAAAGTTTAGTTTACTTTGTTTTGCTTTGTTCTTTGTCCTAAGTGTTAATTCTGCATAACACTTAGATTGTTAAACACACAAAGTTTCTCTACGTGTTAATCTTGATTCAATCTCGTTTAACACAAAGCTAATCGATCTAAGTTTGGGATCAACAAGCGTAGGACTCTCTTCTTCGTCATGTGGTGTGTCCTAACGAGATTTGATTGATCTCTTGGCTCTAGACTCGATTTTTGCACTTTTAGTGGTCGGAGGCAGGAGCAGATGCCACCTATTCAGTATCAACTATCACAGAGTAAGAAAGTCAATAGAAGTCGTGTTGATCTCTGTTGTAGTCTTTTTGTACAAGTTTTAGTGTCTTACTTTAGGAAACACAAGTAACCGCGGTAAGTATTAAGTATTACGTTTAGGAAAACGTAGATACTCGTCGTTGAGTTCGTTCTCGGTGGAGGTATGAGTGTTAAACCAAATTAAAGACATTTTTGAGTAGATTAATTAGGCTTTTGGAAAGAGAAAATAAAAAAAATAAAATGAAAGACGGATTACACTAAAAGTACACTACGACGTAAAAACGTAAAAAGCGACGTAAAATTCGACTAAAATTATTTTTTTTAACTTACAAATAAATCCTAAAAATTATAACTAAGAAAGAAAAATGAACAAAACATCGTGAAACAATTTATTTAGTTATTATTAAACTTTAAATTTAATTTAAAACCCTGAAAAGCAAAATAATTAAGAAAAGAAACCCAAATTTTTTTAAATGTAAACCTGAAATATATTAATATAAGCCTAAAAAGTATTTTTTAGAAAACTGAAACATATTTTTACTATTTTTAAATGATTTTCTAAAAATGGAAAAAGAAAAATAAATTAAAAAT
This sequence comes from Glebionis coronaria, assembly GCA_025667525.1. Classification (NCBI taxonomy): domain Eukaryota; kingdom Viridiplantae; phylum Streptophyta; class Magnoliopsida; order Asterales; family Asteraceae; genus Glebionis; species Glebionis coronaria. The sequence goes on from CM046874.1 coordinate 423,146,927, forward strand.
AATTCAATAAAGGGAAAAATCTAAAACGTTTACTACTTCAAGGGAAAAATGAAAAGAGACCACAAGCTTAACACAATAAGCTCAAGAGAGCTTTTTATGCCACGACTTTTTATTAGCTAAACGGATGAGAGAGTGCTTAAGTATCCAAATTGTAGAAACTAGAAGGGGGGGGGGGGTGAATAGTTTTTTAAATTTACTTGTTAAATATGGGTTTTCAAAAATCCTTTTTAAAAACTTAGACTTGAGCAAATATGTGAAATCTTCTTATACACAATATGGACAAGGGATAGTGCAACTAACTAATAATCACAAGTATATGCAAATAAAGAATAATGAATGTAAAGAGATAAGGAAAAGAAAGATCAAACCAAACACCAAGGATTTCGTGGTTCGGCAACAAAGCTCACTCCTCGTTCCTACTCCACTCCTCGAGTACTCCTTACTCGAGAGTTCACTAATCAACAAGCTCCTTAAGGTGGAGAAACCCTACACGTCGCTAAACCAATTTCCGACTCTAAGCTAAAAGTCGAACCCTAATCTTACCTAGGACCAATCTACACCAATATACTTTAAGGACTAAGTATTAACCACACCACATACACAACTTCCAAATAGACACATCTACTTAGATCTTCACAACAATAACACAATAATGAAAAATGAATGTTTGATCTTCAATGGATCTTTGAGGTAGACACAACACTTCAAGGATGAAAGTGTTCTTCTCTTTGCACTTGAGAGGAAGAGACGGGAGGAGAAAGATTCACTTCTAAACAAGTATTAATCAACCAAACAATCAAGGATTTGAATGATTTAAGAAGTTGGATTGAATCTGGAAATTTAGGTACACAAGAGGTGAAGAGAAAATATGAGAATGGTCCACTATTTATAAGACAAAGCTCCAACGGCTATCCCTAGACGCGGTTCCTTAATTGAGCCTGCGGTTCCTTATTGATAAGGAACTGCATAGCCATTTGAGGAACCGTAGGAGTAGACCCCACTCCCTTTTGTCTTTTAGTGGGGTAGTCACATCTGATGGAATATTTATCCCCAAAGGATATTTCTAAACCATGTGAAATATGCCATTTTCAATTTTTCAAATAATTAAGTTAATAAAACATTTTCTTAAAAATAAAGTTTAATAAAAAACTTTGTTACATTTAATAAAATGTGAGATTTAAGAAAAAATAAATCCTTGATCACTTAGTTAGGTTGAAAACTTGTTTGTTCATACCTTAAGTGATAATAGTTGAAATGAAAAATACTTGAACTCAAGAATTCATTTTTTGTTGTTTTCGTAAATGCTTGTTTTTATATATTGTCATAATCAAAACAAAGCGAGACCGAAAAATGAAAGTAACATTTTTAGGCATCATTGCATTAACAATCTCCCCCTTTTTGATTTCAACAATACATAAACTCAGTCACATGAAAAACAAGATTTTCGAAGACGAGTTTATTTCATTTCTCCCCCTTTGTCGAAGCAAAAAGGTTGCAAAAGTATTTGTAGAAGAGAAGAATCAGACTTTGCAAGTGCTCCCCATTGGTGCTTACTCCCCTAGCTTGGGGCACCAAAGAATTGAGCTATGGTGACAAGCTACATAGAAGGGTTAGAAGAAGAAAAGAAACACCCAACATAGATATAGCAAAGGTCACACAATAAGAGAAATAAGATAAGAAAAGAGAAGTTAGCCAATATCTATAATAAGTCATGTTAAAAGGGAACATGAAAAAGATACAAGGAAATAAATCATACAAAGATGTATGAAGAACAACACAAGCCAAAAGAAAAGCATAAATCTAATCCTAGTTAAACTAGAACTCTAATATTTGCTTGAATTATATGTCTTGATAGTAAGCAAGCCACATGCTTAAATAAAAAACAAGGTGGTGACGGAAGGAGGTGGTGGTGGCTTGGTAATGATCTTATAGTCATACTAGAGAGGAGGCTTGACTAGGAGACTCTTGATGTAATTCAACTTCTTATAGATATGAGCCATAGAAATATGTTAATATTCACAACAATGGCAATATGTCCCATGATACATAACATTATCATGTAAGGGAGGAAGAACACAAAAGGGTAGTGGGGAAAAGAAGAAGTTCCACAATCAATATTCCTTGAAGAAGAAGAAATATGATTTTGAGTGTTCTTGGGTGAATTTGGATAGAAATAGATTGGAGAAAATGGAGGAGAATCAAGGCTTTCACTTGGTGAATAAGACATTTGATTTGAGAAATGATGCAAAATGCTTAGGGTTAACTAGAGAAAGCACAAGATAATTTTGGGGTGGTCAAAGGTTTGAAATAAAGATTCCAAAAAGTGTTGGAGCAAATTTAGATTTTCAAAAAACTCGGATTTGAGGTCTCTGCCCGCGGTTCTTTATCTCCACCTGCGGTTCCATATATATATATATGGAGTCGTGGGTTATTTAGAGAACCGCCTCCAAAGGTTGTGTTTTGGAGGATGAGGGGAATTTTTCAATTCAGCAAATTCTAATTTTCTAGTCTAAGTCATCAAAGAGACATGCTAAAAAGCAATAAAAGACTAAGAAACACACAACAACTCATCAAAAAGGATTTTGACCAAGATACATGGATTTAAAATAAAATCGATGTTGGAGGTGTTAATATAGACAGATAGTCATGATAGAATGATCCTCTATAGTTCAATTTTATTCTTGCTATATTTGAGAGACTCATACATATGAAATGTGTATGCTCGATATCAATAGCAGGAAGCCATGAAAAATGTTTTTAGATTGAATTAACAATGCAAAAACATTTCTCGACCATTTTTGAAAGAACTTTGAGAATTTTGAAAAAGAGGAGATGAATTTTCCAAAAAGAGTTTAAGAGACTTAATGACTTAAAGAACGAAAAGAGTTAAAAGAGCAAAAGAATCGATTAATAAAATACGCATTAAACCTAGACCTAGACATAAATAATTAAAAGGTTCCCTCTTAAGTGGTTTAGTGAAAATGTTGGCTAAGTTTTCTACCGAGGGCACCTTCTCAATCGAAATGTTCCCCTTTTGAACATTATCCCTAAGTAAATGGTGGCGAATCTCTATGTGCTTAGTTCGCGAATTTTGCACGGGACTCTTGCTAAGGTCTATTGCACCCTTATTGTCACACATGACGGGAACATCATTGAGTGGAATCCCGTAATGAACAAGCGCTTGCTTCATCTATAGAGCTTGTTGACAAGCTTTATCAGCACTCACATACTCGTCTTCCGTGGTAAATATAGAAAGAGCGGTTTATTTCTTGGAGAACCAAGAAGTTAAACAACAACCCATGAAGGTACAAACTTCACTAGTGCTTTTCCGGTCCACATATTCTCCCGCATGACCCGAGTCCGCGTATACTATGGTTTCTACGCCGGACCCTTTAGTATACCATAATCCTAAATGTATAGTGCCTTTAATGTATCGGAAGATACGCACAACCGCTTCAAGGTGAGAGGTTTTGGGAGCCTCTTGGAAGCGAGCACAAAGGCAACCACTATACATGATATCCAATCGACTTGTCATAAGGTACAACAAACTACCAATCATACCTCTATATTTGGTGTTGTCTACCGACTTACAATCATCATCTACAGTGAGTTTAGTATCCGAGGCCATAGGGGTCTTCATTGGTCTAGAGTCCTCTAATTCAAATTTCTTTAACATTTCTTTAACGTACTTAGATTGATTAAAGAAAATACCATCGTCCATTTGGAGTCCTAAAAAGAAGTTAAGTTCTCCCATCATGCTCATTTCAAACTCGTCATGCATGATTTTGGCAAAGTCATCACACAAGCTTTGACAAGTTGAACCAAATACAATGTCATCAACATATATTTGTACGATTATGAGGTGAGAACCTTTCTTGTTTGTAAAGAGTGTATTGTCTACCATTCCCATGGTATACTCATGTTTTACAAGAAACATTTTAAGTCTATCATACCAAGCTTTGGGGTGCTTGTTTAAGACCATAAATAGCTTTCTTAAGCTTGTAAACATGATCCGGCTTCTTAAAATCAATGAAGCCAGGAGGTTGAGCCACATATACCCCCTCATTGATCAAACCGTTAAGAATCAAAGTCTTTACATCAATTTGTTGAAGCTTAAAATCTAATGCACAAGCATAAGCTAAAAGTATCCTAATGGACTTAATCATTTGTTTTTAGTACAAGTTCATTTTCTCGGAATCTTATCGAATTGATTAACAAATTCCAAGCAAAGATCTTTATCGTTTTTGGTATTAGATCGTAGATTTTTGGTATCTATGTCAATTTAACACGTAGCAAACAGAAATGTAAAAATATATATACTTACAATATGTATTATACTAAAACAAATTGCACGTACTTCAATTAATGCACAAAGTACATGTTTCTAATGCACAAGTAAACTATTAAAACTGAAATGTAAATCTACTCAAAGTAAAAGTGCCAAAATTGTAAATGTTACTAATTATGAAACTACTAAACAGAAATGTAATACTGTTACAACTACAAGGACTGATAACAGAAATATAACAAACAAGTAAACTAATTAAAACAAATTACCAACTATAACAAACTCTAGGGACTAAAGATGTTAAAAATGTTTGAACAAAAACAAAAATGGGCTTATTCACCAAATAAGCAAGATCTTGAGTTCTAGTCAATGAAATAAGCTAGGACAAATTTTAAAATGCTTAAGATTGAAAATCAACTAGTAAACAACCAGCTTTTTGAATATTATAAGCTAGAACAGCTTATTGGCTTTTGAGCTTATACACTTTTAAGAGATAAGCATTTCTAGCCAACCAATTAAGCTAAAAAACACCACATCTCATAATAAGCTAAAATAACTGACACCTCTCTAAGAAAATCCAAATTTGAATGACAGAATAAGCTAGAAAATGTTAATAAGCTCAAACAGCTTAATTGACTAAGTTTGACCAAACTTTGACCAAAGTTGACTTTATCAAAAACACTTTATGATGACTCTAAGATGATGATAAGCTAGAATTGAGCAACTTTTACAAAAGGAAATAAGCTAGAAATCAACTTTGAATGAAAACAAAAATATTGCTAAAAGCTTGACTTAAAAGATTCTAACTAGTGACTTTTGAGAGAGTGTAGCTTATTTTCTAATAATCTAGAAAAAAATCTACCAACTACAAAGTTAAAGTTTGTAATGCAGGCTTTCCAAAACACTAAATCACTTGCTATAATTCTAACTGAGCACAAAGAAAACTGGTTTAGGAAATGGCTATTCAGAACAAATCATGACCCATAGCATTTTGGTGCCATTTGCCTTTTTGACCTTGACAATTGACTTTTAAAAGCTGAATATGACTTAATAACAGACTCCAACTGAAATGCTAACAAGTTTTAACAACAACTCCAACAAACTTCTGTAGAATCAATAAGATCCAAACATGACTTTAAGCTATAAACATGAAAAGTATCAAAGCAAATCAAAGGCTAATGCAAGAACAGTTAAGACATATGAATGAACAGCTAAATCAAGACAAAGCAAAACAGAATCAACACAGAACAATCACTTAGCAGTAGTCAACAAGAATCTATCATGCAGTTGTACTTTTTAGGGGAAATTGTAAAAACCAGGGAAAAGATCTTAGCATGAAGCCTCCTTTGGGGAAGAAGAGCAGCGTTGAGCTATCTTTTGAGCACTCAAACACCACCAATTATCATCTACACCAATGGATCACCATAGGAACACTATTCATCTACTTTGAACTCTGAATTCTGGATAATGAAGACTAGATGTTGTTAACTATGAACAATGATACTGCTTCTTATCTCTGAACTAGATTCAAATCACAACTCAATTATGTTTAAACAGAATCAATGATAGCTAGTAACAGAATGGTAGAAAGATCAACATAATTGTAACTGAATTGAGGATTTGTTATTAATAGAGAATGAAGTTTGTTACAAATGTTTGAATTACACAAACTAAACTAAGTACAAGCTTTTGTTGTAACTGTAAATGCTACAGTTACAACTATGAGTAAAAACTAGCTAATTCCTAACTTGTCTAACCATCTCAAATAAAGGAGGTGATGGGGTATATATAGGAGGAGAGTGAGGTGTGGGAAGGTGAATTTATTGAGCTAATGACGTATCTGAACCAATAGGATTCCTCCACGTGGCCAATTGAGAAATTATTGGTTTAGGGGTTCTTGCGTTTTCTAGAATTGGGGATTTGTGATTGAGGAGATGTTAATGTAATTGGTTTGCACAGATGAGTTCGTCTCATGATAAGGAGTAGTTTTGCTCTTGAAAGCTTCTTCAGAGACCTCTTCTTTCGTCTTCAAAATCTCTAGAGATGGAGTTAATGACGTGGCATGATTCTATTGGCTAGTAAAAAGTCACACGGATTGATATCCATATACACAATGCAATCCGTGTGCATGGTATTGGAGAGTTTTGATTGGATGAGAAATGTGAGTGGGGTGCACTGTTGGGATTCGATTTTCTTCTCTCAGCTCATTAATGCCACCAAACTCTGATCCGTGTGAACTAGCTTATTGGATTCTGATTGGAGGAAAGTTGATGACTTGGATCAAAGAAGTTTAGAATTGGCAGAATTAGCACTTGTGTTTCCAATTCTTGGTAGAATGTCTTGAAACTTGTTTATACTTTAGAAACTTGTCATCTCAAGTCCTTCCACTTCTTGAACCAACATCTTTAGTCCTTAAACTTTTCTCCTTGGTTACTTTTGATCCTCCTTTTGTCTTCTTCTTCATAATTTTTCCTTCAAGTCCGTGTTTGTATAGATTTGTACCCTTTTGCCTACAAAAACATAAATCACACAAAATACCGCATAATTCCATTTTTACACAATAATAACTTGGTAATTTCTTTGTGTTTTAGGGTTTAATATATCATTATTGATATGATTTTTAACTCATATCAAATCCCATACACCTGACCATTGCCATACCCACATGCAACGACATGTTTAAAAGCTCTATGATATATTTTTCTCATAAATAACCCACCTTGACCAATATGATATGATTTTACACTATGCTTTGCTATATGATGCATGATTTTGGATTTTTAGAATGCAATGCAATTTAAACAACTCTATTTATTTATTTTTGTATTTTCTTGAAATGGTTTGATGGAAATAACTCATAAAGAAATTAATGACTTTGATTAGGGATTTTGGTACTATGAATATTTATCACCCTCAAGTTTTACGTTCCCCATATCAAGCTTAAAAACGAGATCATTGTTATTCATAAGTAAAAGTGCATCGACTTATTCATAAAAATTAATTGTGTTTGTTAATGCAAGTAATGCCTAAAAACATTATTAGTGTTAACTAATCTTTCTTAGTTTTGATCACAACAAACCATACAACACATTTAGTGTAGAAACACAAAATGAATTATTTAACTAACACTATCATCAAGGTAATAATCATATCACTAACCTTTCTTAATCATACTTAGTGATCATCAAAATGATTATCCTTAAAACTCACTTTTGCTAATAAGACAAAAGTCTTTTTAATAAACTTTCTTTTTTAGAAAATGTTTTATTAAAATGGAAAATGAAAATTTGAAAATGGCATATTCCAAATGCTGTTAGAATATCCTTTGAAGGGTTTAAATACCACAGATATTCCCACCCCACTAAAAGACAAAAAACGGAGCGGAGTCTAGTGGCGGTACCTTAAGTACCTAGGCGGTACCTTATCAATATTGTACCGCGGGGTAAGATAAGGTACCGCGCACAGTAGCCGTTATATATCCGTTGTAACTTTGTCTCCTTTAAATAGTGGGTCAAATCTCATTTTCCAGCAAGCCTCTTGGACGATTTTCTCAGCCCCTTTTCTATTTTCTATAGCATAATCATTAGTAAATGATCACTTAATTTGTTAAGGATGTTTACATATGATTATCCTCTTGATCCCCTCCTTTACCATGTCCAATGAGAAGATCACTCACTCACTAGTGTAGTGATAAAGATGAATTTATGAGCTAGTCATATTCATCATGATACCCCTTTTTGTTTTAGGTCAATCCAATGTATTTATGAATACTTAGACTAGTTGTGTTCATCCAAGTTATTTGTGGATACTTGGATTTGTTGTGTACATCCATTGCATATGTGTTTGCTTGGATTTGTGTTGTGTAAATCCAAGCTACATGTGTGCACTTGGATAAGTCTAGTTGAGTTGTAATAGATTTGATTAGGAGTTCTCACTAAACTATAAAGTGATGTGGTTGTGTCTTGTGAGTTCTCACTAAACTTTAAAGTGATTAGTAGTTGTGTTGTGTGAAGTTCTCACTTAGCTTCAAAGTGAAGAGTCGTGAAGATTGGTTCTAGCTTTCGATTAGAACTCGACATCTAGCCTTGTGTCGTAAAATGGTGAAGTAGGCAACATCGTGAAGATTGGTTCTACCTTATGATTAGAACTCGACATCTAGCCTTGTGTCGTTAAATTGTGAAGTAGGCAACGTCGTGTAGATTGGTCCTAGCTAAAGATTTGGTCTCGACATTTAGCTTAGTGTCGGAAAATAATGTAAGCAACGATGTAAGTTTTTCTCCGCCGAGAAGGGAGCTTGTGGATATAGTGGAAATCTCGAGTAGGTGTACTCGAGGAGTGGAGTAGAAACGAGGATAGAGCCTCATTGTCGAACCACTATAAATCTTGGTGTCTTCCCACTAGGTTGTCTCCTTCCTTGCTCTTTAATTATTTCATTATCATTATACTTGCTTATTATCCTTGCTAGTGCATTTCATTTGAACCTAATCATTATGCAACTTAGCTTTAAGTAAAAGATAGTTTTGATACAAACCAAATTGAAAGAAACTTTAATTTAGTCACCAATCGAAGAGAAACTATTCAACCCCCCCTTCTAGTTTCTACAATTGGTATCAGAGCGATGGTCACTCAAGATCTTTGAAGTATATTGTACTTTAAAACTTGGATCGATCCATTGTCTCCTCAAATTAGAAGGTCTAGTTGTACTAAAGTTTCTCTTTGGTCAAAACTATGTTTTCTTTGAAAAATAGGTCTTTTAATTAAAAATATTGCATCCCACTTAAGATTAGTAGCCTTTATGCATTTTAGATATACTCTTGAAATGTATCTACTAGTTTGCATCTTGCTTTGTGTAGGTACTCATGAAGATCAATCAATTAATTGGTTATGGATTGAGTTACTTGCACTTGTAGAAGAATCATTTTCATTGATCTTTAACATCTTTGAATGATGATACCAAGATGATTGGGAATGATACTAGTCCTTGAAGACTTAGTACTCATCATAGTCATTGATTGGGCATAGCACTTATTCCTTCATGGATTGCTCTTTGTGGCCAAGGTACGCTCTCGTTCTTCCACACGCCCTTTGATCATTCTTTTGATCATTACTTGACTATGTGCTTGTTCTTGTCATCCTTGCCTTGACATTTATTTTTGGTTTGTGTTTCTTTCCTTTTATCCTCTCAAACCTTCATTGCTTGGATACTTGACTCACTATGATGATGTAGAGTGAGTTAGTAGAAGCTTAAAGTATCAAGCATGATTTCCATGGTTTGCACCCATACGGTTAGTAGGCCCTTTGTGGGAGAGAAAGTGAATTAATACTTTGCTCATATTTTAGTTCAGACTAAGACTATTATTGAAAGTGATCTTAGTTTAGACTAGAATAATTGCTTTGTGCTCATTCATTACCAAAGCCGTTTATCGTTTCGCCGGAAAGGCACGTCTTAAACCACTATATATGACACAAGCTCTTCGTTTCAACTATTTGAAGATTGTCATTAATCCCTTGAGCATTGATCCTAGTCTTGATTCACTTCCCTTGATTTCTCTCCACTTAGTCGTTTTGCTACGAGTAGTCGTTTGTTCGTTTCGGTTCTTTTCGATCTTGCTTTAACTCGTAATCCTTCGTTAAGGCATATTGCTTAGTGTTATGATGATCCAATGATATTCTAAAAGGCTCATGATTTCATTTTAAGTATTTTAGAAAAACTGGATTTTCAAAATTTGGCGTTTTTCGGAGATAGAAACGTGCCTCTGCCGGCGGTTCCTTATCTCCGCGGCTCAAACCCGCGGTACCTTATCGATAAGGTACCGCGGGCAGTAACTTTTGTCAGAGCGCCAGTTTGTGTTTTTTTATTCTTTTTCAAACCAAAATCTCTCTCTCCCAAAAACACACAGCCGACGGGTTTTACCTTTTCCACCATTGTTGAAGCTTCCAAAACCTTCAATCACTCAAATTAATTGATTCCAAGTTGTGGGTTTCACTCATCCTTCATCTAACATCAATTAATTGTAAGTATTTTCTTTCAATTTCATCTATTTTGTTCTAGGGTTCATCCTTTCATAATTGGGGATTTTTAAAATTGAAATTGAATTAAAACCTTAATAGGAATGTGGGTTGACATGGTAATCTTACTATGATTCCTTAGGTTGATATTCATTAAGATTTCACTAAAACCCACTTATAGAACAAATCCGAATTTAGGCTAAATGATTTTGGTTGAATTATGGATTTGAGATGAACCCATGAACAAGTAAGTAATGACATTGTTAATGCTTACCTAAAAACCTTGTTTTGAAAAACCAAGGTTCTAATCCATTGTTGATCTAACATAGATCATGTGTTCTTGGTTAATGATGGAATAGACACATTGTGAACATGAAAATGATATGGAATCAATCCTATGTTTGTCAAGAAATTGATATAACACATTTTCATTTTTCGTTTTCCTTTTTCCTTTTTATTTTTCATATGAGTGATTGGAGAAATATTGTCTTGTGTTTATAATTAGGTACTAATCATGCCTTCACAATACCAAAAGGATCATCAACTCACCAAACAGTATATGCCAAACCTATCTGACTTTTGTCACTCAACTCACCTTGCCCATACTTTTTCCTCTCTCCAATCTCGCTGCTTTCATGAGGGTAGAGTTGTCCAAGAGGATATCAAGAATTATGTCTACATCAAGTCCATGTTTGAACACATTGGATTTGATTGTTTGTTGAACATTAAGGAAGACATCTATCCTCGATTCCTTTTGGAGTTCTTTAGCACATACTCTGTCATTGAAAACAATGATGGAATATTTGTTAGGTTCATCTTGAAAGATCAACTCATTCAATACTCTCTCAAAGTGTTTGGTCAAATTCTTGATGTACCATTTGTAGGCACTTGTCGCTTCACGGATAAATGGAAGCTTAGTGCTCTCCTTGAAACCGACAATTGTCCTCCAAATGATCATGAGGAAATTGATCTTGACTTCATTGTCGACGTTGTCTCCAAAAAGCGTAATCGACCCGTTAAGAGAAGCCTTCATACTAAGGTATGTTCGGTGAAACGTCATGAGGTTCTCTTGAGCGACCTTAATGATAATATGGTTCAAGGGACCAATATCCTTAGGGAAAATGTGTTTTGTCTTGGTGGAAACCGGGATCATGTTCCGGCGAGTTTAGTGCATATGTTATATTGCATCTTTACCAACACCAATTACAATTTGGCATATTTTATCGCTCAACGGATCAATTATGCTATTCACAAGCCTAAAACAAACCTCCCTTACGCAATGCTTCTCACTCGCCTTTTTAAAAGGGTTGGCCGTGATTTTCCAAATCTTGATCTTTCTCAATTTCATCCGGTCAAACGGGTCATGCTACCTATTCGAGAGGTGTATCAAAGAAAGACAAGATCTGACCGTAAATCCGATCAACAAGAGTTCAGTGATGAGGACATGGACATGCCAACAAGTGATGGTGATGGCATTGGAACAAGTGCTCCCATTGACTCTTCGAATTCTTCTCACCACTCCACAAATTCATTCGTGGATGGTTTAGTTGACATTGCTTCCCCTCCCCACCATTCCTCTAGTGAAGTTCCGAATAATCTCAATTTGGAGGAACTTTACCGTCAAAATCTTCGAACCCGAGGTGATTTGCATGAACACAGGATTGAGTCAAGAAGGGGAATCAAGTATTTGGGAAAAATGATCAAGGATTTAAGCAAGAAAAGGAGGTGAAGACTTTGTAGTGTGTCAAAGTTTGGTTATCTTTTGAAGCTTAAACTTTTGCTTATTAACACTTTGGTTTAGGTGTTTATTTACTTATGATTAATTATTTGGATTACTATTTACTTTGATCCTAAACGTTTATTATGCCATCATGATTGTGTTTTACATAGCTTTGTGCATGCCATATGATAGTTAGCTTATTAGATTATGATCTGTAGTTAACTTTGGCTTGTGAAACCTTTGGGAAAAATCTGGGTTTATCAAAAACTGGGATGGGAAATTTTTGAAAACCTTCTGGTCGCGGTTCCATATCGACCCGCGGTTCCTTATCGATAAGGTACCGCCGGTCCTAGATAAGGAACCGCCGGCCACTATGCACGACAGCATCTTTGCTTTACACTGTTTTCTTAATTCTATGTAAACCTTGCATGATTTTCAGTAATAAACTGCACATTTCCTAAACTAGGGTATCTAAATTCATTATTCACCTAAAATGATTTTAACCCATTACTAGTTTGGATCATCCCCTCAACCATTTAAACACACCTTGTTTGCCATGTTCTTCACACATCAAACATACTTCCCTAAACCTTAAATCACCCTAATCAACCATGGTGTGTACCAAAACCTCAAACACTTCCAAGACCTCCACCCCAAGAAAAACACTCAAAATAAGGGTTAAGGTAGCTAAGCCTAACTCTTCACCTTTCCACACACCTAAGAATAAGAATGCTCCTATCCTCATTTCTTCATCACCTTCCCCACCTCTTGCACCTTGCAAGACCTCTTCCACCCATGGTACTAACCACTCCATTGGTTCTACCTCCTCTTCATTCAATTCTAGAATGAATGAGATTTCTTCACCCTTCACTCCAAGTGCACCCTTGGAAGTGACCACACAACCTCAACCAATCCAAAGCATTCCTTTTGGGAATGACTTTGATGACATTTTGGTGACTTCACCATTTACCCCTCACAAGTCACCCATTTCACCAACCTTGGAGGATTTACCTCCACACTCACCCATTTCCCCTTTGGGGAACATGCCTCCTCTTTCTCCCACATCACCCTTGGAGAACTTGCCTCCTCCACCTCCACCCAACTCAAACATCCCAATTTTGGGTGTCCCACTTTCCCTCCTCTTGGGTGATCCTTACTTTGGGTTTCAACAAACTCATGGTCCTAGTTGCCCATGTTGTCTTTACAATCACTACATCATCCATAACCTTAGGATGGACATGTATGAACTACATAGGTGGTTGCAAAACTTCTTGCTTGCTTTGTTCTCCATGCCTCCTCCTAGGAGATGAATGATGGAGTTCTTTTAATAAAGTTTTTCAACAACAAGCCAAAGAAAACCACCTATCTAGAGTTTATGATAAGCTAGCTATGTATTAGTTAGTCTTTATTTGTCTTTGTACTTGTTTCACTAATGAATGTTTTATGTTGTTGACTTATGGATTTAGCTTTGTGTGATTCTATCCTTTTGTGCACACTAATAAACTTTAATTTGAAATTAAAATTGAACCTAAATCTATCACAACCCCTAAACTTGACTAAAATTGGTTCAAAATGATATCTAAATTATTTTGTCACCCTTTATCAAGACATTCTTTGTGAATGTGTTGCTTTATGCAACCCTAGCATATTTTGGTTCTAATAGAGGTAAAAATCCAAGATTTGCAATTTTTTGAAAAAGTCTTAGTTTTTCCCAAAACCCAGGAAAAACATGGTATAAAGTCCTCTGGACGCGGTTCCTTAAGGACCCGCGGTTCCTTAGTGATATGGAACCGCCGGCCCATATAAGGTACCGCGGCCAGAATGTGGCTTTTGACGAATTTTTGGTCAAAACCTTTAAACCCTATTCCCAGTCAAGATTCCTTGTTTACTCAAATTGACTAAACATTCCTTGACAATACACATTTTGTATTCAAATTCTTACCTTGATTACATTTTACTTATACCCAACCTTGAGATTTCATTCTCACACCTTCCCAACCTTGAGAATTCATTCTCACATAACCTTGAGATATCATTCTCACACTCTCACAATTCCTAACTCCTACATTCCTAACCTTGACATCTCTTTGTCACAACCCCACTCACCCAAAGCTTCCTCTTCCAAGCTTTCAAAGAAACCGAAAATCTCGGTTCGACCCGTTTGGGTTAAGAAGAATGAACCATCTTCGTCCAAACCACCCAAAAACCCTACCTTCTCTCCAATCAAGTATTGGAATGAGACTTACACCATAAACCCCATCACCGGAGCAAAAGAAGATGTTCCACCACCACCACAATCCTTCAATACCCCCAACTCAATGACCTTTCCACCTTCCCAAACCTCACAAGGCATTGTGAAAACACTCCCAAACCCTTTACCCCACCACCACCAAACCCTAAGTTTGATGCCATACCCACATCAAACGATTTTGTGTTGCATCATGGATCCTCGTGTGATTGTTGCCGATTTCAACAAATTGAACTTGCTCATGTGTATGAGAAGTTAAATTTTCTTGAATTCCTACTCACTCGACCTCCTATTCAAGTTTTCGTTCCGGTGGACAAAACTTCGAATGATGCATCGTCGTCTTTTTAGTTTTATTTTATTTTTAGCAATCTTGGAAAATATCACTATTAGACTAGCTTATGCTTAGTGGTTTATTTTCCATATTTATTGCTTTTAGATACTCATACTATGTGTATGACTATCTTCTTTGTTGTATTTTTTTGTAACTTTTGTGTTATTTGTGTGCTATCTAATTAGTTCTATTTTTTGAGTTGATCTTGGTTAAATTTTTATAATTGCTTATGGGTGATTCCATCAATTCTAAAGCTTTAACCCATTGACAAGCTTATCATCTTCATCTTATTGAAGTTTGATTTTGTCAATTACCTCTTTGGACATACTTAGCAAAATACTTGCTTCTAATTTGAGATTTCTTCTCTTTCTCCCTCTCAAGTTACTTAGTAGGTAGTGATCATATATACATTGGTGTTTCTTCCCTTTCTACTAACCTTTGTGTAGCATGTCACCTTAGCTCACAAACTTGGTGCCCCAAGCAAGGGAGAGCAACCACCAAGGGGGAGCTACTAGCAAAGTTCGATGCACTTCAAAGACTTATGCTAACCTTTTTGCTACGACAAAGGGGGAGAAATGATAGTGATAAACTAGTTAATAATTCCATAGTTTGTGTTTATACGTAAATGTGTTTATCGTTTGTCGTAATCAAAAAGGGGGAGATTGTTAATGCAAGTAATGCCTAAAAACATTATTAGTGTTAACTAATCTTTCTTAGTTTTGATCACAACAAACCATACAACACATTTAGTGTAGAAACACAAAATGAATTATTTAACTAACACTATCATCAAGGTAATAATCATATCACTAACCTTTCTTAATCATACTTAGTGATCATCAAAATGATTATCCTTAAAACTCACTTTTGCTAATAAGACAAAAGTCTTTTTAATAAACTTTCTTTTTTAGAAAATGTTTTATTAAAATGGAAAAGAAAATTTGAAAATGGCATATTCCAAATGCTGTTAGAATATCCTTTGAAGGGTTTAAATACCTCAGATATTCCCACCCCACTAAAAGACAAAAAACGGAGCGGAGTCTAGTGGCGGTACCTTAAGTACCTAGGCGGTACCTTATCGATATGGTACCGCGGGGTAAGATAAGGTACCGCGCACAGTAGCCGTTATATATCCGTTGTAACTTTGTCTCCTTTAAATAGTGGGTCAAATCTCATTTTCCAGCAAGCCTCTTGGACGATTTTCTCAGCCCCTTTTCTATTTTCTATAGCATAATCATTAGTAAATGATCACTTAATTTGTTAAGGATGTTTACATATGATTATCCTCTTGATCCCCTCCTTTACCATGTCCAATGAGAAGATCACTCACTCACTAGTGTAGTGATAAAGATGAATTTATGAGCTAGTCATATTCATCATGATACCCCTTTTTGTTTTAGGTCAATCCAATGTATTTATGAATACTTGGACTAGTTGTGTTCATCCAAGTTATTTGTGGATACTTGGATTTGTTGTGTACATCCATTGCATATGTGTTTGCTTGGATTTGTGTTGTGTAAATCCAAGCTACATGTGTGCACTTGGATAAGTCTAGTTGAGTTGTAATAGATTTGATTAGGAGTTCTCACTAAACTATAAAGTGATGTGGTTGTGTCTTGTGAGTTCTCACTAAACTTTAAAGTGATTAGTAGTTGTGTTGTGTGAAGTTCTCACTTAGCTTCAAAGTGAAGAGTCGTGAAGATTGGTTCTAGCTTTCGATTAGAACTCGACATCTAGCCTTGTGTCGTAAAATGGTGAAGTAGGCAACGTCGTGAAGATTGGTTCTACCTTATGATTAGAACTCGACATCTAGCCTTGTGTCGTTAAATTGTGAAGTAGGCAACGTCGTGTAGATTGGTCCTAGCTAAAGATTAGGTCTCGACATTTAGCTTAGTGTCGGAAAATAATGTAAGCAACGATGTAAGGTTTTCTCCGCCGAGAAGGGAGCTTGTGGATATAGTGGAAATCTTGAGTAGGTGTACTCGAGGAGTGGAGTAGAAACGAGGATAGAGCCTCGTTGTCGAACCACTATAAATCTTGGTGTCTTCCCACTAGGTTGTCTCCTTCCTTGCTCTTTAATTATTTCATTATCATTATACTTGCTTATTATTCTTGCTAGTGCATTTCAATTGAACCTAATCATTATGCAACTTAGCTTTAAGTAAAAGATAGTTTTGATACAAACCAAATTGAAAGAAACTTTAATTTGGTCACCAATCGAAGAGAAACTATTCAACCCCCCCTTCTAGTTTCTACAGTGTTACTATATACCCCCAATTATTTAGCCTCTATCTGATTTTAATTGATCAAATTGCTTATGAGCAAATTTGTCTTTATTTGGCGTGAAATATAAGAAATGTAAATCTGAAAATAAGGAAGCACAGTTTTAATGATAGATAAACATCTTATCCATTACTCGAAAAACCGCCCACAATTGATATAAGTCCGTACTAAAATAATAAGATGATAGCCTTATGCGTGCTAAACTTATGTCATGCTTAGGATAAGTGGCTACACACTCGCTAAGAAAAGAAAAATAAAACTCACACCATAAATTATATCCGCCACCTTTATAAGACCTTGGATTCTCGATCCCGCAACCCTTGTGAGAGTAATATTAGACCAGTAAAGTAACTACCAAATTCCCGCAACCCTTGTGAGAGTAATATTAGAATTGTATAGAAATTTTACGCATCACTGCCCCCTTTTTGTGAGTCTTTTAATAATTATTATTTTTTTCTTCTTTTTTTTTCCTTTTTTTTTCTAGCCACTCTTTTTTTTAAGCCGCTCTTATTTTTCTTTATTCCTCACAATAAGTTAACACCCGCCACTTAGTAAGCATAACAAAAGTCCATGGCACATAAAGCGACCAAACTTAAAATCTAAAGACGTACTTATATCAACCACGAATGATTAGTCAAAAATGCATAAGAGACTAAAAAACCGATAAAAATCGTTCTTGATTATTTATTAACAATATATACATGCATTGACAAGAAAGTAAAGGTTACGAAAGGGGGTATAATAGCCACAAGTAATTAATATGAGGTTTATCTAGTCCTTTACACTTACTTCAAATTCTATCATTCTCGTTCTCCACAATTTAAAATATCAAATAATGAGACTCGTGGATGCTTAGCCTAATAAACCAGATGAAAGGTTTACATGGTTAAGGATACTAGCTAGAGTAAGCGTGAATAAGAAAACTCGGGTTGAGTCAAAATATTCATAATGGGCCTAATATGTCAAAGACGTCTAAACAAATCAAATTCATATCCTTTATTATATTTTTTTTCTTTTTATTTATATATTTTTGAAGAACAAAAGGAATAAAAGGCAATACAAGGTGTATGCAAATGAAAATGAAATGCAAAAATAATGAATGCAATATTTTTGTGGCCAAGATCAAAATTTTGAAAAATGTTGAAAATTTAATTTTTACAATTATCATGAAGGCAGAAGCAATGGTCTAGGCAAGGTCACTTCGATAGAAGTCCCCCTACACTTAAGATAAACATTGTCCTCAATGTTTAAGAGTATTGGATTGTACACTCCCCTACACTTATGACATTGATTACTTTGTTTAACTCGAGCTAAGGAAGAGACAACTAAAGTGAATTCATTTTAGACATTATTAATAGCCAAGTTTATATCACAAAAGTATCAAAGTGATCTAGGTACAAAGGCCTCCTCCATAAGCTCCATGAATAAAATAAGAGAGAGCAACCCTGAAACAAACACCAAAAGACAAAAGAGGCACCTCCCCTACACTTCATCTCAACTATATCACCCTCTTATGATTCCTAACCTACCAAAAGCTACGCTAAATGATCTAACCTAGTTATTCAAGCTTGATTTAAGGAGTCTCTAGCTCGAATCTTCCCAAAAGAACTAGTTCTTAGAGAAAGTTGGGATCTTATGGACCATTTCCTTAGAAATGTCCTCCCCAAAGTAATGCTTCACACGATGGCCATACACTTTGAAATTAGGTCCATTCGGGTGTGATAACTCTAAGGTACCATATGTAAACACATGTGCAATGGTGAATGGACCAGACCATCGTGAGTTTAGCGTGCCAAAAAAGTTTTTTCAACCGGGAGTTAAAGAGTAAAACCAAGTCTCCAACTCAGAACTCACGTTTCTTAATCTTGGCATCATGGATTTGCTTAGTTCTCTTTTTGTAAATCAAGGAATTCTCATAAGCATTGTGTCTAAGCTCATTCAACTCATTGAGTTGATCCTTCCTATGTGAACCGGCTTGGTTTAAATCAACATTAGCCCATTTTAAAGCCCATAATGCTTTATGTTCCAACTCAAAAGGGAGGTGGCATGCCTTTCCGTACACAAGTCGATATGGAGCACAACCAATAGGTGTCTTAAAAGAAGCACGAAAGGCACACAACGCATCATCAAGTTTATTTGCCCAAGAGGCATTATGCTCTCCCGCAGTACGCTCTAAAATCCTCTTAAGACCACGATTAGTAACCTTAGCTTGACCATTGGTTTGTGGGTGATAATTGGTAGAAAGTCGGTGTGTAACACCATACTTCTTCATGACTCTAGTGAATTGATCATTACAAAAGTGAGTCCCGTGATCATTGATAATAGCTCGAGGTACACCAAATCTAGCAAATAACTGCTTAAGGAATTTAACCACAACTCTAGCATCATTAGTGGGTAAAGCCTGAGCTTCAACCTACATGGAAACATAGTCCACAACAACTAAGATGTACTTATTCCCTTTAGATGAGGGAAAAGGTCCCATAAAGTCTATGCCCCATAAATTAAAGATCTTACACTCTTGGATAAAATTATGTGGCATCTCATCTCTTTGCGTAATTTTTCCTTGTCTTTGACAAACATCATAATGTTTCACCATTTCTTGAGCATCCTTGTAAATCGTAGGCTAGTAGAAACCAGAATCGAATAGTTTCTTAGTAGTGTAGTTGGGACCAAAATGTCCACCAGTTGGGCCTTTATGGCAGGCTTCCAGGATTTGGAAAGCCTCAGGCCCATCTACACACCTTCTCACAATTTGATCCGTACATTGCCTAAAAAGGTAATGATCATCCCAATAATGGTATCTCACTTCTTTGAGAAACTTTTTCTTTTGTTGGGATGTCAAACCAGATATAATCACATTCCCCACAAGATAGTTTGTGTGACAACCCTGGTTTTTGAGGTTCGTCACTTAGTCTTTTTTAGGGTATTTAATAAGTGTGAAAACGCTTATCCTTTTACCACTTATTTCCAATAATAACAAGACCAAAACGTGTATTTTATGTCGTAAAAGTCGGAATTATGTGTGGTTTGTGTTTTTATTGTGTTTCAGGATAAAAATATGAAAAATGGAGAAAACACGGGCTATCACGGGCTTTTATCGAAGAAAACGAGAAAAGACGAAGTCAAAAGATCAAGAGTGTAAAAAGAACGGAAGTCCAAGGCCTATTCTAAATATTTATCAAAGAAAAAGTCTAAAGACGGAAGTTTAATGAAGTCGAAGAACTCAAGTCTAATATATGAAGGAAATTATAAGACAAGTTCAATTTCTATCGACAAATCCCGAGACGACGTCGAGAAAGACAAAGAATTTAAATCGAGTCGAGATGAGAAGAAAGAAGGAAGCAATACATGCACTCCCCACCTTCTATATATAGCCTCCTAATGACACATTAGGAGGGTGTTAGTTAATTCGTTCATTTTTCAATTTTAGTAATTTAGTTTTTAGAGAGAGAAAGTGTTTAACTTTCTCTCACTAGGAAAACTTCATTTTTTTATTCCTTTCTTGTTTGAATCAAATCTTTACTTTTGAGAGTTTAATCTTATTTTGATCTTAATCTTATTCTACCTTTCTTGATTTTTTTACTTATATTTGATTCAGAATCATCTTTGATTTTGTTTAATCTTGATGTTTGATTGATAAAAAGTTTATCTTTTGGTTTATATCTAAGTTTTATACGGATTAAGCTTTGAGCTTATCATGCTTATTGGCTTATTTTGTATTTAGCATATTTACTTTTCATTTTTCTAGAAAGTTTAATCTTTTTATGGTTTGATTTAAAAAGTTTGCTTATTTAAAGTTTAAAAAGTTCTTATTTGTGCTTATTAGTTCTTTTCGTTATAAATTTGATTAAGTTTTAGTTTGAGCTTATAAAAATAGCTTATTAACTTGGCTTATTGCAAAATACATACCATCGGAAAAGGGTTTCCCCTTTTCCGACCATACATTCCGATCAAGGCTTTATATTCCGACATCCTCACTATTATTCCGATCACAAGGGATCGGAATAGGGTTTTGCATTCCGACGATGATTCCTTTCTGGATTCTGAAGAGGGTATTATTTGATATTCCGGTTAGCTTTGTGTTAACAGTATTCCGATAGAATTCCTTTTTCTTGTATTCCGACCACATTCTGATATTTGTTATTCCGACAGAGTTACTCTTGACACATTCCGACGGATTATTCCGACGGGGATTCCGACCAGCATTCCGATTGTAGAGTTTATTGGACATTTCCGACGGTGTATTCCGACGGGATTCCGACCAGGCATTTCGGTGAGCTAATTGTTTAGTTTTACAAAGTTTTCAAATTTTAAAATCATTACATTTTAATTTCGAAAAATTACACGCTTCTCGAAATCTCTGTTTTTACCAAGTGTTTTTCTAGTAATTTTTAGTTTAATTTTTAAAGCTTTTATTTTACTCAACGACATTTTCATATTTTCTTTTAGTTTAAAATAGATAACCAAACCATTTAATTTTCCACCAAGAACGACTGAGTCGCACTCTTAACTAGTAATCAATTCGAAAAGATCGGTTTAACGAACTTTCATACGAGGTAATCCCTTCTATTAGTATTTTGTGTGACTATGTGTTTTATGTGATTTAGGTGATTAATTAGGGTGAATTAGGATGGTTTTGGCATCATTTATGAGTATAGGGTGATCTTAAGTAAATCGATGAACGGTTATTTCATGATCATGAGCTCAAAATATAGTGACTATGAAATGAAATGGAGTTATTTTGGTGTTTTACGTATACGTATATGTATTATTGTAAATCGTATTTTTACGATTTAGGGTCTAGCGGTTAGAGGTCTCATATGAGGTATTTAGTCACGGAAATAATTTACGGGATGGTTTTAAGCCATTTTGGACTTATTTATTTAGTTTATTTCATATTTCAAGAGTTTTTATAAAACTGTATATTTTTACGTCTTTTACGGTATACGCGTAAATTTGACTAGTTTTACGGTTTTCAGGTTTTGGATGTTTTGGAGGTTTTAGGAGCTGAAATAAATTAAGGTAATTTAAGGAAATATTAATAATGTATTAATAAGTAATAAAAAAGAAAAAAAATAAAAATTAAGGGTGTTCGGTCGTTTATAGTCGACAAACCAAAGGGAGGGGAGAAAAATAAATGGAAAGTGGGCTTTATATTGGATTAGGACTCTTGTCTGTGCTATATAAGGATTTCAACTATATAAAAAAACCACATTATTTTCCTCCTAGAGATTATAGTCTATGGTCACCATAAGGTTTTGTAGAGTTTTCATTAAAATTTTGTCTTCCATTATGTTTAAGGTAAAACCTTCAAATCTCTTTTCAATTAATTTATTTTTAATGCTTTTATAATCAATGTATGATGGATCTAGGTTTAGGTTTATCATTAAATCTTTAATTTAATAATAAAAACATGTTATTATAATTATATAAGTTATGGGTAATTAATTAGGTTAATTATATTAAATTTATCATTAAAAACTGGACATAATTTTAGATCAATTGTTTTGATCATATCTAGAGTTATACACACTTTTAATTTGAGATTCAAGTACCCCTTGGAAAGGTATTTGAGTTAGATTTTAAATGCAAGAAACGAGAACTAAATTGGATGTCGGGAAGTGGGTTAAAAATAGGTTACAATAGACGGAGGTCAAAACAGTTTTTGTGATCAGTCGGTTTTCAATTAATGTTTTAAGATGATTAGGGTACTTAGGAGTGCAATTGGACCTTCAAATGAACATGAGAATTATTTCATATATTGAGTTCTGGTGGAGGGCTAAGTAAATGGGATAGTGGAAGACCCTCTAATCATAATAAACGTTTCATATGTCTAAAATCAGTAAAAACTGGATAGGTAAAAGTATATATATATATATATATATATATATATATATATATATATATATATATATATATATATATATATATATATATATATATATATATATATATATATATATATATATATATATATATATATATATATATATATATATATATATATATATATCTATATGTATATGTATATATGTATATATATATATATATATATATATATATATATATATATATATATATATATATATATATATATATATATATATATATATATATATATATATATATATATATATATATATATATATATATATATATATATATATATATATATATATATATATATATATATATACATATATATATATATACATATATATATATACATACATATATATATATATATATATATATATATATATATATATATATATATATATATATATATATATATATATATATATATATATATATATATATATATATATATATATATATATATATATATATATATATATATATATATATATATATATATATATATATATATATATATATATATATATATATATATATATATATATATATATATATATATATATATACATATATATATACGTATATATATATATATATATATATATATATATATATATATATATATATATATATATATATATATATATATATATATATATATATATATATATATATATATATATATATATATATATATATATATATATATATATATATATATATATATATATATATACGTATATATATATGTATATATATATATATATATATATATATATATATATATATATATATATATATATATATATATAATATATATATATACGCATATATATATATATATATATGTATGTATATATATATATATATATATATATATATATATATATATATATATATATATATATATATATATATATATATATATATATATATATATATATATATATATATATATATATATATATATATATATATATATATATATATATATATATATATATATATATATATATATATATATAATATATGAGGCTAAGTTAGACATAGGAAAATAAGATGACGCCATGTCATATCCTACGTGGCATTATCTGATTGGATTTTGTTTATTTTTGAAAGTATATTTTTTTAATCGATAGATTTAATTTGTTTGGGAAACTATATGGAGTATATTTTTTTAAATCTCAGAAAATAACAGAATATATGGTTTCTTTTTACCTGTTTATCAAAGCCATAATACCATTAACTTATACAACCATAATCACCTCTTTGTAGGTACAATTGTATTCATTGGTTTGTTTTGCTTTTTTCTATAAATCCTCTAAACCCTAATATCATGTATCCATGTTTTATTTGATCAATCTTATTCTCAGGTCGACCATTAAGTTAACAGTATCTTGATCACAACTCAAGTTAATCATCTGATATTAGCCATCCGTTATACATAATAAACCCTAATTTTAAAAAACGCATCCTTTTTCTTCTATACAGGTGTCCATAAACTCCTTCATTCATTCGGTGTTGTGGTAAAACAAATTAGCAGATTCAATAATATTGGTATTAATTGGTTTATGTCATGGTTTCGTTTCTTATCAGTAATTCACATAATTTTCTTAATAAACAGGAGAGTATAGGACAACAGAGGTAGTGTCAAGTGTCCAGATGCCAATGATGGGCCACCATGTGCAGGGTAAGGTTATCATCTCCAGTAATTTCCAGATTTGTAAAAGGAATAGCCTTTCTCTTACTTAAAAATTGTATAAGATGTGAGTTTTTCAGTTTTACAAAAGTACCCATGTAAAGAGCAGATGTATATTAAATCAGTTATTTTGGTTAACATTAATTGGTATAACCTGATTATAGTGTTTCTATTGTGTTTTATTACATCCGATGTGGTAAAAACTTTAAGGTTAACATAGCTCATTGTGTTTCAGAGTCTCCAGAGTGTTATTTATGTGCATATAACGTGTCACTAATGTCGATTTGTATTAAATTTCGTATAGATTGAAGGTATTGAGGAGGATTTGAATGTCTCACAATCCAAGGCATGTGATGTGGTTGAACAAGAAGAATAGGTTGAGGTTTCTTGCCAAAGGCTCCTCAACCTCGATGCAGAACATCTACTCGGCATATGAAAACAACACAAAACTATGAATATGCTACTCATAGAGATACTACTCATGGAGGAACCAAGAAAGTTGCTGGTGGGGTAAGCAATCGAAGAACGAGATGCTCGAAACACCTACTATATAAAGTTCCATGAGGAAGGTTGTTGAAACTTCCTCTTGTCGAAATGTCAGCAGCCAATTGAAAGAGTGTGAAGATGAGGCGAATCAAGAGGGTGTGGTGGATCAACCATAATCATCCTCTTTGCAGGTACAACTCTAACCATTGATTTGTTTTGTTTTTTTATAAATCCTCTAAACACTACTTCTTTGTCCTTTATGAATGTTTTTTTAATTAATTAATATCGAGATCATGTAATATTGGTGACTGAGGCATGACATGCCTCATTTTTTAAGAAAACCTTCTAAAATACCCCACTATTTAAAATAATCTTGCAGGTGGAAAGGCAATGTAAATACCATTATGCAAATTATAGGTTGATTTGCGTGTTTTTGCATGGTTTTGTGATTTGACCCGTTCACTTTGCCACCTATAATCAGATCAGCTACAGTATTTAACCACCATGGCAGGGTCGATCACAACTACAACATATGTATACTGTCATAGTCGAGAAGAAAATGAAGGAACCACATCAGATGAAAGAGCTACACCTGGTGTCTTCTTCAAGTCCAAAAACATATTATAAACAAGGTATGTCTTCAAGTCCATACTCTTTATGTTTTATAGTACCTTTTAATTTTATCTGAAGGGTTTTGATTAATCTCCTTTTTTATATTGCCTCTTGATCTCCATTTAATTTGCAGCACTCATTCAACCGTGTGTATTACTTGCAGCCCGAAACATGTTCCTTTGTCCTACATATTTTGGTATTGCCTACGGATTATACTTTTCTCTATTTACTGATAGAAGTATTTATTTCTGTTTTAAACACTCAGAACAAAAATACACCAAATAAAACGTCTCTTCGTATTCACTATTATGTACACACTGACCACACTGAACACACCTAGGTATGTAATTTATACAAGCCCTGCACAAAGCAGCACATTGATCTTTTACTTGACAACTGTCAGCTGGACAGTCGTAGATCATTTAAATCATCATCATTAAACACTTCAGCCACATTGTATCATGGCAATTATTTTAAAGGAGAAAGCCGAGACAGAAATCACCAATTGTCGCATTAGTTAGTTGCCTTTAATCTGATTCTTATGATGCAGGATGTGACCTTGCGAATACTGATGTATCTTTTTGATAGTATGCAACTTTTATTTTTTGTTTTCACTGAATGGTGTTAATATATATTGCAGTGAATAAAATTCTTAGGCTATGCCCAGTAATATTGGTGACATTTGTATAACTTTTAAGACACTGAGTTAGTTACATAGTCCCTATCATTTTTTAAAAGGTGGGCTTTTTTAATAGGTAAAATTAGTTCATTATATATTGGGAAGTATAAATGGTAATTCAGGAACACCAATATTGGGCTACGCTTAGTTGTGATGTGCTGCTAATTTAGGTGGTATGTGTTTCGCTAAATGGGTTTACTATTTTGTATTGTGTACTAACGTTTACCTAATTGCTGTAGGTAAAACCTTTGTTGATGTGATGGAGGCTAATGTCCTTCCCGGAATCAAGGTCGACAAGGGTACCGTCATGCTTGATGGAACCAATAGTGAGACAACCACCCAAGGTCTTGATGGTATTGGTGCTCAAAGTGCCCAATACTATGTTGCTGCACTGGTATTAGGTTCTCCAAGTGGTGTGGTGTCCTTAAGGTTGGTGCTAACATCAACAAGTGTGCTTATGTGACTGGACGTGTCTTGGTTGCATGCTACAAGGCTCTTAACGACCACCATGTTATTCTTGAGGAAACCCTTTTGAAGTCTAACATGGTGACACATGGATCTGATGCCAAGAAGGTTGCACCAGAAGTGGTTACTGAGTACATTGTCCGCGCTCTTCAACAAACCATGCCCACTGTTGTCCTAGCTGTCGTGTTTTGTCGGTGGTGAGAGTGAGAAAGAGATAACTTTTAACCTTAATGACATGGATTTGCAGGCCTACGTTTGGACGTGTTCTGACTTAAATGTTTACGACTCTGATTGAAGCTCCCTTGATTGGTTATCTCATCACTTCTCATAAAAAGACGGCGAACAAAGCGAAACATGTCTACTTTTTATGCTACTCTGTAACTTTAGTTGTTATTTAAACCGTCTGTATTATTTATCTTAGTATAAACGAACGCATTAAGACGAATATAGGTGTACTGTAAACGTGCAGAATATGAACCAAAGGCTCTTGCAGATTGTAATCTTCCTTTGATCTCATAATCAGATCCACAAAATCTATCAATTTCACCGACTAACTTCAAAGCGAGAGTGCGATTTGCTAGCTCAAGAGTCATCTTTGTTGGTGTAAGATCGGGTAATGATAACTTTTTCAAAACACTTAAAGGCATCAGATTTATACTTGCCCCGAGATCGGCAAAGGCAGTAAATTCTTCGGTTTGGTTAAAAATACATGGAAGCACAAAACGACAGGGATCTCCAAGTTTTTCCGGAAGTTCTTTAAGAAGGACTACAAAACAGTTTTCATTCAATCGAGTATTAACAAACTCGGCCATCTTCTCCTTCTTATTAAGCAATTCCTTAAACATCTTAACAAATCTAGGCATTTGGGCAAGAGCTTCAACAAGGCTAAAGGTGATGGTCAGTCCCAAAATCTTCTTCAAATAGTTTGACACTTGAATGTCATCCTTGGTTTGCAATTTTACGTTTTCTAAGCGAGAAGGATAAGGTATATTGGGTTTATAGGTGGAAGGTGTAGCAGGTAAAGGTTGAGATGTTGAAGGTTTAAAGGTGGAAGGTGGGGTTGGTGAAGGGTTCTTCTTGGGTACTTCAGTAAGA
The DNA here is from genome assembly GCA_025667525.1 of Glebionis coronaria. Lineage (NCBI taxonomy): Eukaryota > Viridiplantae > Streptophyta > Magnoliopsida > Asterales > Asteraceae > Glebionis > Glebionis coronaria. Next base: position 423,174,722 of record CM046874.1, read on the forward strand.
GGTGGAGACTGTAATGGAGAACTAATACTAGGCGTGGGAGTAGGAGGGATAAATGGTGGTGGAGGAGGTGTAGATGGAGTAACTGGGGGAGGGATAGATGGTCCTACTAAGGTTGCTCCACTTCGTGTAGTAATATCACTCACATTCGCTCTCGGGTTGGTGACGGTATTCGAAGGAAGAGAGCCCGAAGTAGAGGGTTGAGTGGTTGGTAAGAAACTAGCCAGCATATTCTTCAAATCATTTGTTTGAGTGCTAAAGGAGGTTTGCATATCATGTCGAAGCTCAGATCTAATATCATTCCCTTGCTTAGTGATATATCCTTTCAAGTTGATAATTTGGCTTTGCAGATTCTTGATTTGCTCTCCTTGGGTTCTCATGAAGGCTTCAACATCTTGATTAATGGGTGGGGCTTGTTGAGAGGGTGGGTGATAAGGATTAGAAGCTCGAGGTGAGTTTTGGTTGCTTCTATTGTAGTTGTTGGGGTTGTGGTTTTGAGGAGAAAAACCATGTGAAAGAAAGTTGTTAGAACGGTAACTTAGCAAGTTACGATCACCTTGAGGTCGGGCTTGGTAATTTTCCGTTGAATAGTTACCATAAGCCACATACACGTTTTCCGGATTGTCATGAGTAGAAGGACAATCAGTGTATGAATGAGGACCCCCACAAATCTCACAAGAAGTTGCTACAGCTTTAACTTGTTGTTGTTGATTTGTAGCCAAAAGTTGCATATTCTTGCTCATTTCGACCATTGCGCGGGTCAATTCGGTGATATCAGGGTTTGAAGAAGTATAAGAAACATTGACTCTCGGGTTATTCTTTGAAGATGCGGATGAATCCCATTTTTTGTGATGAGTAGTCATGTTCTCGATAAGCTCTCTACACTCCTCAGGTCTTCTTTTCATAAATGTGCCACCGGCGGCTGCATTAATCGTATCACGATCACGAAAAGTTAAGCCGTTGTAAAAAGTATCAGTTTAGGTGACGGGGAGCATAGTGTGGTTTGGACATCGATCAATCAAAACATTATATCGTTCCCAAGCATCAAAAAGTGATTCATCAGGTTCTTGAGTAAATCCACTAATTTGATTTCGAAGGCTCGTGACCATGGATGGTGGAAAGTATCGCAACAAAAAGCATTGTGTAATCTCATCCCAAGTATGAATTGAATTCTTCGGAAGACGATCAAACCATTTTTCGGCATGGTGGGATAAGGTGTGTGGAAATAGGTGAAGGCGAAGAGAATCCATAGTAACCCCGGGCAACTTCATGCTTTGAGTAACGGTAATGAATTTGTCGAGGTGTTTGTTGGCATCATCATCCGACAATCCGCGAAATGTACAAGTGTTCTACACTTGTTGGATCATGTAATGTTTCAACGAAAACTCTGAAGCCGTGATTTGCATCGGTGCAATCGGTCCTCCTCGTCCATTCATCGTAGGTTGACAAAGCTCCTCCATTGTCCTAAGATCAGGTGGGGGAACATTGTTGTTATTATTATTGTTGAGGTGCGGTGGGTTATTGTTGTTGTTCACACCTGCCATATCTAAATCTTCACGAGTCTCGGGCTCTGAATAAGTCAAAGATCTAGTACGCATGCACCTGTAAAAGAAAAAGATACCAAGGAAATAGATAATATATATACACTATAAAAATAAAAATAAAAATCTTTTTGGATTTTTAAAAATTTAAAATTTTTATGGATTTTTAAAAATTTTTAAGCAAGAAAAATAACGTTCACGAGTGAACGGATCCCAAAATTCAACGCGTCTCTCACAGTAAACCGTTAATCTTTACGAAAAGAGCCGGCAGCGGCGCCATTTAATAACTGATTTAATAAGTGATTTTACTCAGTTAAAAATATCGTTGTTCCAGTCTCTTCGAATTGACTACTGGTTTACAGTGCGACTCAGCTATCTTTTGGTGAAAAGAAATAGATTTGTCGTTGTAGTAAAGTAAATTTGCAAGACTTTTAAAGTAAATGACAGGTAGTTAAAGGTAAAACCGATTAAAAAGTAATTGGTGCAAAATTTAAAACTTTAAAAGTAATTAATTAAATGACAAAAATTAAAGCTCGAAGAAAAGTAAATTTGACAATGTAATAAAAATGCAAACTTGAAATTTAAACTAAAGAAAAACAATTAAAATAACACTTAAAGAAAAATGGCGGGAAAAATTAATGCTTGAAAATAAAATAGGAATAAACAAACCTAAGTCGGAACCCGAAATACTGTCACTATCCGGAATATCAAACTTACTCTGCTTATCCGGAATCTGGGATGAGATCTCTATTCGGAATAAAACTGTCACTTTTATCCGGAATATCAAACTTAACACCAATATCCGGAATACCAGTTCTACTCGTTATCCGGAATCACACTCAAATCCTTTATCCGGAACCTCCTCAATGTCCTTATCCGGAATCCAGGGTGCAGCTTATCCGGAATATAACATCAGGGAACTATCCAGAATATATAACCTTTGCATTATCCGGAATAACCACAAGCCGCTTCTTATCCGGAATCTCCTTGTATGCGTTATCCGGAATGTGTAGCCTTATCCGGAATTCTTTGTAGAAGCTCCTATCCGGAATATTGAGTTGTAGCTATATCCGGAATTGAGATATCGCCCTTATCCAGAAAAAGAGGTTATAACCCTTTATCCGGGATGTTCAGCTTCCACTACTATTCGGAATGTTGTTTTGGAGGTTATTCGGGAAACAAGGGTTATGAAAACCCGGATAACAATAAGATGAAAATAAGCTAAAAACTAAAAATAATCTAAAACAAATAAGCACTTAACTAAAAACTTAACCAAATTGATTTTAAGAAAAAGCTATTAAACTAAAATTTAAAAACTTTTGAAACACTAAATAATAAAAATATTTAAAAACAACTTTTTATAAAAATTAACTAATAAGCACTTAATTAAAATAAGAAATGCACACAATAAGCTATAAAATCAATAAGCTAACACAATCAATCACATAAAAACATAACAAATAATCAAATAAGCATGACAATAAGATAAAAAGCATAAAGATTAAGCAAAACAAGAAAGGTAGAATGAGAGATTAATAAAAACTTGATTAAAATTAAAGATCAACAATTAAAAGTAATGATTAAACTTAAAATTTAAGGTGCAAGACAAGATAATTAAATGACAATTAAGTAAATTACATTAAGAAAAGTGCAAGTAATTAAATAGAAGAACTATTTTGTCAAGATAGTCAATCCCTCCTAATGTGAGATTATGAGGGTATTTATAGGAGGATTAGGGAGGTTAAGCATGTGTTGGAAGCTTCCTTCTTTCTTTCTCGTCTTTTCGTCTTCTAAATTCTTCGACTTTTTCGACTTTGTCTCGGGATTAATTAAACTCGTCTTGTAATTTCTTCATTAATTAGACTTGAGTTCTCTAGCTTTATTAAACTTCTGTTTAGACTTTTCTTCGATAAATCTTCAGAATAGGCCTTGGACTTCCTTTCTTTTTGCACTCTTGATCTTTCGACTTCATCTTTTATCTTTTTCTTCGATAAAAGCCCGTGAAAGCCCGTGTTTTCTTCCCTTTTTACATTTTGATCCTAAATCACAACAAAAACACAAACCACGCATAATTCCGATATTTACGACATAAAATACACGTTTTGGCTTGGTTATTATTATAATTAAGTGGTAAAAGGATAAGTGTTTTCACACTTATTAAATCTCCTACACTTGACCATTGCAATGTCCTCATGCAATGCATTAATTACAAAGCAAGTGTTACGTTTTCCATCACAATCAATCCACCTTGGCCTTTATTAAACACAAGACATAAAAGAGATAGAAAATTATAAAAAGAAGAAAACAAGTAAAAAGATCAAAAACTTACCTGAGGGTTTTGGAATGTCATGAATGATTATCATCCTCAAGTTTCACGTTCCCCATACCAAGCTTAAAAACGAGATCATTGTTATTATAAGTTAACAAACTATCACAAACTCATGTGGGCCAATTATTTACTTAGACTCCCTTATTCCTAGGTGTATCTCTTATATTTTATTATTGTCTTGAATGATCACGAAGATGCATTGTTGACTTATTTCAATAGTTATCTAGGCTGAAAATAAAGTAGGACGATTTAATCAATAGTTAGCTAAAGGACAAAATCTTTTAAAACTGCTTCTCGGGACCTCATAAAGTTCATATCTTGGCATAACTCGCTTCACGATTTGAGACCTTTCTCGGACCGATATTTGGCAGCGACTTCATACTTCAAATCTTGAGAAACGTTCATGAAATAATGGTCTTCTCTTCATATTAGGAATTTCTTCACTTGAACTTTTTGAGAGATTCTCCATATCTGGACCACGACTTATTCATTTTTCTCCAATCTTTATTTAGGATTTTGATATACAACGATCCACCTCCTTTTAGGACTTGGATCTATTTTTCCTCATACCTTGTTAGGGCCTTTTTGGATAGACTTCTCCATGATCTTTACAGGAGTATTTGCTTTTCGTCGTGTGTCTCGATCCTTCATATTGATTTTTGATAAATGATTCTTCACATCACTTGGGATCTTTAGCAACAAAATGTAGCCCTCATGTCTTGTAAGGACCTTTTCGGACTCGCCAATCTTCGCATCCCGCTTCAATAAGGTATGCCTTGGCTATGAACTCTAATTAATACCGAGCAACTTTTAAACGATCTTGGGCTAGAAGCTAAGTAACTTTTCAAATCGTACAACCTTACATATTGCAGATATATTTATTAACAAGCGATGGGAGAAAAAGCTTATAATTAACTCACATAAATTCATGAAAAAATACCAAACTTATAATTGACTCTATCATCTCTCGTTCTCCACAATTTAAAATCTCAAGGAATGAGACTCATGGATACTTAGCCAATTAAATCAAAGTTTTGGGTTTTCAAGTCATCTATAGGATCTTGCAATTTCTTAGACTCTTTCAAGTTTAGAATTCGCATTTTAAAGTTCCGTTGATAAACGAATTTCTAGGATCAATTATAGGAACTTGCGAAAAGTTCTTGTTCTTAACCCGTAAAAGTTAAGACTTTCGCATTTTAAAGTTCCCTATATAAAAGCCTAGCAAAACTTGACTTAAACACGTTAAGGATACTAGCTAGAGTAAACTTAGATAAGTAAACTCGGGTTGAGTCAAAAGATTCATAACGTTTAAAAATTAAAACCACTTTATTAAAATTTATTCTAGCAAAGAAAGTAAATAACTATACAAAGGTAAATACAACTAGGCCAAAATAGATTAAAAATTTTGAAAAATGTCGAAAAATCAATTTTCCGGTTAAAATGAGGACAAATACAAGGAAAAGCCCACTTAACTTCGATAGAAGTCCCCCTACACTTAATATAAACATTATCCTCAATGTTTAAGCATGTGGAAGTAAACTCCCCTACACTTAGGACATTGTGCACTTTGTTCAAATCTTGCGAAGGAAAGAACAACTAAAGTGATTCCTATTTCAATCAGAAATGATAAAATAATGAATCAAAAGAGTTTAGGATAGAACCAGGAAGACGGGTACACAGAATCACGGGTCATCAAAAGTCATCAAGAATGGATCTTTGAAAGCTCGAATCCCTGCACATGATAAGAAAGAAAACAACAAACACATACTAGGGTCTCCCCCTACACTTATTATAAAAACAAAATAAAAAGGATAGATACTGCGGGTTGCCTCCCGAGAAGCGCTTGTTTTTATTAACCGAGTCGTGAGCCTGACTCGACGTGGATTATCATGGTAATAAGCTTGAAGAACATCCATCGGGATCAAATACATGGTTTTCGTCCATCAAATAGCACAAGCTTAAGGCGAACAAGGCAAGCCAATGAAGAGTAGGCAAGGTTCCCTTAAGCAAAGATTGAGCACGGTGGTAGATAGTATGATGCAGCACAAGCATATCGCCTTGGTTTCCAAAAGTCTTTCCTTTTATTTCATCAGATGGATACTGAGATGGCTTAAAAATGGCAATACCGGGATCGAACACCTTTTCCTTTAGGGGAAAATAACACTCGGGCTCAGTAGACCTTGAAGAGGATCCGCTCATAAATCGCACAATCTCATCCTCAAAAGGGGGATAGAGAGGTGTCAAGACATAAGTACTGCGGATATCGGTGTTGCCCGGCTTCGTATCCTTTGAAACAGGTTTCTTCATATCCAAAGGAGGATAAAGACCATAATCATCAAAGTCCAAAGGAGGAGCATCACTCTCATTTGGGAAGTAAGTGTTGAGAAAAGTAGCAAAGTCTTCCTCAAATGAGTAGTCATCTAAAGTAGGATCAAGCATGGTTGGTGGAGGATCTTCATCAAAAGTAGGAGTAAGGTCATCATGAGAAGAATCACTCGAGAGAGTATCAGCCTCATCAAAATCATCATAAGTGGGCATGCCTGGATACTCATAAGTAAAATCATCAGAATCATCCATATCAGAACTCGAATCATCATTGTAGTCATCATAGATCGGTGGAGACTCATGAATTGGTGGAGGATCTAAATTGGAGAGAGAATCATCCACATCATCTCGGAAAAGTGGATTGTCATAGAAAGTATCGAAAAGAGGATTGTTGTAGATGACAACATTATCAAGCACATTAATCATATTTGCTGATTCTCTTCCATTTGATTTGGTTGTGATCTTCCTCTTTTTAAACACTTGTGCATCATTCCCGACTCTTAAGATTAACTCACCTTCGGCAACATCGACTAATGCTTTTCCGGTTCTCAAGAATGGCCGACCAAGTATTAACGGTATACGAGGGTCCATTTCATAATCAACAATAACAAAGTCGACCGGAAAAGTGAAGGTGCCAACTTTAATAAACACATCTTCAGCAATACCAACGGGGTAAGCGAGAGTGCGATTTGCTAGCTCAAGAGTCATCTTTGTTGGTGTAAGATCGGGTAATGATAACTTTTTCCAAACACTTAAAGGCATCAGATTTATACTTGCCCCGAGATTGGCTAAGGCAGTAAATTCTTCGGTTTGGTTAAAAATACATGGTAGCACAAAACGACAGGGATCTCCAAGTTTTTCCGGAAGTTCTTTAAGAAGGATTGCAGAACAGTTTTCATTCAATCGAATATTACAAACTCAGCCATCTTGTCCTTCTTATTAAGCAATTCCTTAAACATCTTAACAAATTTAGGCATTTGGGCAAGAGCTTCAACAAGGCTAAAGGTGATGGTCAGTCCCGAAATCTTCTTCAAATAGTTCGACACTTGAATGTCATCCTTGGTTTGCAATTTTGACTTGTCTAAGCGAGAAGGATAAGGGATATTGGGTTTATAGGTGGAAGGTGTAGCAGGTAAAGGTTGAGATGTTGAAGGTTTAAAGGTGGAAGGTGGGGTTGGTGAAGGGTTCTTCTTGGGTACTTCAGTAAGAAGTGGAGACGGTAATGGAGAACTAATACTAGGCGTGGGAGTAGGAGGGATAAATGGTGGTGGAGGAGGTGTAGATGGAGTAACTGGGGGAGGGATAGATGGTACTACTAAGGTTGCTCCACTTCGTGTAGTAATAGCACTCACATTCGCTCTCGGGTTGGTGACGGTATTTGAAGGAAGAGAGCCCGAAGTAGAGGGTTGAGTAGTTGGTAAGAAACTAGCCAGCATATTCTTCAAATCATTTGTTTGAGTGCTAAAGGAGGTTTTCATATCATGTCGATGCTCGGATCTAATGTCATTCCCTTGCTTAGTGATATATCCTTTCAAGTTGATAATTTGGCTTTGTAGATTCTAGATTTGCTCTCCTTGGGTTCTCATTAAGGCTTCAACATCTTGATTAATGGGTGGGGCTTGTTGAGTGAGTGGGTGATAAGGATTAGAAGCTCGAGATGGGTTTTGGTTGCTTCTATTGTAGTTGTTTGGGTTGTGGTTTTGAGGAGAAAAATCGGGTGAAAGAAAGTTGTTAGAACGGTAACTTAGCAAGTTACGATCACCTTGAGGTCGGGCTTGGTAATTTTCCGTTGAATAGTTACCATAAGCCGCATACACGTTTTCCGGATTGTCATGAGTAGAAGGACAATCAGTGTATGAATGAGGACCCCCACAAATCTCACAAGAAGTTGCTACAGCTTTAACTTGTTGTTGTTGATTTGTAGCCAAAAGTTGCATATTCTTGCTCATTTCGACCATTGCGCGGGTCAATTTGGTGATATCAGGGTTTGAAGAAGTAGAAGAAACATTGACTCTCGGGTTATTCCTTGAAGATGCGGATGAATCCCAATTTTTGTGATACGTAGTCATGTTCTCGATAAGCTCTCTACACTCCTCAGGTCTTCTTTTCATAAATGTGCCACCGGTGACTGCATTAATCGTATCACGATCACGAAAAGTTAAGCCATTGTAGAAAGTATCAATTAAGGTGACGTGGAGCATGTTGTGGTTTGGACATCGATCAATCAAAACATTATATCGTTCCCAAGCATCAAAAAGTGATTCATCAGGTTTTTGAGTAAATCTACTAATTTGATTTCGAAGGCTCGTGACCATGGATGGTGGAAAGTAGCGCGACAAAAAGCGTTGTGTCATCGCATCCCAAGTATGAATTGAATTCTTCGGAAGACGATCAAACCATTTTTCGGCATGGTGGGATAAGGTGTGTGGAAATAGGTGAAGGCGAAGAAAATCCATAATAACCCCGGGCAACTTCATGCTTTGAGTAACGGTAATGAATTTGTCGAGGTGTTTGCTGGCATCATCCGGCAATCCGCGAAATGGACAAGTGTTCTGAACTTGTTCGATCATGTGATGCTTCAACGAAAACTCCAGAGCCGTGTTTTGCATCGGCGCAATCGGTCCTCCTCGTCCATTCATCGTAGGTTGACAAAGCTCCTCCATTGTCCTAAGATCAGGTGGGGGAACATTGTTGTTATTATTATTGTTGAGGTGCGGTGGGTTATTGTTGTTGTTCACACCTGCCATATCTAAATCTTCACGAGTCTCAGGCTCTGAATAAGTCGAAGATCTAGTACGCATGCACCTGCAAAAGCAAAAGAAAAAGATACCAAAGAAATAGATAATATATATACACTATAAAAATAAAAATAAAAATCTTTTTGGATTTTTGAAAATTTTTAATTTTTATGGATTTTTGAAAATTTTTAAGCAAGAAAAATAACGTTCACGAGTGAACGGATCCCAAAATTCAACGCGTCTCTCACAGTAAACCGTTAATCTTTACGAAAAGAGCCGGCAGCGGCGCCATTTAATAACTGATTTAATAAGTGATTTTACTCAGTTAAAAATATCGTTGTTCCAGTCTCTTCGAATTGACTACTGGTTTACAGTGCGACTCAGCTATCTTTTGGTGAAAAGAAATAGATTTGTCGTTGTAGTAAAGTAAATTTGTAAGACTTTTAAAGTAAATGACAGGTAATTAAAGGTAAAACTGATTAAAAAGTAATTGGTGCAAAATTTAAAACTTTAAAAGTAATTAATTAAATGACAAAAATTAAAGCTCGACGAAAAGTAAATTTGACAATGTAATAAAAATGCAAACTTGAAATTTAAACTAAAGAAAAACAATTAAAATAACACTTAAAGAAAAATGGCGGGAAAAATAAATGCTTGAAAATAAAACAGGAATAAACAAACCTAAGTCAGAACCCGAAATACTGTCACTATCCGAAATATCAAACTTACTCTGCTTATCCGGAATCTGGGATGAGATCTCTATTCGGAATAAAACTGTCACTTTTATCCGGAATATCAAACTTAACACCAATATCCGGAATACCAATTCTACTCGTTATCCGGAATCACACCCAAATCCTTTATCCGGAACCTCCTCAATGTCCTTATCCGGAATCCAGGGTGCAGCTTATCCGGAATATAACATCAGGGAACTATCCCGAATATATAACCTTTTCATTATCCGGAATAACCACAAGCCGCTTCTTATCTGGAATCTCCTTGTATGCGTTATCCAGAGTGTGTAGCCTTATCCGGAATTCTTTGTAGAAGCTCCTATCCGGAATATTGAGTTGCAGCTATATCCAGAATTGAGATATCGGCCTTATCCGGAAAAAGAGGTTATAACCCTTTATCCGGGATGTTCAGCTTCCACTACTATTTGGAATGTTGTTTTAGAGGTTATTAGGGAAACAAGGGTTATGAAAACCCGGATAACAATAAGATGCAAATAAGCTAAAAACTAAAAATAAGCTAAAACAAATAAGCACTTAACTAAAAACTTAACCAAATTCATTTTAAGAAAAAGCTATTAAACTAAAATATAAAAACTTTTAGAACACTAAATAATAAAAATATTTAAAAACAACTTTTTATAAAAATTAACTAATAAGCACTTAATTAAAATAAGAAAAGCACACAATAAGCTATAAAGTCAATAAGATAACACAATCAATCACATAAAAACATAACAAATAATCAAATAAGCATGACAATAAGATAAAAAGCATAAAGATTAAGCAAAACAAGAAAGGTAGAATGAAAGATTAATAAAAACTTGATTAAAATTAAAGATCAACAATTAAAAGTAAAGATTAAACTTACAAATTTAAGGTGCAAGACAAGATAATTAAATGACAATTAAGTAAATGACATTAAGAAAAGTGCAAGTAATTAAATGGAAGAACTATTTTGTCAAGATAGTCAACCCCTCCTAATATGATATTAGGAGGGTATTTATAGGAGGATTAGGCAGGTTAAGCATGTGTTGGAAGTTTCCTTCTTTCTTTCTCGTCTTTTCGTCTTCTAAATTCTTCGACTTTTTCGACTTTGTCTCGGGATTAATTAAACTCGTCTTGTAATTTCTTCGTTAATTAGACTTGAGTTCTCCGGCTTTATTAAACTTCTGTCTTTAGACTTTTCTTCGATAAATCTTCAGAATAGGCCTTGGACTTCCATTCTTTTTGCACTCTTGATCTTTCAACTTCATCTTTTGTCTTTTTCTTCGATAAAAGGCCGTGTTTTCTTCCCTTTTTACATTTTGATCCTAAATCACAACAAAAACACAAACCACGCATAATTCCGATATTTACAACATAAAATACACGTTTTGGCTTGGTTATTATTATAATTAAGTGGTAAAAGGATAAGTGTTTTCACACTTATTAAATTTCAAATATAAGAACTCCACATCTATTAATAAGAAGTCAAGCCCTTGACTTTTGTGTTCACGTTTTAGATCAAAGTTAACAAGATCAGTGAAAGCTAAGTCTCTAAGGGGTTGCTGGGATTAATCTCACAAAAAATTTCTACTATAGAGTTTAGGCTTTCGTTATGCCATTTGAAAATTTTCGAGGTATTGGGATTTATGAAATTATCTATTTCCAGAAACTATCTATTTCCAGAAACTATCTATTTCCAGAAACATTTAGGATGAAATTTTGATTGTATGTATTTAGTTTTTAAGCCCATATATTAGCATAAATTGAAGTTGAAATACGTTTTTGATTCATTAATTATTGAACTTTTATATACACTTTTTTATCATTGTTCATATTCATCAACTGTTTTGAAATTGTGGATTTTCCCTTATGTAGATCTGTAATGTTGTTCTTGCTGCAAAATTATGAATGCTACCCTTGTGCTGCCCGAATTGGATGCAAATTACTATTGACACGATGAAAGGTATTACTTTTATATGCTAGCGGATGTTAACCTCTAAAAATATCAAGGAGGAAAAGGTATCCCATCTATTGGAAGAACGACAAACTGATCTTTATAGTAATTTGGTGGTAATAAACATCTGGTACAGATTATTAGCCTAAAATATGGTAAACAAAAGTCCCCGAAGGCTATTGTCATTGCTAAACTACACTCAAAAGTAACATCATGAGTTATTTTATCCATATGGTTTACATGTGTTCATAAATCATGACTTTCTTTGGTATGAAACTATTGTTATTGTTGAAATAAACATAGTAAATATCGCTATACAAACTGGCTAGAGCCGTTTCTTATACATAACACATCGACCTATCAATCTATTTGGTGTTTATTATTAAGAAATCTTATGCTGTTTTATTCGTACTAGATAAAATTGCATCATCAAAATCCTAAGGGATTATCAAACTTTTATTTTATGGTTAACTGCTAACCTTAACTTGATTAGCAGTAGTTGAGCCATATATATTATTCAAAATGTATATCAGAAACAAACAAATATAAAATATAGCTATTTATATGGTTTGGCTATTTAGTTAGCGGCTAACTAGGTAGTAATATGGCCCTTATGCATGATTTAAATGTAGTGGCATTACCAAGGTGTGAGATACGAGGTGTGCACCTCCCCCATTGAGTTGAGGGTTCAAGTCTTACTTAGGACATATATTTGTAGTTTGAGAATGTGTAAATCGCCTTCTCAATACGAAGTTACTCTGTTGCAGAGGTGGACATACTTGAGGCAGAGGTATGTCAAAGGCACATACATACACTCAAAAGCTGGACATAACGGTTATCACCACAAGACTGAAATGAATAAGAAGATTTTCAAGGTTGGTAAGCCTGGTCAGGAGTTCCATTATGTATACGACAAGGTAATGAAACAACCCATTATGTACCACCATCAGTTAGCAGCCATGCTCCCTCATTACAAAAGTAGAGTTTCTACAAGTAGCATGACTCGGTCTCATTGTTGAAAATATGAACGTAGCTTTCAATCAAAAATTCAAGTATGAACTACCTAAACCGCTAAAATTTTACACCTTTAAGTTATTGTTAAAAAATACAAATGTGGGAACGACAAATTCGATATTAATGAGCAGGCTCCACCTTCCATTTATTGGTATTTTGAGTTTAGTCACAAATTCAATTTTGTCTTTGAAATGCAAATCAATCGGTTACAAATAGCATCAAATCAACCTCCACCTTTTTTGCGCGTTTCCTGCTTAACAAACTGCAGTGACGATGGTTAATAGGATTCACATCCTCGAAAACTAATTCTAGTGCCGAACTTTTCTTAAGTAAGCATAAGATGAACCATGTAACAATATCCACTTAACACTTTTGTGAACTTTTTTTTATTTGGGGAAACTAACTATCTTCATGTTAGATATGTCAAGTTTCATACAACACATTTTGATGATCCTGCCGATAAATCATATTATGTACTGATTTGTGTATTTGAACAGAAGGTCCACGATTTTTGTAGATTTCTCAAAGAGTCGCCCTCTTTGAAACCGTAACAGGAAGTAAGTCACTGATAGGTGTGAAAACACCCATCCTTTTACCACTTATTTCTTGCTAAAACGAGACTAAAACGCGTATTTAATATCATTTGTTTAGAATTATGCGTGGTTTTTATGTTTATTGTGTTTTCAGAGTCAACCGGATGAATATTGAAGAAAACATGGGATTGCACGGGTTTTATCGAAGAAAAAGACTCAAGACGAAGTCTATTATCCAAGAGATGCAAAAGATTTGAAGTCAATGGGCCTGTTTGAAGATTTATCTAAGAAAAGGACCAAAGACGGAAGATTTACATATGTCGAAGAACTCAAGTCTATTAATCGAAGAAATTAAAAGACGAGTTGAATTTATTCGTCGACAAATCCCGAATCAGAATCGAAAACGTCGACTTTACTGAAAAGACGAGAAGACGAAAAGAAAGAAGAAAGCCCACTCACCAACCAACCACTTGGCCTATATAAAGGGATCCTTCACACGTTTTGAGCCAACTTTTATTTTCCTTCTTTCTTTTTTTCTTGTTTCGTAGGAAACACCAACACCATTAGGGTGTTTGGTGATTTTATTTTGCTTGAATTTAATCCACGAATTTGTAAGTTTTAATCTTCCATTTAGTTTGTTTAACATTAAGCTTTCAATACAATCTTTAATTTAATCTTGTGCATCTTGTTCTTATTGATTTAAAGTTTTTAAAGTTCTTATTTGGTTGATTTTAATCACTAAAAGTAAGTGGGTTTTGTGTTTTTAGTTTTTTGATTTGTTGTTTATGGTTAATAAATGATTATTGGATAGTTTGGTTTAAATCTTTTGGTTTATTTTGGTTTGATTTGGTGAAAATCGTATTGCCCAACTTTCTCTGTTTCTTTACTGTTCTTCACATTCCCCAGATTCCGAATCAAACTCAACATTCCGGATCAGTTACTTATTCCGAATCAAGCACTGTTTACATTTATTCCGAATCAAGATTGTTCATCCGGAATATTTTATATTCCGGATCAAAACCTTTCATCCGGAATAGTCAATTATTCTGGATCAACTCTTTATTCCGAATCAATCACATTTTATTCCGGATAGCACATTATTCCGCATCAACCTTCATTATTCCGCATCAACCTTACATTCCGAATCAACCTTCATTATTCCGGATCAACCAATTTTATTCCGGATCACATTTTTATTCCGAATCAAGCTCTTTTCCATATTATTCCGGATAAACAACTACATTCCGGATCAGCATTCTATTCCGAATCAAATTTATTCCGCATGAAGTATTTCCAACCTTGATTTCATTTTCTGTTTTCTCCTTTCCTCAGCTTTTTTCTTAGTTACATTTTTTAAACTGTTTCCTTTTATTTACTTTCCATTTTAATTTCTTTTAATTTAATTTTAATCTTGCAATTATTTTTAGCTTGTTTTTACGACGTGGCTCTTTTATTCCTTTTCCGTAGAATAGAAAACCCAATCCCCTTTTTTGTATCCAAGAACAACTATTCCACTTTGAGCCGTGATCAATTCGAGAAGATTCCGAGAATATATTGAACCCCAATGCAAAAACACTAGTATCAAATGGCGCCGCTGCCGGCTCTTCTCGTAAAGATTAACAGTTTTTTGTGACAACTTGGATTTTGGGATCCGTTCGCCGTGAACGTTACTTTTTCATAAAAAATTTCAAAAACCCTAAAAAATTTAAAATTTTCAAAAATACAAAAAAATTAAAAAACCATAAAAACCAAAAATATTTCTGCTTTGTTTTTGCTTTGTTAGTTCTTTTGCAGGTGTATGCGCACTCGATCAACGTCTTATCAAGAGCCCGAGACTCTCGATAACTTAGACATGGCCGGTGTACACAACAACAATAACAATCCACCTCAAAACAACATGAATAACAACAACAATGAACCTCTACCGGACAATCGCCTGATGATTGAACTTTTGCAAGCACATGTAGAGGGCAACAACGATCCAATTGTCATACCCGCGATTGCAGCCAACAACTTTTAGCTCAAATCCGGCTTTATTCATATGGTCTCTGCTCAACCATTCTTGAGGCGTACCATTGATGATCCTCATGACCACATCAAAAGGTTCCTACGACTCACGAATACGGTCAAATTCAATGGTGTTCCACAAGAGGTAATCCGTTTACAACTTTTTCCTTTCTCCTTAGAGGGACAAGCCCGGCATTGGCTTGCAAAGGAACCGCCACAAAGTATTCTGACGTGGACGGACTTGGAGACCAAATTCATAAACTACTTTTTCCCACCCTCTTGTACTACCGCTTTGCGGAATGAAATCATTAATTTTGAACAAAAGTACGATGAGACTTTTAGTGAATCTTGGGACCGTTTTAAAGACCTTTTAAGAAAGTGCCCACAACATGGTTTTACCAAAGTGCACCAAATTAATACTTTTTACAATGGTTTAAGCATGAATGACCAAGATTCACTAAATAGTGCCTCGGTGGGTAATATTTTTGTTAAGAGCTCTAATGCCGCTTGGGATATTATTGAGAATAAGTCTAGAGTGCAAACCAAGAGTGTTCGGACCAATGCCGCTAGTGCTAGTACTAATGACAATGACAAGAGACTTGACAAAATTACGTCGCTTCTTGAATCGCTTGCTACCCAAACCGCTAGCAACACCAACAACATCAACGCTAAAAACGCTCAAGTGAATCCTGTAAGCCAACCATGTGAAATATGCGGGGGTCCTCACTCTTACACTACTTGTACCTCCACCCAAGACTATCCTTCTGAGAATGTTAATGCAGCATACGGTACCTATCCTCCGGCCGCTTATCAAGCTCGTCCTCAAGGAGACCGCAACTTGCTCAGCTATCGCTCAAACAACTTTCTTTCCCCGCCCGGTTTTCCTCCTAACAACCCAAACCAACAACAAAACCTCAATCGCCCTCCTCAACAACAACCTCGTGCACCATACCAACCACCTCAAAGACAACCATATCCACCTCAAAGAAACAACCAAGTTTACCAACAACCTGCTTATCAACCACCCGCCTACCATGCTCCTCCTCCCAACCAACCCACCGCATTACACCAAGATGTTAAAACCTACATGATGACTAATGATGTGATCGTGGAAAATCTCCAGCGGGTAGTGCTCAACTTGAAAGCAGACATGGTGAAACAAGGGAACGATCTTAGAGACGACATGCGAAATTCTTTGAGTAGTCAAACGAATGACTTAAGGAACATGATGGCTGGTTTCTTCCAAGGTAATCAAACCTCTTCTTCGGGTACTCTTCCGAGTAACACCGTGGCTAATCCAAGAGGGGAGATGAAAGCAATCACCACTCGCAGTGGCAAAGGTACCAAGGAACCCGAGCTTCCTATACCTCCACCGGTGATTGTGACTAAGGAAAACGAGTCACCTACTCATATTCCTCATCTTGCTACTTCCCCAATTCCTCCACCTCTTACTTCTACCCCTCCTCCACCCAAGGATGTGAGTGATCCTACTATTCCAAAGCCTTCCTCTTATTCCGATATACCTTATCCCTCAAGGTTGAGGAAAGAGAAGCTCAAAAGCAAGGACGATATTCAAGTTTCGAACTTTCGCAAAATGTTTAAACAATTCAATTTCAACATCTTCTTCGCTGAGGCTCTCGCTCACATGCCTAAATACGCGAAAATGTTTAAAGATATTCTTAGTGACAAGGAGAATTGCCAACCAAACTTGGTGATCCGGGTCGCTTCTTAATCCCTTGCAACTTCCCGGGAGTAGAGAATTGCATGGCCCTAGCCGATCTAGGTGCCAGTATTAACTTAATGCCTTTAAGTGTTTGGAAGCAATTATCTCTCCCTGAGCTAGTCCCCACCAAAATGACTTTGGAATTAGCTAACCGTACGGTTGCTTATCCAGTGGGGATAGCCGAAGACGTTTTTGTAGGAGTCGACAAATTCACTTTTCCTATCGATTTCGTCGTGGTAGACTACGATATGGACCCTCGTGTGCCATTAATCGTTGGACGTCCATTCTTGAGGACCGGCCGCACTCTCATCGATGTTGAAGCGGGTGAGCTTATCATGAGAGTGGGTGACGATAAAATTGTCTTCAACATGGGAAAGCTTTCTAAACAGCCTTATTCATACGAGAGTGTTAATTGTATCGACGTTCTTGATGAGGCTTGTGAAGAACACTTCAAATATGCTTGCAAAAGTATTCCTACCTCTCCTCCCAATGTTGAGACCGTTTCCTCTATTGATTCATCACTAACTCTATTTGGAGAAAAGTGATTTCCTTTGGAAAGATTTTGAAGCAACCATGGGAGATGTGAACTTAGAATATGACGATTCTCCCACCGATTGGGATGAAGACATTCGTCTCATTGAGAAACTTCTCAAAGAGGACCATATTTCTCCACCATCTCCCAAGGCTATTGCTATTGATGAACCAAATTTGAATACGCCTTCAATCGACAATCCTCCGGATTTAGAACTTAAGGAGTTGCCGTCCCATATTGAGTACGTGTTCCTTGAAGAAAAGAAGAAGTCACCCATCATCATCGCGAAGACTTGAAGAAAGAAGAAAAATCTCGCCTTATCGCCGTACTTAAAGATCATAAGAAGGAAATTGCTTGGAAATTTCCGATATCCGCAGAATTGATCCAAACTTTTGTACTCACAAAATTCTCATGGAAGATGACTTTAAACCCGCAATCCAAAGCCAAAGAAGGGTTAATCCAAGAATTCACGACGTCATCAAACAAGAAGTTATCAAACTTCTAGATGCCGGCTTGATTTACCCTATTTTGGATTCGCCATGGGTAAGTCCCGTCCATTGTGTGCCCAAGAAGGGCGGAATAACCGTTGTTCCCAATGAACACAACGAGTTGATTCCTACTCGTCTCGTTACTGGGTGGAGAGTTTGTATCGACTATCGCAAACTCAATGATGCCACGAGAAAAGATCATTTTCCTCTTCCTTTCATGGATCAAATGCTCGAGCGTCTAGCGGGTAATGACTATTACTGCTTCTTAGACGGTTTCTCCGGGTATTTTCAAATTCCCATCGATCCCAAAGACCAAGAAAACACCACATTCACTTGTCCATATGGAACATTTGCTTACAAACGCATGCCTTTCGGTTTATGCAATGCTCCTGGGACGTTCCAAAGGTGTATGATGGCTATCTTCCATGACATGGTTGAAGAAACTATGGAAGTCTTCATGGATGATTTCTCGGTTTATGGCGATTCTTTCTCTACTTGCCTTGCCAATTTAGAACGTATGCTTAAGCGGTGTGAAGACACTCGCCTTGTTCTTAATTGGGAAAAATGCCATTTCATGGTAAAAGAGGGCATCGTGCTAGGACACAAAATCTCCAAAGCCTGTCTTGAAGTGGACCGTGCCAAAGTCGATGTTATTGCTAAATTGCCTCCACCTTCAACCGTGAAGGGCGTGAGAAGTTTCCTGGGTCATGCGGGCTTCTACCGTCGCTTTATCAAAGATTTTTCTAAAATCGCTCGCCCAATGACCCACCTCTTGGAAAAAGATACTCCTTTTATCTTTTCCAACGAGTGTATTGAAGCCTTCAACCTTCTTAAGGATAAGCTAACTAAGGCACCTGTCTTGGTTACCCCTAATTGGGAGCTTCCCTTTGAGTTGATGTGCGATGCTAGCGACTATGCTATTGGAGCGGTTTTAGGCCAAAGAGTGAATAAACACTTCCAACCAATCCACTACGCTAGCAAGACAATGACAGGGGCTCAATTTCATTACACGACAACCGAAAAAGAGCTTTTAGCTGTTGTCTATGCTTTTGAAAAGTTCCGCCCCTATCTTGTCCTTTCTACCACAATCGTGTATACCGATCATTCCGCGTTGAAGTACTTGTTAACTAAACAAGATTCCAAACCAAGACTTCTTCGCTGGGTTTTACTACTTCAAGAATTTAAAATCGAAATTCGTGATAAGAAGGGAGCTGAAAACCTAGCCGCGGATCATCTCAGCAGACTTGAGGATCCTTATCAAGGGGATCATCCGAACAAAGAGATCAATGACTCTTTTCCCCTGGAGACCTTAATGTCTATCAATTCGAATCAAGATGAGACCCCGTGGTTTGCGGACATTGCAAACTACTTGGTGGGTGGAATTCTCATTGACGGGTTAACATCCCAGCAAAAGAAAAAGTTCTTCAAAGACATTAAGACTTACTTTTGGGATGACCCGTATCTCTTCAAACAATGCGCTGATTTGATTATTCACCGATGTGTTGATGGACCGGCAGCTTTAGACATTCTCGAAGCTTGCCACAAAGGACCCACCGATGGTCACTTTGGTCCCAACTACACCGCCAAAAAAGTGTTTGACTCGGGATTTTATTGGCCCACCATTTATCGTGATGCTCATGAGATGGTTAAACATTGTGATGCTTACCAAAAACAAGGCAAGATCACACATAAAGATGAGATGCCTCAAAATTTCATACAAGAATGTGAAATCTTTGATGTATGGGGCATCGACTTTATGGGGCCATTCCCTTCATCTAAAGGAAACAAATACATCCTTGTAGCCGTTAACTACGTTTCTAAATGGGTTGAAGCCAAAGCTTTACCCACTAATGACGCGAGGGTGGTTTGTAACTTTTTGAAATTACTGTTCGCTAGATTCGGTGTGCCTCGTGCCATTATTAGTGATCTAGGGACTCATTTTTGCAATGATCAATTCGCAAGAGTCATGGCTAAGTATGGTGTAAATCATCGTCTTTCCACCGCCTACCACCCACAAACTAATGGCCAGGCTGAAATCTCTAACCGGGGATTAAAGCTGTTAGACTTACTTTTTGGTAAGCTGTCGCCTTTCACGTGAGTTGGACTAGATTTACATCATTTACTAAACACAAGGACTTATTATGTAAAGGTTGTATAGTCCTAGTTTGTTAGGCCTATATATACCCCCCATGACTCTCCATGGGGGGTGTGGAAGTTTGTTCATTTTTCATTTGTATTGTCTCACTTGAAATAATACACACAACATTCCTTCACCTCTCTCTAACTTTCTCTCACTAAGAACAACAATGGCATATATGTTCTTTGATCATCCCCGACCCCCCGAACCATGGTGGGTTTTTGATGCCTTTCAATTGGTATCAGAGCAAACCGGGGGTGTTTTGTATCCGTGTTTGTGCGTCGTGTTTTCAGTTTCGTGATGTTATCAGATGTTCGTGTCGATAACAGATTCATTCTGTTTATCAGATTTATGATCCACGTTGGTATTTCTTCTCATTTCTTATCTTGAAATATCAATATTTGTTTCATTTTTTCTACTTCATGGCTCATATCCTATGTTATTATCGTCCATTTATATCAAGTTGGTTTGATTCTGTGTCAAAAGTGCCTCGTTAAACAGTTGTTTCACCAAATTTTTACCCTGTTTTTTTTGTTTCTGTCCTCATACATATCTGCTCCTATTTATGGGGATAAGGACAAAAAAGGTGGTCCAGTACTATTTTTTTCGGGGTACAAACTTTTGGTCAATAACCTTTTGCGATGCTACTCAGATGGATATTGCGACGACTTCATTTCTCGGATTTATTCCGATGGATTTTTTTGACATTCCGATGGTTAAGGCTGTCCTCATTGCGATGGATGGCTTGATCCATCGCAATGGTAGCCAAGTCGTCACGCTGCCCAAATTTTTCCGACAACATTGCGATGGATAGTAATCAATTACGATGGGTTCATGCACTTATTGCGATGGTGTACTAGGATATATATTGCGATGGATGTTGACAATTTGCGATGGACTGTTTTGATGTATTTTGCGATGGAAGAAAATTATTGTGATGGGAGTTTAAATCTCTTAACTTAAAATATCAGATTTAGACTCGGTTTTAAAACAAAATTCCCGTCACATGCTTAAACCAAACCAATCTAAACGGTCTCTACCTTTTCCAAACCCATCAAATCATAGACTCAAAAATCACACATTCAAGATCTCTGTTTTGTTAAACATTTTCTTTAATCTTAAAAGGATTTTTTTTTGCGTATAACATCTCTTCACAGATCAGTATCGGGATTTCACCCATTTTAATTTTCGAGATATGTTAAGACTTGAGTATAACAAGCATGTTAGACCCATTCTTTATCTCAATTTAAATACTAAAACCGATATGCAATCATCTATCTTACTTACCCGAGAACTTTAATTTGATCTAGACGCCGCATCATTCGTTTGGATGATGGTGTTATTTCGGTTTGAGGTTGATATTTAAGGTGAGAT
Organism: Glebionis coronaria; assembly: GCA_025667525.1. NCBI lineage: Eukaryota > Viridiplantae > Streptophyta > Magnoliopsida > Asterales > Asteraceae > Glebionis > Glebionis coronaria. Next base: position 423,196,133 of record CM046874.1, read on the forward strand.
TGGGCTGTGATTAAGATTTAGATGGCTGTGTATTGTGATTTTGATGGAGGAAATGAGTGTGGAGATGGGAGGAGCAATTATTTGGGAGAGATGAAAGAGACGGAGAAAACTAGATGGTGATTAGGTGTGGTGTATTGGAGAAAGAGATGGTATGGTTAATGTGAGAGTTATTAGGGATTTATATATTTTCAATTTCTTGCCTCTCTCACACGTGGCCTTCAAGAAAACATGGGGCGGATTCTTCAATGTTGACCAGACACTCAATTTACACGTGGCTATCTAGAAAACAAAGGGGCGGATATAACAATGAAATTAGGATTGTGTGTTTGTTTTGGGACCCTTTGCATTTGCATATATCATTGTTTTGGACCGGGTAGTGCACTTGGTTGGGCTTGCTCACTTTCACAAATGCCTATTGGGTCCTGGTTGCCTTGTCGTATTGGGTTAACAACATTTGAGTGGGTCGAATCTATGTTTACTATTATTCATTTGGGTCGTGCTTCGATTATGATTGAGCCGGGATTGGAGTTGGTTCTTAATTTGAAAAATATTATTTGTCGGGCCGATCACTACTCACTCGAAGATATCTAGTGGGCCGATTATTTTTGCATTTTATTTCGGGATGACCGTTTTTATATCTGAATATTGCAAAATTAATCTTGTCGGTATTGGTGGACGGGATTATTGGATTGAGCCGGGTATTTTCGAAAGAACCAAGTGATAAAATTGTTGTCGAGTTCAAGGCTTATAGGACAAGATTTTATAATGTTGGCAGGCCGTTTAAACAGTGACATTCTGGCCGGGTATCCGTTTTCGCTCATAACACTTCTTCACGAACAACAAACACAACAACACGGTACATTACACTAAAACGATCCTTATCAAAAATTCACCTAAATTCCTAATGGCTATTACGGTTTATGTGATTACGAAGATGATTCGATGCTACTTATTTGAGGTTGAAGTGAGATTTTTTAGAGGCGTTCTTATTTTATCTTTAAAGGAGTACTTACGACTTTATATGATAACTTGCTCGAGCATATACGGTTATGAATTAGACTTGAAGTATCTAGTTACCATTGTCAAGGGGAGGATGGACGACGACATGGATAACTATCATTTTTTGGGAGCTTCGTTGCGGTTCTCAGTGTCACACGCACTTGCAGTTGTGGATTTCTTCAAGAGATGTAGTACCTTTTCATATACCGCCTGTTTTGGTATAGGGTACTTTAGAGAAGTTGTACCTTTTTTATACCGTCTTTTGGTATGGGGTACGTTTAAGACTTCTCTGCATCGCTCTTCATTCTACTATAGTGCAAGCTTAAGATCAAGTTTGGGGAATTCTACTTCAGTTTCAAGTTTGGATTATCGGGTTATCTTCATCAGTGGTCACTATCAATAGCCAACAGAATTGATAAGGGAATTCAGTTCGGGGTGATCTTGAGAGAATTTTGTTTAGAGAGATACTGTTGACATCTTCTCACATAGTATTGGTTGCTAAGTAAGCGGTTCCAGTTGACATACCACGTACACACATGAAGGATGATTCCCTTAATAGGTATCATCCTGGAGGGAGAAATGTGTACATGCGGGGTCACTTGACTTTGGTGTTACCGTTTCTACATAGAGGGATAAGTTGACTACATTCGGGACTTAATTGACTTTGATGTGGCAACTTTTTATCATCACTGTCCTGTCAGGAGAAATGTGCATTTCCGGGACTTGATTGACTCTGGTGCTACAATTTGACTTCATGTTCGGGATAGAGTGCGTACTTCTGGTAATCTATCATAGAATCAAGACTGGGATTGCTTCAATTTGTGAGAAAATGTTGATGACGTTATCACCTCCCATAGATTCCTCTGTATGATCTGTTTGGGAGGGAGCAGTCTTTACTGCTTGTTTTATGAAAGGCCTTCTAGTTGGGAGGGAGTAAAACTCAACTAGATTCTACAACGCTGAAGAAATAGAGCTGGAGTATTCAAGATGATGAAGGTCGCTGAAGACTGTCTCAAGGAATGCTGGAATTCAAGCTTATCATTTTTCTTTATTTTTGCTTGTAGGAAACATTGTAACCAACTCACGTGAGTCACCATCTTGGAGGGAGATTGTTAGACTTACTTTTTGGTAAGTTGGCGCCTTTCACGTGAGTTGGACTAGATTTACATCATTTACTAAACACAAGGACTTATTATGTAAAGGTTGTATAGTCCTAGTTTGTTAGGCCTATATATACCCCCCATGACTCTCCATGGGGGGTGTGGAAGTTTGTTCATTTTTCATTTGTATTGTCTCACTTGAAATAATACACACAACATTCCTTCACCTCTCTCTAACTTTCTCTCACTAAGAACAACAATGGCATATATGTTCTTTGATCATCCCCGACCCCCCGAACCATGGTGGGTTTTTGATGCCTTACAAAAGCGAATTCTTGAACGAACCGTGGGAGAGCATCGTGCCTCATGGGCCGATAAACTTGATGATGCTTTGTGGGCTTTTCGTACCGCATACAAGACTCTGATTGGTTGTACACCATATCGTCTCGTGTACGGGAAAGCATGCCACCTCCCCATTGAGTTGGAGCACAAGGCTTACTGGGCCTTGAAGTGGGCTAATTTCGATATCAACAAAGCCGGTGACCTACGCAAAATCCAACTCAATGAGCTCAATGAACTCCGGAATGAGGCTTATGAAATTCTTTGATCTATAAGGAAAAGACTAAGCTCATTCACGACTCTAAGATTAAAAACCGAGAGTTCCAAGTTGGAGACAAAGTTTTACTCTTCAACTCTCGGTTGAAAATCTTTTCGGGCAAGCTGAAATCTCGTTGGTCCGGCCCATTCACCATTGCCCAAATTTTTCCATATGGTACTCTCGAGCTCGCTCAACCTAATGGACCTAATTTTAAGGTGAATGGCCAACGAGTGAAGTTGTACTTTGGTGAGGACATCTCTCATGAGATGATTCCACCCCTCACCACATTTCCCATGAACTAATTTTGGGTCGAGTCAGGCTCGTGACTTGGTTATAAAAAACAAGCGCTCCTCGGGAGGCAACCCGAGTATCTATCCTTTTCCGTTTTAACCTCCTAAGTGTAGGGGGACCTATATAGGCTGTTTGTGTTTGTGTGGTGATGTGATTACAGGGATGAATGCACTTTTGGAACCTTTGAAGAACCGTGCTCCCGTGTTATCCGCAATCCGGTTCTATCTCTCAACTATCGTGATTCAATTTTCTTTATACTCACATTTGAAATTGATCACTTTAGCCGTCTCTTTCTTAACTTGATTTAACCAACATGCACAATGTCCTAAGTGTAGGGGAGTTTACTCCCATATGCTTAAACATTGAGGATAATATTTATATTAAGTGTAGGGGGGACTTCTATCGAAGTTTTAAGTGGACTTTTCCATTAAAATGCCTTCATTTAACCAGAAAATCATCTTTTTCAGCATTTTTCGAATTTTTAATTAACTATGGCCATATAGTCGTAATATTTAAATTTTTATTGTTGCTTTCATATGTATATATCCCGCAATAAAGTCAAAAATATTAATAAAGTGGTGTAGCAAGTTTAGAAGTCTTTGACATATTAGTCCCGTTGCGATTATTTTGACTCAACCCGAATAAACTTATCCAAGTTTATTCTAGCTAGTATCCTTAGCCATGTAGACCTTAATTGGTTTATTAGGCTAAGCATCCACGAGTCTCATTACTTGAGATTTTAAATTGTGGAGAACGAGAAATGATAGAGTCAATTATAAGTCGGTATTCTTGCACAAGCACACTTGGTGTGATTATCGGCCTATTCTACCATCACTTGCTAATAATTTATCTACAATAAGTAAGGTCGTACGATTTGAAAAGTTACTTAGCTTCTAGCCCAAAATCGTTTAAAAGTTGCTCGGTAATGATAAGAGTTCATAGCCAAGGCATAACTTATGAAGCGGGGCGCGAAGATTGGCGAGTCCGAAAAGGCCCTAACAAGGCATGATGATTCAATCTTATTGCTAAAGATCCAAGGTGATGTGAAAAGCATTATTCCCAAAATCAATATGAAGGATCAAGACTCACGACGAAAAGCAATCAACTCCCATAAAGATCATGGAGAAGTCTATCCGAAAAGACCCTAACAAGGTATGAGGATGAATAGATCCAAGTCCGAAAAGGAGGCGGATTGTAACACCCCATTTTGATAAATGGAATGTCACGCGTAATTATGGCGTGTCATCAAAGCATGCAAGGTAATATGTAGTAAAACATACATGACCATAGGGAAAACCGGAATCAAACATCGGTTCCCAAACATAAGCCCAAAACATAAGAAAGTAAAAGAACTGAATGAAAGACTAAACAAGCATAAATATATGAAGGAAACAGGAGAAGAAGTCTATGGCAGCTTCCATCCTATGCATGTCCTCCAAATGCTCGAGTCTTGGGTACCTGCCGTTTTGGGACATGGAAAGGAAAGTAACGGCTGAGCAAAACGCTCAGTGCACGGATATACAATATAGCATGAAATAGGATAAGCATGTAACATATAACAGCGGAAGACTAAGTTCTGAGTAGACTGGTTAAGTATTGAGAAAACTGGTTTTATAGTTTGAAAAGCCTCATGTTTATCTTATGAAAACTGTTTTAACATAAATATACCATAGCCCATATAGGTCATGAAAAGGTCACGTGCATGAATACTTGGAGGGGTGACCTCATCATGCTGATTAGAGGGGATGCCTCTAATTAATATACTGGTTTGGGTAGGAGGGATCAACTCCTTGTGAAGGATGCAAGGCACACACCACATTCACCATGAAATACTGAATAAAACATGTAACTAGGATGCACCCATACGCCCCACATGATATAATAATATGGCCAAAACTGAAAGGGACGCCACGAGCAATCACTCCGCCGTGGGGAAGTCATAACATTGGTGCCTCCAATGTTATGGTTATGGTACCTCCATAACTAGGTGAAACTGGTCATGCTTGTATATGGCTATAGATTATGCTAATTAAACATAAGCAGTTCAAAACAATAAAACAAATACTAGGGAAAACATTTGGCTGCATACGGGGAAATCCTAATAAGGAAAGAATGTCCATACTGAAAGGACGGGAATCCGTACCTCAAGTCCAGTGAATGAACGGAAGAAAGACTCCTACTTCTGGATCACTAAAGCTACATGAATACACACGTGTATAAGTATCGAATCACTGATTACGTACTGGGTTTTATGTCTCATCTTAGCTTACTTGGTATGTTTTAGGTCATGGTTTACTGTTTAAAGCCTTAAACTGTGTTTATCTTGTATTCTGATTAATCTGATTAAGTATTACTGGTATTTCATGTATTATTATACTTACTGTGTAATAATAAGTAACTTTCCAAAAATAGCAGGTTTCCAAAAATAGAAAGTTTCCAAAAATAGAAAGTTTCCAAAAATAGAAAGTTTCCAAAAATAGAAAGTTACCAAAAATAGAAAGTTTCCAAAAATAGAAAGTTTCCAAAAATAGAAAGTTTCCAAAAATAGAAAGTTTCCTAAATTAGAATTTACTGCTTAAAATAGATTAGTTTCTAAAAATAGAAAGTTTCCAAAAATAGATCAGCTGCCTTAATTAAATAAGTTTCCATATGTAGAAGGTTTCCATGATTAGATTAGCTGCCTGAAATAGATAGATTTCCATATATAGAAGGTTTCCATTAATAGATTAGTTGCCTTATTTAATTAAGTTTCTATAAATAGAAGTTTCCATATTTAGAATTAAGCTGGTTACATAAGCTAGCATATAAGTCTAAGTGTTTAAAAGCTTATTTCTTAAGTCATATGATATAGTGTATAGTTTAATTATTATTTCATGTATTTAATTAAAATATAGGTTAAGCATTTTAATTAAAGTATAACATGTTTTAATTAAAATGAAATAAAATACTTAGGTTAAAATGTGTATTATTATTATTAATAATATAACCTAAGTCATGTCTAAATTAATTAATTATAGGCATGTTTTAAATAATTAATTAATTATAACTTATAACATAAAATACTTAGGTTAAATTAATATCATGCTAAATTAATAATTAAAATAACCCAAGTCATGGTTTAATTAATATTTCATGTTATTAATTAATTTATATCCTAAGTTCATAATTCATAAAAATTAACATGTAGCATAAATCATGATTTAACCAACGAACCATGAATCGGGCATGAACTCGACACCGTACCCCGAACCAAATCGGGGTTCCCCTTGGTTCCTTGCTGCCGTGGGACCCACACCACCAAACCGGGACCTTATGGTCTCGGTGGTGGTTCCTTGGCCAAGCCGTGACCCCTCCTTCGGGTACGGTTAGGCGTCGGCCAAACCATCAACCCTAAAAACGCCCTTTTTGATTTTACCCTTTAACCAAATGCATGTTTATTTCATGTTTTTAATTAGGTTTTAACAACATCATGTTCTTAATTAATTTACTAAATCAAATCAAAGAAATAATTAAAAAGAAAGGTTAAAAAGGTATACCGAATGTGTAGATGAATTAAGGATGAACAAACACTAATACTTGTACAATATTCAAGATCAAAATCAACAAGAACATCCCTCCTAGGTGTGTTATGGGTGGCGGCTACAAACGGGAGAAGGAAGGAGAGGAGAAAACTTTTTAGGGTTTTTGTTTAATTTCTTGAAAAATGAAAATGGCTAGCAAAATTTACCTTAACCCCCCTTTCATGTAAAATTTGATGGGCTTGGCCCATCTTCCTTCCTAATTTCGTGGATATGGGGCCCACATAGGGTAACCCAAATGTTTTCCGTGTCCCGATGTTTCGTGTTCGTTCGTGGTTAAACGTGTTCGTGTTTAAAGTGTTTCTGTTTATTTTATCATGTAGTTTATCGTATTCTTAACGCTCGTAATTATATTATATGTATTTACGTAATTATTTTAGTTCGTATTTTAAATGGTGATCATGATTTAATTACGTTCACGTGACATATTTATTAGCTGTTTATCATGAGTTCGTACGTAATCGATACTTATCATGTCATACACGTATGCACTTGCTTGATTATTAGCACATGAATGTGATCAATACTAAATAAGGTAAGCTTTAATCTAGGACGTATGATCTTAAGGGCACTATTCATGGTAAAAGCATGCGGGTTTTACAATTCTTCCCCCCTAAAAAGAATAATTCGTCCCCGAATTATAGATAACGTAACTGGAAGCGAAACATACCCGCATCAAACTGGAAAGGTATGCAAAATAATGGAAATGAAGGTGACATGGTAGAAGGGAACGTGGGACGTGACATGTCTTGAAAAGACATGGAACGTGACGTGACTGAAAGGACATATCTAATCGATAAAAGAAAAATGGATAAGAAGTCCGGATGAACTTGTCCGTTTCCAAGTGGCCTCCCTCCTGGAACGGTTCCTTCAGAAGATCCTGACACAATTGATAAATCTTGGTCCTCCTGACCTTGACTTGGAATACGAAGAAATTCTTGGTTATCAATGGAAGGTAGATCCCCTAAATTCGATCGAGGAAAATAAGAGTTAACGTGCAAGGGTAACTGAAACGTTACGATGCAAGACCATCTAACTTAACTGATAATTAGAAACGATGCGCGAGACATAAAGAAACGTAGTACGTGAAAAATTTTGAACGTGATACGTGAAAAATTTTGAACGTGCTACGTGGATATATGGCGAGTGTAGTATGAGTAAACATATCGTGATCCATGATACGTGTAACCTATTTTGATCATGATATGAGGAACGTGGAATGAACATGACATGTGAGACATATCGTAATCATAGAATATAATGGCGGTAACGCGTGGAATATGACGTGAAACGTCTATCTGATGATGGAGAGTTATACTAAACTTGGGTCTGGTCTCACAAGTTCTTGCGAACTTCCCAGAATGAGAAAAGAAAATGAACGTAAAATCGTAAGCCAAAATACGATCATGAACGTGAATAGTGTCATGAACGTGAGCGTGAAAGCAAGTCGTGGAATTAGAATGAAGACGTGAAGTAAGTTAGGAGTACAATTACGAATCTTTGTCTGACCCGATAGCTGAGGGATTGCCAAGTTATCGGATGAGCCTTGGCTGGAACATGTTCGTTCAATCTATTGGTTCTGAAATCCGTACGGATGTAAGGATTCTGCAGACTTGATCAAACTGTTGACAATAACCCAGATAGCATCATGCTTCTTCTGAGTTTGCTGAAATCTGGTAACTAAAATCCATGGAGATCTTGTCCCTTTTCGATTCACAATTTCATATGATGAAAACATCCCAGTTTGTTGGTGTCCTATCTTAACCTGTTGGTATGTCAGGTACCTAGATATGAACGTAACTGTATCTTGCTTCGTAGAACTTGATACCTAGGAGTTTGCGAAACTCTGAGTCTCTGAATCTAGACTTCTCCTAGCGTATAATTTTCTAGAACACCTAATGTAGTGTAGGGTTCTCTCCTTTACGCATAAGCTGAGTCATGGTAAGATTAACCATAGAAACCCATGTGATTCAGTGTGTCACTGTAATCAAATAGAATTGATATTGGAAAAAATAAATTTCCAGGGTAGAATTTCTCTTGTCATAGAATTTGCAACATAGTGCAGATATGGTCTTCCTGTTCTTCTCTATGCTTAGAGGGAATCAGGTTATCTTTAATGGAAACGCTGATGAATTTGTTTAGGAGTTCATGGAAACTCAATTTATTAACTCCATAGTGCAGATTAGGTGACGGATATGTAATAGCAAAACATAAAATTAATAACCATCAAAAGCCTAATCACCTTAAGGTATAGCTTTTATTAATAATAGTTAATCAATCTTCAAAGAAGCCCTAGTTTTATAAAATCAAATTATATAAAACCTCAATAATTAAACTCACTTATTAAAGCAGTCCCGGTGGTTGGTAGCGGTAGCGGTAGCGGTAGCGGCAGCGGAAGAACAAGGGTTTATGTGTATGTGTGTGTGTGTGTGTGTGTGTGTGTGTTTTGGGATTTCGATCGGCACACACCACATTCACACTAAGTAATCTGCTAAAAACATGCAAACTAGGATGCACCCATACACCCCACCTGATAATATAATAAATGGCCAAAAGCTGAAAGGGACGCCATGAGCTATCACTCCGCCATGGTAAAGTCATAACACTAGTGCCTCTAGTGTTATGGTTATGGTACCTCCATAACTAGGTGAAACTGGTCATGCATGTATATGGCTTTAGGTATTCTAATTAAACATAAGCAATCAAACATATAAAACATATACTGGGGAAAACAATTGGCTGCATACGGGGAAATCCTAATAAGGAAAGAATGTCCATACTGAAAGGACGGAGAATCCGTACCTTATGTCCAGTGAACGAAGAAGACAAACGGAAGAGATTCCTACTTCGGTATCACTAATGCTACATAAATACATACGTGTATAAGTATCTGATTACTGAGTACGTAATTGTTTTTATATCATGTCTTAGCTTGTTTTATATGTTCATGTCATGTTTTACTGATTTAAGCTTTATACCGTGTTTATCATATATTCTGTCTATTCTGATTAAGTATTACTTGTATTTCATGTATTATTATACTTGTTGTGTAATAATAAGTAACTTTCTAAAAATAGCAGGTTTCCTAAAATAGAAAGTTTCCAAAAATAGAAAGTTTCCAAAAATAGGAAGTTACCAAAAATATAAAGTTTCCAAAAATAGAAAGTTTCCAAAAAATAAAAGTTTTCCAAAAATAGAAAGTTTCCAAAAATAGAAAGTTTCTAAAAATAGAAAGTTTCTAAAAATAGAAAGTTTCCAAAAATAGAATTACTGCTTAAAATAGATAAGTTTCTAAAAACAGAAAGTTTCCATAAATAGATTAGTTGCCTTAATTAAATAAGTTTCTAAAAATAGAAAGTTTCCATAAATAGATATAAGTTGGATAATTAAGCTAATTATATAAGCTTAAGTGTTTTACTGATTAATATTCTAAGTCATGTGATTATATAGTATAGTTTATTAATTATTTCATGTGAATTAAATAAAATATAGGTTAAAGTATTTAATTAAATATAACATGATTTTAATTAAATAAAGGTAAAATACTTAGGTTAAAACATGTATTATTATTTATTAATAATATAACCTAAGTCATGTAAATTAGTTAATTATAAGTCATGGTTTTAATAGTTAATTAATTATATAGTCTAATTAAAATATAAATACTTAGGTTAAAATTCATGAATTAATAATTAAATTAATAACCTAAGTCATGTAAATTAAATTAATCATGTTCATGCTTTAATTAATTTAATTTTAAGTCTTGTAAAAAAATAATATAACTTGAAAAAGAACTCATGAACCGGACCGTGTTCTAAATCTAACAAGTGAACCGGACCCGTGTTTAAAACCCATGAACCGGACCCGTAAACATCACCATACCCCGACTAGGTCGGGGTTTCCCCTTGCCTTGCTGCTGCCGTGACACAACCACCACCAAACCGAGACCTTAAGGTCTCGGTGGCGTGAATATAAGCCAAGCCGAGACCCCTCTTGGGGCTCGTTAGGCGTCGGCCAAACAACAACACCCCTAAACCCATGATTTGATTTAAACCCCATGATTAGAACATGTTTATATTACTTGTTTTTAATTAGTTTATTAAAAACATCATGATTTTATGTGATTAAATAAATCAAAACATAAAAAGAAAAAGGTTAAAGGTTATATCGATTACGTGGAATCAAGAAGATGAACACACTAACGATCCTTGTAAGAAATCAAAGATCAAAATCAACCCGAATCACCCTTTTGGTGATGTAAACCCGACGGCCAAAAGGAACAAGGAAAAGAAAAACTAGGGTTTTTCTTATTTTCTAATTTTGTGATAAATGAAACATGTTTTCCTAAATTCCCTTTGTTTAGTAAATTTTTAATGGGCTAGGCCCTTTTCCTTGTTGTAGCCGTGACATGGGGCCCACATAAGGGTAACCCGAACCTTTCTCGTGTCTAAAATAATAGTGTGTTCTCGTGTTCGTGTTTTACGTGTTTAATTAGTTATCGATCGTGACTTAATATATTTATTCGTGTTCGTAATAAATATATATACAATCGTAATATTAGCTCGTGATTAATTTACGTTCATGATTTCATGTTCGCATGTTCTTGATTATAATTATTATTGGAATAATTATCGTGTGTTCATACGTAATAAATACTTATCGCGTTATAACACGTACGTAATACTTGGAATTCTTGTTCGTGAAACGTAAACATGCTATAAAGGGAAAGTCCTAGTCATGTACGTACTACCATAAGGGTAATATTAATGGTAAAAGCATGCGGGTTTTACATATACCCTTGTGATTATTGATGAATACTCTAGATACACTTGGGTATACTTCTTGAAAAAGAAGAGTCAAGCTCCTGAATTCATAATGTCTTTTATCAGGCGAGTAGAAAATCAAAATGATACTAAAGTTAAACAGATACGAACTGATAATGGAACAGAATTCAGGAACCATGAGCTTGAGCGTTTTTGTGATGAGAAAGGAATTTCTCAGAACTTCTCTTCTCCTTACACACCCAAACAAAATGATGTGGCTGAAAGGAAGAATAGAACTCTCATTAAAGCTGCTCGAACCATGCTCAATGGATCCAATCTTTCAAAACACTTTTGGACTGAGGCTGTATAAATAGCTTGCTATACTCAGAACAGATGTATTATTTTCAAAAGACATGATAAGACTCCTTATGAAATATTCAGGGAAAGGATTCCAGATATCAGCTACTTTCATGTGTTTGGATGTCCTGTGTTCATTCACAATCAAAAGGACCATCTTAGTAAATTTGATGCCAAAGCTGATGATGGATACTTTCTTGGATACTCTTTTGTCTCCAAAGCCTTCAGGGTCTTTAACACAAGGAGACAACAAGTTGAGGAGTCATTTCATGTCACCTTTGATGAAAGTATGGATGCCATTAACTTCACAAATCAATCAATGGAAGAGATCAGGATCAATGACTCATCAAGATATCATCCTTATGAGTATGAACATTGTCCCTCAAAGCAGTATCAAATTGATGCTGATATATCCTTTCATATATCACCTCACAATAGGTCAATCGATAATTTAATCACACCTCAATATGTCCCTGAAGTTATCACTTCTCAAGCTGAAGAATCAAATGATTCACTCATCTATGGGAACACTGAAGGGACAAGTGATGAAAATATCGATCCTTTTGTTATTGAAAATCCTTCAGAAAGAAGTGATGTACCAGTACCATGTACTAAACGGCCAGTTCCTGATAATCATCAACCATCAACAAGCTCTGATCCAAGTCCTCAGGACAGATGGTCAAAACAACAACACATAGAGCTTGTAAATATAATTGGTGATGTGTTTGAGGTGATGCTCACATGCAGTCAGGCTGCTAAACTCTCTGTTGCCTCAGCCCATGAATGTCTGTTTGCAGAGTTTCTCTCTAAAATTGAACCCAAAAAGGTTTCAGAGGCCCTGACACATCCAGGGTGGGTTGAGGCCATGCAAGAAGAGCTCTATCAATTCCTCAGGAACAAAGTGTGGAAACTTGTTCCTCTCCCTGAAGGGAAATCAGCTCTTGGTACAAAATGGGTATTTAAAAACAAGACTGATGAAGATGGAATTGTCATTAAAAACAAAGCTAGGCTTGTTGTTCAGGGGTGTGGTCAACTTGAAGGGATTGACTATGAAGAAACATTCGCCCCTGTAGCAAGAATGGAAGCCATCAAGATCTTCCTTGCCTATGCTACTTACATGAACTTCAAAGTTTTCCAAATGGATGTAAAAAGTGCCTTCCTGAATGGAAAGATCACTGAAGAAGTTTATGTTGCTCAGCCTCCTGGTTTTGAGAGTTCTGAGTTCCCAAACCATGTTTGTAAACTTGACAAAGCCCTTTATGGACTGAAACAAGCACCAAAGGCATGTTATGAAACTCTCTCTACCTTCCTGATAATGAACCAATTTGTCAGGGGGAAGATAGACAATACCTTGTTTATCTTCAGAACCAAGGAGGATGTTCTACAAGTTCAGATATATGTTGATGACATCATATTCGGTTCCACTAACTATAACCTTTGTAGCAAGTTTGAAAAACTTATGAAAAAGAAATTTGAAATGAGTATGATGGGTGAATTAACATATTTTCTTGGACTACAAATCAAACAGGGGGACAAAGGGATCTCAGTCTGTCAAGAAAAATACACCAGAGAAATACTTAAGAAATATGATATCTCTAATGTGCTTCAGTAAAGACTCCCATGGTTCCCCCCAACAACTTAGGTCCTAATCTTACTGGTAAATCAGTCAATCAAACCATATTCAGGGTAATGATTGGATCATTAATGTACCTAACTGCAACCAGGCCTGATATTCAGTTCTCAACAATCTTACGTGCAAGATATCAGGCTGATCCCAAAGAATCACATCTTACTATTGTTAAACGAATCTTCAGGTACCTGAAGGGTACTCCTTCACTAGGTCTATGGTATCCTCGTTTCTCAGGCTTCGATCTTAAAGGATACTCATACTCAGACTATGCTGGCTGCAATATGGATAGAAAAAGTACCTCAGGTGCATGTCAATTCCTAGGTGGCAAGCTAGTATGTTGGAGTGCAAAGAAACAGCAGTCAGTCGCAATGTCCTCTGCTGAGGCTGAGTACGTGGCAGCTGCTGGTTGTTGTGCAAACATCCTTTGGATTAAAAGTCAACTCAGGGACTATAATGTGGAATACAAAGTAGTCCCTATCTTTTATGACAACACCAGTGCAATTGCTATTTCAAATAATCTAGTCCTACACTCAAGGACTAAACACATAGACATAAGATATCATTTCTTCAGGGACCACATCTTAAAAGGAGATATTGAATTACATTTCATTCCCACTGAATATCAGCTAGCTGATATATTTACCAAACCTTTGGATGAACCAACGTTCACGAGACTGAAAGCTGAACTTGGTATGCTGAATATTGATTAATCAGGCTCCCTAATCCCCACAAATTCAGTATAATGTATATTCTTGATCCTCTCTCTGAGTACATATCTCTTATTGTCCCCCCTTGACACTGAGGTACATTAAATGATGTAACTAAATGCTCTAAGGATTTAGTTACTTAATATCCTAGGTTGGTGAATCACAATATTAAATAAGGAACATATATTCCTTCAATAAATTGTCATAAACCAGTCAAGGGGTCACCCAATGTCAAGTATCCCACTAAGCATTAAATGCTTACCTTTTTTTTAGCAAAATCCATTGTAAAAACGTCCTTTCAAATGCACGTGACCCCACATCATCTCTACAAAAAGCGTTATCTCTGCAGTAACGGAACAGTTGCCAAGAAAATAGGGGGAGCACTTGTACGCTTTCATTCAATGCGGATGTGAAAAGAAATTATAACAAATAAAACTCTATTTCACATCCGAGCCTATAAATACCCCTCAATCAAAACAAACACACACACAAAAAACTTGCAATCTTACTTTGCCAAAATTTTCTCTCAAAGAAAAATTATGTGTGTTCAAACATGTTTCCAGAAAAAGTTTCTTGCAAAAAAGGCAATCACATTGATCACTTTTTTATTATTATATAGCACAAACAATCAAAGTTACTTATTGTTTATAACTCTTGATCCTTTTTATAAGGCAAAAGTTTGCATTAGGTCACTTGGTGAACCTTGTTGTATTATAACAAGAAACAAGTCTTGATTTGATTTCCACAAATTGCCATTGTCCTTTTTCAAATCTTCAAAAACTAACTTTAATGGCAATGTCCAAAGCTATCAAATATGCCCCTCAGGCTGAGCATCTCACCAATGAGGGTGTCCACTTTGTAGGAAACAACTATGAGGGAAATTTCAATTACCCTACTTGTGTATCAGCCTACAAACCAATTTGCAAATTCTTGAAAAACTGTGATTGGGCTGATGCTTTTACGAAAACCCCCTCAGTCTTCTACCATGAATATCTCAGGGAGTTCTGGTATACAGCTGTGGTTGTAACCCCCACTACCCAAGGGCCTGAAGGATCTCAGGGGTCTGAGATCAAGTCACATAAGAACTGTGTCATCATGTTAATTGTAAACAATGGGAAGACACCATTGATTTTAGACTTCAAAACATTTTGTCAAACCAGTGGACTTGATTATAAGAGTGGAAAGTATGTTGCACATCCTGACATGGAGTCAGTTAAAAAAGGACTAAAAGAAATCGGGGTCCCTGAGTTACTTGTGACTAAAACCCCATTGATCAAAACTGCTTTCCCCATGGCTTGGAGGATCCTGGTCACTTTTGTGATTCAGGTGATCGGTGGGAACTATTCATCTACTGAGCAAGTTAATTCTACTCAGCAGATGCTAATCTACAGTCTTATTAATGGACTAAAGATTGACATAGGAGAGATTGTTTATAATGATCTCGTAACCAGGCTCCTGAAGGAGTCTAGGCAAAAGTATGTTTCTTACCCAAGATTCATATCATGCGCCATAGAACGGTTACTAGGTTCCCTTTACACTCAGGAAAAATTCAATGTTTTTTCTACTCCCATCCTGAGTTCCACAAATTTTTCAAAGAACCCATCTGAAGTCCACCCCATTGCATTGACGGCTCACATGACTGAGGTGATCAGTCGTGAATCATCCGTGCCTCCCACTCCCTTCTTACCAAAGAAGGGGAACAAGAAGACTCCGACTGTGCCTAAGACCAAACCAACAAAGGCACAGGGCCCTGAGGCTTCCGAGGTACGACCCAAAAAAGGCCATAGGCTAAAAAGACTACCCTTTTTTCAGACCAAGCTTCATCTACCCCAAGGGAAAGAGCTTTCGGGAGGCCCTGATACATCACAGTCAGGGTCGACGGGCCAAACTACTGGTCATCTTGATGGAGAAGGAAACATACAACCTTCTCCTATGGGACTGCCTTCCACTTAAACCGATGAGGGCATTCGTAAATCACAACCTTTTGCCTGAGGTCAAAACTAAGGCCAAAGACTCAGAGAGACGCCCACGGGTAACACACCTCGCTGATAGGCCTATCACTTCCACCAAGTCCAATGAAGGCACACCAGCTCAAAATTCTTTGCCTGAGGATCCAAAACTCGATTCCTTAGACTCAGAGGGACGCCCACGAGTAAAACACCCCGCTGATAGGAATCTCACTTCCACAAATCCCGATGAAGGCACACTAAAACAAAATTATTTGCCCGAGGGAACCACTATTGATCCAAAAGACTCAGAGGACGCCCACGGGTAAAACACCCCGCTGATAGGGATCTCACCTCCACAACTGATCAATCACAAACTGCCCCTGAGCTGAGTATCAGTTGGCTAAATCCCAAGCCTTAGGATTTGGGGCAGGGAGTGACGATAACCAAGGCAAACCTTCTTTTGAAGGGGAGCTGGACAAACCAAAGGGTTCACTGAACTTTGGAGATTTTGTAAGTCTACTCGAGGATCCTGACGAGTTACTCCAAGGTTTTAGTGACGACGATGATATTATTAAGGCTGTGGATGAACCTGAAACTCAGGCCCCTCCCCAATCAGACCAGAAGCCACAGTCCCCACCATTGTTCGCGGACATACAACCCTCCACTGAGGCTCAACAAAAGCCCCCCCTAAGGCATCCGAACAAAAAGATCCCTCCCCTGAGGTACCGAAAAAGCCCTCCCAAGAGGCAAAACTTGACACCTCTTCGTTGGGGACTCAGACTGTGGTTCTGGATGAAACTTTTTATGACATCAAGCCTGTCACTGAGAAGGTTTTGAATGCAACCCTCAAGGATGTATTAACTCATGCTTCCACAACCTTGAAAGCTGAGGTCACTCAGGTTCATGAAGACTTGGCTTCAAAGACTGATGAACTCCTTGATGAGTTTAGAACATATGGTGATAGATTTGACCTGGCTAAGAAGAAGATGATAATTAAGGTGGACAACCAAATGGAATTCATCCGTTCTGTTAACAATAGTCATGAAAATCAAGAGAAGAAGCTCATCAACTTCCTCAACCATGCTTTTCCTACTATAGAAGCAAATGTGTCCTTGAAGACAACTCTGGATGGACTGATCACTAGCACTACTGAGTCTACTTCCAGAGTTAGTCAATTACTTGAGTTACTGAAGGAGGACAGGCTCACTGATGTTTTCACCAGGTTGGACTCTCTCAGGTCTGACTTGGATATGGTGAAGGGGAAATGGGATGCCATCTATGAGGATGTTCATATGGATGCTGAGGCATAGTTCAGATTGTCAAGGGCTGCACAAGGTTACATGGCTAATGCCTCCAATCTCTCTGACATCTCTAAGTCCCTGAAAGAGGCTGATATTCCTAGACTTAGAACAAGGATTACCACCATAGAAAACACTCAATCCCTAATTCAGTTGGATGTTAAAACTATCAAAGCTGACACTCAGTCCATGAAGGAAATGGTGACTGAGATGTTTTAGGCTTTCAAAGGATCCTCCACCACCTTAGGACCCTCACAAAAGGCAAAAGTTGGGATTAGTCAGGCTGATCCTTCAACATTTGAGGGAGAGAATGTGCCATGAATGATTCTAACTTGGACTGAACCTCCTTCTAACACTAAGGGGGAGTAGGAAGAACTAGCACAACCCCAACCGTTAAACTCATTTCCTCCAAACCCTGAGCCCTTAGTATCTAATTTAGTTAGGGGCAAAGGCATTGCTGATGAAACCCTAACACCCCTACCAAAGAAGCTTGTAAAAGCTTCAAGAGAAACAAGGCCTGATCCTGATGCCATTGTCTTGGTACCATATGAGATTAATGGAAAGATGTATAAGATGACTCCTAATCAAATCCAAGAGTACTTAGATAGAATGGTTTCGGCTAAGGCTAGTGAAGCAACAAGGGCTGAGATCTTGAGGGTATCCACTGCGTTTGTGAAAGAAGTGGGTGGTGACCTTGAGGCCTTGTTGAGCAAGAAAGGGGGAGAGGAGTTCATCCAAAAGCAGGAGGAAGAACTCAAGGCCATTCAGGATGAAATGGTCTTGAAGCAACAACAAAGAACCACCCAACTTAAGAAATCGTATGACCAATACACCAAAGTCGTCACCCAAAGAAGAAAGCATGAACCAATTACTAACCTTTAGATCATTCCTCATATCACACCTATCTCAGTATTTGTCTACAGAAACAATGATGAAAGGAATTTTGAAGTTATGAAGAAATTTTCATTTGGTGATTTCGGTCTCAGTGAGTGGGACGAAATGGGAAGGATCTTCAGGACCAAAACAAAGAAATGTGTCCCTGAAATACTCAACTCTCTTAGTAAGAGATATGAGAGGTTGAATCAGATCAAGGATCAGTTAGGAATCACTGAAGATCTTCCTTTAACTAAACATGATCTTACCAAAACTCAGGGAAGAAAGAGAAAAAGAGTTGAGCTTGAAGCTGAGACTAAGATCCCTGGGTTAGACTGCAATCGTACCCTCCCTGAAAATGTCCCCTTTGTGAACAACATGGTTATAGAAGAACCTGAGTGGGGTATCTTCTTCATTGATGTATTTGGGGATCAAGCTTTTCAAAGAATAAGTGACATAGAAAAATGCACTACTAAGAGTGTTCTCATCTTTCTTGTGATGGTTGGACAAGTTCAGACTGATGAGAATAAAAGATTCGCTGAGAAGCTCAGGGAGATAATCGCTAGGAGGCCTGATAAAGAAAAGGTGTTAAAGTCATCAAGGGTGAAGAGGGAAGCAATGGATTCCTGAATAATTATAATCTTTTGTTTTATTTATGTTTCTTGTATCAGACTATTCAGTCTTGTGTAATGATGAATAAAAATGAAGTACTTTGTTATATCAAGTCTTTTCATCAGTAGAATAGTTTGTAATAAGAAGAAGGCCTCTTTGCTCACTTATAACAATTTCACTTAAGCAAATTTTATATCCAAATAGGGGGAGATTGTTAGGTCAATTCAGTACCTAATGACCTTACTAGTGGATTTAAATAACAATCAGCCTAAGTGAAGTATTAACCTTGAACATAACAAAGTCACTAAGTGAACAGTCACTCAGTGAGTTGCCTTCGAGTTCCTAGACTGAGTCTAAAAGAAAGACTCGAGCATTCAGAGAGGCGAAGCTCAATGAATGACTTCTATGACGAAGAAGAAGGTGATGGGTTCATTGAGTTGTGGCAATAGACTCACTGAACCCCATACGATCTCCCTAAAGAAAACAAGCATTCTCCAAGACTGAAGTAAAGGCGGGATAAGTTGAATTGTGACAAGATGGAGTACATCACACAATTAGCGTGGCTTACCCTTTTGGGATAGATAGGGTACTGAAAAGTGTAAAGGACTTACGTCTTACTACTTAGAATAGGGTAAGACAAGATACTACACTGTACCAATAAGACAAGAATTGCACATGGGCAATTATTGTCTTCTACCCAACTTTCCTTCTATAAATAGGATGTTTGTAAAATGAGAGAAAATAAGTTTGTGCACTTAATGCTTTAGACATTCACAAACAAAGTTTTCTCTCCTCCAAATACGATCAAACACTTGAGTTCTAAACTCTTGTTGATAGAATCGTCAAGCTTAGCAATCGTTAGGATTGGACTAGCTTGTTAGTGAGGAGATCACAAAACCATACATTGTCTATTCAATCCCTATTGTAGCTTCATATACAATAGGGTATAATTCTTTAATAAAGCTAAGAGTTAAACGTTGAAAAAACCTTTGTGTTATTTACTTTACTTGTATTAAGTTTATTGCATTACTTAACCATGGGTTAGGACTATACTTAGTATTCTTAAGTATAGCACATATTACAAGGGTCCAACAAAGTTCTTCGCGCCAGGGTCGGTGCACCCCTTGGAAAATTCTTGTAAAGCAATTATAAGAAATCTATATGCAATGTATATGTTTAATTACAAACCAATTTACTTCTTCATTTCATGACCTCATATAAATAGAAGTATTGACCTTTTTTTAACATCAGATGTGCTATCCTCGCAAATTGTTTGACTCGTGACGTATCACCATTATCATCAGGCTGCAATTGTTCCTTTCCAGCAAAACTCTTCCCTTCATGTTTATATGATAGAGCTATAAATGAGCAAGTCAACTCAGTACCTAGGAGATCATGCTCTCTGGCACTAATACTTTTTCTATCACCAGCCTCTTTATCTAGATTAAGTTAAAATAGACGTGCTGATATAATAAGATGAACGATCTTAGTTAGTATTTAGATTATATGATAAATACAAAAATATTGGACCTCATGCAATAACAAAATAATAAGTCCAAGAATGTGGGAAGTGCCTGTAGAACTCTTTAATCGCCTCTATGGACATGTCACACAAACAATCTTCCGACATGACCGTATCTGAAGAACCACTTTGTGGGGGAGTAGACACCCGTGCTCGTTCAGGTGGTGAAAATGGCCGAACTTGATCAAAAACACGCCCTGTATGTCTCGTGTCACAGTTTACATAGTTCATGGTCGGTTCTTGGATACTTGATGGATAAGCAGGAAAAGGTGTAGGCATGTATCTTGAACCTAAATCATCATGCAGACCATAACTTGCTTCTCTATCTGTTATGGAACCAAAACCATTAGGGCCACCATGTACCATATTTCCTTGGATAGAAGTCTGGCCCCTAAACGACATTAATCGGGCAAGACCACCTTGAGGCCCATAGGTTATGGAGCCTTCACCCATTGGTCTTAACGTCCTATTCTCAATAGGGTGTCTCTCCTCCTGATTACCAAAACCACGAACCTGCTGAGGTGATCCCCGATAAACATTTACCCCCTCGATCCAAAGTTCATGGGTTGACCCCTCCTAAGTGACGGGTTAGGATTAGGTCTACGGGCCAGTCGGCTAGATTGGGCATGGCGTTGTTGAGCATCATCTCGGCGCACTTCATCAATCTTTTTTGGACCTTCGACCTTCCTTCTTTGCTGCCATTTGTTCTTTCTGAGGTCAATCCAGTCCTTTAACATGAAATTGATATCTAAAGGAAGTACCATATTGTTTGATAGCTTAGACATCATGTCAAAATATGCATCTATGTGTTCTTTAGCTTTGGAGTGATCAATCATCTCCCCGATCGTACTCATTAACTTGCATAACGCCTCAATGTCTTCCTCATCAGGAGTCTCATACCGGCCAAATAATTTATTTATACATTCATGCATAATTCTCAGTAAACATTTTCTTCTTGTATAACTCACCAATAAGTCTAATATTACCCAGCATATGTCTCCTTGTTTTGACCCGTTTCTCCTCACATTCTGCTTCTGTCTGTTTAACCTCACCTTCTTCTTCAGTTGTATTCGCTTCTTCTTCTCTCTCTCTCCTCTTTCAAATTCCTCTTGACATTTGTTAAATAATAATCTCTTAAAAGTGATATTCTCATCATTTTCACTCAAATTCGGCAATTCAACAGCTAACCGTGAGCAAAAATTTGCATACATTTCAACAAAAGTGGGTTCCATTAAGGCCTTGTCAAATATTTGACCAATCACATCAGAGAGAGTATTGGCATTGCTGATGTTGACTTGCTTGACTTGTTAAAATAGTTTCTCAAAGTTTTGTGGTGTCAACTTGTTTAGAATACTTTTCATATGTCTCTGTTTTTCCTGTTCCTCGCCTGTTATGTTACCAACTTGATACTTTCTCTCATCTTTATGCGCCATATGAATGACTGATATATATCAGGAAGCTGTACCTTCTGAGCAAAGAAAGGGGCCACTTCTTGCTCATATCTTCATGGCATTTGTCCTTCTCTGGAAATAAAAAGCACAAAATATTCCAGATGGTCAAAAAGCGGATGGATCATTGAAAAAGACCCTAAAGAACGGATTTTAAAGAGGCTATAGTCAAAAACCAAATAAAGATAGAACTATGTACACTTGTTGATCTTCTACAGAAGGCGTGCTTACGTACTCAGTTTTTGTGGCTTATATTAACCATTAACACCATATTATCGTGCACAGGGGAGGGGAAGTGATTTGCGCACTCGCAGTACAACCTCATAAAGTAGAAGGTTGTACATTCCATGCAATCACTTAAAGCAGGTAAAATATCCAAATAAAAAGTGGATGTGTGCAAATCACTTCTCTATGGCCAGGTTCAAAGTCACTTTAGCGAGAAAGACCCTAAGGTTATATTTAGCTTTTATCATTCTGATAATTTGAGTTGTTTCCATATGAATCACCATCTCCTAACTAAAGATCTCCTTGCCTACTAAGACCAAACATACTTATCACAGGTGAAAATGTGTTTGTAAAAACGTGTCTTTAACAATAGCACTTTGAGCTAAAACAAATTCAACTCTGACTTTTTATAGCTCAAACCTGAAGTGGAAGATGAACAGCCTTTGACAAAAGATTGCGATGTAGTTCATTCTCCTCAAGCTTAACCCATGGAAGAAGACTTGGTGGCTGCAGGCCCACCAGTTTCAACTTACCAACCTAATTAAAATAGAAAGAACATCAACCACATCAGTATATGTTCAGAAAATTCTAGCCCTATATTTTATATAGTAGAACAAGAATTGTAAAACCCAGTACGACCGCATCTTTAATTCGGGGACGAATTATTCTTTTAGAGGGAAAGAATTGTAAAACCCGTATCTTAAATCGAGAAATGTAAATACGCGGTTTATTATTTAAAACATCTACGTAGAATTTATTGACGAAAACAACATAAGAAAATGTTACAAGAATTATTATTATGCAAGTGTTATTATTACACAAGTTAAAAAAAATATATATAAAAAAAAAGAGAGGGGCCGGTTATAAAAAAAATAGAGGAAGTAATGGGCTTTAGCCCATTTTGTTTGCACACAAAAACCATACGGGAGTTTTTTTTCTCCAAAACAGTAAAAAAAAAATAAAAATAGAATAGGATTAGGGTTTTCCTTGTGTTGTGCCGCCGGAAGAGAAAAAAAAGAGAGAGGGAGATCGGGTTCATCCTAACCACCAAAGGTAATCCTAGTTTTCCTTTACTCCTACGTAATCACATGTCTCGGTGGCTGTTTTATTCATCAGCCGCAAACCCACTTAGGGGCAGTGGCGGCAAGGTTACAACAGGGGTGTTTGTTTAGCTTGTAATGACCGGACGATGTTGGCTTCTATAAACCGAGACACCCTGTCCCGGTGACTCCATCTTCGCCCAGCCGTGACCCACACAGGGGCGACTAGGGCCAGGTTCGACATAAGGGTGCGTTTGGGGGCTGCGGGTAAAATAAGGGTGCATTTGGGTTATGTAAACAGTGGGAACCATAGCCCCAACAGTGGGAAACGTATATAAACCAGTGGGAAAATGTGGGACTGTTAAATGGTTATGTTAATAACGTTAGCGACAGTTTTAGCGACAGTGTTACTGTCGCAAAACTGTTAATTGTATATAGTTTAATAAGGGCAGAATTAGCGACAGTTTTAGTGACACAAATTCTGTCGCTAATTCTTGTGGACAGATTTTTGTATATTATGTTGATTCGGTTAGTGCGACCGAGATGGGCTCGGTAGGCTCGGGACATGGTTATAAATAGTAAAATAAATATTTTTTATATTATACCTTTTTTAAATTAAATTGTTTAATAAATATTTAAAATATATTTTAAGTGTATTAAATTAAATTAGTTCGTTAATATTTAAAAGGGTATACTTTTAGAAAATGATTTAAATTGTTTGAGAACCTTCTAAATTAAGGAACTTTCTATTTTAGCGTGGTTCTTAATATGACAAATACTATAACGTCAAGAAATACGTTGTACCTTAAATAAATGTTAGAAAATAATACATTAAAATGAATCATTATAAGTTCTAATTTATCAGTTAGTATACGTACAGAATTTCAGAATCAAAATAGAATAAATATAAGAAACCAGTAAGATCAGTAAAATTAAATAAACGAATGTCAGTTAACTTGTTCGCGTCTTTTATTCATGTAGCACGCGTGAAGCCCGAGTAGTATTCGTTCAGTCTTCCATTCAGTCAGTTACTGGACTAGTGGTACGGATTTCCGTCCTTTCAGTAAGGACTTCCTTTCTATGCATGATTAGGATTCCCCGTCTGCAGCCAAATGTTTTTCCCAGTATATGTTTAAGCTTATCAGTAATCATGTTAATAACTAAATAAATTGCCTGAGCATTATATACAAGCACGACCAGTTTATATACTAGTTACGTAGGTACCGTAACCACGACACTAGAGGCACCGGTGTCGTGACTCACATGTAGGAGAGTGATATCCTGCATCGTCCCACTCAGCTCAGCTTGGCCTTTTTATCAGTATTATTAGTGGGGCGTATGGATGCATCCTAGGCTACAGTTTACAGTTTAGCAGGTGAATGTGGTGTGTGCTCTACATCCTTCACATTGGAGCTAATCCCTCCACCCAGCACAGTTATTTAGAGGTCACCCCTCTACAGCATGACGAGGACACCCCTCTATGTATTCATGCAGCAGTTGTTACAGTTCATGACCTATATAAGCTCTTGGCAAATTAAAATACAGAAAATATATGTTTTCAGAATTTATAAGTTATATTTCAGTTTCAGTACTTATGAACCAGGTTTATCAGATTTTATGCAGAGTTTTACCACATGTCATACCAGTCTTATAGCTTCATTGTTGTCTTCTATTCCATTACTTTCAGTACTTCCTATTCATGCTATATCCGTCCACTGAGCGTTATGCTCAGCCGTAGTTTCCTTTCATGTTTTCAAACGGCAGGTACACAGGGACGATCTTAGGACTTCTAAGAGAGTACGTGCATTTGGATGGGAGCTATCCAGACTCCTTTATTTTTATGCACACATTACGTTACTTTACTTTGGTTGTTTGGACACTGTTTCGTCCTTTTCCTTTCAGTACTTAATCTTTATTTTTGGGCTTATGTTGGACTACCGATGTTTGATTCCGGTACTTCCGTTTGGTCAGTTAATGTTTAATACATTGCCCTTGCATGCTTTGATGACACGCCATAAATACACGTAACGGTCCATTTATCCAAGTGGGGTGTTACAATTATGGTATCAGAGCGCAAGGTTCGACCTGTAGGCTCTAAAACTTGACCTGTGACTAGTGGGTAGTCACCAAGAACTTCTTGTATTTTGGCGTCGTTATTTTCCATGCTACTCATGAATTTTATCAGTCGGATTTTCAAATTTTGATTAAGTAAACGGTTGGTACAGGACTGGCCATACTTAATCGCATGTGCTTTTCAGCGAACGTTTCGTTTTGGTGAACTGACCATAGGCGTTCACCCTTACAGTTAAATTTTGTATGGATGAACTGACCATAGGCGTTCATCCTTACTCATGTCGGATTTATGTTTCAGTAATTGTCATTTTGTTAACTGACCCTAGGCGTTCACCAGTATTCATATCATATTTTATTGACTATACCTTCATGAATTACACTATGCATCAGATTTTGGCAGTTTTATCAACTTATCCTCTCTTATTTCAGATGCCACCCAGACGCGAAACCGAGAATGATCCCAACGCAGCTGCCATTGCTGCTGCTGTTCAGGCTGCTATACAGGCCATGTTACCCCAAATTCGTGATGAGATCCGAGCTGAATATCAAAATGGACCTCAGTAGAATAACAACCCTCCTGCTCCACCACCTGCCACTTTACCCGCTTGGCTGGATCTGTTTAACAAGCAGAAACCCCGACTGTTTGAGCAGACTGTAGCTCCAACTGACGCGGAAGACTGGATCTACCATATAGAGAAATTTTTTGGAGCTATGGGTTGTGGTGATGTTTTCAAAGTTAGGCTTGTAGTTTACAAGCTGGAGGGTCCTGCTCTGCATTGGTAGAGGTCTCAGAAACTGTCCAATGGGGGGATGCTTGGGAGCTTACATTGACCTGGGCACGTTTCAAGACGATGTTCTATGACCAGTTTTTCCCGCATGCGGAGCAAGCTAAGATGAAGAGGGACTTCCACGTTATTCGTCAGAATAATGGCGAGAACAGTATAGAGTTCATGCACCGATACCTCAGGATGGCTGGATTCTTAGGGGAGGCTGCGGGTACCGTAGAGGAGCAAGCGAAGCAATTTCGCTGGGCTCTTCACTCTAGGACTGCAGATAGACTGATGAGTGCCACATTCACTAATGTGTCACAAGTAGCTAATGCAGCTCGGGACGTCGAGATGCTTTTCGAGAGGGATGAGCTCGAGAATGTAGAGCGTCCGGAGAAGAGGTACATCTCACCTAACAGACTTAAACAATTTAGCCCCATTATTGCTTGTCAGCTTATATGTTATTATAATCTTATAGACACAGAGGAGGAGACCGATCCCAATCGGCTACTCCGCATCAGAACTACAGGAACCACAGTCAGTCATATGACCGTAATCGGTCAGATAAGAGGAGCGGCGGTGATAATTACCGCGGCAGCTCCAACTCATCTGGCAGCTACAGGTGAGCCTTTAAGCTCCTGAAATACTAAACTATCGTGTAAAACAGATCTTAAATTTTTGTAAATTCCAACAGAGATGCTGGACAGGGGCGTGACCAAAACAACAGGGGTCAGCAGGTTGCCCGACCGACAAATTCAAGTAATTTTAGTTTCAGTCAGACAGCCTTATTTCAGGTTAAGATATCAGAATCGTGACACGTGTTTTTCATCATAAATCAGGTTCTCAGCAAACCAGAGCTGCTTCTGCCGTGTATACTTATCCCACTTGCATCACATGTGGAAAGAAACACACGGGACCGTGCCGTCGTGGTACAAGTGGTTGTTTTCAGTGTGGCCAGCCGGGCCATCTGAAGAGGGATTGTAAGAGCGGGAATGCTGCTGGTACCTCAGGCCAGACTCCTCAGATGTTACCTCCGCCACCACCGATACCACCAACTACTGGTCGTGTCTACACTACTACCCGTGAACAAGCAAATAAGACCACAGGTACCATTACTGGCATTTTGTTTATACACGGACAGTCTGCATGCGTGCTTTTCGATACAGGCGCCACGCACTCGGTTATATCTACTTCATATGCTGTTAGAATAAACATGACCCCTACGCCACTAGACAGTGCACTTAGTATATCTACCCCCATGCGAGACTCTGTACTCATTACCCAGGTGTATAAGGATCTCCCTTTGAGTTTGATGATAAAATCCGTCCAGTCAGTGCCCTTCCTTTAGATATGTGTGAATTCGATGTTATTCTGGGTATGGATTGGTTGTCGGTTCATCGTGCCACCATAGATTGTCATTCTCACCGGGTTATCTTTGGTGATGTCCAGACACCAGAGTATATTCACCAGGGCTTCCTACCAGGAAAACATGTTCATATCATTTCAGCTTTACAGGCTCGTACCTTACTATATCATGGTTGTGAGGGCTTCCTAGCCACAGTTCATGACACGACTTCGGAGACACCTTCAATTCATGATCAGCCAGTTGTGTCAGACTTTCCAGATGTCTTTCCCGAGGAACTTCCAGGTTTACCTCCCATGCGAGAGGTAGAATTTGGCATCGATCTCATTCCAGGTGCAGAACCAGTCTCTAAAGCTCCTTACCGTATGGCTCCTGTAGAGCTTAAGGAACTGAAAGATCAACTTCAGGAACTTCTCGAAAGGGGTTTCATTCGTCCAAGCGTGTAACCATGGGGCGCTCCAGTTTTGTTTGTCAAGAAGAAGGATGGTAGTATGCGTTTGTGTATTGACTACCGTGAGTTGAATAAGCTCACTATTCGTAAACGATATCCACTTCCTCATATTGACGATTTATTTGATCAGCTTTAGGGTGCCAAGCACTTCTCAAAAATCGATCTACGATCAGGTTACCATCAGCTACGTGTAAAAGAGCAGGATATATCTAAAACTGCTTTTCGCACGAGGTACGGTCATTACGAGTTTGTCGTTATGCCATTCGGTCTCACGAATGCGCCCGCAGTATTTATGGACTTAATGAACAGAGTCTTCCACGAATTCTTAGACAAGTTTGTGATTGTATTCATCGATGATATCCTTATTTTCTCCAAATCTAAAGAGGAACATGAGGATCATCTCCGTACAGTGTTGCAGATTCTCAGACGAGAAAGGTTATATGCTAAATTTTCTAAGTGCGAGTTTTGGCTGAATACAGTGGCGTTTCTAGGCCATATTGTTTCCGCAGAAGGAATAACTATGGATCCTGCAAAGGTGGAGGCTATCACCAAATGGCCAAGACCGACCTCTGTCACAGAGATACGTAGTTTTCTTGGATTGGCGGGTTATTACCGCAGGTTTGTGGAAAACTTCTCGCGTTTGGCGTTACCATTGACCCAACTTATGCGAAAAGGTGAGAAGTTTATATGGACCGAGGAGAGAGAAAAGAGTTTTGAGGAACTCAAGCATCGATTGATCTCAGCACCGATACTTACTCTTCCATCTGGTACAGGTGGTTATCAGATTTACAGTGACGCATCAGGAAAGGGCTTAGGCTGTGTTCTTATGCAGCATGGGAAAGTCATTGCTTATGCTTCGCGTCAACTGAAGCCGTATGAGAAAAGTTACCCTACTCATGATCTAGAGCTCGCAGAAGTCGTCTTCGCCCTTAAAATCTAGAGGCATTATTTGTACGGTGAGTCGTGTGATATCTTCACCGATCACAAAAGTCTCAAGTACATATTCACCCAACGAGAGCTGAACATGAGACAGCGGCGATGGTTAGAACTGCTGAAAGACTATGACACTAATATCCAGTATCACCCAGGTAAAGCAAATGTAGTGGCAGATGCCCTTAGCAGAAAGTTAGGTATAGTAAATGGCATCAAAGTTCAGGAAGAAATCATTCAGGACTTAGAGCGTTATGATATTGAGCTCTTAGTACGTGGACAAAGGGGATACTGGGCTAGTTTGAGGGTAGAACCAGATTTGCTCTCTAGGATTAAAGCCGCACAAAAGGATGATGGTGAAATCTGGGCGATTGTCCAGAACATTAACCGGTAGACCGAATTTCGCATCGATGACGATGGTATTGTATGGCAGGGTACCAAACTCTGCGTTCCAGAAGACCCTGCTCTCAGAGAAGCCTTAATGACTGAGGCTCACAGCTCTCCGTTCTCTATCCACCCGGGTTCCACAAAAATGTACCACGATCTTAAGCAACATTTCTGGTGGAGCGACATGAAGCAGGATGTCGCAACATTTGTGTCTAAATGCTTAACCTGTCAGCAGGTTAAGATAGAGCACCAGCATTCCAGTGGTCTTCTCCAGCCATTAGATATTCCAATGTGGAAATGGGACAAGATCTCTATGGATTTTGTCACCGGACTACCACAGACTCAGCGGAGACATGATGCAATCTGGGTAGTTGTCGATCGTTTGACCAAGTCAGCACATTTCATTCCTATTCGTAAAGATTTTGCAGTCAGTAAATTAGCGAAACTATTCACCGAGGAAATCGTACGATTACACGGTACACCTTCTGAAATTATATCAGATAGGGATCCCCGTTTCACTTGTCATTTCTGGGGAGGTTTGCATAAAGCTTGGGGAACTAGGCTCAAGCTCAGCACAGCTTTCCATCCACAGACGGACGGTCAGTCAGAGCGTACCATCCAGACCTTAGAGGACATGCTACGCGCCTGTGCATTAGAATGGACAGGACACTGGGATGACTATATTTGCTTGGTTGAGTTTGCCTACAACAACAGTTGGCATGCTAGTATCAAGCGTGCTCCATTCGAGATGTTATACGGAAGGAAATGACGTGCTCCTATTTGTTGGGATCAGGTTGGAGAACGTTTGATTGAAGGACCTGAACTGATAGAACTGGCCAATGAAAAAGTCGCCATCGCTAGGGCAAAACTGCAAGAAGCACGTACTCGCCAGAAGAGTTACGCCGACAAGCATCGCAAAGATCTATCTTTTCAGACTGGGGATCGTGTGTTCCTCAAAGTATCACCCGCACGCGGTGTCAGACGTTTTGGCCTCAAAGGCAAACTTAGCCCTCGTTACATCGGACCGTTCGAAATCCTTGAACGTATTGGTGAAGTATCATATCGGTTGGCGTTACCGCCTCAGCTTTCACACGTTCACAACGTGTTTCATGTATCATTACTCAGGGGGTACAACTATCATGAGCTTCACAAAGTAAATTATCCACTCGATCAGATTCGGGAGGATTTATCTTATATTGAGGAACCCGAAGCAGTTTTAGATCGCCAGGATCGAGTTATGAGAAGGAAGACCATTCCTTTCGTCAAAATACTGTGGAGGGACCATACCGAGCGGGAGGCCACATGGGAAACAGAGGAGTCTATACGGACTTCTTATCCTCACTTTCAGTTTTAATTCGGGTATGTCCTTTCAGCTTCTACGTTTTTCCAGCTTATTAGCATTTTCGGCTTTTACCAGTCAGCTTAAATACCCTATAATTCGGGGACGAATTCTTCTTTTAGAGGGGAAGAATTGTAAAACCCAGTACGACCGCATCTTTAATTCGGGGACGAATTATTCTTTTAGAGGGGAAGAATTATAAAACCCGTATTTTAAATCGAGAAATGTAAATACGCGGTTTATTATTTAAAACATCTACGTAGAATTTATTGACGAAAACAACATAAGAAAATGTTACAACAATTATTATTATGCAAGTGTTATTATTATACAAGTTTTTAAAAAAAATATAAAAAAAAGAGAGGGGCCGGTTATAAAAAAAAGAGAGGAAGTAATGGGCTTTAGCCCATTTTGTTTGCACACAAAAACCATACGGGAGTTTTTTTTTCCAAAACAGTAAAAAAAAATAAAAATAGAATAGGATTAGGGTTTTCCTTGTGTTGTGCCGCCGGAAGGAAAAAAAAAAGAGAGGGAGATCGGGTTCATCCTAACCACCAAAGGTAATCCTAGTTTTCCTTTACTCCTACGTAATCACATGTCTCGGTGGCTGTTTTATTCATCAGCCGCAAACCCACTTAGGGGCAGTGGCGGCAAGGTTACAACAGGGGTGTTTGTTTAGCTTGTAATGACCGGACGATGTTGGCTTATATAAACCGAGACACCCTGTCCCGGTGACTCCATCTTCGCCCAGCCGTGACCCACACAGGGTCGGCTAGGGCCAGGTTCGACATAAGGGTACGTTTGGGGGCTGCGGGTAAAATAAGGGTGCGTTTGGGTTATGTAAACAGTGGGAACCATAGCCCCAACAGTGGGAACCGTATATAAACCAGTGTGAATATGTGGGACTGTTAAATGGTTATGTTAATAACGTTAGCGACAGTTTTAGCGACAGTGTTACTGTCGCAAAACTGTTAATTGTATATAGTTTTAATAAGGGCAGAATTAGCGACAGTTTTAGTGACACAAATTCTGTCGCTAATTCTTGTGGACAGATTTTTGTATATTATGTTGATTCGGTTAGTGCGACCGAGATGGGCTCGGTAGGCTCGGGACATGGTTATAAATAGTAAAATAAATATTTTTTATATTATACCTTTTTTTAAATTAAATTGTTTAATAAATATTTAAAATATATTTTAAGTGTATTAAATTAAATTAGTTCGTTAATATTTAAAAGGGTATACTTTTAGAAAATGATTTAAATTGTTTGAGAACCTTCTAAATTAAGGAACTTTCTATTTTAGCGTGGTTCTTAATATGACAATACTATAACGTCAAGAAATACGTTGTACCTTAAGTAAATGTTAGAAAATAATACATTAAAATGAATCATTATAAGTTCCAATTTATCAGTTAGTATACGTACAGAATTTCAGAATCAAAATAGAATAAATATAAGAAACCAGTAAGATCAGTAAAATTAAATAAACGAATGTCAGTTAACTTGTTCGCGTCTTTTATTCATGTAGCACGCGTGAAGCCCGAGTAGTATTCGTTCAGTCTTCCATTCAGTCAGTTACTGGACTAGAGGTACGGATTTCCGTCCTTTCAGTAAGGACTTCCTTTCTATGCATGATTAGGATTCCCCGTCTACAGCCAAATGTTTTTCCCAGTATATGTTTAAGCTTATCAGTAATCATGTTAATAACTAAATAAATTACCTGAGCATTATATACAAGCACGACCAGTTTATGTACTAGTTACGGAGGTACCGTAACCACGACACTAGAGGCACCGGTGTCGTGACTCACATGTAGGAGAGTGATATCCTACATCGTCCCACTCAGCTCAGCTTGGCCATTTTATCAATATTATTACTGGGGCGTATGGATGCATCCTAGGCTACAGTTTATAGTTTAGCAGGTGAATGTGGTGTGTGCTCTACATCCTTCACATTGGAGCTGATCCATCCACCCAGCACAGTTATTTAGAGGTCACCCCTCTACAGCATGACGAGGACACCCCTCTATGTATTCATGCAACAGTTGTTACAGTTCATGACCTATATAAGCTCTTGGCAAATTAAAATACAGAAAATATATGTTTTCAGAATTTATAAGTTATATTTCAGTTTCAGTACTTATGAACCAGGTTTATCAGATTTTATGCAGAGTTTTACCACATGTCATACCAGTCTTATAGCTTCATTGTTGTCTTCTATTCCATTACTTTCAGTACTTCCTATTCATGCTATATCCGTCCACTGAGCGTTATGCTCAGCCGTAGTTTCCTTTCATGTTTTCAAACGGAAGGTACACAGGGACGATCTTAGGACTTCTAAGAGAGTACATGCATTTGGATGGGAGCTATCCAGACTCCTTTATTTTTATGCATACATTACGTTACTTTACTTTGGTTGTTTGGACACTGTTTCGTCCTTTTCCTTTCAGTACTTAATCTTTATTTTTGGGCTTATGTTGGACTACCGATGTTTGATTCCGGTACTTCCGTTTGGTCAGTTAATGTTTAATACATTGCCTTGCATGCTTTGATGACACGCCATAAATACACGTAACGGTCCATTTATCCAAGTGGGGTGTTACAAATGTAATAGGTCATCTTAGTCGTTAAAAGGTCTTGTATTGTAATAGGTTAGTCGGGAAAACCGGGCTTGGACTTTAAGCTAATATTGTATAAGTTAGGGGCGTAAGCCCAAAACAAAGCCAAGCCCGACCCATGTCACAAATTCTCTCTTGTTTCTCTCTCTACTTTCTTCTCTTTCTCTCTCTAAATATCTCTTCTAAATCTTGTGTTATGGATTGAATGGGAATAACATTTGGTATCAAGAGCCTATAGTGGATAGGTGATTGAAGATTAGTGTGGTGTGTTCTTGATTTTTCATGGTCATTTTGATCTATATATCACGTCCAAAAATTTTTTCTTGTGTTTTTTATGGTTTTTTTCTTGATACAAATCTTCTATATAGTTGTGGTAGAGATTTGGTATTCTTACCTTGGCTAAAAACACAAATTTTTTGGGTGTTTTGATCATTTTTTGGCTTAAAATCTCGAATTGGTTGAGTTTTGTCCGAGAAAAGTGGGAATTATTCCGATCAGGTCATCAGAAAAGGGCTTACAGTTATTCCGATTGGTGTAATCGGAATAGGGTTTATACATTCCGATTGGTCATTCCGATTGGACATTCCGATTTAACATTCCAATTGGTCATTCCGATTTGACATTCCGATTGGTCATTCCGATTTGACATTCCGATTTGAGTATTCCAATTTGGACATTCTGATTGGTCATTCCGATTGACATTCCGATTGGTCATTCTGATTTGACATTCCGATTAGGGTATTCCGATTAGTATTCCAATTTGGACATTCCGATTGGGTATTCCGATTTGACATTCCGATTGGTCATTCCGACAAGGTTATTCCGATGGGCATTCCGATGGATATTTTGTTTGAGTAACTTTTAGACTTAGCCACTATCTAGACTAGTTTAGGAACATCGTTTACACGAAGATTAAAAAAAAAAAAAAGAGTTAAAATTTTTAGGTCAAGTAAAATCAATTTTTTTCCCTATTAGTTTTTGGCTATTTCTAACTCAAATTCAAAATTTGGCGATACAAAATTTTTCGGCTTACCGTTTTGTCAGACTGAGGAATTTATTGTCGGACTGAGAAAAATTTTTTCTGGAAATTTCGGAATTTCAATTTTAACCACACATCATCACAACAAATCCACTAAGATCTGCAATTCATTCACAAGTATTCACCATGTCTAACAACAACATCAACATTGCAACTGCTAATCAAATTCGTTTGGAACAAGGTGGCAATGGTAATCCACCTGTGCTCACTGCCGGTTGCTACGTTCAATGGAGATCTCGTTTTCTCAGATTTCTCGACGGAAAAGAAAACCGAACTGCTCTTCGTCACTGCCTTGAGAATCCACCTCTAGTTTTTGAATTCAGACCAATTACCACACAGGCAGAGGATGGTACTTCATCAACTATACGAGCTATGGAGGATTTTGACACATGTTCTGCTGAGAAAAAGAAACTCCTCCAAGCTGAAGCTGATGCTGTAAACTTCATACTCACTGGAATTGATAACGATATCTATTCCACAGTTGATGCATGTCCTAATGCTATGGAAATGTGGAATGCAATTCATCGATTGAAGCAAGGTGAGTCGATCAATGTTCAAGATCTCGAGACTAATCTACTTTGGGAGTTTGGAAAATTCACATCTGAAGATGGTGAATCCATTGACTCATATTACTCGAGATTCTACAAAATGATGAATGAGCTTGTCAGAAATAAGTGCACCATCTCCAATCATCATGCCAATGTTCCGTTTTTACTTCAACTCAAACCGGAATGGCAAAGGTTTGTGACTTTGGTCAAACAAAGGGAGGATATCAAGACTATATCTTACCACAAACTTTATGATATCTTGAAACAACATCAGAATGAAGTGAATGAACTAAGGGCTGAGAAGGCAGAACGGTCTGCTATATCTATTGCTTTTGTGGCTGCTACTTCAACAAAACCCGTTCCCCGTCAACAACCACCTATTCATTCCTCAAAGTCATCTAGCTCATCCACCAAACCTCTAGCTGCTGCTAAACACAAAGCAAAAGCAATTGTCCCCACTCCACCTCCAAAGTATGACACCGAGTCAGATGGAGACAGTGATGATGAACAAACTTCAAGGGACAAGAAGATTAAAGAACTCATGTCTTTACTCACCACAACTTATAAGAAGATCTACAAACCTACCAACAACAACCTCAGATCATCATCCAATGCTAGATATAAGGAAGTTGATCATGTACCTAGGTATGATCGTGATGCTAGGTATGATAATCAGAGGATGCTGAATCAAGTTGGGGCTAGAGATACTGTAGGCACTCCGGTTGTACAGAAGACTGGGATTCAATGCTTCAACTGTAAGGGATTTGGGCACATGGCTAGGGAATGCAAGAAGCCAAAACGGGTTAAGGACTCAGGGTATCACAAGGAAAAGATGCTGCTGTGTAAGAAAGAAGAAGCATGAATTCCACTCACAGCAGATGAAGTTGACTGGCGTGATGACACTGATGATGAAGCCGATGATCAAGAGCTAGAGGCACATTATGTGTACATGGCAAAGATTCAAGAAGTGCTTCCAGAGACTGCTGATACTTCTGGACCTATCTTTGATACTGAGCCAATTGAAAAGGTACCAACAAATGATAACTATAATGTGTTTGCTAATGAACGACGTCATCCTGAGCAACCCGAAAGCATCAATGACACATATGTAATGGACACGGAGGATAGCAATATCTCTACGGATTCACAGCGTATGTGTAATGATGACGGTAATGCTGCTCAGGATACTGACTCGGATGAGGACCGTGATTTGCTTGCGTCTATAATTGATTCTTTAAAACATGAAATTGAGGAAAACAAAGATGCTAATAAACGTTTGAAGCAAGCAAACACATCCTTAGCCGAGGAGATAAACAGGCTTAAAGAGTGTGATTATGTAAAAGAAGCTGATCGACGAGTTTCAATAGCTAATGGTTTGGTATATGAACGTAAGGTGCTCAACGAACAATATTGTTCTGAAGTAACACATGAAATTCATATGTCAAAACAGAAGATATCGGAACTTGAAGAACAACTGCTGCTACATAAACTCCAAATTACTGAATTAGAGTCGGTTAACAAAGAACAAACTGAGCTTTATAAAACTCGTGAAGAAAAGGATATTGAAAAAATTCTTTCTTTGGAAAAGAGAGTCGACACGTTAAACAACATTGTTTACAAAACGGGTCAGTCTATTCAAACTATGAATATGCTCAATAGAAATATGAAAACGAGTTTTGTCAAGCCTGAATATCTCAAGAAAGTTCAAAGTACCAAGCCTGCTCTTTATGATATCGGTTGTTATGTTGATAATCTTGTTCTTATGCTTTCCCCTGACTTCGACGAAATCATTCGTCAACAAGAAGAAAGTCGATCAAACTTATGTGATTTAATAAACCTTTCTGATTCTAACAATCATATTAAGTTTGTCCCTCAAAAAGAACTTTCAAAAGAACAAAAGATGTATAATAGTGTTCCACCACCAAGTGATGAACCACAAAAGAAAGTTTCTTTAAAAAGGAGTTTCAAAAAGCAATCAATTTTGTTAGAAAAGCGAATTTTGGATGAAAAACGTAAATGGGATGAAAAAAGCAAAAGTGTTCAGCAATTTGAGTTTATAAAACAAGGGGTTTTAAATTTGTACAAAGGTGTGGTCGACTATGAAAAAGTTTCTAGAGATACCATTTGGAATATTAAACCTAACCCACAAGTAGAAGTCGTCATTCAACAATGCATTGTTCCAACCATTGATGATCTTTCAAAAAATGTGGAAATGTTTTATAATGCTCTCACTGAGGAAATGTTAACTGATTTAAGCTATGTCAAATCTCTTGAAGATGAAGTTGATTTTCTTCAAATTAAACTAAAGACACAAGAACACCAACTTTCTAACGAAATTGATCGACTTTCTAAGGAATACTTTTATGCTGACCATATGAATGCTATACTTGGTGTGTATACCGATCTTGATCAATATTGTCATGTAGCATGTCTAGCGTCAGAATCAGACGAGAAATGTCGCAATCTTGAAGTTGAGCTTTCAAAACAAATTCAGTCATACAACAAACTTTCGAAAAGTTTTTCTCAACTTGAGAAACACTCCATTTCTCTTGAACTTGCTTTACAAAAAGGTGAAAAATCTCATAATCATAAAAAGTGTCAAGAAATGTCAGCTTCTTCGTTTCGTCTACTAAATGAAAAAGATTTCGAAATAAATGATTTGAAAGCTCAGCTAAAAGAAAGGGACATTGCCATAAGTGAGTTACAGAAACTCATTGAGAAAATGAAAGGAAAGTCTGTTTTGGGTAAACCATCCGCTGTTCGGCAACCGAATGCGGTTAAATGCCCTAAATCATCTATTTTGGGACAATCCCCACAGACTTTGCCTAAGATAGGAAATGATAAGAGCACTAATGTGATAGCACCTGGAATGTATAAGATGAACACTAGGTCCACTCAAACTGGAACAACGCAGTTACCTCAGAATACTAGGAAAACTAATCAACGTGTGTCTTCTTCTACAGGAGTAAATCCCACTACTAGTGTTAGCGGACCACAGCTTAAGAGCACTAGAGTTGAAGATAGAGTCATGCCTAACAATAGTCAAGGGAAGAAGAATTAAGTAGAAGATCACCGTAGGAATTTTAAGTTTTCTAAGAATAAAACGTCTGTAACTGCATGTAATGACAGTTTAAATGCTAAGACCTCGAATGTTGAAGTTGTTTGTGTTGAATGTGGAAAATGTGTTCGTACTTTCAATCATGATGCTTGTGCTCTTAATCATAATGGCGTGAATACTAGAACTAGGAAGCCTATTCCTGTGCCCACTAGTACTAGAGAACCCACAAGAACTTTGAACCAATCCACTGATCAACCACTTAAGAAACTAAGTGCGTTAGACTCCACTACTCTGGCGTAAACAAAACAGATTAAAGAAGCTATATGAGAACATGATTAGGACATGTACATGGGGGTATTCGAGATTTACACCACCCGGATACAAATGGGTACCTAAGTTAACCACTTTAGTGATTGGGTCTAGGAATATCAGCTTGCCTGTAGACTTTGCATCTAGGCCCACTACTATTTTGGAACCCGTTTCTATCAAGGGCTCCCATTTGTCAAATGCTACATTGTCTTCTAATTATTCTGCAGCTCGTCGAACTCATCCTATTCATAATGGACTCCGGGTGCACAAAGCACATGACGGGCAATCTCAAGCTTCTCATTAACTTCGTGGAGAAGTTTCTGGGTACGGTACGGTTTGGAATGATCAATTTGCACCGATACTTGGATATGGAGACTTGGTTCAAGGGAATATCACTATAAAACGGGTTTATTACGTCGAAGGACTGAATCAAATTTATTCTCGGTTGGTCAATTTTGTGATGCGGATTTGGAAGTGGCTTTTCGGAAATCTACTTGCTATGTTAGAGACTACGATGGGAATGACCTCCTTACAGGTTCTCGTGGTTCTGATCTCTACACAGTAACTCTTCAAGACACATCTTCAACAAATCCAATTTGCTTAATGGCTAAAGCGTCATCATCTCAAGCATGGTTATGGCATCAACGATTGTCACATCTCAACTTTGACACCATCAACTTGCTTTCGAAGAATGATATTGTGACCGGTCTTCCTAAGTTGAAATTCGTCAAAGACCATCTTTGTTCTTCTTGTGAGTTGGGGAAAGCAAAACGGAAGTCTTTCAAAACAAAGACTACCCCAAGCTCAAAAGGACGATTGGAACTTCTACACATGGATTTATGTGGTCCCATGCGTGTAGAGAGTATTAACGGGAAAAAGTATATTCTCGTGATTGTTGATGATTACTCTAGATACACATGGACTTTCTTCTTAAGTTCCAAAGATGAAACACCAGAGGTTCTCAAAAACTTTCTCAAGATGATACAACGCAATCTTCAAGCTCAAGTCTTAACCGTAAGAACGGATAGGGGTACTGAATTTTTGAACAAGAACTTGCAATCTTACTTTCACGAAGAAGGTATCGAACATCAAACGTCTATTGCTCGAACTCCTGAACAAAATGGCGTTGTCGAAAGACGGAACCGTACTTTGGTTGAGGCTGCTCGAACAATGCTTTCTGCTTCAAAATTACCGCTATTCTTCTGGGCTGAAGCAATTGCAACTGCCTGTTATACTCAGAATCGTTCTCTCGTCATCCCTAGACATGAAAAGACACCTTACCACATCATCAATGGCAGGAAACCTACTGTCAAATTCTTTCACGTATTTGGATCTTTATGCTACACCCTTAAAGACGGTGAAAATCTCGACAAGATGAAAGAAAAAGGTGATGCATGTATTTTTGTGGGGTATGCTACATTGTCGAAAGGATATCGAGTCTATAACAAGAGAACAAAGATTATTGTCGAAACAATTCATGTGAACTTTGACGAATTGCCAAAAATGGTACTTGATCACAACAGCTCAAGTCCCGCACCTCAATGTCCAGCAATGGCACCTACACACAACAGTGTACGTCCCGTGCAAGAATGTCAAGAAAATACTCCTACAGCAGACTCGACGAATACGACACAAATGAATGAGTTGGTTGATTTATATGATCCAATGTTTGATGAATATTACTATGGAAACAATCAAGTTGTGTCAAAGCCTTCCGCTGTCAATACTGCTGATGCACCTGCACAAAGTCAACAAGACACAACTGCATCTACTTCAGCAACCGTTGCTCAAGAGACAATTCCAGTGGATACTCAACAAACTCAAGAAACTGTCATACAACCAACATCACCAACCGTCAATGCTGAAGGAGGAAACAACAATCAAGCAGTCGATGCACAACCTGACGATGAAGAATTTATCAATCCGTTCGGTACACCGGTACACGAAGTCGGAGAGTCTTCTACTTAACATGTTGATCTGTCCAACATGCATACATTCTACTAACCATATCCATCCACTCACCATTGGACACGTGATCATCCATTGGAGCAAGTCATTGGAAATCCTTCACAACCGGTTCGAACACGCAGACAACTCGAAACCGATGGCGATGTGCGTATGTATGCACTCACCGTGAGTTCAACTGTACCTACAAACATCAAACAAGCCATGACTGATCATGCGTGGATTGAATCAATGCAAGACGAAATTCATCAGTTTGAACGCCTAAATGTTTGGGAACTTGTTGACCGACCCTATGGAATGTCAATTTTAGATTTCAAATGGATCTGGAAAAACAAACTGGATGAAGAACAAACCATCATCAAAAACAAATCTCGTCTTGTGGTTAAGGGATACCGTCAACAAGAAGGCATAGACTACGATGAATCATTCGCTCTAGTCGCTCGTTTGGAAGCAGTCAGGATATTCCTTGCTTATGCTGCACATAAGGGCTTCACGGTTTTTCAGATGGACGTTAAAACTGCTTTTCTCAACAGTCATTTGAAGGAAGAAGTGTATGTGAATCAGCCGGAAGGATTCATCGATCCTCATCATCCTGACAAAGTCTATCGTCTCAAGAAGGCTGTATATCAAAACAAAGAACTAAAGTACAAACCTGTTCCTTGAAAATAACCATTCAAAAAATAACGGAATAGGAAGTATATCAGTAAATTAATGAATCAACTCACCAAACGTAACCCTTCTTCATATAAAATAACGAATTCCCTAATTCTTTGAGATGGAAACATCAGAAGGATCTTTTTATTCAAGTTCATCAGCACTGGCAACATTTGCCACATCTGATCTTATACCCTTTATGGTACTGCATATATAATAGCACAAGTTAAATACAAGTGTTAATTTAAGGTACTAACCCACACACACTCTAAAACTGCCCAGTATTTGTAAAACATGCTCAAACAATATAATTTTTAGAATTGTATGCTATAATTTTTTTATTGAAAATGACTTTTTGTATATGACTGTGAGAGCTATTTTTGTCATCGATAAGTCGTTTTTTTCAAGTATTGCCATGACTTATAACTGAAATTTAACTATGGGAAGGGATATTCTTCTTATGAAAATATATTAGAGAGTATAGCAGTGCAATGATAATAATACATTGTTTGTTTGAAGTGTGTGTTCCAAAACATACCAAAAACAACTTGATTATCATAGTTGGGAATTGCTTTAATAATCAGCTACAACGATACAGGTTGTAGATGTGCTTCTACTGTCAATAGTACCAGCTTCCTCTAGCAATATAGGTGCTTATGTATTTTTTTTCTAATCACTGTTTTCTGTTTTGACCTATTAAGCGGTTCCATCTAAGCTACTTTTTCTAGTAACCTTAAATTATCTCAGGATTATTAGGAAGCTTCAAAACTAAGCGTTAACAAATTATTGTATCCAAAGCTGGAGTAGAAAATAGCTTAGATAAATTAGCTCCCATTATTGATTCATAAGGATAGATACGTTGAAACCTAATATTATAAATATTTTGGTAGCAAAGGTTATCCAACGATACACATGTATTACCAAGTTAACATAGAGCCGTAGTTTCATTTGTTGAATTACCTTTAGTCTCTTGTTACTGTGTATATGCTGGTGAGCATTCAGAGGTTATCCCCTTCTCTGTAATAAGTTTTTTTGTTTCTCTAGCAAAAGCAACATGAATGTCAGCTTTAGCGACGAGGCTCCTGCAATTATGCAATAATAAAAA